>VDFB02270651.1:778186923-778315820 GCA_007258455.2 Sequoia sempervirens
AGGAGTATTGTGAGATAAATTGATTTATCAACTCCTCAAAAGTTTTAATAGGTGGAGTGATTTTTGAAAGCCACTCCATGGATTGTACGCCTAAACTTCGTGGAAATAATCGCATCAAGTAAGTATCATCATAGGCGAATTCAAGACTCATGTTTCGGAAATCCCTAACATGGTCTATGGGATCAGTTTTTCCATTATACCTATCATACTCAGGAATTTCGCAATGTTTTGGAAATGGAATCATTTGAAGACTCCTATCAAATGGATAAGGAGATATGTCTTCCAAAACATATTTCTTTATTGTACCTCCTTGCATTTCCTTTATTTGCCCTTGTAATTCTTTTATCTGTTGGTTAAGAGCACTAAAGTCATTAGGAGGATTTTCAGGATTTTGTTTAATCCCCTCTATGTCAAAGGTGTGAGGCAACTTAGCTCCTTGATTAGCTAATGTAAGGAAGTATTTTTCTTTGTTACGTTCTAGGATTCTCTCCATAAGAGTATGGAATTGAGGAGCTTGTTCTGCTTCTTGAAGCTTTTCTTCCGTTATCTCATCAAGATTAAATGTTTCCTCTTCTTTTTCATTTCGATCACCCATTTTACTAGTTGTAGTTTCTCCCTCGTCTTTTTCCATTTGTTTTTGAGATCTTGTGAAGATAGGCATAGATTTGTATCAAAATTTTACTCGCTTTTGATCAAAAGAGTTAAATAGTGCAATTGATGTGGTATGTATGAAGGTCAAGATAGAATGAAAATTCTATGACTTATACAAAATTTTCTAATCTTGTAGCTTGTGTTGTTCCCTAAGTGAAAGGATGAAAATCCTGTTGGTGGGAATATAAGCAAAAGATCTAGAAAAGGATGGTTGTTGCACTTTATGAAGTTTTAATCATGGCTTTGTAAAAAGATGGATTTAATGATAGATGCCTAATGTTTTCTAAGTTCTCTATTGTAAGATTTGATTTGGACGAGTAGAATATTCGATTGCTGGCTGGGGAATATAACTAAAACGGATGCGTTGACTATGGTTATGCCTTTGAGAAAGGGCTCTTCTTTGAAAATAAGCTTGTGAATACAAGGGCTCTATGGCATAATCATCTGAAAGACCTCTAACACAATCATGATACCTATGAAGGAAAGTTCTATATTTAAGTAAAACTTTTAGACTTTGATATAAGAATTTTTGTTTCTTCAATAATTTCTTGTGGTTGAGAGGTTTCTTTGGCTTCTTAATCCTTTTGGAAACGGATTTTTTTACAAACTTTGTAGATTTCCAATCTCGTAACATGAGATTGATCAATATGATAATGAGTGCTTTGGATGATATTTATCTAAATTAATGTAGTGAAAACACATCAAACAAATTGAAAACAATTGTTTTTAAGTCCTATGCTAAACATTAAGTGTGTAACCAAAATGTTTTTCAAAAATTGTTTTAACAGGTTTTACACATGACAAGCACTTCAAACAGACTCACTCTTAGTTCTCAAGTAGGTCATCATAGCAATCAACAGCCCACATCTTAAAACTGCGTCGACTCACATAGTCGTGTCACCCCCAAAAGGGCGCCCATGTTTTTGTCTTTTCCAGGTGCGTACTCAGAGTGACGGAAGTGGATACCGGATCCCCTGAGCAAACAATCCTTGGCAGTTATATGGTGAGTATCTTGGGGGTAGATTCTTCCCTCCCCTGCACTGTGATTGAGATGATGTTTGGATACTGACTCGGTTAGCTACTACACTAGGTTCGTAGTAAGGATTTCCGTTCGGTGCAGCAAATGATAAACTCCCTCGAGAGACCTCCCTACCTTTAGAACAAAGGCTTTGGGGATGGTTATCATGCACACTACCGTCAGAAGAGCCTTTTGGCTTGAACCCACTTGAGTCGTTCCTCTTGGGTGAGTACTTTTTCCCACAAGAGCAGGCTCTCTACAAGGTTGTAATAAAACTTAAAGATGCATAAAAAGAAATAAGTGAGTTTGGCATTTTGATCACCCAGTTAAGGGGAGAGCATAGGCCTATCACTTGAGAACAAAGCAAACACTAGATTCAATTTTAAGCACCAAATTGAAATTTTCTAAACTAAGTGAAGATTTTGCTTCACATAAACAGAAAATTCATTTTAAGCTAAAATTGAAAAATGATGTGTCTATCCTAGGATTGGTTCGTTTTTCTTTAAATGGCTACCCTAGGATTGCTTCGTTTTATCCTTAAGATGACTACCCTAGGATTGGTTAATTTTATCCTTAAGATGACTACCCTAGGATTGGTTAATTTTATCCTTAGATTATTAACTGTCCGCGGCTGCGTCGAAATCAGTTAAAACTAAACTACGAGTACAGATTACAGATTACAGTGTTTTCAAAAAATTGCACTGCAAGAAATATTATGGGCGCTGAAAGAATCATTATGGGCGCTGAAACAGTCTTCACGGGTGCTAAAATAGTCTTCACGGGCGCTGAAAAAGTCTTCACGGGCGCTGAAACAGTCTTCACGGGCGTTGAAACAGTTTTCACGGGCGTTGAAAGATTTGTCAGGGGCGCTAAAACAGTCTTCACGGGCGCTGAAATATTTGTCAGGGACGCTAAAACAGTCTTCATGGGCGCTGAAAGATTTGTCAGGGGCGCTAAACTGGAGGTATTCTTCCGAAAACGTGTCGTCTGCGCTATTCCGCTGTTTTTCCTGTAACCTGTCCAAAAAAAAACTACAAACAAAACATTAAAAAGGGGCAAGAGCCCCACGGTGGGCGCCAAAAATGTGTTGTGTATTCTATTGTTAATCTAATTAAAACAAAACACTATTAACAGAACTTTAAATTGAAGAAATTTGAAATAAACTTGGCTATAAAATAAAAATTCTTCAAGAACGTTCCGTCTTTCTCTATCTCCAGAGATTGGTTTGAAGCTTTCTGGCTCTCAGATTGTGTGAGCTTCTCCAAATGACTACTGCAGAACGAGTATGCAAAGAAAAACTATTCTATATGCTGGTGAAGATGGACAGGGGCTGTAATTATGCACAGGGGCTGTAGATTATGTACAGGGGGTGTAGATGAGATGAATCATGATTCTGTTGCTATGATTGCTATGCTATTGCTGTGATAATGCTATTGCTATGAATGCTAATATTATTTGTCTATAGTTTACTTGCTTCTAAATTCTATATGATTTTGGAGCTCCCGGCAGCTGTATTTATAGATTTTTTGCAGGCTTCATCCCGGCTGGCAAGAATCTATGGCTATGAATTGTCTGGTATGTTTGAATGGTGAGAGATTGAGAGGTTGAGAAGAAAATGGGGGAGGTTGAGAGGTTGGAGAGAAGAATGGAAGCTTGTCTTCAACCCACGGGAACAAGCCTGCACAGAAACAGAGAAATTTAATTTTCTGTTTTGGCAGTTTGTTTCCCGGGAGTTGAAGATAAATCCCAAATTAAATAAATAAAATTTATTTAATTTAATTTATTGCTTTTTGATATTTGATTTTTGAAAACTATAGAAGAATTAATTAAATATTTTGGTAATATTTAATCATGATGTGACTTTAGAAGATTTTTGAAATATTTAGAAGAATTTAATTAAATATTTTTGGAAATATTTAATTATGAATAGATTATTGAATTGGAGGAATTTTGAAATGATTTAAAAATGAATATTGGATTAGAGGAAATAATCAAATATTTTGGAATATTTAATTATAAATGATATTTAGAAGAATTTAATATTTTAATCTTTATTTGAATAAAATATTTAAACTAAGATTATAGGATAATTAATAAAAATAAATTATAACATTTATTTAATTAATTAAGAAATGAATATGAAAAGGTGATTAAATATCTAATCGAAATGAAATCATGAACAATATAAATAAATTATTTAAATTTATTTATACGTAGATAGAATCAAAAGATTTTAATTAAATATTAAAAATATTTAATTAATTACCAGACAATGTGATATGACCATTTTTAAGTGTATACACATACAGGACAACAAAAAAGAAAAATGTCTTTTGACCTTACTGAAGGAAAACAAGAGATGGACAAGAGATTGCATCACAGATGAAGAAGAAAGGAAGGGTAGTAAAACTTTTCAACTACCTTGTTTAGTGTCACATAATGATCAACCACAACTTTCATCTACATTTTCTTGAGTTGCTCAGACCTAAGGATTACCTCCACAAGTGATATATGTAATGAACCACATGGAAACAAAACACATCAAGCAATGCTTATGCATTGACACATCAAGATAGAGGTAAGTACTTCTAGTCCATTTTATGCCTGTAAAAGGAAATGTGCATCTACTTTAAATGAACAGATTTTTTCAATCTATGGAAAACTTTTGGTATGCATGAGTGTAATTTATTGAATATGAAGAAGATGACCATAATCCTTCAAAGAAAAAAATGTGATTATGGAAGTCAGAATTTAAGTAAGCAAGATAATAATCACATTTAGTTGCAGAAAGAGTTATCTACATTGGAGTGTACAAAGGATTCAAAATATACAGCCACAAGATGCATTGGCTTTCAAATTCTAAGAGTGAAATGTGTGCTTCAAGAATGAAATCCATAGAAACATAATCTTTCATACAGACAGCAATGAGTGACAATCTTCCAATAATGTCAAAGGGACAAAATTTGTAATGCTTTGAAGGGTAGTGTTTTCATATCAGGAGGGAGATGTTTTTGTGTCAATCTCAGGCTAATGGTATGGTTCAAGTTTTGTCAGTTGTAAAAATAAAAGTGCAAACCCAGATTCAAGGAAATAAAGCCTTCATGCATCCTTTACAGTGTATTGAAATGAGAAAGCCCTCATAAGGCATGGGAATAGAGTGGAATAGCCATGAATTTGAAATAAAAAATGTATAGTTGTGACTTATTCATAATAATTGTAGCTACAGCCGTGACCTAGGATCTGGGGTTTTTCCTTCAAAAAATCCAAAACCCACTTGGGGTCTTTACATAAAAACAATCTGTTACAAACTGAAGGTAACCCACTTGGGGTTTTTACAGGAATCTAAAATTTCTGCAAATGAATAGAAACCCACTTGGGTTCGAACAAAAGATTGCAAAAATGTGGAATATTGAGGAGAGTTTGTAAGATTTTCAAAAAAAAAAATGAAGGTGCAAAAACCAGTTATATGCTCACAAAGAAACACCATTTTGTTGCAATTTGGAGAAACTCACTTGGGGTTCGAACACAAAAAGCATTTGGAGTGTTTTTTTTAAAGTAAATCAAAGAGTGGTGCTACAAATGCAGGTTCAAAATGACAAAAAGGAGGCTATTCTTCTATCTACAACTACTGCCTTAATGGCTATGTTTTCTTCAAAACAATACAACAAAAGTTTGGGTTTTCTTCTTCAATAGAAAATGCAGAGTAAAATGAAGAATTTTTGCCTTTATTAACTAGATTGAAGGCTTGAAATGAGCTCTTATTGCTCAAAAATTAGAATGGAATGGTTCGGTGGAGCTTACCTAAAGGATTTGCCCATCTTTCTCTTGCAATATGTAAGCATTTAACTACTGGAAGGCCTTCATTCAAGCTTGGAAAAATCCCAATGGCGGATATGAAAGAAGCAATTACAATAACCCACAGGAAAAGAAACAAAAATGATTAGGAGAATGCTATATGCCACAACCTAAAATGAATGGAAGAGCTCCAAAAAAGGTGAAAAACACATATTTTGTTCATAAAAAACCAGTCACCTATTATTTCCTATGGTTTTCATCATGAAATGTGCCAAAAATTGGCCCAAAAAAGCACCATTTCTAGTGTTGACTCAAACCCCATGGTAGCTGCATCATGTTTTCCAGAATGGTCGATGATAGAATGAAAGTGTTTTTCTCATTCTTTTACCTTTTGATGATTAGGGTTTGACCCTTTAGATGTCGATGTTTTTTTTTTTCATCCCATCTTTTAAAAATGAAGCTCATGTTAATATATAGTGGGGGCCAAAACATGTATTTATTGACTTAGGCATTTTATGCCTTAAGTCTTTTTCCTTGTTTCAAAACATTGCTAAGTCCTTCAAGAAATACAAACATATGGAGTGTGCTAGGTCATGTGTAATACGCCTTTGACTTTTTATCATGAATGTCATATGCCTTGAAGACTTGGAATATGCCTTCCAAGAAGTGTGGAGGTCGGCTATATAGGCCAAGCTTGAGCTTTTATTTTTCATTTGCAAATGAAATATTGACCACATGTGGCCTTACAGTGCAAAATGAGAAAAGGTAAATGATCAAGTGCCTTGGAGAAATTGTGACCTTGTTTGATGCTTTTTAAAGCATTTTGGCATTTCATTATTGTTTTTTTTGCATTTGTTTCAGAACATAAAAATATCATTTAAGTGATTTGCTAATCACTTTGGTATTTTTCATTTGCAAATGTAAGGTAATTCATATTGATGGTGGGCCCCCTTTTATTTTTCTTTGAAATGTAAAATAACTTGATTAAGTGATGTATTATGAATCACCTAATCAAGTTATTATCTTTAATGCCTTTTTTGGAGTCTTGCGTTTTCAAAACACACATATTCCATGAGTCAAAGTTGGGAGACATAATGATTGAATTGCAGACATGAGGAGAGTGTGTGAATGGGGAATCCGACTATTTTGGAGAAACATGTGCCATTTTGGAGGTTGTTTTATCACACCTTCAGTGTGATCTTGGACTTTGCTTAACTTTGGGCCATTTGGAGGACTTTTTGGAGTGATTTTGGAAGGTTCTTTTTTGGTTTTGTGCCTCATCTGACTAGAACCTTCTAGATGGGTTGGCATGAAAGTTGTGTGACCTTTTTGCTTAAGTATGTTCATCTTCGGCATTTTTGGGGAGTTCTTTCTTTCCAGCAATAGGATAGCTTATTTTTGGAGCTATTTTTGATGGAGCAGTATTGTAACTCAGAGGGACTTGTAATACAGTAAGCACTTTGAATCAATAAAATAGAGCATTTTATCTTCTCTTTTCATGTTTCATGGTATGTTGTTAATGATTGATCAGTTCATCTTGTGAAAATTCATCTTTCATTGCAAACTTGTCTCATGTTTATGCATCTATTTAGTAGAAAACGTATGTTAACAGGTTATAAGTTGTGTTGTTTAGTAGTGTTGTTAGTTGTGAAACCTCTGTTTTCCTTCTAAAATCCTTGTTTATAGACCTCCTTATAAATTAATTATGTAAACTGCATTGGAAAGTGAGTTGTGTAAATCAAGTTTTATGATATTGGTTTGAATGTGATAGGTTGTCATCAGGTCCAAGTTGTTTTGGTGTATCACCTTAGATATTTTTAGTATTAGGTTCATTTTTCATGCAATTTTTACCCTTTATCTCAAAAATTTAGTAGTTAGGTGACATCAAAATGGGAATTCGGCCCATAATCCAGAGGTCTTCTTTCAAATAGGACACCCAAAACCTGAAAGCAGTCCCATGTTACATCCAAACCTGCTAATTTGTTCATAGCTTGGCATTAGGGTGCAAATTTGGATCACTAATATTAACATGTGGGGATTGGATTTTGTGGGACCCATTGACCCTCCATCAAATGGTAAGTCTTATATATTGGTATGCACTGATTATGTCACTAAATGAGTAGAATTTAAGGCCATGAAACATGCAACAGATAACAAGGTTGTAGAATTTCTTTATGAAGATATTTTCACAAGATATGGAGTCCCAAGAGAAATAGTGACTGATCAAGGGACACAATTCACATCAACTCTTGTTGCGGCACTAGTTAATGAGTACAATATAAGGCACGGGAAGTATACTCCTTATCACCCCCAGGCTAATGGCCAAGTTGAGGTGACCAATAGAGAAATTGAAGCCATTCTAACTAAAACGGTAGTTGTTCTTAGAAAGGATTCAGAAAATAGATTACTAGAAGTTGTTTGGGCCTATAGGACAACCTGGAAAATAACTACATGCTTCACCCCATTTGAGTTGTTGTATGGAAAGACAACTATGATGCCAGTTGCATTTGAACATAAGACTCTTAGGACTATAGTAAATTTAGGGATGGATATTTTTGAGGCATAGAGAGAAAGAATCATGCAGTTAAATGCTTTGGATGAAATAAGAAGAGCATCCCTACAGCATATAGAAGTAGTGCAGAATCAGAGAATCAGGTGGCATGACAAATTTATCAAGGACTAGAAATTCCAACTAGGAGATTGGGCCCTACTCTGAGTCAAGATACTAGGACAATGCAAGAAAATTGCAGACAAGGTGGCTAGGACCATATGAAGTTGTTGAGGTCTTTCCTAATGGAGTTGTTCAACTTACTACCATTGACCCTGTCAGATTCAAATTTCTTGTCAATGGTCATCACCTTGAATTATATCACAAGCCAGCTTCCAAAGAAGAGTTCTTGCAGCAATTCACCCAGCATTCAGCACCCAAGCTTCCTGCAACTGAAGGAAATGGAACTAGTGTCCTTCCTTCTGGCTAATTACGGTACATACTTTTCATAATAAAGACTTTCACTTATGTGGAAGTTCATTTCTTCATCATCTTCCCATCCACCCATCCATCGCCATCTTTCTCTCTCTTCCATCACTTCATTCCACCTCTCCTCGCTTCATCTTTATTAATTGCTCAATTTATTTCTCTACAAGGTGAGCAGTACTTTCTACATGATCGTTGCACCAAATCTTCCACACATTCAGGTATGTGTGCATTAATTTCTATCTTTAATCATCTTTTAAGTGTGTTCATTTAATCATTGTACATTAGTATAGACGTTTGCATAAAATTCCATCATTCCCTGTCAAATCACCACTCCCATCTCACATGTGTGGACACATGCCAAAATTTAGGTTGGGGGGAGGGGAAAGAAAAAGATGCAAATATATTGCCCATGTGTCAATTTATGCTAGGCTACGTCAAAAAAATTAAAATGAGCTGATTTGAAATCCGAGTGAGAGGACAGCTTGCATGTGTGAAGTAACCTTAACTGCAACTGCTATTTCTTCCCATCAGAATTCTCCTTTATCACTCCTTTTCTTTCCATTATTGACTCTATCATAATCTTGAGTTGCGAGAAAAAAGGTGAAGCAAAAGAAAAGGAAATCCAGTTGATATGGGCACTAGAAACTTAGCAAGTATTGCAGGAAGGTGAACTTGATTTCTAGACAGTAGTTGTAGGAAAGAAATTGTAGAGCATTTATTTGATTGCAAACAATGGGAGGTGGGTTAATTCAAAATGAACCCACGGTGCATGATATTTTATTGCAGGATGCACAATGCATGGCCGAATTTAGAAACTAAGGATGGTTAAACTACTTCCTAAAGCTATATGGCTTTGATGAAATCATTTCCCTTGATTTTTCCTAGACATTTTATGAAGGGAAATCCATAGTAAAAGGATTGGAAGTTGTGGTAAATGAGGACATAATTGCAAAGATAACAGGGTTACCTACTAATGGTGAAAATTACCCTACTTCTAGAGACGCCAGATCGGCTAGGTCCAAATTTACAAAGCCGAATGACCCTCCATTGAGCATAGATAAACAAGGTGCAAAGAGAATGTCTCTACCCAAGCTGTGGAATCAAATAGTTGTTTATGTGATCAAATACATCACCTGTGAGGGTTGCTTGTCAAATTTCCATTCCGTGCACTTCAAGCTTTTGAATCACATGAGGCGTGGAAGGAGGATGAATGTACTTAACATGCTCTACAATCTTCTCTCAATCATGGCGGTCGAGACCCAAAAAGGTAGGGATAATTTTGTTTCCCACCATTTCCTGATTAAATTTCTAGTTGAAAAGTCTCTACATGATGGAATGACTTGGGATGAATTTATAAATGTTGATCAAATTAGACCTGAGCAATTGCAACCTAGGGTTTAACCTTAACCCCGTATGAGCTTAGCTGAAGCCACTCTTGATGCTCCAACCTTTGGTGTTGGCTCTAGTATGAATCCTCCTGTAGTAGAAGAAAACATAGAAATTAGTTCTTCTAAAATAGAACACTCAGAAAAAGAAAGCTCTTCCTCTGATTTTGATGATGATATATCATTTGGGACCCTGATGAAAACTAGGGCACAAAAGAGAGAATTAGAAACAAGAAAAGGAAAGGCTAAAAGGTAGCCGACAAAAATAAAAGTGCCAAGTTCTAAGAAGAGGAAGGTTGATACTGTTCATCATGCAGCCAAAGAAAAATGTGAGAGTCCTCCTAGGAAATCAAGACCAGTTGGGCCTGCATTTGGTACGCCTTCATAGGAAACTCCTAAGCTTGGTGAGACATCACATGAGGACCCTAAAGCTCCAATGGGGTAGGAGAATTTCAAAGAAGAAGACATATTTAAGAGAGTAGCAAATATAACACTGGCTGATCTTGCTAACATTGCAGAGGAGTTTGAGGAAAATCAAGATTTCTTGCAGCATGAGAAGGAAGTCCTACAACAAGAAGTCCTGTAGAAATAGCCAAAACTAGGGTAGGAGTTTCTACAACCACAACAAGAAGTGGGAGAAGAAATAGTATCCATGCATCCAGAGACAACTGGACAACATGAGCCCATGTAGATAGTGTCATATGAGGAGCCGCCATCAACAATAAGACTGGTAGGAATTCATAATCCTCTTGATTTTATGGTACATGCAACAATTTTAAATTTATGGAAAGAAATGTAGAGGAGAGAGGAAGACTAGAAAAAGGAAAAATAGAAGTTGAAGAAGGAAATTCAAAAGAGGGATGAGGAAATTGAAGATAAGGATGCAAAAATTGCCACCCTGAAGCAGAGGGTGGATGATATGGTAGCTTTGGTACCACATATTTTGGAATGTAGGACACCTCCTAGGGTCTATGCTCTTCTCCTAAAAGAGAAATATCTCTCTTTTAAGCTGTCAAGGATTGCCTCAGGTTTGAATCCTTCTATTGACACCCCTATTGATTTTTTCAATGCTTATAGGATTGCCTCCTCTAAAATGAAGATTTTTTTGTGTGAATTTGATTTGCACAATTATGTCGTAACTCAAGACCATGATTGGAATCCATTGTTATATGTTGGGGATGTCCAATTAAGGGCATTTATGTCTTGGTTATAAAATAAGATTAGTTGGGGACAACAACATGGAGCTTATAAGCAATTGGAGTATGATATCCCTTTGCCTATTAGGGCTGAGTCAAGCAACTCAAGGGATATTTACAAAGAATGGCACAGAATGCTTCTCTGACCTAGTTATGGCAACAGGATTATGCCTTGGATTGAGGCAGTTTACAATGAATATGAGGTAAAGATAGCTGAAAAAGAGGAAACTATGAGAAAATGCCTATCACAAAGATGGAATAGTCTAACTAATGAGCTAAAATAGGTCGAACCTCATTCCATCCACAATTATGCTGCAGCACTAAAAAGGATTGATAGGTACATTCAGATTAGGAGAATGAAGGGATGATTTTGGCTTCCCCTGACTTTCCAACCACCCATTCTCATGTGGCTCATGCCAAACTTCAAATTCTACTAGTATGACATTGTTGTAGAAAAGTAGAGATGGAGCACATTTGATAGATTAGGAGGATTCTATTGGGATCCTGATTCACGTACTGCAACCACTAATGTTGGACAACTATCAGTTGCAAATTTTAGAGCCTTGACCAAGCAGAAGAACAACTCTTCCCCTGCTGGAGGACCAACAAAACATTGCGTTGTTGGGAGTGATGAGCCTAGTTTTTGGTCCAATTTTGGGTAGAATCTATAGTTTATTTGATGGTAGATGTCATGGAATTTAATGTTAAATGTTGGTATTTGCTTAATGTTTCCCTCAAACCATTAACATTTGACTTAATCCTATCTCTGCAAGTTTTAATGACATTTGGCATAATATGTGAATTATCTATATTGATTTTCCATGTGGTTAATTAATGTTCCTTAAGGTGGTTATAGATGTACAATTATTATGTGTATTGACATTGCCATGTAGATTTAATATGCTAAGTTGAGGAAGACACTGCCAACTGGGCATGCACCATAACGTCCAACAAAGGAATCACTCCAAGTTAAAGGAAGGCCAATGGCAAAACATTATTCATGCAACAACATGAAACCTCCTTGTTGTAGTGGAATTTAATGATCGAGCCTACACGGGCATTACTGTTGTGCTAAATCTGCATCTGATCTACATGTCTAACTGGATTCCATGCATGCGTAACTTCCATCGCTCCACTTCCTCTATTTTCCCTAAATGGCATCCTCCCAGTCGTGGAGTTGACTATCTTGTTTAGATGATAGTATAAATAATAATCTGATGCTCCTTCCTCAAGGATAGTGAGAGGAAGAGGTTGCGCGATTTGATATTGTACTCCAATTTCAATAATACATTACTCTTTTGTACGCATGATTTACAGTGAATAAAATATAGTTTTGAGTTCAAGCATCTAATTTCTCTTTAGTTTTAGAGGATACTTATCCAAGGGGGCCCACTTGGTGAGTAATTTGTTTTCTTAGTTTAGCATTAGTTTAGTATTACTTTATGTTTAGTACTTAGTTAGAAATCTGGCATCAACTGTTCCTGTAGCCACTAGAAGTCCATTCTGTGTCTGTTCCTGCAGCCACTAGAAGTCCATTCTATGTATGTTCCTATAGCCAAAGTAGACAAAGTAGTTTCTTATTTGTTGCTCAAATCTTTATTCCTGTTATGCATTTCAACTTAGCATAGTCGTTGATTGATGCTCAACATTTGTTTCATTCCTTTTCAAGCAATTTACTTCTAGTATTGTGTGTTCCTTAGTTGTAGAATAGAAATGGCTGCTTAAGAGTTCCTAGTGCACATACTGTGTTGGCCCATTTCAAGTTCACATCCCTAGGTTGACAATTTAAATGCACCTTCATGATGATTTAAATAGCTATTCAAGTCAGATGTCCAATCTCTGAATCATGGTTGTAAGGGCTAAGTTATCAAATCATTGTAGGAGGCTAACATGATTCACAACATGATTCAAAGTCATTCAAAACTCCTCAAATAAACCCTTTCAAATGATTCTATGGTTTTTCTGAATGCATGACAACATTTGCACATTATGTCCTTAATAGGACTGTCCTCCAAACTGTCAACAATAGAACAGTCAATAAAACCAAGGCTTCAAACTTATAAATTCTCCAAACCCTAACAAGGGTTCTAAATACATCTAAACACCTTTTCAAAACATTAAAACTGAAGAGGAATTCACATTCCATGAACAAAACTCATTAAAACCACTCTATACTCTGTCTTTTACAGATTTTGCACAATTTTCAGAGCTAGGGCTTTGTGATAACTGCCCCAAACCGCCTCTTTAGACTCTACAACTTTAATAAATTTTAAAATACACTTAAAACTAAAAAATCACCAATTTATAATGAATTCCAATGGCTATAAAATGAGAAACACAATTTTCTTATACATTATTTACCCTTATTCAGGGTTTTACCCGTTTTGGAAAAAAATGTAATATCTTTTCCAAATCTTAATGAATTTTAACATGAAACTAGGTGAAATTTAAAGAAGATTCATAGGAATAAGATCTACCATGGAGGAGAGTATTTTAACAACATTAATAGCCATACAATGGCCTGAAACACTGAAAATATAGAAAATTACTAGAATAACATATTTTTTCATTAATAATCTTCTACATTCATCAACTCCCAACCTTCCTCAAAAATTTTGAGGCTTCAAAGTGCCTTAAATAACCCAAACCAATGCCTAAAACTACCCCTTCAACTACTTGACCTTTCATCTTCCTCCATTTGGCATTTTGGCATTTTTGCAATTTTTGCACTTTTACATTTATGCCCAAAATGACCCAAAAGTTACAATCTAGGACCCAATACATGCTTATTGTGGCCTTTTAGACCTTATGACAAAATTACGACATCAAAATTAAATAAAAATTTGAAGTTTCCTCCTAGAGGCCTATTCATGTTAGGGTGCACCTGCACCAAACTAAGTGTCCGAAAAAAAGGAACAAGGCAAAAGTTTAAAAAGATCAATAAGAAGGCCTATTATGTTAATGAGAATTTTGACATTTCAGATGATGAATCAGATCATGAGATTTTTTTTTTTGGTGGAAAAGGATGAACCTAGATTTGATATCTCTAATATTTGCACTGAAGTTGCATTATTTGTTAAAAGAAACAGAGATGAATGGTTGATTGATAGTGGATGTTCAAATCATATGGTCAATGATAAAAACAAGTTTGTGAAGCTTGAGAAATGTGATGGAGGTTTTGTTAGATTTGGAGATGATAAAACAATACAGATTGTTGGAATTGGTTCTATTACCTTTGATGGAAAATGTAACACTGACAATGTTTACTATGTGAAGGGTTTATATCATAATCTTCTGAGTGTTGGATAGATGTGTGAAAATGGCTATAATGTGGTATTTCAAGACAATGGTTGTGAGATCCGAAAGAAATCTGGAACTGTTATTGCATATGAAAAAAGAACATGTGGGAATATGTATCAACTAGAAGGAAACACAAAGAGATTTGTATTCTCTCAGTCCAATGACAATTGGTTCTAGCACCAGAGGATTGTCACATCAACTTTGACAACTTGGTAAGGATAAGTTCAACATGAGTAGTTGGAGATTTTCCAAGACTGACCAAACTAGATAGCACTATCTGCAAAGGATGTCAAGAAGGAAAGTAAACTAGAGAAACATTCTAAAGAAAAGAAGAATCATCTACCAGTTTGTTGGACCTTGTGCACATTGATCTATGTGGTCCAACTAGAACAAGAAGCTTACAAGGTGAGAAATATTTCATGCTATTAACAGATGATTATTCTAGATTAACTTGGGTTGCATTTTTAAGAGAAAAATCAAAAGCTCTAGAAAAATTCAATATTTTCAAGGAAAGGGTTGAGAATGAAGTTGATAGGAGAATCAAGTGTTTAAGATCTGATAGAGGAGAGTTTACCTCTAATGAATTCAACAAATTATGTGAAAAACATGGAATCAAAAGACAACTATCTGCCCCTAGAACACCACAACATAATGAAGGAATTTATTTTGAAGAGACATATGCCCCTATTGCCTGGATGGAAGCAATCTGGATGTTCTTAGCTTTTGTAGCTTTTAAGTATTTCAAAGTCTATCAAATGGATGTAAAATCAACATTTTTGAATGGAGAACTAAAGGAAGAAGTATACATTGAACAAGTGGAGGGATTCAAGTCCAGAAATCACCCAAATGTTGTTTGCAGGTTGAAGAAGGCCTTATACGGATCGAAGCAGGCACCTAGAGCATAGTATGGTAGATTAGAAAACTATTTGATTGGACAAGGATTTCAGAAAGGGTTTGGTGATAGTAATTTGTACTACATAATTCACTCAGATCAAATTTTGATTGTTGTGGTTTATGTTGATGACATATTTTTTGGAGGAAATGATGATATGTGCAGAAAATTTGCAGATGAAATGCAGAAGGAATTTGAAATGTCTATTATAGGACAGTTAAATTTCTTCCTTGGACTACAAGTAAATCATAACAGCAAAGGAATTTTTATTTCTCAGTCCAAGTATACCAAAGAATTATTGAAGAAGTTTGGATTGGAGAACTCCAAACTGGTTTGTACACCTATTGTTACCGAATTTAAGTTGACAAAAGAAGATGGTTCACCTAAAGCTAATGCAAGTATGTACAAGTCAATGATTGGAGGATTGTTATATTTGACTGCTACCAGACTAGATATTATGTATGATATTTGTTTAGAAGCTCAATTTTAGCAATAACCAAAGGAATCAAATGTTTTTGCAGTAAAAAGGATCTTTAGATATTTGAAGGGTACAAAAGATATGGGGTTATGGTATCTAAAGGAATCATATTTCACTTTGACAGCTTATACTAATGTTGATTGGGTTGAATGTGTTGATAACCGACGGGACACAAGTGGTGGAGCTTATTTTCTTAGCTCTCGATTGGTTACTTGGTCAAGTAAGAAACAAGATTCTATGTATTTATCTACTGCTAAAGTTGAATACATTGTAGCATCCTCATGTTGCACTCAAGTACTACGGATGAAACAAACATTGAAGGACATTGGCATATCATTTGATGAATCGATCTCAATTATGTGTGATAATACCAGTGTGATAAACATTTCCAAGAATCTGGTACAACACTCCAGAATGAAACATATATCCATCAAATATCATTTTCTAAGAGAGAAGGTTTTGGACAATGAGGTAAAACTTGAATATGTGCCTACAAAAGAGTGGATTGTGTATATTTTCACAAAACTGTTGAGCAAAGATACTTTTGAGTATCTCTGGAATAAGTTAGGGGTTCTACCCCCTCCTACTCTACAATAATATGCACTAGGGTGTGCATTGGTCCAAGGAAACACATGCTCATCCTTATCTAGATCAATTCTTGGTGGCTTCCTCATAGGGGGATTTTTTCCCTTTTTCGTTGATTTCAAAGGGGAAGAAGAAAAGAAGATGTTGATATTTGAGTTGTTTTGTTGTTGATGGATGTTTCCATTAATGAAAAGGGGGAGATTGTTGGAATGTTTTTTTGTTGATTGTTGTCATTAATGGTTGTCATTGATGTCAACATATCTTAGTTGATTGATTTTGATGCTTTGGTGATCTGGATTGGCATGCTCTAGATGTTGTGTTGTGATGATCTATATTTGGTCATGCTTGTCTTGGTCCCATTCATTTTGCAACATAATGAGATACACTCTTATGGGTCTGGACTGATCTAGAAGATGGTTAATGTTCCCTAGAACATTGTTTGCATTGTAACGTGTATATCCTATTCTTTGGTTCCAAATATCTTGTAGCGTGTTGATTTTGGAAAGGAGATTATATGTGGTCCACATTTCATTCCTCTCCTCCATGAGAATGTTTTTTGATGACCTAATTCAAATTATCTTTGGTCAACTTAGGAGATTATGAAGACTTTGTATTGGGTCGACTTAAGATATTATGAAAGCATGGAATGGTATAAGTAAAAGCTGATTTTATTCGATGAAAGCAAGTTTGATGAATGAAAAATTCCAGACATTGTAAAGTATGTGAAATTATATGACTGGAGGTAGCAGACAATGAGATTCTATCTGATGTCATTATTTCTAACAGTTATTTCAATGGTGGATTTCCTTTCATCATTCTGCTTGCAGTGAGTCATTTTTTGTTGACAGTGAGCCCTTTTTTGTAGGCAGTGAGCCTTTCTCTTTTGGTAGTGATCCTTTTTGTTTCTTTGGCTATAATAGCCAAGCAGTGAGCCCAACCGACAGTGAGTCCTTTGTAAAAATCACCTTAACTGGTGTCACCTTAATCAATTTTTTATAATTGATAATTAACATTCTCCATGGTCTTTCCCTTCTTGGGTTTCCATGTAAATTCTGGTGTCTATTGTGCATGGTGTTGATATGTGCTTTCATGTTCACATCTGTTAGATAATTATTTGATTGATTTAAGTTTGCTTCAAATTAATTAAAGCCAAAAATTTACAATAATTGATTCACCCCCCCTCTCAGTTTTCTGAACTGTTCAACAGTCCATGATGTTCCCTAAGAAGATACCTCACATGAACTAAGCAAAGTCCCTTTGAACAAACTCTTACTCACATATTGTTCATAGTGCTTAGCATAACACAACTTGTTAGGCCTCATGAAGCTCAAAGTTTCATGTTGTGGAGCCCTATTGAAGTTATCAAACGAATAGCTTTGGTATGATTACTACGATGAGAGCTAACACATAGGCATGACTTTCTCATTGCACGGTGAGAGCTGACACAAAGGCTTGACTTTCTCACTAAGCGACCCATTGGGAAAACTCACCTAGTGGACAGCCTGAGGTTCCACTACCCTAGAGTGAGCACGTGTTTTGGACAAACAACTATGACTTGATCCACAACGAGGTAGATAGACTATCGAGGCTTTATCCAACCCCTTTTTATTTTTAGTTTCTAAGTTTTTGTTTTTTTCTTTCTTTTAGTCTTTGACATTGCATTTTTGTGTATCTTGTCTTTCTGCTGCATATCATACACCTTGTGTGTGTCCCTTTGTGCTTACATTGGTTTGATGTAGGATCTTAGATCGTGGGGGATTGATCACCCTCCTTGATCTTTTTCATCCTATACCATCCACATTGGTACACTTGGAACCCTCTTGAATGTATACTTTAGTGTGAGTTTGAAGCAAGTTCCTCCTCTCACCAAAGTGAGGGATAAATGTAGTGTAGAAAAAAGTATCCCTTTTTCACAGTTAATTTAAAAAATAATTAATATTAAAAATGAGTTTAATTATGCCTTGATTTAGTGTTGTAATGTGTTTTACACATTCAAATTAAGTTTAGGGCCCTTTTAAACTAAATGGACTTAATTGTGCCTTATTTAGGGTGTTGTAAAGTGTATCTTTAGACTTTCAAACTAATGCAAGGCCTTATTAATTAATTGAGGTTAATATTCCTGAATTTCCCCCTTTAATTCAAATCCATGCCTAATTAATTTCAGATTATGAGGGATAAATCCTGACATTCATAAATGATATTACACAACACATAATTTTACAAGGTGTGTGTCCTAGGTTAGTGACCTAGGACCCATTTTCCAATTGGCGAATGGGTCCTCAGTAGGTCCTAGGACCCTATTTCCACATAACATTTCACAATCCCCAAAGTGTGTCCTCGCTAAGTAAGCTAGAACCCATTTGCCAGATGGCGAATGGGTCCACACTTAGACCTAGGGCCCCCCCTTGGGATATTTTTTTGGTAGTATTTTAATTATTTCAAATCCTAGATTTGATGTCGGCTTGTGTTATTTGAATTTTTGGATTTAATGATAAGATACATATAAATACAAGGCTATTTCATTATGTTTCACCTAGAAGATTTCATGCAAGCTAAGGATATTCAAGAGAGAATTATAGGAGCATTCAAGATCAATTTATAAAGCATTCAAGGGTAGATTATTGAAGTTTATTGCAGCAATCAAGATTCCAATTATCATGTCCAAGGCATAGTGCATCATACATGTTGAGCTAATGTGTTGATGTAGAATTCAAGATCCAATGTTTCAATTAAGGTTTGGTGAGTTGTTACATAGATTTGTTCATTCATCATTCCTTTTATGCATTGTTTCATTTCAAGGTTTAATTACCAAAATGGGGTTTGATAAAGGGAAACCCCTATTCCCTAACAAAATAACATTTTTCTTCTCCTTTGATGTGTGATTTCAGGTTTTAGGTTGAAGATCATTTGGAAAGTAAAAGTTGCAAAGTTGTCAAATTTGTCACCTTTCTTGTAAGATCATAGAAACTGAGCTACAAAAAAAAATTCATGTTTTTGATAGTCTCCAATTAGGATCTGGGAGTGTAGACATTGAAGAATAGAACCTAGAAAGTATTTTTATAGAACCCTAGCTTGGACCCATTCACCATAGGGTGAATGAGTCCTTGGTGAGGCCCAAAAAAGAACTTTTTGCAACAGGTACACAACATTTGACCTTCTTAAAACCTTCCTTTTGATTGATATATCAGTTAGGTTTTCTTTTTTATATTCATTTACACATTAAAACACACATATTTAATGAAATATAGAGAAGTAAATACATTGTTCATCAATTCATTTTGGTGGACCCTATTTTTCTATGTTTCACTTTCTAATTTAACACTCCTTACACATATCATTTATAGGGTTTATAATCTTTGGAAAATCTCTCACAACTTGAATAAAACTAATTCTTACTAGGTTATCAAAATTGATGTGACACATCCTCCTATGCCATAGCCATCTTTCATTGATTTGAGTCATAAAATGATGACCATCAACACCCTTAAGTTGATAAACATTTCCATATGTCCTTCTTCTAGCAACAATCACGGTCTCAAAGCCTTTTCTGATGTCACATCCATCATCTTGAAACATAAGATTGTATCCTTTTCTATGCATTTTTCCAACACTCAAGAGGTTATGCCTTAAACCCTTAACATAGTAAACATAATTAGTATTATGCTTTCCATAAAAACTAATAGAACCTTTTCCACATATCTTAGCAAATGTATCATCACCAAATCTAACACATCCTCCTTCATATTTTTCAAAATTAAAAAAATTTATCTTGTCACCAGTCATATGATTAGAGCATCCACTATCAATGATCCAGTAGTTATTCTCTTGTCTAGCATGATAAGAAAATACCAAAGTACCTTCAATCTTATCCTTTTTCTTTGGAGGTATTTCCTTTACACATATCTCAAATTTAGTGGAATTAGATTCATCTTTTAAATCCATGAACAAGCATTCATCATCATCTCCATAATCAAATTCATCATTAGAAATATTTGCATCTTCTCTAACATAATAAATTTTATTAATCATCTTACCTTTTTTCTCCTTCTTTTTGTTATTCAAATATTTGTTTAGACATATTGAAGCATAATGACCTATTTTTCCACAACTGAAACATTTGAAAGACAACTTACCACTGTACTTATTAGCACCCTTCTTCATTCTCCTAACAAATTTGGGTTCCACATCATCAAGATCTTCCTAATTTGATTCCTTAATCTCCTCTTATTTGCATACCTTAAAATAAATCTCAACTTTTGTACCAAATTCTCTCATCTCAAAACAAGTTAAAGAACCATATAATTGATCTCTGGTATATTGATTTAAATTTACAAACTCCTCACTAGAAAAAACTTTGACTATAAGATTTAGGAAGAGTTTTGACAATTTTCTTTAACACTTTGGGTTCTTTGAGTTTTCCACCAAGACCTTTGATGGAACTGACAAATTCATCTACCCTTTACATGTAGCTTGTAATGTTTTCATCTTCAAACATTTGCAAGTTCTCAAACATGATCTTTAGATTCTGCATCTTAGCTTGTTTGACTTTATCATCTCCTTCATAAATGCTTTCTAACTTTACCCAAATTTCTCTAGTAGTTTTTCAGATTCATAACTTTTACTAGAATTCAAAATTAGTAAGACCATTTAAGAAATAATATCTTGCTTTACCATTTTTCTCATAGGCCTTGATCTCATCATTTGTACTTGGACCATTTGTAGGCATAGTGTATCCATTTTCAACAGACTTCCAAACATCATTTCCAAGATAGATAAAAAAATCATCCATTCCCTACTTCTAGAATGCATAATTAATTCCATCAAACACAAAGATCTCTTTCTTCTATTCCATCCTAGATCTACCTCAATCAATTAAGCTTTCTTCCTGTAAACAATGATTTTGGTTTACCAAATGCTCTCTTACACTTGTAGGGTTTTTTTTACCTAAAAGGAAAGAGATGTGGGCCAAAATTCTAATGTCTACACTCAAGATTAATGTAATGAGGGATGAAATGTGTGTAAATTTAATGTCCTAAGTGCAATAAATTGGAAAATAAATATGATTATTAATGTGAAACCTAAGAAATAGAAAGTTCTGGAAAACACATTGTGATATGCAAACATGTGATGAATGACCTAAAAATGCAAACAAAACTAAATAGAAAGTTATGAAACAGAATGTGTGCACCTGGAGACTGAAAATCGATGGCATGAAGGTCTGAAATCCTAATAAAACTGATGAAGAAGTCAACTTGGACACTTGTGCCAGTTTGGGCGACTTAGTCCCAGATCTGGAAAAACTACCCAGAAACCAGTTCTTGCCAAATGGGTTTCTGGATCTACAAAAATCACTGAAAGTTAGGTTTAGTGGGACTAAGTCTTCCAAAGTGGTGACTTAGTCCACTTCTGAATCTCTAAAAATTTGAAAGTGGAAATGGATACTCTAGGTCTGCACTTCGGCTTCCTACAAGTGTTTGCTTCTGAAACTCTAATTTTTGAACCTAAAAATGAGTTTTTGTTGATATTTTGACTTGTTGAATGAAGAGAATACTTGAGAAACCTTGTAACTTGATCTCCAATTATTTTCAAGCTTCCAAGAGTCCTAAATCTATAAACACACAAGAAGAGAAGAATAAATGTTGAACGTTAGGGTATGGGGGTTTGCCTTGGTCAAACCCCTTTTAGGCAATGAAATGAAACATGCAAATAATGTAGTTGATTACCTTTCCATGATGTTTGATCTTGAATTTCTGCAGCAAAACATGAAGAATCTTCCCCCGAATGTCCTTGGAGGCTATCTTGATGACTTCCAATCATAAAACCCTAGCTTACTTGACTTGAGAACATGATTGAATGATGAATTATGACTTAAGATGAGTTAGGAGATTGTAGGAGATATAAAATGAGGAGAAAAACACTTATTTATACACTCTTATGCCTAAATTCCTAAAGAATACCTCATCGTAGGCCAAACTTAGGTCTTAAAGAATAAAAACTCGAAAGAAATTTGAATTAATTCTGATTTTGTGCCAAAAAGGACTAAGTCACCCCTATGGGCGACTTGGTCCACCTAGGAAATTTTGAGTGGATGTCAGAGATTAAAATGTATTAAATGTTGTTTATCGAGTTCTTCAACAAGACACTTAATTAAGGCTTGTAAGTGCATAAAGGGGCCATTTAAAGCATAAGAAAGGTGTAAATATTGATGACAAGCCTAGGAAAGTGTGAAAGTTTATTAAAAGACTTTATAACATTTTGAAATAGGTCTTGGTAAAATTATTTAGATGAATTATACCATTATGGTCTTAGAAAAGTGTGAAGATGTGTTACAACACCTTACAACACTCTTGCAAGACATCAATAAATGTATTTTATTTAATTTGCAAGGGTTCAAGACCTAGTGTGGATGTGTAAACACCTCACAACACCAAATCAAGGCCTCATTAAGTCCAATTTGTCATCAAGTATTCCCATATCAAGCAAAGTATACACTTTTTGGCAACACATTAAGCCCCCACTTTAGTGAGAGGATGAACTTGCTTCAAAATCTCGCTAAAGTAGTCATTCAAGAGGAGTCTAATCATACCAATGTAGATGACAAAGAATGACAAAGATAAAAGGAGGTTGCGCAAGCCCCCAGGATCCAAGATCCTAAGTCAAAACAACATATGTATGAAAAGACACATGCAAGGTGAATGATTTGCACCAAGACAAGATATATGATCATACAATGGCAAGAACTAGAAGGAAATTAAAATCTGGTGGATCAAGCTTCGACCATCTGTCCAACACGTTGTGGATTAGATCTAGGCTTATTTATTTCAGAAAGAAAATGCGTACTCACTCTAGGGAGATGGAACTCTTGGTTGTCCGTCAGGTGAGAAATCCACAACATACTCACTCTGGGGCCACAAAACTTCTAGTTGTCCATGGGGTGAGAAATCCCAAAGGTGAGAAACATACGCTAGTTGGTATGTCCTCAAACACATAGGTGGCTATGGGGAAAGTCATGCCTCAGAATGGGCTTCCCACTCAACCATACCAAAGTTATACCTCCTGATAACTTTAATAAGGTGCCACAAGAGAAAATGATTTTTGAGCTCTATGAGATAAGCAAAACTTTGTATGCTTGACACTCATAGACATTGTTAATGCAAGATAGTGTAAGGAATGTTCAAAGGTATTTTTATTTATTCATGCAAGGTCTCATCTTAGGGAACATGGTGCTTAATGTCTCCAAGAGAGGATAAGTGCAAAAGAAGTATCACGCTCTTGGAGAGAATCAAGCCCAATGACTCCACCAAGAAAAGGACGCATCGCAAGAAGAAATAAATTGCACAATGAAATGTGAGTGGCGATGTATGTCCCCACTTTAAAGTGATTGCAAACACCAATATTGTGAGAAATTTCTTTAAAGTAGAAGAAGGAGAACATGAGAGCTTATTCAGAAAGCCCTATGCCAATTCATATGTTTCTAATAAGTTATGTCATGAAAAGGGAAGTATGTCATATGCAAGCCAAATTAAGGCATGTCGTCCACATCCCAAGCTTGCTCTTATGTATTCATGAAAGGTTAATGACTAGCAAAAGGATGCAACCACAAGTGACATACCTGGACAAGGCTACTAAACCCCTTTCCCCCACTGAGTGTAGGAAAAAGGTGAGCCAAAACGGTTGATGAAATGTAGGCGAGAGTGAAAATCAGTATAAATTAGAGGAATTAGGTGCCCCCACAGAAGGAAGCATACCAATTTCCTAAAAATGTTGGATTTTATTACTCAATGCTTCACATTCATTGGTGAAATGACCATGAACTCTAGGATATGCACAAAATGAAGTCTTTTCATAACATTTCTTACGAGTTCTAGGAGGGAGGATGATCAAGTGATCTTGGAGGAATCTCAACAAGATACCCCCTTGATCAATGGGAGAAGGTGGCCTTGTGATTTATGTCAAATATAGATCTTGCTTAGTAGTAGATGTCACACTTATGTAAGGCTTGTGAGATTGTGAGATTTTCTTCTCTCCATTATAGGAGGGTAGAAAATCTAACCTATTCAAATCATGAACATTTTGTGAGATGACATTGGCATTAAGCGAAGGTGTAGTTGTTTGTTTGATGTTTGGGAAAGGATGATGTTCAAGACCACTAGTGTCGAGGAGTTTAGGATGGACGGTGGTTAAGGTTGATTTAGGAGTGTGTTGTGTGAGATTGTTGATGTTGGGTGAAGGCTTGGTGATTTCTATCATAGGAAAATAACTAAGACCATGAGTTTTTTGTTGTGTGTGAGGATCGATGGGGACATGGATACCTTGTTCACTAGCACCACATCCTTTTCCACTGTATCCAAGTTGTTGCATAAGTTCATAACCTTTCCCATAAATATTTTGCATTGCTTTTGGATCGGGTTGTTGGTCATTATTGTGTTCGTCAAAGGTTGTTGTGTAATTGGTTGTGTTTTGTTCTAAAGTGGTTGAGGTGGATGTTGTCAAAGGATCATCCATGAATGGTGGTGCGAAGTCTAAGGAACCCCAATCATCATCTAATAGCTTTGTGACTTGTTCAATATGTTGTTTTTTTTTGTTGGACAGGTTCCACTTGTGTAGTTAGTGTTAATGTGTTTAAATGATGTACATTGTTTTTCTCAATGTGCAAATGACTATTTGGATTAGGGTCAGCGTCAAGTGTGTACACTTTGTTTTTGTGAATTCATTTCATTTTGCGATGAAGAGTGGAAGGCACTGCATTCATTTCATGAATCCATGAACTACCTAGAAGAAGGTTATATGAAAGGTCATGAGGCATAACCTGGATTAGTGTGTTCAATGTGACTTCTCCAACTATAATAGGTAGAGTGATCACACCAAGTGGTGTATTTTCAACATTGTCAAAGCCCTTAATAGATAAAGATTCAAGTTGAATTTTTGATTTATCCACATGAAGCCTATCCAAAAGGTTTACGCTACACACATTAAGGGATGAGCCATTGTCAATAAGGGTTCACTTTATCCCTATCCAATTGTATCGAGCAATGATCATGAAAGCTTCATTTTGTTTTTGCACTTCCAAAGGGGGGAGTTCACTTTGGTCGAAAACAATGCCAGCATTTATTCCTTGGATCATGGTTGCTATGTCAATTGGTTGTGCATTAGAAGGGACAAGAACTTGTTGCAAGGAGGTTTGGATCATGTTGTGATAGTGAGGGGAGGCTTGAATAAGATCCCACAATGATATCTTAGCAAGAGTATTCTTTAGTTGGTCGACAATATTGTACTCCTTTCTAGTAGGAAAACTTGGTAAGAAAGGTCTAGAGGGGATAGGATTAGGAAAAGGTAAGGGTGTTGGAGTTGGTTGTGGCGGTTGCGGGTTATTTCGAGTGTTATATGTATGAGCAACGGTATTATAACTCGGTTGTTGTGACACATTAGTTTGAGGTGGGTAGAGGGTGATTCAGGTTTGTGTAGATTTATTTTGTGTGAAGGGGGATAAAGGATGAGTTGAGGTTGAATAATATTAACATCCCTTGGCGAATGAGAGTCTAACATAGGCTCTCCATCTATTTTCAAGGGCATAATATTATTATCAATGTTATGTTTTCCTTGTAAGATGATATTCTCCCTAGAAGGAAAGTGTTTAGGAGAACAACAAACCTCATGTTTTTTACAATTAAGGCTTGGTTCATCCAAACTAACTTCATTGCAACTAAGGGAATTATTAATGGTTGAATGTGTTTGATGATTGATAGTGGGGAGAGGAGAAGAAGACTCTATTTGATTGTCAGTTGTTTCTAAGGTTCCATTTTCTTGTTTCTAAGGTCTAATTTTTTTGTTCCATATTATATAAACTACTAGGAGAGTTTGTAATTGTTCATCCAAGGTTGAGGTTTGTAAAGTAGTTGCATCACAAGTGGGGGAGACATCAAAAGGAGGACCACTATGATTTTCAAATAGATTATCCCAAATGGGAGGAGCATTAGGAAAGGGAGGATCGAGTGTTTCATGATTCTTAATAGGGATATCTTCTAACACCAACCTATCCTCTTTACGTCGAGGAGGGATATTAGGAGATGGAAAAGTTTGATTGTCATGGTTATGGAGACTAGGTAAGGTGATATTTAGAAATGTGTCTATGATCTTATGTTTGTGTTGTCTAACATCTTCCAAAGGGGAATAAGGAGATAGAAAATCAAGACCCTCAATGCTTGTAACTTCCTGCACCCAAATAGCTTCGTCACTAATAGGAGAGGTATCAAGGGGAAGAAAAAGTATGATTGTTATAATTGTCTACACTACCATTCTCACCAATGGGCAATGTAAGGTTAAGAATTGTGTCAATGGTTGGATCATGTGTCTTAAAGTCCTCATTGTTGTAATAAAAATTGAGCTCATAAGAGGGAATTTTGTGCTTAACAATCCGCTATTAACAAAATCAAAGCCACATCTTTTGAAAGAAAACATGCTATGATGAAAAAGGAAAGAAAGTACAATGCAATGACTTAAAAGGAAATGCAATTTTTAGTCTTTAAGCAAGCTAATTTTTTGTTTACACAATGCAACAATCTAAAAATGAAATGTTGTAAATGCAAAAGTGCGATTAAGCAATGCATGAAATGAGCTAATTTAAGCTAAATATAATGAAATTGATGTTACAGAAACTTAGCCAAGTGATATATATAACTAATGGCATCAAACAGAAGCATAAAAATAGGGTTTTCAGCTCTATAAAAGGTTGTTTCAGGGGTGAACAGAGACTAATTCGCCCAAGGTGGCGACTTAGTCCCAGAAGGGATTTTTTGAGATTTTTCAAATTTTTCTGATGGGTTTTGATGGTCTCTATACTGTATGATGCAGTCCTAAGATGCAAATGCAAAATTTCATAGATTTTCAATGATTTAAGATGCAAAAATGCTTGTAATTGAAATGATTTAAAAAATGACTACCCTAAATTAATGTTTTTGACCTAAATGTATAAAACAAATGTTCCCAAAATTTTCCAGACTTATAGTTATGATACTAGGAGGCTTAGGAAGCACAAAAATGAGGTTTCTGACACTGTATTAGACACTAAAAAATTTGGACTAGAACTAAGTCGCACAGACTGGAAAATTAGTCCCAATTAGGGTTTTTTACAAAATTTTGAGGAATTTTTAATGGGTTTTGATGTTCTATATGTGGTATGATGCAAAGCTAAGATGAAAGTGGAAAATTTCATAAAATTTCAATGATTTTAGATGCCAAAAATGCAACCTACATGCACTTTTCACGAATGCAAAATTTGAAACCTAACATGCAAATTAATCTATGCAAACCTTAATGCTAGGTCAATGCAAGCTAGATCTATGATGGACTCCAAATCAAAAAAGAAAATTGTTTTACAAGTAGGTTCACCAAAATGTAAACAATGATTTTGGTTTACCAAATGCTCTCTTGCACTTCTAGGGGTTTTTTTACCTAAAAGGAGAGAGATGTGAGCCAAAATGCTAATGTCTACACTCAATATTAATGTAATGAGGGATGAAATGTGTCTAAATGTAATTTTCTAAGTTCAATAAACTGGAAAATAAAAATTATTATTAATGTGAAACCTAAGAAATAGAAAGTGCTGGAAAACACATTGTGATATGCAAACATGTGATGAATGACCTATAAATGCAAACAAAGCTAAATAGAAAGTTATGAAAAAGAATATGTGCACTTGGAGACTAAAAATGGATGGAATGAAGGTCTGAAATCCTAATAAAACAGATGAAGAATTCAACTGGGACACTTGTGCCAGTCTGGGTGATAATGTCCCAGATTTGGAAAAATTGCCCAGAAACCAGTTTCTGCCAAATGGGTATCCGGATCTACAAAAATCATTGAAAGCTAGGTTCAGTGGGACTAACTCACCCAAAGTGGTGACTTAGTCCACTTTTGAATCTCTAAAAATTTGGAACTAGAAACAAATACTCTAGGTCTGCACTTCGGCTTCCTACAAGTGTCTGCTTCTGAAACTCTGATTTTTGAACCTAAAAATGAGTTTTTATTGATATTTTGACTTGTTGAATGAAGACAAGACTTGAGAAACCTTGCAAATTTATCACCAATGATTTCCAAGCTTCCAAGAGTCCTAAATCTGTAAACACACAAGAAGAGAAGAAGAAATGTTGAATGTTAGGGAATGGGGGTTTGCCTTGGTCAAACCCCTTTTAAGTAATGAAATGAAACATGAAAATAATGTAGTTGATTACCATTCCATGATGTTTGATCTTGAATTTCTACAGAAAAACATGAAGAATCTTCCCTTGAATGTCCTTGGAGGCTATCTTGATGACTTGCAATCATAAAACCCTAGCTTACTTGACTTGAGAACATGATTGAATGATGAATAATGACTTAAGATGAGTTAGGAGATTGTAGATGTAAAATGAGGAGATAAACAATTATTTATACACTGATATGCCTAAATTCTTGAAGAATACCTCATCACAGGCTGACCTTAGGTCTTAAAGAATAAAAACCCAAAAGAAATTTGAATTAATTTTGATTTTTGTGGCAAAAAGGACTAAGTCGCTCCTATGGGAGACTTGGTCCACCTGGGAAATTTTGAGTGGATGTCAGAGATTAAAATGTATTAAATTTTGTTTATCAAGTTCTTCTGCAACAAGACACTTAATTCAGGCCTATAAGTGCATAAAGGGGCCATTTAAAGCATAAGAAATGTGTAAATATTGATGACAAACCTAGGAAAGTGTGAAAGTTTATTACTGTTGGAAAAACAAGGATAGACAACTGAGAGGGGGGGTGAATCAGTTGTCACAGAATATTTAAAATTTTCAAACTTTACTTAACTTAATCTCATATCTGATGAATGAATAATAAACCATGAACAATCAAGACATCAGAAGCACAAAGAACACCAAGATTTTTTACATGGAAACCTTGTTAGGGGAAAAACCACTATGGAGGTTAGTCCACAGTATTATACCCTGTTAAAATTATAAGAAGAATAATGGGAATACACATGCATTCAAGTACACTACCTAGAGCTCACTGCTCAAATACAAGAGGGATCACTTCCCAACATTACACAACAATATGGATTAGATACGCAAGGTATGAAATAATAAAATAGCTTCTACACAAGCTTGATTATAGTTATAGTTAAGCACATAAAACCTTCTTCACACTTCACTCAATCTTCTTCTCTCTCTACTCTGCAATCGAATGAATAGATCAATATTCGCACACTTTCTCTTCTCTGGATTTTCTCCACTTCATAGACTTCACATTCACACTTTACATCAATAAAAAAATCGCTCTTATATATCTGCAACATGAAATTACATCAACAACCTTGTCAGCCAAAAATATAAAACATATTTACAATGTCGTCCCAAATTACATAAAGATTATTCATGTGAATCCACGAAGGTCGGCCACAACATAGTGGGGACCCAAATTAACAACTCCAACACAAAAGGACTTCAATTAATTTCTCCTCAAAGATCCACAACACGCTACAACCATCATGTGGGCCAAGAACATGAAAACCTAAACATACTGAGAAAAATATTTGACCATGAGCACATTGATCAATGTGGACATACAAAAAGAATAGAGCATGATCTAGAAGCATCCACAAACAACAAGAACTAACAGAGAAACATCCGCAGCAACAAAAATTACCAAAAACACATAATTTTCAATTAAGAACACTGATAGAACCCACAAAAATACTGTTAGAACACAATTGTTCATAGCACAATCAAATCTTCACACGGACCTCTAAAAATTTTGGTAGATGAACTATATACTCTTAGCAATAAACCCTTTAGTCCACAACAACTTATCTTCAACGTATAGAACAAGACACCTTCATGACCTTCATTGTTCCACTAGAAACCTACAACTCTTCCTTTAACAATTTTCTCAATATCCTCGACATATACATCCTTCAATACAATAATGCTAATAGTGTTGACATCAATGACAACCACATATCAGCAACACAACCATAGCATCCAACAATCTCCCCCTTTAGAATTGATGGAAACACATGATGTGAAAAATATCATCAACACAACTACACTTGCTCTCCCTTAGGTTCTGACTCTCTTCCATAGTTGCTCTTCTCCCCCTAAAAAATAGTTTTCACATTGCTCATCTTCGCCTTTGACATCAATGGAAAACATAAGAATTATCTTCCAACATACAAGCTCTGAACCACATATCTACACATCTGACTACTCCCCCTGAGTAGCAGCCACAAAAACATCAATCCAGATCAGGAAATATCTATGAAGCACACAGATTGATGCAAAAAAATGCATCTTTAGTTCATATTAGGAGGGGTAATCACCCCTAGCATCCCTCTAAATTACTCAAAAGTATCCTTTGGAAATGGCTTGGTGAAATGTTTGTAATTTTTTCTTTGGCAGGCACATACTCCATTTTGACTTCTTTCTCACTCACTTTTTCCCTCAAGAAGTGAAACTTGATTGATATATGCTTGGTCTTAGATTGTAGCACCAAATTCTTTGATATGTTAATTGCACTCGAGTTGTCATAGTATAATGAAATAGGTTCATCATATACTACTCTAATATCTTCCAGCATCTGTTTCATCCACATCACTTGAGTACAGTTATTTGCAGCAACAATATACTCTGCCTCAGTAGTAGATAGAGAAATGGAATTCTGCTTTTTACTTAGCCATGACACCAGCTTCTTCCCTAGGAATAAATCACCACCACTAGTACTCTTCCTATCATCTACATCTCCTACCCAATTTTCATTAGTATATGCATTCAAAGTAAGATCATCATCCTTAGGATACTAAAGCCAAAAATCAACTGTTCCTTTTAGATATCTGAAAATTCTCTTTATAGCAGTCACATGAGATTGTTTTGGATCAGCCTAAAATCTAGCAACCATACATACAACATTCATAATGTCTAGTTTGGTCTGAGTTAAGTAGAGAAATCCACCAATCATTTATCTGTATCTTATTTGATTTTCCTTAGGAGAAGCATCATTTTGTGTTAACTTGCATCCGGTTACCATGGGAGTACCAACAAATTTTGAGTCTTCCATGCAAAACTTCTTTAGTAGATTTTTCACATATTTAGACTGAGATATGAAGATCCCCTTGTCTAACTGAGTAACTTGCAATCCTAGAAAGAACTTCATCTCTCCGTTCATGCACATTTCAAATTCACTCTTCATTTCATCAACAAACTTCATACATAGATTGCCATCTCCTCCAAAAATAATGTCAACAAAGACCTACATAATTAACTCTTTGTCATGATCCAATTTGAAATATAAGTTGTTTTCAGTAGTACCTTTATTGAATCCAAGCTTTAATAAGTATTTATCTAGTCTAGCATACCAGGCTTTGGGGACTTGCTTGAGTCCATATAGAGCTTTCTTCAATTGGAAAACCATGTTTTCCTTATTACTCAGTTGAAATCCATCTAGTTGTTCAATATATACTTCTTCTTCTAGCTCACCATTCAGAAAAGCTGACTTCACATCCATTTGATAGACTTTGTAGTTCTTATATGCAGCATAAGAAAGAAATAATCTAACAACTTCAATTTTGACAACAGGGGAAAAGGTTTCTTCAGAATCAATACCTTCCATCTGAGAATACCCTTTACATACTAGTCTTGCTTTATTCCTGATTACTTCACCTTGTTCATTTAGCTTATTTTGAAAGACCCATTAGTACCAACCACATTTTTTTCTTTAGGTCTGGGAATAAGTATCCATGCATCATTCTTTTCAATCTGTATCAATTCTTCCTTCATAGCTTCCATCCAGTATTCATCATTGCAAGCTTCATTGACATCTTTAGGATCAATCTTGGAAATTAGGCAATAATCTTATGCAATCTTTCTTCTAGTTTTCACACATTTATTCTTGTCTCCTATAATTTGATTTTCAGAATGATTTAGCTTTACATGTACCTCAAAGTTTTAGGATTCTCTCAAAATTTTGGTTCTTTTGTTCTTTCTTCTGCACTTGCACTTGTCTTTGCTTCCTGATTACCTTGATTTACTGGAACAAATGGAAGTTGTCTTATCGGAACATATGGCACAATTTGAAGTCAATTATGTGTCTGAGCTTTCTTCCCTTTATTTTTGTTGTCTTCCTAGTCATCTAAATCATATCCATAGTATCTAGATGATTTATCAGAGTCCTCATCAACTCTGACATTTGCACTCTCAACCATTTTTCTTAGTCTTCTATTATAGTACCGGTAGACCTTGCTTTTAGTAGAGTAACCTAGAAATATTCCTCCATCACTTCTTGCATCAAACTTGCTTATGTCCTCATCTCTCTTGATGTAACACTTGCTTCCAAAGGTCTTGAAATATTTAATAGTAGGTTTATAACCAAACCATAGTTCAAAAGGAGTCTTACCAAAATTATCGTTTACATATACCCTATTCAAAGTGTACATAGCATTGCTTACAGCTTCACTCCAATAGATGTGAGGCACATTTCCTTCAATCATCATTGTTCTAGTAGCATCCAAAATTGTTTTTTTCTTCCTCTCTGCAACTTCATTCTATTGAGGGATTCGGGGAGTAGATAATTGTCTTCTAATTCCATGCTCTTCACAGAAATAATTAAACTCCCTGGAGGTGAACTCACCACCTCTATCTGACCTTAAGCATTTGATTTTCAGACCTTTCTCATTTTATACCATTGCTTTGAAACTTTTGAACTTCTCTAATACTTCACATTTTTCTCTTAAGAAAGCAACCCATATCATTCTAGAGTAATCATCAATAATCAACATAAAGTACCTTTCTCCATGAAGACTTTTGACTCTAGAGGGACCACATAGATCAGTATGTACTAGCTCTAATAATCCATTTGAATGATGTTTTTTGCTCTAAAAATAAACTCTAGTCTATTTTCCCATCTGATACTCCTTGCAAATTATGTTATCAGGCTTCACTAGCTTAGGTAGATCTCTTACTACTTGAGTGGAACTTATTTTGACAATGTTATCATAATTCACATGACATAGCCTCCTATTCCATAACCAACTTTCATCTACTTGAGCAATTAAACAACTTTCACTAGTAGCATTCAAGTGAAAAATATTACCTTTTATATGTTTACCTGAAGCAATTATATTTCCAGAACTTCCAAGTATCCTACATCTTCCTCCTTTGAACTAAAGATCATAACCCTTGTCCACCATCTATCCAACACTCAATAGGTTGTGCTTCAATCCTTCAACATAAAGAACATCATCAGTGTTATTCTTACCACCAAGACAAATAGATCCTCTGCCACGAATCACACAAGAATTGTTATCTCCAAATCTTACAACCCCATTGTCATACTTCTCTAGACTTACAAATTTTATTTTGTCACTAGTCATATGATGTGAGCATCAGTTGTATATAACCACTCATCCTTTTCTTCAATTCAGGTTGCAAGAGCTTTCTCAACTTTAGCAGATTCAGTAGCCACTGGACTATTTTCCTTGATAGCAATGAAAACCCAATCATCTTCATTTCCATTCTCTTTATTAGATTCTTCATCAATCACACCTTCTTCAGAAAAATAACATTTCTTTTGAAATCTAGGTTTGTAATGCTTAGATCTAGGAACTCTTTCAGGACATCTTGATGTAAAATGACCTATTTTATTGCAAGAAAAACATTTTATAGGAAAATTTCCTTTATACTTACCTTGTCCTCTACCTTATTTCTTTACAATCAGTGCTTCCAACTCTTCTACCTCTCTTTCTTCATCTTCAAGTTGTTTCATTTCTTCCCCATACTTGAATATCTTTCTAGAACTCTCTCCCAGATCATATCTTTGCTTGTTTCTTCTAGATACAGTAGCCTTAAATGCAGTTTCAGTCTTGGGAACAAATTCACCAAATTCACTCAACTCAAAGGCAACAAGTTTACCAATCAGTGTATCCCTTGTCACATTCATCAATGATCTGGTTTCTTCAATAGCATGAGTCTTTTCTTTGTAGGAGGGAGGCAATGATCTGAGCACTTTAGCCACAATTTCTTCCTCATCTAGGGTACCACCAGCACAACTAATACCCATCACTATTTCATTTACTCTTTGCATAAAAGAAGAAATATTTTCATCTTCACCCATCTTCAAATTTTCATACTTTCCTTTCAAACTCTGTAGCTTAGCGATCTTCACATGTACATCTCCTTCATACAAAGTTTCCAGCTTTGTCCACATCTCATGAATTGTCTTCAAACCTATCACATTTGTCGTTTTTGAATCTGTTAGAGCACTTATCAAAGCCTGCATAGCCTTGACATTATTCTCATCCTTTTTAATCTCATCAGTAGTGGAAGGACCATTCTGACTTGAATAACATATGGATTCTTTGTAATCTCCCAGAAGGGTTCACCAATACACCTAAAATGACACTCCATCCTAGTTTTCCACAATGAGTAGTTTGTTCCATTGAATCTAAGACTGTCCTTCTTGTATCATGCCATCTCATATCACCTCAAGCTTTTAAAATTCTTTAGAGGAACCTGCTCTAATACCAATTGTTGGAAAAAAAAGGATAGACAACTGAGAGGGGGGGTGAATCAATTGTCATAGAATATTTAAACTTTTCAAACTTAACTTAATCTCATATCTGATGAATGAATAATAAACCATGAACAATCAACACATCAGAAGCACATAGAACACCAATTTTTTTTATGTGGAAACCTTGTTAGGGGAAAAACCATGGTGGAGGTTAGTTCACAGTATTATACCTTGTTAAAAGTATAAGAATAATAATCAGAATGCACATGCATTCAGGCACACTACCTAGAGCTCACTGCTCAAATACAAGAGGGCTCACTACCCAACAATACAGATTAGATCTGCAGGGTATGAATTGAGAAAATAGCTTCTACACAAGCTTGATTACAATTCCAGTTAAGCACAAAAAACCTTCTTCACACTTTGCTCAATCTTCTTCTCACGTTGCTCTACAATCAAATGAATAGATCAATATTCACACACTTTCTCTTCTCCATATTTTCTCCACTTCATACACTTCACATTCACACTTTACATCAATAAATCAATCGCTCTTATATATCCACAACATGAAATTACATCAACAACCTTGTCGGCCAAAAATATAAAACATATTTACAATGTCAGCCCAAATTACATAAATATTATTCATACGAATCCACCAAGGTCAACCACAATATAGTGGGGACCCAAATTAACAACTCCAACATAAAAGGAATTCAATTAATTTCTCCTCGAAGATCCACAACACGCTCCAACCATCATGTGGGCCAAGAACATGAAAACCTGAACATACTGAGAAAAATCTTCGACCATGAGCACACCGATCAATTTGGACGTACAACAAGAATAGAGCACAATCTAGAAGAATTCATAAACAACAAGAACTAACAGAGAAACATCCGAAGAAACAAAAATTACCAGAATCACATAAACTTCAATCAGGAACACTGATAGAACCCACAAAAATACTGTCAAAACACAATTGTTCATAGCACAATCAAATCTTCGCGTGGACCTCTGAAACTTATGGTAGATGGACTAGATACTCTCATAAATAAACCCTTTAGTCCACAACAACTGATCTTCAATGTATAGAATAAGACACCTTCATGACCTCCATTGTTCCACTAGCAACCTGCAACTCTTCCTTTAACAATTTTCTCAATATCCTCAGCATATACAACCTTCAATACAATAATGCTAATAGTGTTGACATCAATGAAAACCACATATCAGAAACATAACCACAAAATCCAACAATTACAAGACTTTACAACATTTTGAAATAGGTCTTGGTAAAATTATTTAGATGAATTATAACATTATGGTCCTAGAAAAGTGTGAAGATGTGTTACAATACCTTACAACACTCTTGCAAGACATCAATAAATGTATTTTATTTAATTTTCAAGGGTTCAAGACCTATTGTGGATGTGTAAACACCTCACAACACCAAATCAAGGCCTCATTAAGTCCAATTTGTCATCAATTATTCTCATATCAAGAAAAGTATACACTTTTTGGTAACACACTTCCAAGGAACCTTGCTTTGATACCAATTGTTGAATGCACAAGACAATTGAGAGGGGGTTGAATCAGTTGTACCTTAAAACTTCAAACCCTCACAAACATTTAGATCCACATTAATCCAATTAACCCTTAATCTGTTATAATGATTTAGCATGAAAGGAAATAACAAAAACTAAAACAAATCAACACAATACATAAGAGAACACCATATATATGTGGAAAACCCAAGATGGGAAAAACCATAGTGAGGATTAACTTACAATATAAAGTAATATCAACACTGGATACAATAGGGGTCACTGTCAAAGGGCTCACTATCCAAGAGAAAGAAAGGCTCATTTCCAGACTAGAAGAGAAGATAGAGAAGAGTGTTACAATGAGAAATCCATCTTAAAGAAACAAAAAAATTCACCACAACATCACCAACACCTTCATTGTCTTTCTAAAGAATTATAGACACCTTATGCTCACTGCATTCAATAATCTAACACATGAAGGTTCACATTGCACTTTAAAAATTATCACCTTACAACTCTACAATTCACATAAATCTATCTTATCTATCTTGTCATCTCTCAAGAACTCAACTCATATTTATACCATCTTCAACCTTGAAACCATTCTCCAAGGTCAATTATGCACCTCAACCATGCAAATACAAATTAGGTCGGCACCAAAACATTCCCGCAATGGAAAGGAATGAAGGTGGACCATAACACACCTTAGCTTGGACCTAAATCCATTCATACATGCCACACCACACTTCCAAAAATTTCACAAGTAGTGTAATCACTCAAGTCGGCCATTACCCATGTAAACACCATTAAAATTTTAAGTACATGCCTCCTTTGATCCAACAACAACTCATGAAGAATAAATGTCACCTAAAAAAAATCTGGAATATTCCACAAACACCCTAAAATCCAACAAACTCCTTTGTAGCAACTTTCAACTAAAGAATGTACACACCCAATACACTCAAACAACTCTTACATACACTATATTTGAAGAAACCAAATTTTGAAGCACCAAACCTCAAACCACTTCAACTGAAGAAAGATACCAACACTACCATCACACCTTTTGATATGCAAGAACATAAACCATTTTATGGAGAAACGTGAAGCAAAAATATTTCTCACAAAAAACTTTGCAATACACAGTTCACACATTGGTGAACACAACTTCCTCTGCACAATGACCCAACATACAAAATTTAGAATATAACATTTTTGAACACCTCTAATCAACATATTTAAAAAACATAAGCAGATCTTCAACCTAGAAGAAATGTGGAGCAACACTAGAACACTACCCTGCAACCTAGAACAACATTGAAACTCACTATTTTCTCTTTTTATCATTTTTTCTCAAAAGCACTTGGAAACTAGGACATCCTCATCATCGTCAATACTTCTTCAACACTGTAGAACCAACTAGAACCTAGAAACTCAACCATACACCCATAGACAGAAGCTTATCAAAGCAACACTAGAGGTTGACACCAGTCACTTACTAATGACAACATAATTTAACTAATTAAAGCATCATTAATGCAACAACATAGACAACACCAACAACTATACATACTCTTGCAACAATATTTTGATCATCAATGAAAATACAATATTGTTGACACCAATGACAACACAATATTGTTTACATCAATGACAATACCCACTACTCATACTTACAACAACCCCTCCCATGTATGTATATTCTACTGCTCAAGAAAATGTGTTTGCTTCATTAACACTAGCCACAAAAAATGAATGACATGAATAACATCTTGCAGAACCTCTCAAATGAGATCATTAATCCCAATAGGCAACAAGATATGCCTTTGATTCCCCCTTACCAAAACCATCAAAGTATAAGGCCTCCATATCAACATAATTAGTACCAAGGAGGGAAAAGGTTAAATCATCAAGTGCAACCTACAAACCAAATTTTCCTAGTCCCTACTCCTCTAAAAATAATTCCATTGAATTTACATCGATAATTAGTCATAAGCCAAAATAGATTGGTGAATGATTCATATTCATGGTGTTTCCCATGCAATGATGTTAACATGCCCCAAAATTTTCCCAAAGGTAACTTATAGCAAAGAGTGGCTAATCAACGAAAGAAAGGAATTACATCTAAGGTGTCCACATATGGGTATCAATATCTTGGACTTGAAAATGACATACTGATGGCTCAAGCCTGAGGTATGTCTATACAACAAGAAGATGAAATAGTTCTAGATCATGCACTATTCTCTTTAGTGGAAGGAAAGGACACAACAAATGAAAATGAGGCTTCCGCATTGAAATCTTCATAAGTCTAGTCATATTACTTCACTTGCTCTAAGAAGAAACCTATCTAAAATCAAGAACCCAACACCAGACTCAAAGTGACATTTGCATAAACTCAAGCCTATAGCCATCAACCCCATTGTATCAAAAGTAGAATGAGATATTTCCAAATAGAGCAAGATATCTTAAGGTCCAACCTCAAGGAGTGTTGAATGTAGTCAAATAACTAAAAAAGGCTCTTGTTAATTTTCTTTATGGGATGTCCTATCAATCCCAAAAAAAAATTCCTATTGTACAAAGAATTGGAAAACTGGGAGAAACTACAGTCAACCTACTCATCTAAAGAGATCCCTCAAGTGAAGGTGCAAGAAGCAAAAAAGGAAACAAGGTACTACATATTAAAATCATTGTAAACAAGTACTTCAATGATGCCTAAAAAAATCACGGATGTACTTCAATTGGATTATGAGCCCTTGGGAAGGGGAGTGATACAATTAGAAGGAAACAAGGTCCAAACAATAGGTGTGTAGCATATAAAAGTGTACTCCCTTGTAGGTGTTAGTACAATTTCATGATTAATTTGGACCTATTTGAGTGACCTTGTGTTTATGCATTTTTACCCTTCCTAAATAGGCCCTAATTCCCTTTATTATGCATCCCAAGGCCTATTTTTATCATTTTCCACTATTGAAACATGCATTGAACAAATATATTAAGTCATTAATGTGCCTTGGATCATCTGTGTCCTTGACTTATACGCTAGGCCATGACCCATTTTAAAATATGTTTTTGGTCACATTTTAAGGTCCAAAATTCAAATTGTAAATGTTGACTATAGGGATCTAATCTTTGAGAAATTAGAGAAGATGCCTATAAAAGCCTAGTCTTTTCACCATTTTAAACTAGATTAAAAAAGAGATGAAAAAGAAAGAAGTATTCAAGCAAGCAAAATTCAAAGTTGAATTTTTGGAGCAGCATTGTTTGTAATCGCAAGTCTTCAAGATCATTTTTCAGATTTCATCAAGATTTTTCATATGATTAAATATTTATGCCAATAGAAGAGCATGATAGATTTTAGGTTTGGGAGATGCATTTGGCCATTTAATCTAACCTAATGAGTTGTTTCCTAGTGTTCTCTTCAAACTTCATTCTACTACCAACCTACAGAAAGGTATCATTGTGTTTCTAATTTATTTAGGGTGTTTTGACTTCTCCCTAATTGAATCTTTTCATTATCATATAGGGATCATACTCTAATGCACTTGAGTAGGGTTTCTTGGCATTTTAGATCATAACAACCTTAGATGCACTTAAGATTAGGGTTCACACACTGTCATTTATTAGATATTTATCTTTTATCAAGGTTTAATTATCAAACTTGGGTTTGACCGAGGTAAACCCCTATACAAAAAACAAACAATTTTATTTTATAGGTTTATTGTGGGTTCAAATCTGAAGATGGAGATTTGTAGGTACAGGAGCAAAGAGTAAACAAAGGGCTACAACTTCAATTTTTGTAGTTTTATAAGGGGATAGAAAGACCCATTCACCCCTAGGTGAATGAGTCTCTCTACACACCTCAAAATCATATTTTGGTGATAGGTGCATGTGCTCAGACCTCTCTTAGATCTATTTGCAAATTGTTATTTTTGTATCTATTTTTTCTTTATATTTTTTCTGGTAAAACTATGTTTTAAAATTCTGAAACAATGTTTTTTGCATATTAAATAAAGTTGTCTTTTTTCTTAGATTCTAGAAAAAATTGTATAATTTTTACTTTTTAGTATTTGATAGTTTCATATCTATAGAAAATTGTTATATTTTTTGAATGATTGTATAGTCTAGATATTTTATTTTTCATTTTTCAAACATTTGAAACCATAGACTATCCTAACACATTTCACAAAAAGGGTTCAATAAATGATTAATCATAGAGAAAGCATATTCATCTAATCACATTAGATCTCTTTCTACAAGTTCATATATCCCTTAATCCCTTTCGTAGCGATGAATTTGACATGTTAGATGAAGCCCTTGAGGACTTTATCTCAACAAGATCATCCAGTAAGTCTTGTAACAACACAACACAACAAAGAGTAGTCATTGCAATTACACATCAACTTATCCTTTTCCCACCTTCACAACAATCACAAGTCCAAACCAAACATGTTCTCATCATAGGACCCCCTCAAAACAAACCAAAACCTCAAAGACATATCTTAAATTTTGCAAGACAACTCACTAGTAACAATATTTTGGAGCAACCAAGTTATCATACCATTTCTCATGCATACAACACAAGGAATAATAGACAACCAAAAACCATACCCACATCGATACCATTTCCAAATCATTTTTCATATTGCTCCTCATTTACCTTCACATAGTGGAAAGGGGTATGATCTTGTGGAACAACTTCGGAACACTCCTACTAAGATTTATTTATGGTATCTCATTCAAGCATCGCCTAATTATCATAGAATTCTTTAAAATGCTTTACAACAAGTTGTGGTCCCTCCTAGTGTGCATCTAAATGATGTAGCAACCTTATTTCAAGGTATGAAATCAGTCAATCATGTAGATATTTTTTTTCATCAAGATGAATTACCTCCATTGGAAATACAAAAATAAAATGATGCTTTGATGATAATTACTATTATTAATAACACGTTTTACATTAAGTGTAATCTCATTGATAATGGTTTGACACTCAATGATGAAGAGATAAATCTCACACTTTCACCATCTCAACTCAATTTTCACAAAACACAGATTACACATGACTTCATGGATGATTAACTCCAAAATTGACAATTACTTCTGTCGATTGGAATATGATTCGCCAATACACAACTTTTCAATCAAATTTGAAAAAAATATTATTTATTTATTTATTTAGATTTCACTGAAAATACATTACAATTCTTTGGGCTACACCATTGCCCTCGATTCTATATGAAATTTTGTCTCTCTCCACACACAAGTCAACTCATCTCCAACTTGTAGCTTCCCCCTTATATGCTAGCTACCACGAACTTCTTCCCTTTGAACCCATTTCTTTTCAATCGACCCAATCTCCTCTCTTTGATAAAATTCTCACATGCTACCTTTCCAGATCCCATTCACCATCTTTTTTATTATCCTATTCACCTTTACATGTTTTAATCTACTTTACACAATCTTTTGCAAATACCATTACCTCCTCTATGGTTTGGGTTTCATTTTCTATTCCCTTTTGACCGCATATAATTTATATCTTCTACTTTAGCACAACTAGCCAAGTTCATCCTCATTACTTTATCTCTAGACCCTTGACTCATTCTTCCACTGAGACTCACATAGCTAGCCAAGTTCCTGACCTTCCTATGCCACCCTTAGAATTTCATTTTCTAATTTTTAAAATTTTACTTCCATGTGGCATGTGCAAAGAGGAGGGGTTCCTACATATACATGCCCACACAACTCACTATCTCCTTCAGTTACCACCCTCCACCTTCAACCATGCCTTCTTGGTGTTGTTCAAACCATATTAAATGATTCCCATGTTTGGAAGAGGAAGAGTTACCTCTTCAACTGGAATTTTAATTGACTCAAGCACAATTCTCTTCAAAATGCTTTGTGCCTTTTGGTATTCCAAATCATTTGATTCAAACCATGTTTTACAAAGAAATATACTCATACTTATTTTCCATTGTAGCACCTCAAAAAAAATTTAGGTTAGTGTGCAAGATACACCATCCATATTAGACAACATACTTGCAAAGATATGAAATGAGCAAATATTCCAACTACTCTAAATGATATGAGTCATCACCAACTAAGGAAGATAAAAACCAACTTTGCAATAACTTTTTGCTAAGAAGTCATAAAATCACAAAAAACTTACATGTATACAACTCAACATCTCGCAGCTTCCTGTCAAGTCATTCTACTTCAAACTTTACGAAGCTCAAGATTTTAATGTTTGACTTCGAGACTTGCACCATCAAATCTGGAATCAAGCTTGAATTTTGTCTATAAGAGCATTTTCCATGAAACCTTACTGAACTTACGAAACAATAATATTTTTGGTGATGTTGATTTCCTGTGGACCTAGATGCTCCTACATCAGACACGTTGAGTAAAAAATTTGTGAGCATGGGCTCACAAAGGTGGAGTTTAGTGATAGAATCACCCTTCAAGACTATGAACAATCTCCAACAAACTCCATCGTTGATAGCTTGACCTCCTCTACTAAATAGCCTAACCTCCTCTGCCAAAAACTTCCTCTTCTCTCCATTCCCTCCTCTTGGCATGTCTTCTTTGAAAACCACCCTTGCAACCTCCATACTGCAACCATACCTCAATCCTCATGATGATTCCACTTTGTCTTCTATAATCTTCTAGTTCAACAATAACTTTCTTTGTGCTTTCTATCCCTCAACTGCTCATGGCTTCACACACCTACAATGATACTTGAGAGCTCCTTAATTATGCTTTCTCAATCTATGGGTTCCACCATAAGCTATCTCGCATTCAGTGGTCTGCTTATGCACTCGAAACCTCTACTCACCTCCCTCTCCACCCGCAAGTCTTGGTGTAAACTGCCTCACAATCAGTGCTTTGTTTGCACACAAAAAACCTTTGGCTTTAATACCATTTTATGAAGATAGAAATCTCACTCTTTCACCATATCAACTCAATTTTCACAAAAAAAAAAAATATTACATGTGACTTCATGGATGATTAGTTCCAAAATTGATAATTAATTGTGTTGATTTAAATCTGATTTGCTAGTACACAACTTTTCAATCAAATTTGAAAACAAATCTAATATATTTATTTATGTTTATTTCACTTAAAATACATTACAATTATTTGGGCTACACCATTTCCCTTGATTTTTTTCAACATTTCATCTTTCTCCACACACAAGTCATCTCATCTCCAACTTGTAGCTTCCCCCAAACATGCTAGCTTCCACCAACTTCTACCCTTTGATCCCATGTCTTTTCATTTGACCCACTCTCCTCTCTTTGATTGAATTCTCACATGCTACCTTTCCAGATCCCATTCACCATATTTTTTATTCTCCTACACACCCTTACACATTTTAATCTACTTTACATAGTATTTTTCAAATACCATTACCTCCTCTATGGTACGGGTTCCATTTGTTATTCCCTTTTGACTACGCAGGATTTCTATTTTCTACTTCAGTGCAACCAACCAAGTTCATCCTCATTACCTTACCTCTACCCTCGACTCATTCTTCCACTGAGACTCACATAGGCAACCAAGTTCTTGACCTTCCTACACCACCCTTAGAATTTAATTTTCTATTTTTTAAAATTTTGATTACATGTGGCGTGTGCAAAGAGGAGGGGTTCCTGCATATACATGCCCACGCAACTCTCTATCTCCTTCAATTGTCTCCCTCCACCTTCAATGGCACCTTCTTGGTGCTATTCAAACCATATTAAATTATTCTTGTGTTTGGAAGAGGAAACTTTTCCTCACCAACTAGCATTGTAATCAACTCAAGAACAATTCTCTTCAAAATGCTTTGTGTCTTTTGGTATTCCAAATCGTTTGATTAAACCATGTTTTGTAAAGAAATATACTCATACTTATTTCCACTGTAGCACCTTGAAAAAAATATGGGTTATTGTGGAAGATACACCCTCCATATTAGACAAAATACTTGCAGAGATATAAAATGAGCAAATATGTCAACTACTTCAAATGATATGAGTCATCACCAACTAATGAAGCTAAAAACTAACATTACAATAACTTTTTCCTAAGAAGTCATAAACTCACAAAAACTTACAGAGGTGTGCAACACAACATCTCGCAGTCTCTCCTCAAATCATTGTTCTTCAAAATTTACGAAGCTCAAGATATTAATGTTTTTCCAATTTTCTAGCCAAAGTCGAAAAATGATCAAATCTCCAAAACTATTAATTGTTTGACTTTAATTCTTGTGCCATAAAATATGGAATTGAGCTTGAATTTTTTTTGTAAGAGAATTTTCCATGAAACCTTACCAAACTTATGAAACAATAATTTTTTGGTGATGTCAATTGCCTATGGACCTGGATGCTCCTACATCAGACACACTAGGTGAGAAATTTGTGAGCATGGACTCACAAAGGTGGAGTTAGGTGATAGAATCACCCTTCAAGACTATGAACCATCTCCATCGAACTCCATCATTGATAGCTCGACACCACCTCTGCCAAATAGCCCAACCTCCTCCACAAAACACTTCCTCTTCTCTCCATGCCCTCCTCTTGGCATGTCTTCTATAAAACTCACCCTTGCAACCTCCACGGTGCAATCATACCTTGATCCTCACAAATATTCCTCTTCATCTACTATAATCTACCACTTCCACAAAAAAAAAAATTGTGCTTTCTAGCCCTCAACTACTTAGGACTTCACACACCTGCAACAATACTTTTGAGCTCCTCAATTGCACTTTCTTAATCCATAGGTTTTTCCATAAGCTACCTCATGTTCGGCAATTTGCTTATGCACTTGAAACCTCTGCTCACTTCCCTTTCCATTGACAAGTGCTGGTGTGAACTATCGTATAGCTGACACTCTATTCACACGCTCAAAATGTATAGCTCTGATAACATTTGATGAAGAGAGAAATCTCACTCAAGATTTCACCATCTCAACTCAATTTTCACAAAAGATAGATTACACATGACTTCGTGGATGATTAACTCCAAAATCAACAATTACTTGTGTCAATTTGAATCTGATTCACTAGTACACAACTTTTCAATCAAAATTGAAAACAAATCTAATATATTTATTTATTTAGATTTCACTAAAAATACATTACAATTCTTTGAGCTACACCATTACCCTCAATTTTGTCTGAAATTTTGTCTTTCTCCACACATAGGTCGACTCATCTCCAACTTATAGCTTCCCCCTTACATGCTATTTTCCACCAACTTCTTCCCTTTGAACCCATTTCTTTTCATTCAACCTACTCTCGTCTCTCTGATTGAATTCTCACATTCTACCTTTCCAGATCCCATTTGCCATCTTTATAATTCTCCTACGTACCCCTACATGTTTTAATTTTCTTTAAACGGTATTTTGAAAATACCATTACCTCCTCTATGGTGCGGGTTCCATTTTCTATTCCCTTTTGACCACGCAAAATTTCTATCTTCTTCTACTTCAACATAGCCAACCAAGTTCTTGACCTTCCTACTTCACCTTTAGAATTTCATTTTCTATTTTTAAAATTTCACTTCCATGTGGCATGTGCAAAGAGGAGGGGTTTTTTTGTATACATGCCCACATAGCTCACTATCTTCTTCATCTACCGCACTTCACCTTTGACCACGCCTTCTTGGTGTTGTTCAATCCATATTAAATGATTCTCATGTTTGGAAGAGGAAACATTGCCTCTTCAACTAGAATTCTATTTGACTTAAGCATAATTCTCTTTAAAATGCTTTGTGTCTTTTGGTATTCCAAATCGTTTGATTAAAACCATGTTTTGCAAAGAAATATACTCATACTTATTTTCCACCGTAGCACTCAGAAAAAATTCAAGATAGTGTGCAAGATACACCCTCCATAGTAGACAAAATACTCAAAAAGATATGAAATGAGAAAATATGCTGACTACTTCAAATGATATGAGTCATCATCAACTAATGAAGCTAAAAACCAAATTTGCAATAAATTTTTCCCAAGAAGTCATAAACTCACAAAAACTTATAGAGGTGTGCAACTCAACATCTTGTAGCCTCCCATCAAGTCATTCTTTTTCAAATTTTACAAAGCTCAATATTTTAATGTTTCACCAATTTTCCAGCTGAATTCAAAAATTTATCAAATCTCCAAAACTATTAACTGTTTAACTTTGAGACTAACTCCATCAAGTCTAGAATCGACCTTGAATTTTGTCTATAAGAGCATTTTCTATGAAACCTTACTAAAATTATGAAAGAATAATTTTTTTGGTGATGTTGATTTCCTGTGGACCTAAATGCTCCTGCATCACTCAATGTTTGTAGTATAAATATTTTGTATAAAATTGGAGTGGATAAGACTAAAATTCATCCAGATTCTTTATCTATCCATGGTTTTGATAATGTGGGAAAGTAATCGCTTGGTGTGATAAAATTTCCTATAAAATTTTGTAGGGTTATGTTACAAACTCCTATCCATGCCATGCCCCAAGATCTCTCATATAGTCTTCTCTTGGGTAGGCCATGGATTCATGAAATAAATGGAGTCCATTTAGCACTTCATTGTCTAATGAAGTACACTTATAAAAACAAGGTCTACAAAATCAAAGCTGACCTATAATCAAAAATTTATTTACAAACTAAAATAGGAATTAAAATTCTTTTAAGAACATTGATACCAACTTCAAAAGTGGAACTGGTGCAAGAAGGAGATAAAGAGAATTATTTTCCATTGGTAACAAAACTATTAGATGATTATTTTTGTTCATTGGATTTTACACCTATGTTTATGGGTGAATATAAAATCACAAAAAAAGTATCAAAAAAGGAAAAAGAAACAAAGGTAGTATCCACACAACACATAGCAGAATCATCACAAGCATCTAAATCCGCAAATTCTAGTAGAGAAGAAGACACAAATTACACAACCAATTATGATGAGATTGATATTGAGAAACCACCATCCTTGAGAGAAATGGAATCCGTTTATGGAAAAGGATTTCAACTCTTGAAACAATATGGCTATAATGGAAAAGGATGTGGTGTGAATGAACAAGGAATTCATGTCCCTATAGAGCCTAATATACAAGAAACAACAAGAGGTCTTGGATATTGTCCTTCAAAGATAACAAAATCATCAAAAAATCCTTCACTTAATATCAACACTATCACAAAAAATTCTCCTAATACAACTCTCACATTGATACATCCTGAATTAATAGATAACACAAGTGATGGTATGTCAATGGATCACTTTCAAAATGATGAATCTCTAGTATAATTTTTGGAAAAATACGATGATTTACCAACTCATCATCACAATCAAAGATTCACTTATTCTTAAAATACTACAGGATAATTTGGAGAGGAAGTTAAAACAAGTGATATTGAACAAGATAAAGATTAACAAATCTTTGAGATTCCAAATCAAAGTACATTACTTGTGGGAGACACAATAAACATACCAATGGATATATCTCATGAAGAGAAGGTTATTCAAATAGGAAATTTTCTCGATGATGATGAGCAAGAATACCATGCAACATTATTACATGACTTTCCTAAAATATTTTCTTGGACTTATTCTAATATGTCAGGTGTTGATCCTAAGATAGTTACACATAATATTTTCCTTGAGAAAGATGTTGAACTGGTAAGACAAAAGATATGCAAGAAGAATCCTAAGATAATTTTTTTGGTTAAGATTAAAATTGGAAAACTCTTATATGTTGGTTTCATCTTCCCTATTGATTATTCACCTTGGATATCCAACATTGTAGCAGTGGAAAAACCTGATAATCATATTAGGATGTGTACATACTTTTGGAATCTTAATAAAGCATCTTTAAAAGATGATTTTCACATTCCTAATATTGACATGATAGTGGATTCAACCACGGTACATGGCTTATTATCATTCATGGAAGGTTTTTCAGGATATAATCAAATCTTCATCAAACCTAATGATTAATACAAGACAACCTTTACTACTCCTTGGGGAAAATTTTGTTGGGTTGTTGTTCCTTTTGGATTGAAAAATGTTGGAGCAACATATCAAAGAGCTATGACATTAATATTCCATGATTTTATCCATAACATCTTAGAAGATTACGCTGATGACATTTTGGATAAATCTATAACTAGTCAAGACCATGTCAAAATCCTTCGTAAAATATTTGAGAGAATTCATAAGTACAACATGAGGTTGAACCTGAAGAAATGTGTTTTTGGTGTGGATACTGGAAAACTTTTGGGCTTTATAGTGTCACAAAGAGGCATTGAGGTGGAGACAAGAAATATTGATACTATAATAAGTATGCCACCTCCTAAGAAATTTTTTTGACTACACAGTTTACATGGCAAGATTCAAGATATTTTTTGTTTCATTCCATCATTGGTAGATCTGACTCTTCCCTTTACCAAATTAGTTAAGAAGAAATCAAAATTTAGATGGAACAAGGATTGTCAAATTTTTTTTGAAATTTTGAAAGAGTGTCTAGCTAATCCTTCAGTCTTACAACCCATTATTCAAGGAAAACCATTCATTCTTTACATATCAGCATCAACCCATGCTCTAGCTACGTTATTGGCTTAACAAGATCAAAATGGTAAAGAACATCTTGTTTACTATATTAGCCAAACTTTGATTGATTATAAAACTTGATATACAACAATAGAAAAATAATGTTTGGCTCATGTGTTTACTACTAATAACTTGATACATTATTTATTAAATGTAGAAGTCCATGTTGCCATAAAAACTGGTCCTTTAAAACACCTTTTTGCTAAAATAGATTGATCAGGATGTCTAGCTAAGTGGGTTATGTTGTTAACTAAGTTTGATCTTAAATTTATTCCTCAACTTAGGAAATCAAAGGACAAGCCTTGACCAACCATTTAGCTAACACTCCTTCACCATTAGCATTACCCAATCATGACTCATTCCCTGATCAGAATGTGTTAACTATAGAAAATCAAATTTTGAAATTGTACTTAGATGGTTCTAAGTGTTGAATTCGCTCTAGAGCATGGGTTATATTAATACCACCTTTAAGAAAGCTTATTCCCTTATCTTACCATTTAAACTTCCTATGTACAAATGAAATTGTGAAGTATGAGGCCCTTATTGTTGGGATACATGCAGTCTTATATTTAGGTCTTCAACACATCTATATATTTGGTGATTCATAATTAGTATTAAACAAATTAATGGCTCCTATCAAGTGAAACATGATAAGTTAAATCCAAATACAAAAAATCTCATAATAACATTGCTAAAAAATTTTGAATCATACACCATTGATAATTTCCCATGAAAGGATAATCAACATGTAGATGTAATGGAAAGCATTGCTTCCCTTGTTGTTCTTGAGGGACCTCCTGTGGATTTCACATTCATTATTCATACTCTCACAAAATTTTCAATAGATGAAACGATGAAGGAAGAGTTAGTTGCCAATATTGAAGTCTCTAGTGAATGGTACACATCAATATTCAATAATTTAAAAGAAGGTATATTTTCAAAACCAACCACTAAAAAAACTAGAACTCATATTCAAAAGCTTGCAAATAGATATATAATCTCATTGGATGTATTGTATATGATATCATTTGATGATCTTTTTCTTAGATGCCTTAAACAATCTAAAATCCCTATAGCCCTTGAGGAATCTCATGCAGGTGCTTGTGAGGGGAATTTTGTGGGAAGATCATTAGTTTAAAAGTTAATCTGCGTAGGATACTATCGGCAAAATATAGAAAAAGTTTGTTATGAAATGTTAAGAAGTGTCACAAATGTCAATAGCATAATCATTTAATCTATGCTCCTACTTTTGAACATCATTCTCAAGTTCTTATTTTTCCATTTTTGGTATGGGGCTTGGGTATTATTGGAAAAATTTCCCCTCCTTCCTCCTCTAGACATACATTATAATAACTGCAATAGATTATTTCATAAAATGGGTAGAGGTGCTTCCTCTTTGTTCCATGACTATTGATGCAATTTGTCATTTCATCCTAGAAAACATAATTGCTCAATTTGGTCTTCCTTCTGCATTAGTTTTAGATAATGGGACACCATTTAAGAACAATGATGTGAAGAAAATTTTGGAAACATTTCACATTCAACATTGCTTTTCAACACCTTATTACCCACAATCTAATGGTCAAGTGAAAGAAACAAACAAACATTGGAACAAATCTACGAAAGATAGTAAGTGAAAATAATAAGGATTGGCACACTCAATTATCTTATGCATTGTGATCGCATTGCACAAGAATCTGAACATTCATAGGAAATAAACCTTATAACCTTCTTTATGGTACTAATGCAATCATGCCCTTGGAGCTAGAAATTCCTTCATTGCAAATTTCTCTTAGGGGAATTATTGATAATAACACTTATGAAGATAAACAGTTACAACAGCTTGAAATGCTTGATGAACAATGTTGATGCCAAAAATTGGAAAGGTAACAACCTTTATGGGAAACTCAGTTAATGGGGACCAATTGCACTAAACTGAGTGACCTCTGGTTTTTTAAAGAAGTTGGCTTCTTTTGTAAGTAATTGGGGATTTGGAAAAGGAAGCAGATATAAAAAATAAAGATCTAACTAAGGCGATGCACCAAGATTTAGATGTAAGGCATGATAAATCTATCTTTTGGATGTAATTTAAGGGCACGTTAAACAATCTACTATGTCTTAGAATAACAGAAATTAAAGATAGAAGCCTAAATAATTCATTCAATGACATAAAATAATTTTCATACACATTCACTGAAAAGAGGAGTCAAAGACATGATCTAAACCAGAAAACTTGTATTAAAATCATAGAAGTTATGAAAATAAACAATTCAGAATAATGGCATAGCATTTAATGTTTTACCAAACAACTTAAGAAAAATAGAAAGGCCGAACAATGGCACAATATGAGAGTCTCATACAATAATCTAAAAGAAATACTAAAGGCCTAGTGTCTTTCCCTAATTTTCTTGTATCTTCCTTACTCATTTTCGGAAGGAAGTAGTATATATAGCTAAAAATCCCACTGTCTAGAGGGCCACCAACAGAAAAGATCTCATATCTCAAGCAATGATGCCTACAACAATGAATCCCTTTGGCTATTGCAATAGAGAAGATTTGGGCCATAGCACGTAGTCGCTTCCCAGCCAGATGCATCCCCTGCAAATGATAGCAGTGGGCCCAAAAACACCTCATGTAGACAAGTGTCACTTCCCTATGGAAGTAGTTAGAACACATGGCAGTATGTCACAACTTTTTATTCACTCCATCCTTCCCTTTCATAGAATCCCCACCGATGAGACGTGTGGTGGCAAGTCGTAGCCTATGGTTCATTTCTCCCTTTCTGGTATGAAAGCTTGTGTTAGGAAGACATGTGGAGGTATTCTTTACTATCGACATCGAATGTGAGGTCTACCAACAAGTGTATGCAGATGAAAGCTACGTGGCATGTGGATGGGGCCCGACTAAAAAGTGAAGGAAAGCAGCCCAGAAGTGCCCGTAGTTACAACACATGGAAGCATGGTGGGAGCCGGTAGAAGAACAAAGGAAGAAATCACTGTGAGGAGCACCTGGCAGACACATGGCAGCAGTCAACGAAGTTTATCAAAAAGAGGCTCGATTGAGAAGTGAAGGGAAACATTTTAAACATATGAGGCGCGGGTCGATATTTATCAAAAACAAAACTACCTGAAGGGACCTCAAGGAATTTTATATTCACACCTTTTGGTGACTACTACGGGCATTTTTCCTGTGGAATGAGGAACCCAAAATTTTCTCTAGCTTGCAAACCAGAGTCTCATCCATTGGGAAATGGATTCAGAGCTTAGAAAGAGCAGCTTATAGAGGTAGCCAGTCAGCCTCGGATGGTGTTGATATGTCGCTCAAATTCTCTTGCACTCCACTTAGGTTGATCATTTCTTTGTAAGGTAGCATCGTAGATAAACTAACCCTAGACTCAAGTTGGAAGAGTAGTCACACAATTTGATGAGTGACACCTTCAATATCTACTATGGTAGGGGGTTGGATGAAGCTCTAGAAAGAAGATGTGTCATGCTGCTTCTCTACAATCTTCACCGCAATTTTCTCTACTATGGACACTGAATCATCTACAAGAAATGGGGAGGGAAGGCCCATCTCAGTTAGTCGGGAGAATTTCTCCTGCATGATATCCATAGTCTGGCTCAAAGTGGTTGTGCATGCGCTAGCATGGAGGATGGCTTTGTGGCAATGGATGAATGTGTTCATTGTTTTGGTAATGGCTTTTCTATCTTCAATCCCTACTTTTGCTAATTCTTCATCCAAGACCATGTAAACTTATCTAGAATTTTTTTTTCCTTAGGAACCCTCTCTACGATAATCTGCGAGAACTGCTCGATTGCTTCACGAACCTCCCTGCCCAATCTTATCGCCTCCACCATAAATTGAAGCATCGGTTGAAGTGTCAGAAAGAAGGCTTTGACCTTATCCCAATATGAAACATATAGTTTTTGGGCCACTGGAATGAGGTTTGGCTGGGTAGCAGGGGGTTGGGCAGCATTCTTCAAAAGGGCAATCTCTGCATCTTTTGATCTGACATCATGTGTCAGTTTTGCAACCCTTTTTTCTGCGGTCGCAAGTTGTCCCTGGATGTTTCTCAATTCTTTAGACCACTTTTCCTCAGTCTGACTCTTGTTTGTTGACTCCATCTCAAGGGAAAGCTTCATCTCTTGGAGCTCCTTCTCCAATTGTGCTTTTCGGTTCCTAAAGTCTACATTCCTCTATTGCATTTGTTGCTCGAATTGAGCATGTTGTCATTCAAACTCCTCACTCTTTTATTGCATCACCTGCTCTGCCAGAGTCAGTTGGTTCTGATATTCTTGATTTCTCCACCGCAACACGTTGACTAGGGTGGGGTCAACAGATTTGAACTTTACAAGTTCCTCTTGGATTTTGTTCTGCTCTACCTATGTTGCCTACGCTCTCTCTGATAAGCGCACAATTTTTTCTTCCATCACTTTTTCCTTTGCCACCAGGACATTGACCCTATCCTTCACAAGTTTTAGCTCCTCTTCCTTCTTCTTTAATTGGCGACCAGACTTGAGGAAGTCGGTGGTCACCACCTATTGCATTTCTTCCATGAGCTCAACCTTGTCCTACGGTCGGGCTATGCTTAGATCGAGTCCCATGGCAAACATGTTGTAATCGTCAGGCTATATCTCCCCTTGCAGTTTGATGGCGTTTGGATACATGGTTGCAAAATGTATCAATTTTTGAGTTTCATTGAAAACTATATACACCTGCGACTCTGTCAGCTTCTTGGCATCCTTGTCCTTTCGCTTCTAGACTTTGAAATCCTGCGCTTCCTTTGTATTATCACCTTGTTCCATAAATTGGGCTAGCGATTGAACTAGCCTGCCTGCAAAAGTTGCACCGGGAGGTAGGGCGAAAGGGAACGTGAGGGTAGTTGTCTTGGGCATTTTCTTCTTTGGAAGGGTGAATGTCTATAGGGAGAAAGGAGGGATATACCAAATCTCGGTTTGTGACCCAGTGGGAGGACTCATCGGGTGTTGTGGCAGTAATGAGGTCATAGTGGACTTCTATTTCCTTCTCCTTTCCCTTCCCCATATTTGGCCGATCCTCACCGGAGTCATCATCCTTGTCAACACTCGCATTGAAATCTGTGTGTGCATCATTCCATAATTTATCAAATTGTTCATCCAACTCCACACTTCTGTAAGGGGCCTTGGGTTGTTTGATCTCTTGGTGGTAAACCCAGAAATCTCTGATTCTTTCCTCGCTCCATCCTTCTTTTCTTGATAACCTGCTTCGAAGGTCAACTCCCATTTTGCGCTTTGCATCATACTTCACCACAGTGAAGTAGAACTTAAGACATGGTGACCTACTATCATCTATAGGAATGTGAACCAAGTCAACCAATAGATCATCTAGATCTTTCAATAGGTTCCACCTCTTTTCCCAGTAAGGTTGGGGGTTGTGCACTAGCTTTAAATATTTATTTGGTAGGTCATTGTCAGGGTTATAATTCCATTTGTCACAAATCCATACTAACCTTAATTGATCTAGCTTCACCTCCAGCAGCTTATGCGTCTTTCTCTTGTTCATGACCATCGTTTTAAAACTTAGCGGGCAGACGAAAAACCCCTTCTTCTTGGCCCGGCCTCTGCAAAAGGTATAATCAATAATTAATACCTACCAAAACATTTTGAGGGCCAACACCTAATTTGTGACACATATCAGAAGCTGGAAAGGCTCCTTAATGAAGCCACACATCTCAATGAACGTGAAATCCATTTTGAGAAACCAGTCACATTTGGGAGTGAAGTTCTCCATATACCCTGTTTGCTCCTTGGTGAGCCGATCAATACCATCCTCCCCTCTCAAATATTGTAGAATCAGAATCAGGAAATAATATGAGAATGCATAATAGTCATAAGTTGAAGAGAGGAGAGGAGTCCATATAGAAATTGGCCTTCTTTTCCCCACTTCAACAAATATAGCCAAATTCATATATTTCCTGAAGAAATTAGGGTTTTGATGCAAAAACATATGGGAAAGAAAAGAAAGGAACCTGAACTGACACTACATCTAGTATTCCCTTATCTGGCTCAGCATCTCCTTGGCAATAAATTTTGCAAATTCATACCAAAATAAAGAATGTTTCTTGCACAACTAAAACCCCACACCTAGTTGAAATTCCTAAACATGTGTGTCATTTTCCAGGCCGCAAGAAAATGCCATCATTGAGAAGGCATCCTGCATGTCTGTGGGGAAAGCATTGTGTGCTGCCAGAATCGGTGGTGGATTTTGTTGATCTAACTGAACCCTCTTAGTTTCTTTGTTATAAAAATCTAGAGAATAGTCTTTGCTTCTCCATATTATTTCCCCTTTCTTAGGATTGAATGATTCCATCTTGTCTACTTTGGATATTTTTGGAGGGATACATAACATGTTCCATATAGCTTCCTTCTAGACATTAACTCTCAGTTTTTGGCCCTCGATAGTGTTGGTAGCCAGGTTGAAATGATTAATGGCCTTTTCAACCATCTTTGGGTAGTAGTGCACAAAAGGGACCATGTATTGTTGAAGTCCACTAAACCAACACTTTTGTGCCAAGGAATCCAGGTTAATTTTTTTCTTCATTCTTTCACAGGTCGCCTCCCTAAGAGTCTTAGGGTAATTTTTGAGGATGAGATCATGAATATTATCCCATTCTTCCTTGATGAGGCTTTGGTCTCTGTAGGTCTTTTTCTTTTCTGCTCTTCGCGTATTTACCCACTCCGACCTCTTTGGTATACCAAGCAAAGCATAAGAGACGTCTTCAAAGATATAGACAATTGAAGTTGTGCACACATTGCTCAGCAGACTTTGTGTGGCTCCTCACATTTCTGTCTGAGAACTTTCAGCCATCTTCCCTTTTTGTTTTAGATTTATGTTATGCTCAAATTCTCTACAATTCACCTTCGACTCTGTCTGCACTCAAAAAAAAAAATTCTCTAGGTAGCGTGCTTAAAAAAAAAGTTAATGATAGCCACTCGCATGCAATACTTAGCTATTTTTCTCGGAGTTGTAAACAATGGTTTCCTTTTAGCATTTAATTCAGCATGTACCACCAGCCTTCCTGCTTGTGCGAAATGAATTACTTGCCATTTTGAAATGACAAGAATTCATAATGACAATTGGTAATCATGTTGTATGGCAATATTTCCTTGGAACATGAGCCAGCAATTTGAAGGTGGCTTAGGCTTCACATGCTTTCACAATTAATATCCCAAAAGGAATAATTAAATCCAAAGATGGAATAATCACTTGAATAGATTTGTGTTCCTTTTTGGAGTTTGAGAAGCACCTACAAAATGACACATTAGCATCTGGTCGTATAGATTACCGCCGATGACTACCACCAGCTTATGCTAATTAATCAGCCCTTATTAATCTTGCATGCAGCAAACTGTACCTAGCAGACATAACTGGGTGGGAAATTCGAGCGAGCCCTAATGCAATTTTCAAGTTGGTACTTGATTAGCATCATGCTTATGATATGTAAATTACCACGCATATCTTGGCTATTTCTATAAATAGGTGCTTTACGCAATAGTGAAATCATACTTAGCAGTTTGAGCAGAATTGGTAATAGGCAGTTAGCTTAGAATTTGGCATTAGGCAACTAAGTAAAATTGCATACAGTTAGGCTTAGGCAATTCACGTAGAGCTAGTTTCAGATAGTTGCATAGAGCTTGCTACCATGAATACCCTAATTAGGCTAGTATGCAATAAATCCCAGACAACCTTGGTGAAATATCAACTAGGCGTCTTAAAAGAATGACCAAGAATAAGCATTCTTTGGCCATTATAGCAATGAAGTGGGTTTTGGGGAGGGACTGTATTGAATATGAAGACAAGTATAGAGTTAATACTGATGTATGCTCTCACTTCATTACATCCATGCTTGACATCCAAGTTCCCAATCCATTGGTTCTTCATCTAGTGCTTGAGATATTTCTAAAGAAGTACTTGGGCGGCCTCTAAGAGGTAGTGGCAAATGTTGCATTTGGTATAGGCTTGCCAACAATGAGCAACCTTCAGAAGTACATTGAAGAAGACGCAATAGTACCATGGGTGTCATTCCTAAGCATTTTTTGCATCTAGTCACAAGAAGAGCATCGTCAAAGGGTAACTTGTGAATTCCACTTCTTGTTTCGTTGTTACAATGTGGTGCCCTTCTACAACGTTGATTGGTACACTGACTTTAGGAACCTGGTGTTCCCTCCGCCACTCACCATTGCTCCTGCGGATGCTACCACTAGTCCTGCTGATGAAGACTTTCTAGACACTGTTGTCGATGCCTCCATTGCTACTGCTCTTGCCTAGAAAACTTTTATGCTTTAAGAAACCTTCTTTTTGTTAATATGTTTAGTATATACACATAGAAAAATGTGTTACTGTACATAGATATGAAGAAGATACAAAATATATATATATATATATATATATATATATATATATATATATATATATATATATATATATATATATATTTAAGCATATGGCCTTAGAGCGATTTTTACAATGTAGTTATCAAAGTATATAAATATAATGAAGATATAGCTTATATTACAATTTTGTCTCCTTTTTCCCGCGGTTTTGCAATGTGGGTTTTCTTTTTCTTTTCCTACATATATGTGTTCATTTTAATTTTGCATATGGGTGTCATTTTTCTCTACTTCATGGGTTGATTTTATTTTCCTCTTCCCTTTGCAATAATGGGTTCCATTCATTTATGCTTCATCGCATTGTAGAATTTAATTATTGAAAGACCAGCCAACAAACACTAAAGGGAAAAATAATTAAACTACTCACATTTTACACTAGCGGAACAATTATGAAGCTTAATTGAACAATTTTAGGTGAATTTCATTAACTGGAATACCCAATGCTTCTTTCTCCATGTTTTCCAATTCAGATGCATTGTGTTGCTTGCATTGAATTATTTTGAAAGGGCCTTCCTAGAGGCTTTCAAACTTTTTGTGTTGCTCTAGCTTTGCAACCTTTTCATTGAATTTTAGCACTAGGTCCCTGCACTTTAGACCTTGGTCTGAAGCTTTCTTTTCAAACCATTTCTCAACCACCTGCTGGTGGTTGGTCATGGCTATTAGGGCCTTTCCCCTTTTTTCTTGCACTTTCAGCAACTCAGCCAACCATATATCCATGGCGCCGTTTTGTTCTACCTCGAGAGATTTGAGCAATTGCAGTGTCAAAATCTCCATATAGATAAGAAATAGTGCTTCTTTTCCATACACTAGCTCATATGACGAAGTCTTGAGGACTTGCTTGGGAGTTATGTGGTCAACCTAAAGCGATGCCCGAAGGTTTTTGTGCCATTCTATTTGGTGTTCCAACCTGATTCTTTTGATGAGTCAGACTAAATTTTTGTTAGTCGACTCAACCAAGTCATTCCCCTACGGGTAGTAGCTTGATGACATTTTTTCAGAATATTCCATTCGTGAGTGCGAATTGACATACCTCAAAGCCTAGGAAAACTTTGGCATTGTTGAAGATGATGGTTTTGGTTGGACCGAATCTCGTCACTAATTCCTCCAGAAAGTCCACTATCTCCACCTTTGTTGCATTCTTCAAGGGCATGGCTTCGGTCTACCTGGTGAAGTAGTCCATTGTCATTAGAATCCATTTGTTTCTGGCACTAGAGGTGGGATTGATCATTCCGATGAAATCAAGGCCCCATTGCATAAATGGCTCATCAACCACTATCGGATTAAGAGGCATTGTGAAGTTTTTTATTCTCCCTACGAAGAATTGGCATTCCTTACAAGCTTTTACCAAGGAGTATGTGTTATTGAATAGCGTAGGCTAGAAGTACCCAATGCACGTAATTTTGATAGTTGTGGTCTTCATAGAGAAGTGTCTGCCTATGGGACTGTTGTAAAAAGTGTCAAGAATCCCCTTCGCTTGCTCTATGGTGACACACCACAATAGAACACTGTTGAAGTTCCTTTTGAAAAGGACCCCTTCAACGAGTGCATATCCGTTGTTCTACAGTCAGTAAAATCTCCTCTTCTGAGAAGGAAGGCCCGGCAAGTATTTTCCCATGTGCATGAACCTTACTCTATCTGTCAGCCAGCAGCCTTCAAACTCAAACTCATTTTTCAGAACCAGCTCTTATTTCTCTTCTTTAGTTGTCATTTCTTCGTTGTGCGCTAGATACTCGCACAATCCTCTTCCTCAAAGGGTCTTTGTAGGTTCTACCTCAATTTCATATTCAAGGATCTTAGTGATCCAATTAGCCCTCTTTTCGGTGATTTCTCCTTCCATGATGTATTCGCACACACTGGAATGTGCGACATAAACAATCACCTTATTGCAAGATATTGGTGTTGGAACTTCTTGAGTCCCTTAAAAATTGTGAACACTTTCCTTTAAATGAAGTTGTAGTTCATCTCATATTCCTTTAAGGTCCGAGAGTGAAATGCTATCAAATTTTCTCCCTTTCCTTCATCATCTTTTTGAGTTAAGACAGTAGCGATGCTTGAATTTCTACTAAATACATACATTATGAAGTACTTCTATAGGTCTAGATTAACCAGCATAGGAGTTGAAGAAATAGCCTCCTTAACCTTCTCAAAGGCTTCTCTAGATTCTTTAGTCCATTTGAATAATTGATCCTTTTTTAGCATAAGGGTGATTGGTCTAATTAATCCTGCAAAATCTGAAATGAATTTGTTCACAAAATTTGCCTTCCCCAAGAAAAACTGGACTCCTTTCTTGTTGACCAGAAGGGGAAGCTCTTTTCTTTCTTTCATCCACTCAGGATCAATTGTAATTCCTTCTTTGGACACTACATGTCCCAATAGCTTTCCTTGTAGTACTCTAAAGACACATTTTTTCGAGTTCAGGGATACCCCGAACTCTTGGCATTTTTTGAAAACCATCTCAAGGTGATCGAAGTGATCATCCTTATGCTTGGAAAATATAGTCAAATCATCCAAATAGATTAGGATAACCTTGTTGATTAATTCCTTGAAAGTGATATCATTTTCCCGCTGGAAAATGGCTCCCTCATTTGGGAGGCCGAAAGGCATTTTAGCATATGTGAATGTTCCCCACTTGGTAGTGAACATTGTTTTGTGTCAATCCTCTTATTTGACCCAGATCTAATTATAACCAGAGAATACATCTAGTAGAGAAAACATTTCTGATCTTGCCATTGTCTACAAGATTGACTCCATAGAAGGCAGTGAGTAGTGGTCTTTTAGGGATGCTCTGTTCAAGTCCCGAAAGTCAACACATAGGCAAATATCTCTATTCTTCTTTCAGACTAGAACCAGGTTGGATACCCATGTGTTGTGCTTGATCAATAAGATGATCTGTGACTAAATTAGCTTTGTCAACTCTTTCACCATCAAGGCTTCAATCTTCAGGTTCACAGGCATCTGCTTCTGGTGGACTATTTTTGCACCTTCTGTCAGCTCTATTGTATGTTGGATGATGTCGGGATCATATCCCTTAAGGTTCATATGACCAGGCCACCACTCCTTTATACTTCCCACAAAAATTGATGAGCCTCTCCTTATCATGATGTGGAACATCCTTCCCGACCTTGAGCTTTCTCCCATCTCCAACCTGAAGGTTCGTATAGTCACTTTTGTCCACTAAAAACTTCATTTTATCATTTCTTGCATCATCACAATCGAATAGGTTTTCGAGAATGACCAGTCCCTTTGGAATCTTATTAGATCTTAGTTGAATGATTTGTCCTTCATAGGCTTTGGTAATCTTCAGTTGGATTTGGTCTGTAAATTCTCTCGATTGTTGGATGAATGAGGTGATGTGTTCATCGCTATCAAACACTTCCCAGCTTTGATCATTATCTAGAATTGTCAATTAGACTATCACTTGTATAGAGTGTTTGTTATGAATTAGGTCAGAGGAAGGGTCAAACTAAGATCCGATTGTGGCCATGCATTCTGCATCACTATTTTGTTCACGGGGCACTATTTGGATATTGAAGGTTGCAAAGCCTTCGATTAGGTCCCAAACTCTATGTCTATAGGATCTCATGCAGACATTCTTTGTAGCAAAGACCCCTTGGACTTGGTTGACTACTAGTTCAGAATCTCTGAACACCATTAGTTGCTTGATGACCATCCGCTCCACAAGGCTTAGACCTTGCACTAGGCCTTTGTATTCAGCTTCATTGTTCAAACAAGTGAATTGGAAGTGGAAAGACCTCAGTTTCTTTTCATTGTGTGGGGATATCAAACATATCCTGGCTCATGTGCCCACTTTGCATCTTTCTCCATCAAAGTGTAGCATTCATAGCTCTGAGGTTTGATTGCTTTTAGGTTCTTTTGCGACATTCGAAAGCACTTGATCTTCATGATAGATGACATAGGTTCCTAACCTAGTAGCATGATAGTTGCCAAAAGGATTAGTGTCTATATATTCACTCAAGAGAACCTCTTCTTGATTAGTTCGATATTTGGTTACTTTCTCATCTTCTAGCAACTTAGTACAATATTTTTCCTCTCTAGTGAAAGAGGTATGAGCGGCTTCAAAGTTGATCATGGCTTCATCGGCCACATGTTTCAAATGTAGAGCTTTGGACACTATTTTAATTTTAGCTCTGTGCTTGGTTCTGAGGATCAAGTGTGACTAGTCCAAAGACTAATATCTACCTATTTTTCAAGTAAATTCTTAGGATAGGCAAAGACCGAACATGGGGGGAACATCTATGATCACAATATCTTGCAGAACTGTGATGCTAGGGAAAGAGAACAGAGTCAAGGGGAGGTCTTTGATGACACCTATGATTTTGACTTTGTTCCCATCAAGCTGCATAACCCCCCTCTTTAAAGGTTCATAGCTAAGTCCTAGGGCTTCAGCTATCTGCTTGGGCATGACTGTAGTGCTAGCACAGGAGTCAATCATGGCATTGTGCAATAATTTCTCTCCTAGAATAAGAGTTAGGAAGAAGGGTCTCAGTTTCGGCTTATCTCTTACCTCAGTAGAGACTTCCTCTTTGTTATTTGTGAGAACTTTGGTAGGAGGTTATGGATCAATGGCCTTTACCTTGAGCGATTTCTCTATTGGCTCAATGACTGGATCCTCTCAGAGAGCCTTCTATAGCAATGTCTTCTACTCCAAAATAGCTAAGATATCCCAAACAGACACATTAGCGGATGATTTTTTCAATTGTTCCACCACATTGAATGGTGGTGGATTTGGAGGCTTCTACTCCTTAGCTATGGTTATAAAGATTTTCCCTCACAACGGACATTGTTGTGCCATTGCAGAGGTACTAAGTGTCTAGTCGGAAGCACTTTTGGGTTGTGGAATGACTATTTGCAGGATGACTGGTTCACCCGTGAATCTCCTTTTTGAGCGAGTGTTGTAATTAGACTACACTTGTGGGGATTTCAATGGGGATGCATCATTGGAAAACACTGAATCTTCTTCTTCCATCCATGAGAAGAGCGTGTGATCAGGAGAAATATCCATTTCTTGTTCCAAGGATATCCTTTGCATTTGTGCGGTGAGCATCGCATTGTCCATTTGTGGAGAGACATATACATAACCTCCTTGGTCTGATGTTGTGCCTTGGCTACACTTCTTTGCCACCTTTTGTTGTAGTTTTCCACACAGGTAGTTTCAGGCCATATGTGAGTCACCACAAGGGAAGCACCAGGGGTTGGTGTCATCAACTAAATTGTTTTTCCCCGCTGTCAGCTCTCTGCTTGAGCTTGGGTTTGCACTTTGCAGTGGAGTGGGTACCGACACTATTTGATTAGTTGTTTGTGCCTGCGGATTTGTGTGAGTGCCTCCTTGGAATTGGTTTTGTTGGTAGGAAGACCTTTTGCCTTGATAATTTTGATAGGTTGGATTTGAAGGGGCGGCTTGGTTTCGCTTAATGACGGTTATTTCATTGGCCATAGCTCACAAAATCTCCTTGATGTCACTTATATCATCCTTTGAAGACCCGGATGTAGAAGCAACATTTTGTGGGGTGCTCGGATATGTGTACATAGATTGAGGAGGAATTGTCGCACTGGTAGATGCTACTTCCTAAGCGGGAACTGATATTTCAAGAAATATAGGCATGATGGGCTAGGGCGGCAACTTTTTGACATCTATCAAATTGTTCTCTACTTTGACTGTGATGATGTATGCATCCGGTAAAGTGGTCCCACCTAGAGACTAGATCATCATCGAGATGTCCGCATTGATGGATTTCAAGTAGAACATGAATGCTAGCTCATCTGGTGAGTGGATAGCAACCTGGATCCTCTGCCAAGTTATGTGGAACCGGGCGTTGAAGTCAGTCATGGCTTCATGTGGGCCCCGCTTTATGATTTCCAGCTGATGATATTGTGAAGACCTATCTCCTTCATTAGAAAATATTTCATAGAAAAGGTCTCTAAGTTGGTCCCGGGTACTGATAGTATTAGCCTACAAAGTGTAATACCAATCTAGTGCTTTTCCCCTAAAAGAGGTTGCAAGCAACCATAGCGCTACATTTTGGGTGGTCATTCCATGCACCAAACACACGTCTTCCACATCTTGCAGATGTTTGGAGAGTGTCCTTGAGCCATCTTAGGTGAACTTAGGTATGGCTTTCAAAGCAAAGACGGGGATAAGGGCCCAAACGATGAGTATTACAGGTGCAATCAAAGGACTTCCAACATCTCATGCCACATAATTTTTTTTAGCGGCTAGCAACATGGCTAGCAGAAAGGGCGGAGGAAGTAGAATTCACAATCTAGGTCGCGGCTTGTGCTGTCCCTAGTAATGACACTAACAAACCAAGGTTATTCATTATTTGGGACCTGGTAATAGGCCAATGGCTCATACTCCCTCTTAAGATTTAGATTCATTTAAGCAGTCACACTTGGCATGCCAGAAAAAAAAAAAATTGTTGATGTCAAAAATTGGCAAGGTAACAACCTTTATGGGAAACTCAATTAATGGGGGGACCAATTGCGCTAAACTGAGTGACCTTCGGGGTTTTAAAGAAGCTGAATTCTTCTATAATTGTAGTTTTGGAATGGGAAAAGGAAGCAGATATAAAAATAAAGATCTAACTAAGGCGATGCGCCAAGATTTAGATGTAAGGCATGATAAATCTATCTTTTGGATGTGATTTAAGGGCCCATTCAACAATCTGCTATGTCCTACAATAACATAAATTAAAGATAGAAGCCTGAATAATTCATTCAATGAAATAAAATAATTTTCATACACATTCACCGAAAAGAGGAGTCAAAGACATTATCTAAACTATAAAACTTGTATTAAAATCATAGAAGTTTTGCAAATAAACAATTCAGAATACTGGTATAGTATAATGTTTTATCAAATAGCTTAAGAAAAATAGAAAGGCCAAACAATGGCATAGTCTGAGAGTCTCATACAATAATCTAAAAGCAATACTAAAGGCCTAGTGACTTTCCCTAATTTTCCTGTATCTACCTTACTCATTTTTGAAAGGAAGTAGTATATATAGCTAAAACTCCCATCACCTAGAGGGCCAACAACTAAAAAGATCCCGTATCTCAAGCAATGATTCCTGCAACAATTATTCCCTTTGGTTGTTGCAATAGAAAAGATTTGGGCCATAGCACATAGTCGCTTCCTAGCCAGATGCATCCCCTTCGAATGATGACAGTGGTCCCAGAAAAACCTCATGCAGACAAGTGTTGCTTCCCTATGGAAGTAGTTAGAACACATGGTAGTATGTCACAGCTTGCAATTTTCTCCATCATTCCCTTTAGTAGAATCCCCACCGAGGAGACGCGTGGTGGCAGGTTGCAATCCGTGGTTCATTTCTCCCTTTCTGCTATGAAAGCTTGTGCTAGGAAGACACATGGAGGTATTCTTTACTATTAGTGCCGACTGTGGGGTTCACCAAAAAGTGTATGCGGATGAAAGCTACGTGGAACGTGAACGGGGCCTAACTAAAAAGTGAAGGGAAGTAGCCCAAAGGTGCCTATAGTTATGACACATGGAAGCATGGTGAGAGCTAATAGAAGAATGAAGGAAGTAATCGCTCCGAGGAGCACCTAGCGGCAGCCAACATATTTTATCAAAAAGAGACCCGATTGGGAAGAAAAGGGTAGCATTTCGAACATATGTGGCATGGGTCGGTATTTAGGAAAAACAAAACCACTCGAAGGGAGTTCGAGGAATTTTATATTCACAAACAACACATAAATTCTCTCGAGCATCTCCAAGATTATTCCAAAAGAATTTAGCAGAGTTACAATGATAACGTCATTCCTCGATCATTTAACAAAGGGTATTTTGGTGTTATAAGAAAATCAACACAATGTTAATGTCGCTCTAAGCAAAAAAAGAAAGTTTAGTCCAAATTGGTTAGGCCCTTACGTATTTGAGGAAAGCTATGGGTCTAGAGAATATAAATTAATGGAGATGGATGGTACACCTCTCAAAGAACCCATCAACGCTACACATTTGCATATATATTACACTTAATTCCATTCCTTTTAAATAGTATGTATATTAAAGCATGTTGTTAGATTAAGTAGATAGTTTTCTATTTTATCTTGCATTGATTCATTCTTGACAAACATTTTTTGTGTTCTTGAATTATATAGGGAAATTATTCATTAATTTGAATTATTACTTTCTTTTAAATGTTATTTAATCATCTATGTGTTGTGTTAAATTAGATCATTTCATGTATTTAATTTTGAAATTAGATCATAAGAGCATCTGATTTAGCATAATTACACTTAATAAGATGTAGCCTCAAAGTAAACAATGATGTTTAATTAGGTCACATATATTAGATCATGGAGACATTTATTAAATAATCTTACCAAGATTGTTTAATAGATAACATTGACATCTAATCTATATAAGAACCCATAGAAGTGAAAACCATGCTCATATATATAAAAGATCATGTACATAGTCACCACGATAGCAAAATGTTGTTTAATACAATATGGTACATCTAGGAAGGCCTATAGCCACCAAAATCCTTGGGGCCTAGTGGTAGTGCTCCTTGAGAGATGGTGGATTTTGAGTGGATCATAGAGCTCATCTAATCTTGTAGGCCCTGTACCTCACCTATAACTATCCTCTCATGTACAAGTTTTGTGATGCACTCTTGATCTATCTGATCTCTATCCACTTGAAGCCTAGTAACCTCTGCTTACAGCCTATTAAGTTTTGATTGCATGAAAGCATGTAACTCACTCTCAAAATGAACTTTAGTGGGTTGAAGATACCCATATGCAGTCATGAGATCCCCATATGTAGCCTAAAGCTCCTCAAGTGCAGCTCTTGACTTCTCATCCCTGATGAGCCTAGTTTTTGTTCTAGTTTTGGATAGAATCTATAGTCTATTTTCTCATAGATGTCATGAACTTTAATGCTTAAATGTTGTTATTTGCATAATGTTTCTCTCAAACCAGTGACATTTGATATTATCCTATCTCTGCAAGTTTTAATGGCATTTAGCATAATATGTGAACTATCTATATTGATTTTGCATGTGGTTAATGAATGCTTCTTAGGGTGGTTATAGATGTGGTTATTATGCGTATTGACCTTGCCATGTAAATTTAATGTGCTAAGTTGAGGAAGACACCACCAATTGGGCATGCACCATAATGTCTAGCTGAGGAATTGCTCCAAGTCAAAGGTAACTGGCAGCAAATATTCTTCATACAACTGAACGTAATCACCTTGTAGTGGACCTTAATGATCGAGCATGCATGGGTGTTACTATTGTGTTAGGTCTACATCTAACTTGCATGTCTGACTAGATTTCATGCATGCTTAACTACGTCCTCCTAGTCGTGGAGTTGATCACCTTGTTTAGTTGTAGTATAAATAATGATTTGATGCTCCTTCTTTAGAAGGTTGTGCAATTTGACATTGTACTCTCATTCTCCAGTTTTAGTAATACAGATACATTACTCTTTATATGCATGATTTACAGTGAATGAAATAAATTTCCAAGTTTGAACATCTAAGTTCTTATTAGTTTAGAGGATACTTATCCAAGGGGGCCCACTTGGTAAGTAATCTCTCTTATTAGTTTACCATTAGTTTAGTATTACTTGTTTTTTAGTACTTAATTAGAAATCTAGCAGTGACTGTTCCTGTAGCCACTAGAAGTCCATTATGTGTATGTTCTTGCAGTCAAAGCAGATAGAGTAGTTTCTTGTTTGTTGCTCAGATCTTTTATTCCTGTTATTCATTTCAGCTTAGCATAGTTGTTGGTTGATGTTCAACATTTGCTTTATTTCCTTTTCAAGCAATTTACTTTCAGTATTGTGTTTCTTAGCTATAGACTAGAAATGGCTACTTAAGATTTCCTAGTGCACATACTATGCTGGCCCATTTCAAGTTCACGTCCCTGGGTTGAAATTTTAAATGCACCTTCATGATGATTGAGATAGCTATTCAGGTTAGATGTCCAATCTATGAGTCATGGTTGTAAAGGCTTAGTTATTAAAATCATTGTAGGAGGCCAACATTTTTGGCACTATTATCGAGGATGGTGTCAAACTAGGGAGTCTTTTCAAGTCATTGGTAGTTTTTCTTGTTGTAGTGTTTCTGGAATTGTTCTTTTAGGAAGTAATGACCCCCTTATTTGTTACCATTTTTTTGTGTGAGGTGACTGATAGTGAGTAATACTGCATGCATAGAGGAAGGAGACAATATACTTATGGGAGATTCTTTCCTAACAATCCTAATCCATTCTAGCTAGTTGAATATCAAAATCTACCAGAAGAAGAAGAAGAAGATCCACACCCCTTTGTTGATGTATATTCTGATCTGACTGGTTCTGAAGTCTCCTTTGAAGATCAAAATCAGCTTGAGAACCCCCTTGCATTGGAACCACATCAAGCAGGCATGGGTGATGCAAATGGGAATAGACAAAACCAACCAGCTTTTCTTTTTCTCGTTTCCCATCAAAATGAAGTTGACAACATCAAGAATATCTCTACTTCAGCACTCCCAAGTTTTTATGGACTTGTGACAGAAGATCCTGATCCCTTCTTATTTGAGTTTGACATACTCTGTAGGAGTTATGATTATACTACTGATTCCCATCGGCTTAAGTTATTTCCTACCACTTTGAAAGAAGTTGCATTAAGATGGTTCATGAGCCTAGGAAGAGATACTATGGAAACTTGGGAAGACATGAAGACAAAATTCCTTGAGAAATACAAGGAATACTACAGGGGTAGTGACATGAGAGGAGGTGACATTTTCCAGATGCAACATAAGGAAGATGAGAGCCTGGAAGATTACATTGCAAGGTTTTTTTTTTCCTAAAAAAGTCCCCACACCATGCACTTAATGAGGACTCACAAAAAAAAAAATCCTTAGAGGAATCAATGATAGTTGCACTAATGCCTTGGATCTTATGGGAGGAGGAGATATCACCCAAGTTCCCTGGGATGATATCAATAAAATATGTCAGAACTACTCTAGGGAAGCTTCAAAGAAAGGGAGAGCTTATCAACCTTCCATGGGTAAGTCAACTACTAGTGGAGTTTCAAGAATGGAGATTACTCATTTGCTGGCAAACTTCAAGCAAGACATTATCAACAATGTAGCTACTCAGCTAGATACACTTCCGGCCAAGAAGAAGCAAGAAGAGGTAGAGGCAGAGGCAATGTTGATAGAGTATTTCCCTCACTACAAACAAAAGAAGGACTACAAATGTAAGATGGTAGCTAATCTTGAAAGCAAGCAGACTTCATCTGAGTTCAAGCCAATTTAGATTGAAGAAGACCAAATCTACTATGTTGCACAAAGGAAGCCTTGGGCTCCAAGACAAGGTATGCCACCAGATCCATTATCCTATGTTGGGCCATATTTTAATTTCTATTTATCTGGTAACCAATGGCAGCCCCCATATCCTTCCAGTTATGGAGGATATCCACCACATCCTTGGAGTAACCCTCCAAATGCTTGGTCCAGTCATCATAATTCTCCACCTCAATGGCGGAAATTTCAAGGGCACTAGCAACCACCTCCAAGAAATTGGAAACAAATAAATCAATGGAGGGGAGGACAACAATGGTTTATTCAAACAACCAGTTACATGCAGCCACCTTCTTAGTACTAGCAGCCTACTCTAATATCTCCACTTGCTAATCTAAGCTAAAATGCACCTAAACTAACTCAGCTACTAGCTCAACCCACACCCAATCCTAATAACAAACCACAACATCAGCCTGTATACTCTGTTGATTCAAACCAATTCCTTGCATATGATGTGAGTGTAAGTGATATCCATTTGTGTTCAGGAACTACTAAACCAGCCCCTTCCAAGCCCAATATCATTGAACTTCCTTTGGAAGAGGAAGAGGAACCTCTAAATGATCTCATTCAGCCAAGTGCGCCTAAAAATCTTGAACCAGTCCAAGTCAAGCAGACTGAGCAAGAACCACCATTCCCTTAGAGGTTGGAAATTGCCAAGAAGAAAGAAGAAAAGGAGGATACTACTTTTGACATCTTGAATCAGCTAAAGCATATATGTGTTCAGATACCCCTATTTCAGGCCATAAAGGATGTTCCAATCTATGACACAGCAATCAAGGAAGCTTGTCTTAAGAAGACAGGTAGGAAAAAGAAAGACCCAACTACAGTTCATGTGGTGGGCTAGCTAGTTGATATCATGTTGGGAAAAGTGACAATTCCCAAGTATAATGACCCAGTTAGTCCTATGGTAGCAGTTGTCATAAACAAGATCAAAGTAAAGAATGTTCTAATTGATTTAAGGGAAGCAATAAATGTAATGACCAAGGACATCTTGCAGCAACTAAATATTGCAAGTATGAGATCTACTCCTACTGTCCTGTAGCTTACTGATAGCTCTACTATTAAGCCTAATGGTGTAGTGGAGGATCTTGTGGTATTTCTAGATTCCTGGGAATACCCAACATATTTTATGATTCTTTCTCCTAAGGCTACACTAGGCAGATATCCCATCATTCTTGGAAGGCCTTGGTTGGCAACTGCAGATGCATACATTGGATGCCATTCTAGTGACATGACCATTTCAAATGGAAGGAGTACTAAAAATTTTGCTCTTTAACCACCTACTCAGCCATCTCATGATGAAGAAGATTTTGTTTGGCCCCATGTTGGTGAAGAGGCTGAGGAAGTTAATTTTGTGGCGCAACTTATGATGCTAGGTAGAAGCTCTTTCATGCAGCTCCAAGATGAGGATGAAGTGTTGGCTAATCTCATTCAAAACCATTATGAAATGGAGGAAGCATCATCTTCTACTCCGGTCAGGACACTTCTGTCTGCTCTTCCCGTAGTCATTGTTCCTACAGACGATCTTCTTGCAGCCACTGTTCCTGCAACTACTATTCTTGCAGACAGACTTCCTATAGCAACAGGTATGTTCCATACACTGTTGCCGTATGAACTAAAGGTACAATGTATTAATGAAGTATCCATGATAGAGTTAACTACAAGTCCAAGTGTAAGAGGTAAAATATCTGAAAGTTAACAGTAAATTGAAGGAAGAGCAGCAATTGTTATTAGCAAACCTATTAAGGACCCATCAGCATGCATTTGCATGGTATTATCATGATATGGATGGACTGGATCCTAAACTTTGTACACACATAATTTATATCAGATATGATTGCACTCTAGTAAGACAACCATAAAGAATAATTAACCCTACACTAAGAGAGATTGTGAAAGGAGAACTACAAAAATTGCTAGATGCAGGATTTATCTACCCCATTTTAGACAATCCATGGGTGTCTCCATTAGTGATTGTGCCCAAGTAAGGAGGGAAATGGAAAGTTTGTGTTGATTATATGGAATTTAATGCTACCACCAAGAAGGATCACTTTCATTTACCCTTTATTGATCAAGCTTTGGACACACTTGCAGGAAATCAATACTTCTCTTTTCTAGATGGATTCAACAGCTACAACTAAATCTAAATTGCACTAGAAGACCAGGAGAAGACCACATTTACCTATCCATGGGGGACCTATGCCTATTCAGTACTCCCATTTGGCTTGTGCAATGCACCTACAACTTTCCAAAGGGTAGTCATTAGCATATTCTAAAACATTTCTCATGATTGCATGGAGATTTATATGGATGACTTCACAACTTATGGTGTTGATTTTAATCAAGCATTGGAAAATCTCAGGAGAGTCCTACAAAGATGTGAAGACCAAAACTTGTTCTTAAATAGTGAAAAGTGTTTCATGATGATGCAAGAGGGTGTAGTTCTTGGCCACTACATCTCCCACAAGGGAATTCAAGTAGATCCTACAAAAATTGAGTGGACTGAAGCTTCTGACAAGGCATTTTCTGACTTGAAGGAAGCTTTGATTCATGCTCCTGTACTCAAGGGACCCAATTGGGAGCTTCCTTTCCACATCCATACTGATGCATCAAATTATGCCATAGGAGTGGTCTTAGGATAGAAAGAGGGAGCTATTGAAAATGCTATTTAATTTGTTAGCAAAAATTTGCAAGGAGCTGAATTCAATTATACAGTGACAGAGAAAGAGATGTTGGTAGTAATCTATGCACTGAACAAATTCAGACATTACATAATGGGCTACCAAATCCTTGTGCACACTATTCATGTAGCCATTAGGTATCTCATGAATAAACCTTTGATCATAGGTAGATTGGCAAGATGGTTTTTTTATGCAAGAGTTTGATATAACCATTGTGGATAAACCAAGGAAGGCCAATGTTGTTGCAAATTTTCTTTCAAGGCTAACTACATCAGAAGATAATCAGCCCATAGATGACTCTTTTCCTAATGAGCATTTATTCTCTCTTAGTGGAGGACACTTTGCAGCCAAGAGGACAACAATGAAGGTTTTGAACACAAGATATTACTGGCGAACACTCCAAAAGGATGCAGGAAGCTATACCAAAAAATGTGATAGATGTCAAAGAATGGGCAAACCAACCAGATCTAATGAGATGCCACTTTTCCCCCAAGTAGTAATCACTCCCTTTGACAAGTGGGGATTGAATTTTGTGGGACCAATTAACCCTCCATCAAATGGTAAGACTTATATATTGGTATGCATCGATTATGTAACAAAATGGGTAGAAGTTAAGGCCATGAAGCATGAAAGAGATAACAAGGTTGCAAATTTTCTTTATGAGGATATTTTCACAAGATATGGAGTCCCAAGAGAAATAGTGACTAATCAAGGAGCTCAATTCACATCAACTCTTGTTGCAGCACTAGTTAATGAGTATAACATAAGGCACAAAAAGTCTACTCCTTATCACCCCTAGGCTAATGTCCAAGTTGAGGTGACCAACAGAGAAATTGAAGCCATTCTAATTAAAACAGTAGATGTCCATAGAAAGGATTCGGAAAACAAATTACCAGAAGCTATTTGGGCCTAGAGGACAACCTGGAAAACAACTACATGTTTCACCCCATTTGAGTTGTTGTATGGAAAGACAACCATGATGCCAATTGAATTTGAACATAAGACTCTGTGAACTGCAATGGATTTAGGGATGGATATTTCTGAAGTGCAGAGAGAAAGAATCATGCAACTAAATGCTTTAGATGAGATAAGAAGAGCAACTCCGCAGCATACTAAAGTAGTGCAGAATTAGAGGATCAAGTGGCATGACAAATTTGTCAAGGATAAGAAGTTCAAACGAAGAGATTGGGCCTTGCTCTATGATTCAAGATACCAAGACAATGCAGGAAAATTGCATACAAGGTGGCTAGGACCATACGAAGTGTTGGTGTAATTAATATTTAATTACACATTTGCATAAGTTTACTTAGGCATATTTAATTCCTAAGTTTTAGGATCTTATCTTTATCTTATCGAGCTATCTTGTTGCTCAAGATAAGATTAGGTTTAGGCATCTTTTCTTTTATAAAGCAAATTATCTCTTGTATTATTTTGTACTTTGAATATTTCAATTTGCACATTTCATGCAAACTTCTGCTTTTTTGTTTTTTCTCTTCTGTGGAAGGTCTATTCTAGTTTGTAATTAGATCTTGGTTTCTAACATGCTATCAGAGACTCAATTTGCAGCCCCTTCTTAGCTATTTCAGAGGAATACAGTGCAGAGCTCGTTCGAGGTCCCTCGAGGGTTTCAATCCTTGAGTACATTTATGTAGCGTCTTGGATCAGATCGGGGTTTTCCGTTGGATTCATAGTGCTGGAAAAAGTCAGAAATGGATTTTATTTTATTCATATTTGTCACCGTTTGCCAGATTTGTGAGGGCTGTAAGATCGGTGATTTTTCTAATAGATCTGAGGGTCGCCTGATTTTTGGAGCACTTTGGACCCAAACGGACCTCGCCGTTGGATTCGCAGTGCCCAAAAACCCCTATTTTAATATAAAGTTTGTCCGATTTGGACAAAGTCATCCGGAGAGGCAAAAAAAAATTTCCCAGGGGCCGTACGGCCCCCCAAGCACACTTTTCGAGGTTCAAAAATTGAGGAAAAATAAAAAATATATATTAAAAACATCAAAAAATTCTTAGAAATTCGGTGCCACCCGTGTAAATGGCCAGCGCCGCTCCTGCGCCACCAAGCGGCCACCGGCTGTCTTCCACCCACCCCCTGTCCACTGCCGCTCCGTCAGCTCCCTCCAGCTCCTGCGACCAAGCAGGCGGTCACATCCAGGTCCAGGTCCCAGCGCCAGCCCCTTCTGAGTCTCCAAGCATCTGCCCCGGTCGCATCTATGACTAGGGGTTGCGCCCACAAGCCCCCGGCGGACTTTCAAGCCCCTACGGTGGTCACATTGGTGACCAGGGGCCGCGCCCTAAACCCTGCCGCCAACCCCCTGGTCTGCCCAGGTGACCAGGGGCTTATTTTTTTAGCCCATGAGGGCTTCACATGGCCAAATCGGACCTTTTCAGAGCAGTTTCACGGAAACGATCATAACTTTCACATACGGCGTTGTTTTTTAGCAAACGAGATATCGTCGGAAAGCTATTTCTAAGATCTACGCAATGGTGCAGGTCTAATTTTTTGGTTTAACATTTTTGATGTCTTTTTCTGCCTCGGAAGTTAGATGTTTCCGTTTTCACCCCAAGATGCATATCTTTTGACTCGCTTATCCATTTTTCGAGATTTTCATGGTGTCAGAAAGCTAGTTTCAGCCTCTATACAGATCTGAGGTCATTTCTAGAAAATGTGTAACTTATTTTATGCATGCATTCATTTTTGTTTCATGTGTTAGGTTTGCATTTTCGCCTATGTTTCTGTATTTTTGCATTATCTCCTTATGCAATCTTTGGGTATTGTAATAAACAAACTGATATAAAGTTCCATTAAGGGGGGTTCTTACATCCATCTTTCATGTTGGTGACAACTCGCATGAGTTTGTCTGGTTTCTTGTTGTTTCCCTTAGCTTCTTTCTTGCTTAGCTAGACACATCTTTGGTTTGCTTTGGTTCACACTTCATATTGGGATTTTATAGTTCTTGATCCGCATTGGTTCAGATCTTTCTCATTTGAGGGCCATGTTTTTATGGTTAATGTTCCAAGATCTTGATGGTACTCATCCTATGGGCAGTTTTAGTTTCATTTTAGCATTGGCTTCGAGAGACACAACTTCCAGATTTGTCATCATTATGGGTCCTTTCATCCTTTTATCTATTGTTGCTTACAAATTCCAGAGTTGATCCAGTATGTGAGTTTCCAGTGTTCCTTGGCATTGGGTCTGCTGTTGCATTTGTGATTCTGATTGGTATCTTGCAAATAGAACTATCTTTCCTTGCTTGCCAGATTTGGGGTTCCAGTGTTGCTTCTTCAGAGTTCTTCCAATGCTTCGCAACAGCAGTTCATCTCACTGAAGGGGGGGTTTTCCCACTGGGTTTTCTCTCTCTTTAAATTTGTACATGAGTACCTAATCAGGCCTTGTTGCTAGGACTCATATTTGCATAATAATTTTTGCTTCTCCCTAAGTTGCACTTATGGGGGGTATTGGTGTAATTAATATTTAATTACACATTTGCATAAGTTTACTTAGGCATATTTAATTCCTAAGTTTTAGGATCTTATCTTTATCTTATCAAGCTATCTTGTTGCTCAAGATAAGATTAGGTTTAGGCATCTTTTCTTTTATAAAGAAAATTATCTCTTGTATTATTTTGTACTTCGAATATATCAATTTGCACATTTCATGCAAACTTCTACTTTTTCATTTTTTCTCTTTTGTGGAAGGTCTATTCTGGTTTGCAATCAGATCTTGGTTTCTAACACGAAGTTGTTGAGGTCTTTCCTAATGGATTTTTTCAGCTCACCATCATTGACCATGTCAGGTTCAAATTACTTGTCAACGGTCATTGCCTCAAATTATACCATAAGCCAACTTCTAAAGAAGAGTTTATGTAGCAATTCACCCAGCACTCAAAGCTTCCTTCAGCCAAAGGTAGTGGACCTAGTGTCCCTCCTTCACCCTAATTGAGGTACGTACTTTTCATAATAAAGACTTTCACTTACATCGAATTCCATTTCTTTGTCATCTACCCATCCATCACCACCTTTCTCTCTCTTCCATCACTTCATTCCACCTCACCTCATTTCACTTCATTTATTGCTCAATTTATTTTCCAACAAGGCAAGTGTTACTTTATCTGCGATCTTTGCATAAAATCTTCCACACATTCAGGTATGTGTGCATTAATTTCTATCTTTAATCATCTTTTAAGTGTGTTCATTTAGTCATTGTACATTAGTATAGACGTTTGCATAAAATGCCACCATTCCCTGTTGCATCACCACTCCCATCTCACATGTGTGGACACATGTCCAAATTTAGGTTGGGGGAGGGGAAAGAAAAAGATCAAAATATTTTGTGAATTTATTTCCCATGTGTCAAACCATATTAGGTTGCGTTAGAAATTTAAAAATGAGCTGATTTGAAATTCTAGTGAAAGGATGCCTTGCATGTGTGAAGTGACAATAACTGCAGCCGCCATTTCTTCCTATCATAATTCCACTTTATCACTCCTTTTCTTGCCATTATTTCCCTGTCATAATCTTGAGTTGCAAGCAAAAAGGAAAAACAAAAGAAAGGAAATTCAATCGACACTGGCACTACAAATTTAGCAGGTTGGTCCTGGAATTTAGCAGACACTGCAGGGAAGTGCATTTGATTTTCAGGCGGGAATTGCAAGAAAGAAGGGAAATTTCAGGAAAAGAAGTTGTAGAGCATTTTTTTGATTGCAGACAATGGGAGGTGGGTTAATTCAAAACAAACCCACGGTGCATGATATTTTATTGTAGGATGTGCAATGCCTGACCAACTTTCAAAACTGTGGATGGATAGATTACTTTTTGAAGTTGCATGGTTTTGATGAAGGCATTGCCCTCAAATTTTCCCAGATGTTTTCAGAAGGGAAAGCCATAGTAAAAGGGTTGGTAGTTGTGGCAACAGAGGAAAGAATTACAGAGGTTATAGGGTTACCTACTGATGGTGAGAATTACCCTACTTCCAGAGACACCAAGTCTACCAGGGTTGAATTCATAGAGCCAAATGACCCCCCATTGAGCATAGATAAAAAGGGTGCAAAGAGAATGTCTCTGCCTGAGCCATGGAAGCAGATAGTTGTGTATGTTATCAAATACATCACTTGTGAGGGTCACCAGTAAAATTTGCATTTTGTCCACTTCAAGATTTTGAACCACATGAGACACGGAAGGAGGATGAATGTGCCCAATGTATTGTACAATCTTATCTCAATCATGGTGGTCGAGACCCAAAAAGGTAGGGATAATTTTGTTTCCTACCATTGCTTAATTAAATTTCTAGTTGAAAAGTCTTTGCATGATGTATCTAGAATGACTTGGGAAGAGTTTATCAATGTTGATCAAAATTATCATCGAGAAGAGTTTGTTAATGTTGAGAACTTGCCACCTAGGGCTATACCTCAATCCCGTCGGTCTAGCAGGAGAGTAAGCACAGTTGAAGCCATTCCTAGTGTTTCAACTTCTGGCGCTGGTTCTAGTGTGAATCCTCCTGCAATAGAAGAAGCTATAGAAATTAGTTCTTCTAGAACAGAGCACTCAGAAAAAGAAATCTCTTCCTCGAATTTTGATGATGAAGTTCCACTTGAAACCCTCATGAAAACTAGGGCACAACAGAGAGAGGTAGAAATGAGAAAAGGGAAGACTAAAACACAGCCTGTAGAAATAAAAGTGCCAAGTTCTAAGAAGAGGAAGGTTGATACTATTCATCCTCCAGCCAAAGGAAAACGTGAGAGACCTCCCAGGAAATAAAAACTAGTCCCTAAACCTGGTGAGACCTCACATGAGGACCCTGAAGCTCCAATGGAGCAGGATAATTTTGAAGAAGAAGAAGAAATATTTAAGAGAGCAACAAATATAACACTGGTCGATCTTGCTAACATTGCAGAAGAATTGGAGGAAAATCAGGACTTCCTGCAGCATGAGCAAGAGGTCCTGTAGCATGAGCAAGAAGTCTTGCAGCCACAACAAGAACAAGAGTCCTTGTAGCAAAAGGAAGAAGAAACAACACCCTTGTAGCTGAAAATAACTAGACAGTTTGAGTCCATGTAAATAGTGCCATATGAGGAGCCACCGTCAACAAAAACTGGTAGGCATTCATAATCCTCCTAGTTTTACAGTACATCCAACAATTTTGAATTTATGGAGAGAAATACAAAGAAGGGAAGAAGAATGGAAAAAGGGAAAATGGAAACTAAAGGAGGAAATTCAAAATAAGGATGAAGAAACTGAGGATAAAAATGCAAAAATTGCCACCCTAAAGCAAAGGGTAGATGATATGGCAGCTTTGGCACCAAAGATTATGGAATGTAGAGATCCTCCAAGGGTCTATGCTCTACTCCTGAAAGAGAAGTATCTCTCTTTTAAGATGTCAAGACTTTCCTTAGGTTTGAAACCTTTTATTGACACCCTCATGGAATTCTTCAATGCTTATAGGATTGCCTCCCCTGAAATGAAGAATTTGCTATGTGAATTTTGTTTACATAATTATGCTATCACAAAATACTATAATTGGAATCCATTGTTGTATGTTGGAGATATTCAATTGAGAGCATTTATGTCTTAAGTACAAAATGAAATTAGTTGGGGTCAGCAACATGGTGCCTATAAACAATTGGAGTCTGATATCCCTCTACATGTTAGAGTTGAATGAAGTAACCCAAGGGACATTTACAAAGAATGGCATAGAATGTTGCTCAGACCAAGTTATGGAAATAGGATTATGCCTTGGATTGAGGTAGTTTACAATGAATATGAGGTAAAGACAACAGCAAAGGAGGAAACCATGAGGAGATGTTTATCCCAGAGCCAGAGATGGAATAGTTTGACTGATGAACTGAAATAGGTTGAGCCTCATTCCATCCACAATTATGTTGTAGCATTAAAAAGAATTGAGAGGTATATTGAGATTGGGAGAACACATGGGCAACATTGGCTTCCCCTAACTTTTCAGCCACCCATGCTCATGTGGCACATGCCAAACTTCAAATTTAACCCGAATGACGTTGTTGTAGAGAGGAAGAGATGGAATAGGTTTGATAGAGTGGGAGGATTCTATTGGGACCTTGACTCACGTATTGTAGGCACTAATGTCGGGCAACTCTTAGTTGCAAATTTCAAAACTTTGAACAAGCAGAAGAACAACTCTTCCCCTGCTGGAGGACCAGCAAAACGTTAGGTTGGGGGGAGTGATGAGCCTAATTTTTGGTCTAGTTTTGGGTAGAATCTATGTCTATTTGCTCATAGATTTCATGAACTTTAATGCTTAAATGTTGGTATTTTCATAATGGGTATGTGCAGGATCATGATGGGCCAAAAAGTGGCAATATGATGGGTATGTGGCTAATGACTTTTTTTTTACAAAAAATTAATGAAACAAAAAGGGTTTTTAAAGGAGATTCTCAACTTTCCACCAATATAAATTATGCTTTACTTTGAATTTAATAAGTAGTTATTATTCATTTTCTATTCAAATTATGACTAAAGTCCTTATTGATAGACTAATTGAAAAATATCTATAGCTTTCAAATGGTATCACGTTTTTTGAATCCAAAACATGTGTCACATTCTATGCTTCACATACTATAGGATTAAAAAAATAAAATTGAATTTCATGAAGTTTTGACCAAGTTAAGGTGGTCAAACATACGAGTTTTTATATTTTTTAAAATTTGTAATAAAAAAATCATAATTAATTGTTTACTTGGAAAAAATTACAAAAATATGCATCACATTGGGACATGAGTCCTCTACTTATATTTAAAATATTATAAAAAAATATTATCATTTTATTATGGTTAGGGTGGTCAGACAGACACCTACTTCTTATTTTTTCCCTGAAATTTAAGTACTACTACATTGAAATTTCAAATTTTCACCAAATAGATTTAAAAAAAACAAACAAACTTAGTAGTTTAGAAACTACATTCAATTTGCTACAGATTCTATTCTTACATATTTTTGAAATAATATAGATAACTTATTCATTTTTTTACGTCAAGTTGCCTAACTCTGATTTTTCTAATTTTTTTGCCACTTAAGGGCCTATTTTTTCCTTGATGATCCTACACATACCCTAATGTTTCTCTCAAACCATTGACATTTGATATTTTCCTATCTCTGCAAGTTTTAATGACATTTGGCATAATATGTGAACTATCTATATTAATTTTGCATGTGGTTAATGAATATTTCTTAGGGTGGTTATAGATGTGTTGTTATTATTCGTACTAACCTTGCCATGTAGATTTAATGTGCTAAGTTGAGGAAGACACCACCAGCTAGGCATGCACCATAACGTCCAGCTGAGGAATCACTCCAAGTCAAAGGCAACCGGCAGCAAAGATTCTTCATGCAACTAAAATTAACCACCTTGTAGTGGACCTTAATGATCGAGCATGTATGGGCATTACTGTTGTGTTGGGTTTGCGTCTAACTTGCATGTCTGACTAGATTCCATGCATGTGTAACCGTCATCGCTCCACTTTCCCCTATTTTCCCTAAGTGTCGTCCTCCCAGTTGTGGAGTTGACCACCTTGTTTAGCTATAGTATAAATAATGATTTTATGCTCCTTCTTCAGAAGGTTGCGTGATTTGACATTATACTATCATTCTCCAGTTTCAGTAACACAAATACATTACTCTTTGTATGCATGATTTATAGTGAATGAAATAAATTTCTGAGTTCGAGCATCTGAGTTATTATTAGTTTAGAGGATACTTATCCAAGGGGGCCCACTTGGTACAAGTAATTTGTCTTATTAGTTTAGCATTAGTTTAGTATTACTTGTTGTTTAGTACTTAATTAGAAATCTGGCATCGACTATTCCTACAGCCACTAGAATTCCATTATGTGTTTGTTCCTATAGCCAAAGTAGACATAGTAGTTTCATGTTTGTTGCTCAGATCTTTTATTGTTGTTATGCATTTCAGCTTAGCATAGTTGTTGGTTTATTTTCAGCATTTTCTTTTTTTCCTTTTCAAGCAATTTACTTTTAGTATTGTGTTTCTTAGCTATAGACTAGAAATGGCTACTTAAGAGTTCCTAGTGCACATATTGTGCTGGCCCATTTCAAGTTCACATCCCTAGGTTGAAAATTTAAATGCACCTTCATGATGATTGAGTTAGTTATTCAGGTTAGATTTACAATCTCTGAGTCATGGTTGTAAAGGCTTAGTTATTAAAATCATTATAGGAGGCCAACAATCCATAGCTCTAACCTCCTCAATCTCAACTCTGTATAGATCAACGATGCTCACAGGCTCCTCATAGGCTCTCATCCATCTACCAAATGGCTCAAATAGGCTAGCATGGCACCCCATGCTAGGTGGTGGCATATGCTTTGCTCATATTTCCTAGTGTGGGGGAATGGAGGGAGCCATATCCACAGTGAATCAACTGAAGAATTCTAGCCACTCTCATGTACCAACTATAAGAAAGAAAGCATAAAATATGTCAAAACAAGATATATAAGTAATGCATAACTAAAGAGAAAAATATAAATAACATATCATCACCTGGAAACCTAGCCCGCTAATCAGGATCTCTATAAGATACAATAGGTTCCCTATCGAAACTCGCCTCAGGGTAGGAAGGATGGTAGGTGAAAAACTATTGCACTCTCCACACTCATGGGATGTGATGTCTACTACAGTCATTGTATGTGCTCAAGTTACATGAAGGCAAGATGTAGGTCTCTCCTCAGGGACATCTGCAACCTCTACTAGGTCATTAGGCTCCTCTCTCATAGGTTATTGGTCCTTGTCATCCTCATCATCCTTCCCTTCCTCCTCTACATCTTGTTCCATTTCATCATTGTCAATAGTTTAACCATCCACAACCCTATCCTTTCTATCATCTCCTCAATCTAGAAGAGGTCCAACATCACTTATGGGGTGATCATCAAGGAAGACATGTGGAGGCTATGATCTCAACCACCATTGATCATAGGCTATAGTGGTAGCTATATCATCCAAGTTAGATGTTGGGGTTGCATCCCTATCCTCATCCTCATCATCTGAGTCACTAAAAAATAATGTCATCAATGGTATGACATTGGATATCTTTTGGCCTGGCACCACTCTGCGCAGCTCTCAAGTATGTAGGTCATGGTTTGAATGTTATTTGAATCTATCCAAACTAATACATGACATGATCATAATAAAAGGGCATAACAATGTAGTTGTGTCGTCCAACCAACAACCTATCCTAATTTATCTCGGTTAGTTGTCATGTAAGATTTGGCCACTATGGTAGAGTCCTATATGGTCTCCATACTATGTCCTCCTCCTCGATATAATTAAACTGGACTCTCTAGTGCAATAAGTCTTCACACTGCTAGGCTCATCTCAAAGTCTAACTAAAATCTTGAGGATAGCTAATAGTTACTATAGTGGAATATCTAGTTGGCCTAGTACATGTGATATGCTTAAAGGCCCAAACCTGAAGTGGTGTTCAATGTTATATGCTATGGAGCTACTGATACACAAACTAGACAAGATCATAATAGAGATGGTTGAGCATGCTCTATCCCCATGCATAAATTGTACAACACATCTCCATCTTGCATATAATGTGAACAAGGCCCCCCTCAAGGTGTGTGCCTTGTCCATTAGGTATAAGTGTTAATGCAATAGTAACACACATAATCCACCGAATCAATGGAGAATGAGCATGTAGCAACCATTGGAGCTTGATGCGAGGTCCAATATCCTCAAGTGGAACATGATGGTTGATGCAATACTGAATGTCATGCCTCATCTTTCGGCTTGTGTGATCCTCCTCTAAATGGACGGCCTCACCCTAGATAAGCAATCTCAAAATATGATGGGTGTCCTCTAGTGTCACTATCATACCACTTGTATGAAGATGAAATGTGCATGTATCTACATTCCATCTCTCAACCAGTGACATCAACATAGCATCGTGGTACCTCATAGGTGGCATGAGATATATCTAGAATAATCAAGTAGCATAAAGAGTCTCAACCTTCTCCTCAGTCATTCAGGTAACCTTCTTGTGGAAAAGGGTGAATAATCACCCTCCTAAATGTTGGCAAGCATGTGGCAGAACTTGAAAGAATCAGAAGAAATCATTAGTAACATACCTAAAAAATTTAACAAAACAAATAAAAGAAAATCAAAACTGTCATGAAACACTTTGTCCAAAATAGGACAAGGCCGCCATTTTTGGATAGGGGGTCTAGGACAGGGTCACCAAAATGGGAAAATGCCTCCATTTTGAGATGGGATCCCTAAGATTTTCAAAAAAAAAAAAATAGTACAAAATGTGAAGGAAAATCATAGGGAGAAGGTATAAGGGACTCACCGTGGGTGTGACCTCGCCATCCACAACCTCAACTCATAGGACATCCAATCTCAGGGGCTCATATGGTCATTGGCTCAACATCTTCACTCCTTTGCAATAGGGTAATATCCAAATGGTGATATCAAAATGATGGTCAAAAACATGATTTTGCACTAGAACATATAGTAAGATTTCTTAGTAGCACATTTCACTCAAATCACCATAATGGGGCTAAAAAACTTCATTTTTGATGTCATATGTTTTGTTAGATTCATAGTTTTGTCCCTAATCTTATCCAATCTTTACTGATATGTGGTATTGTGATTTCTTAACCCTATTGTAAGCATTTCCATCATAAAAACTAGTAATTTGATGAGGCTAGATTACTACCCTGATTCCACCTCCATAAAGCAAGAAAAATCAAGGGGCATACATCTACCCTTGAATTTGGTTCACCATAGAAGCTTGACATGTTTATAAGATGGTTTTGAATAGATAAAAAATCAGTTTTGCAGGATGCATTTCCTAACATTGTGGTTTTGTCAATGACTGCATTGGGGGCTTCATTCTCCCCATTTACAAATGAATTAATCAATCCATATGAGTATCCTTTTATGAAGCATAATTTACTTTTAGTAATTTAGCTTGCATATGCATGTGTGTCATATGGCCACTAAAGTGGGGGTTAAATGTAGCATAGAAAATTGTACTCCCTTGTAGGTGTTAGTAAAATTTCATGCTTAGTTTGGACCTATTTTAGTGACCTTGCATTTATGCATTTTTACCCTTCCTAAATAGGCCCTAATTCCCTTTATTATGCATCCCAATGCCTATTTTTATCATATTCTAACATTGAAACATGCATTGAACAAATACATTCAGTCATTAATGTGCCTTAGATCATGTGTGTCTTGGACTTATAGGCTAGGACCCATTCTCCCATGGGTGAATGGGTCCCGTTGGAGAGCCAAGACCCATTTTAAAATATGTTTTTGGCAGCATTTTAAGGTCTAAAATTCAAATTATAAATGTCGGCTATCAGGATCTAACCTTCAATAAATTAGAGAAGATGCCTATAAAAGCCTAGTCTTTTCACCATTTTAAACTTGATTGAAAAAGAGATGAAAAAGGAAGAAGTATTCAAACAAGCAAAATTCAAAGTTGAATTCTTGGATGAGCATTGTTTGTAATTGCAAATCTTCAAGCTCATTTTTCAGATTTGATCAAGCTTTGTCATATGATTGAAGATTGATGCCAATAGAAGAGCGTGATGGATTCTAGGTCTGGGAGATGCATTTGGCCATTTCCTCTAACCTAATGACTTGTTTCCTAGTGTTCTCATCTTCAAACTTCATTCTACTAGAAACCTACAACAAGGTATCATTGTGTTTCTAATTTATTTAGGGTTTTTTTTACTTCTCCCTAATTGAATCTTGTCATTATCATATAGGAATCATACTCTAATGCACTTGAGTAGGGTTTCTTGGAATTTTAGCTCATAACAACCTTAAATGCACTTAAGGTTATGGTTCATACACTATCATTTATCAAATATTTATCTTTTTATCAAGGTTTAATTACCAAACTTGGGGTTTGATTGAGGAAAACTCCCATACAAACAAACAAACAATTTTCTTTTGTAGATTTATCGCAGGTTCAAATCCAAAGATAGAGATTTGTAGGTATAGGAGCAGTGAGCTAGCAAAGGGCTACAACTTCAATTTTTGTAGTTTTGGAAGGGGCTAAAAAGACCCATTCGCCCCTAGGTGAATGACTCTCTACACAGCTCAAAATCATCTTTTGGTGATAGATGCATGTGCTCAGGCCTCTCTCAGATCTGTCTGCAAAATATCATTTATGTTTTTGTACTTTTAGGAATCTATATTTTAAGCATTAGGTCTTGTTATTCATTTATTTTAAGCACTTCAAATCATTTCAGTTTATTTCCAACTCTTTCCTACTATCCTAAGGACTAAGATCCAGGTCAAATTGGCTCACCATTAAGTTTGAAAGTCAATCCTTACACCTCATGATCTCTCTCCTAGTGAAATAAGGAAAAGGAAACACCCCCATTAAATCCTAGGTTCTATGCATATAGATTCTAGGGAATCCATTTTTTCCTATGTTTCAAGGTGTTATAAAGGCTCTCCCTTTAACTTTATATTCTTTCCCCAGTATTATAATACCCCAAGAAGTGGTTGTGATAGACATCTGCCCATTTTTGGCCTATCTCTATTGGTAGTAATTTTTACAAAATATTTTGGCTCCTAGTGTTTTCCCATATTAGGGCTTTAGAATGAGTATACTCTTTATAGGGTTTGTTTAAAAAAGTGTTGCAACCCTTTGTTTAGGTCTAAAACCCTAAAAACCCTAAGTCTTGGTAGCATGCTTGCACTTTTATATTTTTGTGTTGACTTCTTGTCACCCATTATTGGTATCTTTAGTCACAACCTTGAGTCTCTTATTCATCAATTCATTAGCCCTTGATGCCTAAGGTTACCGCTTAAACCCATGAGCTAAATTATTTTATCAAGTCCCTAAGGTCTTATGTTTGCACCTCATGTTCATTATAAATTGCCCCCTCTATTTCCTAGTAACATTAAGTTGTTCTAAAAGCACATGCATTTAAAAAACCCTTAAGTCACCCACACCTAGACCCCAATCCTTCTTGCATGATTATTTTATTAAGAAAATATTGAGTGGAATTAGTGAAGAATTAACAAATGGAAAAAATCTAGTGGTTTTCCCAGTTTAGTGGAGGGTTTATTATTGAAAGAAAATGAAGGCCACAAAACCACAGATAATGACATGCTGTGTATTGAGTATCACTCTTTATTGTAGGACCCTTTTGAAGACCTCACAAGTGCCACATGGAAAGTTTTGAGATGTTTCACTATTCCATGGGGAACCTCAAGGCAGACCCAAAAACACCTTATGGAAACATAGAAAAGAGAAACATGGCACGTTCTCGAAGGAATTCCATCAGTTGTATCAAAGGATTGACACGTTGCATGATTCTATTAGATTTTTTTCATTCCATGGGACATTTTAAAGGCGGCTTGAATAAGGTTTGCAAAATTGAGGGAAGAAGACACATTTTAAGATTTAAGGGTACTAGAGGGACACATGCTAGTTTCTTATTGCTTCAGCAAGATCTATATCAAAAGCAATGGTGAATTGAATGACATGTGACACAATCTCAAAGCTTTATGTACTTTGAGCTCTTTGTAGTGGTTAGATATTTAGGTTATAAAAGCACACAAAATCCACCACGTAGCTGGTATAACACTTGTTGTGACTTTTCTCCCAATGGCATGTCTCTTGATGAGTTGTAAAGGTAATCCCACATGGAGAAATTCTATTAGCTTGGGATCTTTTCAATGGATGTCAAAAATATTCAAATTGGTCAAATCGATAATAGTCATCAGATCATATCCTTTTTCTTGATGATCAATTACTCATATTCAAACTTTGAAAATAGGTAGTTGCATTCTCTAGCTCATGTGACTAAGAGTAATGGTGGGAAAGATAGCTTTATGCCAAATCTTAAAGGATTTCCCTTCTATAAATGTTGCAATCCCATCAATTTAATGGTTTACTTTGTGTTTTGAGTATTAGACAAGAGGAATTTGCAACATTCAAGAGCATTCCATGATAGTTAGGGTTTTCAAAAGCACAAAGCAAGTAATTACATATGTGACCAAGAAATTCACATAATTTTTTATTTTAAGGTTTACAATTGTCATAAGTATAGATTCTAAGGTTGAAATTGTTGGAAGTTACGAATTGTTGGAAGCTTGAATTTTTTGGGGAGATTGTTCGTGTTTTCATTAGTGTTGTCATTGATGTTAACCCCTTGTGCATAGATACTATTGGAGCCTACTGGTGTTGTTGATGCCAACCCCTTGTATGTGAAGATGGGTGGAGTTGTTGGAGAGTGTTGCACTATGTTGTGGTTTGATGTCACATTGATATCAATCCTTTGTGTAGTTGTGTTGAGAAGGAGTTGTGCTACTATCATCAGTGATTTCATTAATGTCTTGTATGCTTGAGATGAGTAGGTTTTGCACATGCAATGAGTTCACTTGGTTTCCAAATGCTTTCGAGAAAATTTGAATAAAAGGGTATACAGTGTGTCTGAGTGGTGTTCTATATTTTCTCCACCTTTCTTAATTATTGAATTTATACTTATGTAGTTTTGGAATGATGATCAAAGGTGTTCAAAGGTTCTATATCTATAGTTTTAGGTCCTAGATCATGCGACAGTGGAGGATGAGTTTGATAGAGTGTTACTTGTGAAACAGGTAGTCTGGGAGAAATGAAATTTCTCCACATTTCTCCACACTGAGGTTTCTTGTCTCAAGTGTAGGTTTACGAACATGATCATATTTCTTGTACTTACTTTCCTTTAGATTTTTTGGTGTCGAGTTTCTTCCCAAGTTTTGTCCATGTGTTGGAGTTCAGTGGTAGTGCATCCTATTACATAGGATGAAAGTATTCTTTGTTTCAAGTGGTTGCAGCAATGTTGCATAGTACTATGGTGATGTTGGAATAATTTTGGATGTTTTGTATCATTTTTGTGTGGTCCGCATGTTGTTTTTCAACCTAGAGAAGCATGATTGTGGTCACTTGTAGTGTTAGTTCAGGTTTGGCCATCTTGGAGTGCTAGCTTACTATTTATGAAGGTACCTCATGGATTATGAATGTGTTGAGTAGCATGGTGATGTATATTTGGGTCCTAGTTAACCCATGGCATGGTTCGCATTCACTTATTTCCACTGTAGAGGTGTTTGGTGTCGACCTATTTTGGTGTTGCACATTTTAGGTGCATACGTTTCATTGAGGTTGACCTTATGAAGTTGTTTGAGGTCACGAATGGTATAAATGCAAGGTGAATCTTGTGTGGGATGTATGGTGGGTTGTAATATGTGAATGTTATCAAGTGTGGTGATCTTAGTGTGAGCTTAAATTTTTATGACTTTCACATGCAGTGAATAGAAGGTGTCTACATTTCAATGTGCTTGAAGTTATTGGAGGCAGTAAGCCAAAGGTTGCAAATGGAATAGATTTGCAATGGTGGATCTTCTTATTTCTCTAAGATATTGAATCTCTCTGCAACAGTTTCTTCTATTCTTCTTTCTTTAGAATAGTGAGTCATTTGGGCACTAAAGCCTTGGCAATGAGCCTTTCTTCTTTCCTGGTCAGTGATCCCAATTGTATTCAGTGTTGCTATTCATATATATGTGAGCTAATCATCACCGTGGTTTTTCCCTTAGGTTTTCCATGTAAATTTAGTGTTCTTATGTGTTTGGTTGTGTTTTCATTGCTGTTTCATATGTTTACATAATGCTAATGCATGATAATATTTTAAAGAATAATAAAGGTTTGGATGTTAATGAGGGATTGATTGTTTTATATATATTAACTAAAACATATCTATAATTTAATGTGAATAATATATCAATTATTTAAATATAAAATTTGAGAATAATTACCTAAAGATTTGATTTTTTTCAACGAAATCTACCCAATACAATGACATCCAATTATTAATTTACAATTATTAAAAAAATTGGTGTCAATCTATTAGCTATCAAGGACTGGTTGTGGATTGACAAATATCCTTTCTTATGGTTCCCTTTGAAGAAGATCTACTTTAATTTTCTTCTGAAAATGAAGTTGAATTTGAGACTTAACTAAAAATGGAATTGTAGCTTTCAAGAATAAAAATGGAGAAGTCTAAGTGCTCAAATTTGGAAGTCCAAGGCTTAGGCTAATGCTCGAATTTTGTTTTGGAAAATCTTACACCATAAGCTTCCTATAGGGGACAGGTTAAAACATTTGAAGTTACAAGCAACCAAATGTTTGTTTTGTCAACATATTGAAAACATAAAACATATCTTTTGGGACTATTTTAGAGAAAAAATAAAATTGAACATTATATTTGGTTCCCTGTTGTGTTTGTTACAACCTTATGTTGGAAAGAAGCAATTTTCGGTATTATACTTCATAATGATATAGTTGCTAATACTATGAGATAGTGTATTTTGTTGCATTTATAGAAAATAAGATGTTTAGCAGTGTTTTCTAATCACTTTTTGCATCAAGAAACAAACATTTTAAAGTTTTACTCTAATATCATGTTTTAATTCATCGTTTTATATTTGCAATGGAAGAGGGGGCACAAAGAGGTTGATATCAACAAGTGATTGGAGGAGATTAAACATCAATTTGTACAACTCCATGAAGGGTAGTTTTGTGGTGTCAAACTGTTGCAAAACTTATTTAAATTCAGTTTGTAAATGTCCTTTGTTTCTTTATGTTTCATAGCTCTATTATGTATTGTTGTCTATATAAGTTCCTTTTTTTGTTGTAAGTCCATTATTGGGCTTGTAAGTTGGTGTGCTTCGTGATTTGTTGTTCGATGTAGTTCTTCTTTCCTTCACAGTCCCCTTATTGGACTGCTATTTATTTATTTGTAATATTTCTTTCAGCTTTGTTCAATACAAAAAAAGCAAACAATTAATACATATTGACTACAACTTACAACAAAGATTTCAATCTTTTCCAATTAAAATTTACCTAATACAATGATACCCAGTTATTAGTTTGCAACTATTAAAAAATATTGTTGTCAATATACTAAATATTAACTATCTATGTAGACAATTAATACATTGACCACAACTTATAGTAAATATTTCAATTGTTTCAATTAAAATTTACTGAATACAATGAATAGGGGATGCTTTTACTTCTTCATTAGTAGCGGTTGCTCTTACTTCTTCCTCTTTCCATCTCAGGCTGTTATCCTCATTCTTCTTCTCGCTCTTCTTTGCCACTTCTTTTCACCTTTCCAAAAAAAAATTCCAATTCCTCAAGCCTCATCTCGATCTTTCCTACTTGTTCACCAACTATCTTTTCCAACACTTCACACATTTCTTCCTCCACATCATCCCAATACTGCTCCCAAAATTTTATCCACATGGGTCTCTCCATGACCCAACCCATTTTTTGTCTGTTGCAATCTCACCTCTTGCAATTTGTCATCACTTCTCAAATTGAAGAGTGGGAATTGGATTATTGGCCTCATAGAATAAGCTACAAAGACTTGGCCATTGCAACCAAAAGGTTTAGAGAGAAACAAGTCTTAGGAAGTGGAGGTTTTCGCAAGGTTTACAAAGGAATCCTCCACCTTGAAGTTGTTGTGAAAGCTATCTTTCAAGAGACCAGTGAAGGGTTGTGAGTGAATCATTTCTTCATCAATTTTGAACCAATAAAAAACAAACAAAAAATCCTCTTCAAATAAAATTCAATCTCCCTAAGTGAACATGTAAAATATTTAACTTTATAAATTTTATAAATTATTTCTTGTGAAGATATTTGCTAAAAGGTTTTGTGTGTTATGGACAATTTTTTAGGAAAAATGAAGGTGGACTATTATTATGCCTTTTTTTAGGAATGGATTTTACCTTGCTTCCATATGCATTATCTTATCTAAGTTAAGCTACAAATAGGTAAATTATAAGTAAATTAAATAATGATAATAATAATAAATATTTTAGTAAAAATACTAGCAATAAGGATTAACTAAAATTTATTATTTAACAAAAAAATATATTAATTAATTTTTTTTTTAAAAAAATTAAAATTAAATTTATATATTGTCAATATTATGAACCAACTCATTGCACTTTTTTGTTTCATTAAGCTAGATTATAGGCATGCAACTATTTTGTCTCATTGAACTAAAATTATTAATTATTAATATTAATGTGTTATATAATGATTATGCCAAATTTGTATTTATATAGTAACATTTAGAAAATATATTCAAATTTTATCTTATAACTTGTGTTGTACTTTTTTTTATTATTATTATTAATTTATCTTCAAATAACTTTAGTAAAAATTAATAAATTTATTTTAAAAATAAATGTCTAATAATATATTTATAATATTATTTTAATAATCTAAAAGATACAATTATTAAGATTTATATAATATAAATTTTTAAATCTAAAATATAATTATTAATATTTATATTATTTTAATAATTAATATTAATGTGTCATATCTTATAATGATTATGTAAAAATTTAATATTTTTAATTTTTAATTTGTATTTTAATTTTGTATTAATATATTATTTTGTTTTTTTATAAAAGGCCTAAGCCGCAGTATATTTATTAATATAATATATAGAGAGGTTACAAAAAGCAAGGCTTTATAATACTGGTAGAGAGATTGATGCTAGTTCAACAGGTACATTTATGGAAGATAACCAAAAATGTGATCTATCCCAACCACCTAAAGATTTACAGTAGCCAAACTTGACTAACTTATAACTACTAACCCGTAGATTTCAATCTATATGGACATAGCCTACACATTATTATTCTTCAATACATATAATGTGTTGAGTATCACATGCTTACAAACACATTTTATAAAATTTGCAAAACATCTAGTTTTTTATTTTCCTAGCGAAGAATACCAGAAGATTCTCCACGGGCTTCCACATTATTTTCACCTTGTCCTTCATGCACCTTGGATTTCTTGAATTCCCTTTCACCGATTCTTTCCTTTGCCACATAACTGGAACCATGCCTAATCAGATGAGTTAACAGAAAAGATATAGCATAAAACTTGTCCATAAAATTGGATTTCTTGAATCCCCTTTCACCGATTCTTTCCTTTGCCACATAACTAGAACCATGCCTAATTGAATGAGTTAACAGAAAAGATATAGCATAAAACTTGTCCTTTATGGTTGTTACCATCTCATCACCCAATGATTATGCATGAAATTTTAATGCATCGTGTAACACATAAGGATCATCTTTTCGCAACCTAGAAACAAACACATCATAAACATTTGTTGCCTGTCTTGTATGCTTCAAATTTCATTTGGTAAATATGTCGATAATGTATCCATTACCAATACCAATGTTATATGTTTGCACACGCCTGAGAAGTTCTCCTTACCTAAGGAAATTAGGTTGTACTGCATCTTTTACAATGACCTCCAATAGCTCGTAAGATTGAAGAGTGTCCATACAATTTGACAAAAAGATTGAAAGCAACTAGGATGGAAATAACAATTTTGAGGCTTTTGGGTTAAGAATTCCCTCCCCAATTACAGTATTAATGCTTTCAACCAAACTAGAATATAGGCATGCAACCGCTTTGTCCCACTAAGCTAAAATTGATAATTATTAATATTAATATAAATGCATGTAGCTACTTTTGTTCCATTAAACTAGAATATAGGCATGCATTATTCTATAATTTACATTATAATGATTAATATATTACTTATATAATTTTAATAATAATTAACATTAATGTGGCATTTAATTATACTATAATTAACAAAAATTACATTTAATTAGCCGATAGGCTATACTTAGTGTGAGCTTTCAGCCTGAAAGTTGTCTCACATCGAGAAACCTCACATGCGGATAAATTTCACCAAAAAACAAGCCTAAGGAAAATTATTGTTGCAAGTTATCTCATTATTATCATTATTATCATGAGTTGTTTTCAAGCCTAATTGCTTATGCAAACACAACAATAGAAAAACCATTCAAAATGAAATCTTTCAGATATGAAAATAAAATATTTCAATGATAAAAATCAAATTGGTATAAAATCAAATCTTCTCGCCACATAAAATCTTTCAAAGATAAAAACCAAATCTTCTAGCTATAAAATGTCAAATCAATGCTAAAATGAAGGGCATAGAAATGGGGAGGCACCCTTTGAGTGGGTTGTCAATGGTAATGCCACTGAAATCACATTCCTCCCTGCTCAAATCACCCAGATTGCCACATAGGTCGCCTAACTAACGATGATGCAAACGGCGGAGGCCTTCACTTGCTTCGCGATCTCACCAAGGGTATAAAAGGGATTAAAAGTGGTGGAAATGGTACATCTCATGGAGGCTCCCAAGAACATGAAGGTTTATTCCACATAATTCTAGAGTAGCAACATCACAACTTTGCCTTGCCCCAACCCCACTTTGGGCAAACTGGCAGCTGCCTTACGCAATAGCAATTCCACCTCAGCATAGATGTACACTTTCTCATTCGTCTTGTTGATGATGCATGACCTCTTTGAAAAAAATTCTACATGATCGAAGAAATATGTGTGTAGAGGAATATGGTTTGATATCTCAATGCCTAGAAGTTTCAATCTGAACAAAAACATTGTATTTTCTTCTTTGTTTTCTAATTTTCCACCTTCCACCTCCCACAATAAATTATTAATATGACAATAGGCTATTAAAGAGTAGAAAAAAGCATCATTTTTATAGTGAGTAGTTGACCCCAATCTTGAGCTTAAAGTGGTCTCTTGGTAGGGCTTCATAAATTTTCCCTACAAACTTTGCATTTTTTAGCTCAGTCCCAATATATCACAATATCACTTGTAGAAACCTATGCGATCTTCCACCTTGGTGTTTGATCCCTTCCAACATTCCAATCCTCAATTTATTATGTTGATTGTCGTTTCATATTTGGCAACTCTGCCCGCAACATTATCACTACTCGACGGCCTCCGTCCACTCGTCATAAGGTCGTGCCACGATGGTTTGGGAGATTGTGCAGTCATCCAAAACCATGTCCACATCTTGAACAAGATTGTGGAATCTTGAGCAACAATATTTGGGTCATTCAATCCGTCGAAGCTTATTGCCTTCCTAGCTGTTATATAATTATAATTCTTGTTCAATACCCACAATATGAAGTTCTAAGCAACAATATAGTGTAAGAAGCATGTGTTTAGTCTATTAGAATGGATAAAGATAACAAGCCTTCCATGATATTTGGATGGGCCCTAGACCATAATATTTCTTTCTTGAAGCGTACAAATTCCATTGTGTTACAGGTAAGCTCCACCGTCATTCTCTCTGAAGAAGCAGTATCCCCAAGCATATGGACCATGTAGCATTGATGCCAACCCACTTGTTAATACTCTTGCTTATATTAACATCAGTATAACCCCAACAAACTAAAAGACGACAATTGTTATGAATAAATAAATTAGGAAACAAGTTTGAAAGGGAATTAATTATTGCTGGTTTCATGCAATGTTTGGGCGAAGAAAGTAGCAAGCTCTCTTTTTTGAGCAGTGATATCACCAGTGGTTTCAAAACCTTAAAAGGATTTTGATGCTGCAATGAAGGCTTTTTAACCAAGGAAAATCCCTTCATTTATGAGCTTAATCATTTAATTGAAGACATTTTCAATAGTAATGGAAGTCACACCTTGTTCAAAAGTGATGCAGAGCCAAGGTTCAAAACTTAATGAAATTAGATCAAACAAAAATAAAATGAAACTAGACTCATTTATCCATCATTTCCCATTGGTTCCAGACCATTATTGTACTGTACCAATCCATACCATGTGTTTCTTTCAGACTGTTATAGGAAAAATTAGTCATTTAGGATAGCCTCTACCAAAAATGCCATAACTTTTACAAATCTCAATGAAAATTGATGAGACCAATTGCAAATGAAAGTATATTCTCATAACTAACTTCTCAAACCAGTTTTAGATCATTATATGAAATATACAATCCGTACAAACCAAGATAAAATTCTACAACATGAGAAAAAATCATAAATAATGCACAAAAACAAGGGTTTATTTTTCTTCACAATTTCCAACAATCTCCAACCCACAAATTCGAGTTGGAATTACATATTTATCATATTAAAACCATTTCTAACTTCCCAACTAACTAATCAACTTCTACATAATCTTGACTCTTCATATTCCCATTCTTGCATTTTTTTGCAACTTTTCAATATGACAATTTTGCAAGAATTGACAACTTTTAACCATAATTGCAAAATGTCCCAACCAAGAAATCCTAGGACCTAAAATAGACTCAAACATATTCAATGTGGTCTAAATGACCTTATTACAAGATTATATCACCTAACTAACTCAAACTTTACAAATTGGCCTCATGGAGGCATAAAATCTATTAGGTGTTTCTGCACCATACTCCCGTCCAAAAAGAAACTCACGTCCCTTGAGTGAGGAACTGCAAATGCATGAGAACTTGTATCAACAATCTGCTTCATTTTGAATCTAGGCTTACCCTTTCTTAAGGCTGCAATCACAACAAGAAGATAGTGTATTCCATCCTCCTTCCCATCAAATGCATGCTTAAACTCATCCACCTTCCTTAGCAAATCATTATTAAGATTTTCACCTTTGTTTTCCATCTTTTTTATTTGATATTTTTCCCCTATGACTGTTGCTTTATCAAGTTCACTAACCTTTGGTGTGACAAAAACTGAAAGACCATTATCCTTTTTGGAAAATAATGAAGAAAACACCATTTCAACATACCTTTGAAGCCAACCCTGATCCTCCAAAATCAATTCATCCTTGACCTTCAACAAATCAACTCTTGAAACCAACTCAATATAATTTCCCTCCAAAATCAAATCATTCTTCAAGTTTGTTGTCTTGGTACCTTCAAATTCTGGAATGTTGCAACCTCCATGCATTCTTCTTCTTCCACCTTCATCACTTTGGCTTGCTTGATTTGTTCATCATCTTTCTTTATCAACAAAGGTTCCTTCACATTTGGTTTTATTTCTCTCATTTTTCTTCTCCTCTGAATAATCTTTCTAATAGGCCATGTAACCCTCCTCTTAACTAATAAGTGCCAATGCAACTGCCTCATCACAATCTTCCATCTCTCTTCCATTCTTTCCATAGCCTACCTCAGCTCTTGTACTTCTTGGTCAATCTCCATTTTTTTTTGCATTTTCTTTTTCCCTCTTCATCTCTTTTTCTTTTTTGTTTCCTCTTTTGTGAACCCTCAGCCTACAAGTACCTCTTCAACACATCCATCTTTCTCTTTCTCCCAGCAAGTATTTTTTACCTTGCATATCTTGTCTTTGATACCTCACCTCAATCCTTTCTCCCTCTTTTCCCTTAGCCTAGTCTCTTGGAATCTAGGTTCTCTCTTTAACCTGCAAAAGACAACACACAAAAACACGCAATTTCCTTTCCCAGAGTCTTCTAGCTCTGATACCAATTGATGCAAAGCTAGGGTTCAAAACCTTCAACCATCACAAATAGATCAATTTTAAACAACTCTTCAATCACAAAACTCTCAACTTGTTGTCCTACTCACCATTCATATTTATGGCATACAAATGATCATTATATCAAACAACTCAACAATGCATTATTTTGTTAAACCCTCATTTCACCAAGGGTTATGACAATATTTACCATGAAAAGACACACAAAAAACCTCCATATCTTTTTGAAATGATTAAATAATTAAAATCTCTTTGTACTAACCTTCTACAGCAATGAAAAGAAGACTCTCACCAATTTTGATCCTTTTTGGATGGTGCAATACAAAGATATAGTTTGCTTAATGCTTGTTGTAAACCCTAGTTTTATCACAGACCTGCTCTCACCAAAAATGTCATAACTCTTTCAAAACTTAAAGAAATTAGATCAAAAAAAAAGGAAATAAAACTAGAATAATTTATCCATCATTTCCCATTGGTTTCAGACCATTATTTTACCGTACCAATCCATACTGTACCAATCCATACCATGTGTTTCTTTCAGAATGTTACAAGAAAAATCAGTCATTCGGAACAGCGTGTACCAAAAATGCCATAACTTTTACAAATCTTAATGAAAATTGATGAGACCAATTTCAAATGAAATTAGATTCTCATCACTAACTTCTACAACCATTTTTAGATCATTGTATGAAATATATAATCTGTACAAACCAAGAGAGCGTTCTGCAACATGATAAAAATTTAGAAATATTGCACAAAAATAAGGTTTTCATTTTCTTCACAATTTCCAACCATCTCCAACCCATAAATTTGAGTTGGCATTACATATTTATCATATTTAAACCATTTATAACTTCCCAACTAACTAATCAACTTCTACATGGTCTTGACTCTTCATATTCCCATTCTTGCATTTTTTTGCAACTTTTCAATATGACAATTTTGTAAGAATTGACAACTTTTAACCATAATTGCAAAATGACCCAACCAAGAACTCCTAGGACCTAAAATAGACTCAAGAATATTCAATATGGTATAAATGACCTTATTACAAGATTAGATCACCTAACTAACTCAAACTTCACAAATTGGCCTCATGGAGGCATAAAATCCATTAGGTGCTCCTACACCAAAAAGGGGTGGGTCTGGCCCCTCCTCAACACCAACTTTAGAAACTCAGATAACAACAAAATATTTTAGAATAAAATGAAACACAAAATAAATTGATCTAGTCAATTGTATAAAAACCTAATTGAAACTCATGGCAGGTGACTTACCTCAAGATTTTGCATAGGTTGTGTTTTGTTGTCAAGGATGCTAATGAGAAAAAATGGTCAAAGTTTGCAAGAAAAATATTACTAAACCCAACCGAACAAGAAATATTTTTAAATTGAGACTAACCAAGACAACTTTCCTATAGTTGTTGCTTCAATTCATGACCACCTAATCCAATTAGGTATAATATGCAGCCATGTTTAACTAGAATTTTCCAGCACATGGAATCCATGTGTACTTATGCACACCCATGCACAAACATGTTGCATTTTCATTGCACCATTGGTTTGCAAATCTTATGAAATATATTTTACAATAAGAAACCAAGTTTCCTTTAATATTTTATTAAATATTTATAAGTTGACTTCATACTTCCATTTGGAGATAAAATAATAGATGAGAAAATCTTAAAAAGAAATTGTTGTGGCCTTTCAAATCTAAAATAATAGATGAGAAAATCTTAAAAAGAAATTGTTGTGGCCTTTCAAATCTTAACACTAAAGCAATAAAGATGTCGTGTAACTAATTTTCAGCTCCAATATTTTGAGTAACTTCCAACTCCCATATATTAGTTGTAGGCTAATTATATTGACTCTCATACATATTCAGTGTAAGATTTGTAGTTTAAATTTTTCAATAAATATCATTAGTGATACGTTGGAGTTACATAGTAACTCACTAATATTATTATTTTTATAAAATATTTTTGTTTTAACATGGATTTTTATATTAAAATCTTGTATATAGATTGGTTAATTATTTGAAAAATATATTTTTATTTAATTTTATATTATTTTAGTAGTCAGAGTTTTTCTCATTAAGAAGAATTTATAAGTTAATAAAATTGCTCTCATAAATATGAGAGATTTATAATTAACCAAAAAATATATTTTAAAAATTTAATTGAAAAAATACAAAGGTAAAAATTTTGTGCAAATAACAAGATTAAATATTTTCTTAAGATGAATTGGAAGCTCCAAGAGAGTGTTCTTGTTATTTTCGTCCTCTTTTGCAATGATTATTATGAGCAATTTTTTATTGAAATTGAGAAAACTTGATTATAATCTTAAAGCATATATCATATAATTAAGTTTTCTTATATCAATAAATTGCTTCTTCATTGCTACACTAGCAATATCTAAGAGTGTTGCAATGTTAAATAACCAATTATCATTGCAACTGAGAAAACTAAAGAATAGAAAACTACAAGAAAATATGTAATACAAGTATTTTTAAAATTTTGTTGACAATATTGTTTTATTCCAAATTTATATAGACAATAAAAATATCTCCTTAACATATTTAGTTACATATATTTTTCTATCGGCGTACCCCTTGTACCTCCTCTCATTTATACAATAATTTAACATCAAGGAGCGGTAAAAACTTTATTCAATCAAGAAAATGTTACAAAGCAAGGGCATTAAATGGCCCTATCAAGTTCAACCAATTGATCCAATTGAAGAGATAGATCCGCAGGAAGTTGACCCCGATCCACCAACTTCCAATCATGAGTATGATCAGAAGCCCATTTAGCCAAGCAATTAGCAAAACCATTCCATTCCCGAGGAATTGAGTGAAAGTAATATAGTCCAGAGAAGCACAAAGAGTGAGAATTTGTTCAACAATCAAAGCCAGCTGCCAGCTCACAGCATCTAAATACTGTTTTTTAGTAAATTTATACAATAATTAACAACACTTACATTTGATTTTTATTAAATCTAAAATACTATAATTACTATTCTATAAAGACAAGTACTAACCACTAACCACTATGTGACATGTTAATTAATTAAAACTAATTTATGATAAATTCATAGTAAAAATAAATATTTATTAATAAAAAATAAGAGAGTTTTCTTTTATTAATTTTAGCGCGTTGATATTGACCGTTGACCGTTGACGCCTTTGATGTTTTAAGCACTGGCCTGGGCTCCTCCCGTTCACCACAGTAAAATACTCCGCCATAACAATGGCAGGCACGCCTGAGGCCATTGTACTATTCCTCCTGCTCCTCGTCCTCCTCGTCTGTCCGTGGTTGACTGTCCAAACTCAAACACACTTCATCGCTGAAACTAATTTCTCTTCCTTGAATCTGTCTGGAAGCGCAGCAGTCATCCCCCATATAGGTATCCGCCTGACCGACCAAGTAAACTTCGTTAAGGGCAGAGCTTTATATTCACAACGCGTGCGTATGAAAGCTCGTGGGTCAGTAGATGGAACGTTTTCATTCAGCACTAGCTTCGTATTCAGCATTCTTCCTCCTTCAGATCCTTCAAAAGTCGGTGATGGAATAGCCTTTATCATAACTCCTCATGTATCTCAAAGCACAGATTTAGCCGCTCAGTACCTTGGTTTGTTCGCCAATTTTACAAGCATGGGACAGTCTTCCAATCATCTGTTTGCGGTAGAGTTTGACACCATAAAAAACGAGGAATTCTATGACATAAATGGCAATCATGTGGGTGTGGATCTCAACTCTCTCGTCTCTGTAGAGTCTAAGTCTGCCGGTTACTGGATTGGCAACCAGTTCTTAGAGCTGGATCTCAAGAGTGGACAAAATATACAAGCTTGGATTGACTACAATCATCTTCAAAAGGAGCTCAACGTTACCGTGGCCCGTGCTGGTTCCCTTCGCCCAGAAAAGCCCCTGATATCTATGAACAACCTGAGTCTGTCCAGCATACTTGAAGAAGAAATGTATGTTGGTTTCTCAGCATCAACAGGATTATTGATTGAAGAGAATTACATCCTCGCTTGGAGCTTCGCTTCAAATGGTACGGCCCCTGCCTTGAATACATCTATGCTTCCATCCATTTTACAGGGGAAATCCAAATCCAACAAATTGCCTCTAGTAGTCGGAGTTACTACAGGCCTGGTTGTTTTTCTAGTACTAGCGGTTGCAGCAGCAGCAGCTGTGTGGGTTAAGAGAAAGAAAGATAGAAACGCTATAGAAGAATGGGAGGTGGAGTATTGGCCTCATAGATTGAGCTACAGAGACTTAGCTATTGCAACCAATGGGTTCGGAGAGGAGCAAGTCTTAGGATCTGGGGGCTTCGGCAAGGTTTACAAAGGAGTCCTTCCGACAAACGGCCTCGAAGTTGCGGTAAAGTATCTCCTCCAACAGACGAGGGAAGCAGTGAAGGAATTCATATCAGAGATTTCAAGCCTGGGGCGTTTGCAGCACCGGAATCTTGTGCAAATCAGAGGATACTGCAGGCGAGGAAAACAGTTATTCATAGTGTATGACTACATGCCCAACGGAAGCCTGGACAAATTGATGTTTGGGGATCCTAGTAGAGTGCTAGGATGGGGTCAGAGGTACAGAATTCTCAAGGACGTAGCTGCGGGACTTCTGTATCTTCACCAAGGATGGGAGCAAAGAGTAGTGCACAGGGACATCAAGTCTAGCAACGTTTTGTTGGATTCAGAGTTTCATGGAAAGCTGGGTGATTTTGGGCTTGCTCGCTTATATAAGCACGATGATAACTCCCCAACCAGTCGTGTGGTCGGAACGCCAGGCTACATTGTACCCGAAGTGGCACATACGGGAAAGGCCACTCCAAACTCTGATGTCTTTAGCTTTGGCGTTTTAATGTTGGAGGTTGCCTGCGGAAGGCGTCCCGTGACTCCTTTTCCCGGTGCCCCTCAGGTTCGTTTGTTGGAGTGGGTCAGAGAGCTGCAGGCCGACGACAAGCTCATAGATGCAGCGGATCCAAAGCTTAATGGTGAATATATTGAGGACGAAATGGAGAGAGTGCTCCGCTTGGGACTGCTTTGTTCCAATACCCAACCGGAAGCCAGACCTTCCATGAGGCAAGTGCTGCAAATTCTTCAAGTGGAAGCATCCCTCATTCAACTTTCACTTGAATTAATGGGTAACCCAAGCTCAACACAAGAGAGATCAAACAATTACAGTGCAGATGCCTACTGTTCCACTTCCTTAGAGGGACGTTAGGGCTGTAGCCGTGGATTGGGCAAATAGGGTCTTTTTATAGATTTTTATTTACAAGTTTGTCGCATGCTCTAGTGCAGGTCTTCTCTCTTAGCTGTGCTGTTTTTAGGGTAAACATTTGTGTCCTGGTATGTAGGCATGAAGCGGATTCATCGAGTCCATGTTGCGTAGCCTTAGAAAAATGTACTCTGCATTTACAGTTCTGGAGTTTATTTACAAATATAGGTTACAGTAACGTTTACTATTTGCTACCGTGTTTGTTGCAGCCTGAAAATTTCCTTTGGAATGAAGATTTTTATGTTAGAAAACGAGTTTGCTTTCGTTCTCATTTTGCAAACTTATGCTCAGAGTCAGTCGAATGATCAAACAGTTAATAAATTGCATTTAAGACTTTTTTTTTAAGTAAAAAAGTTTCGACTATTAAGATGAGATAAATGAAGTAGTCATCCATTCATTACAAAAGAGAGATTTTTTTTTTAATTGGAAAAATGCATATATTAATAATAATAAATTGTAAGAAGACACTTTCAAGACAAGAATCTTGAAAGAAGTTACAAAGGAAAGGATTCAACAAACAAAGCAACTCAATATGAAACAGTTGTAAGTGGCAAAGAAGCTGCAGCTTGCAAATTACACTACAATAGAAATCACTTTTACTATAAGTCCATAAGATGGTATGTGTTGAGGAAAATAGCACATCCCAGTAGAAATACTGAAGAGGTGCAATACGTCAAGAGTAGTCTCATTTTTTTAATATTTAATTAAATTAAGTAATGTAATTTGAATGATTTTTTTTATATTGATTGTAAATTTGGGTTTTTAAAGGATCTATTTTTATATAATGAGGGACATAAAAGTTATAAAATTTTGACAATAAAATAAAAAAGATTGAATTCTAGAAAAGATGGAGTTTAAAAAATAAAATAAAAAGACTACAACCACAACAAACTAATAGCTAACACATAACACTAAATTGGAAGAACCCCTTTGCTCCACTTATAGCATCCCATTCTCTGTAAGGAACCCAAATGGTCTTCCGCAACTTCATCATCCAAGTCAACAATCACTAACTCCTTCCACATCTAATGAAATTGGGTTTTTTTGCTTAGACCATCAATAGTAGGAGTCTAACGTTTCCTCTTAAGGAAACTATCATGCAGCTCTTGGTAATGCTAGCTACAATATTCTTAATAGTAATCCTACTAAGGGTGATGACTTTGTCGAGGGAAGTTATGAGAGAATTATGTTTCTCTATGAGCCTTTGCATTCTTAGTTTAAGATAATTGACATTTAAGGACAAGATGATAAATTTATGGGTCTTGTCCTACTCGTTTCTAATAATTTCACCTCAACTTCAAATTGAGTAACATCTCCATTTGTGTATCTAACTAGAGCATCCATCCTCAATTTCATTCATTGATTTTCATTTTTAAACCACTTGAGGATGCAATGTTGCAAAATGAAACCATCATTACTTGGGCATTCATTTTGATGTCTAAGACTTGACAAGTTGAGAAAAAGTCAAAATCGAAAATTTTCACCTCATTCACCTTGATGTTGTGTGGCATTCTTGTTAGTTGTAGAGTTGAGATCCTTAATACCAAGTTCATTAATAATCACCCTTGAACAACCAACTATCTTAAGAGCTTTGTCTTTCCTATCTAAGAGGAGGTAGATTCACAAGAAATTGAATCAATAATATGATCAAAGATCAAAGAAGGGGGAATGAGGGAAAGAGTGTTGTCGATATCGACCATCACAGTAGGTCTATTAAGGTCAGGGGAGATGATGCTAAGAACATAAGGAGATTTGGTCGAGATAGAGGACCCATGGAACTAGGCATCATGATAGACTTACTAGCATGTGGGTTAGGAGCTAGAATGTTGATAATCACCTTTTTCAATGTAAGAGAATTTTTGGGTCATGGTAGGTTAATAAGACTACAAACCCTAAGACACCTTCTCTTTGGCCATACCCCTAGGATTAGCTCTAGGAAAGGGAGCCTTCATTATTTAAAACCTATATAAACAAAAGATAAGACCCTTGTAGGGGCATTTACATTTTGTAAAATCATATCAAACATTAACTATTCCAAAGATATTAAAGGTAAAATGGGAAGGTTACCAAACATCTATTTCAAAGATGGTTCAAGAGGCAAGTGGTAATTTAAAACACACACTTCTAAGGGAAAACCCAATTGACTTCAAACTTCCTTAACAATTTGTTTAGAATAGGCCAATAATATAAGCATTCCAGGAAGATGTGAAAAAACAATTCAACATTTTTCTCACACAAAACACATATGTTGGGAACCATGACACTTCTCTTGTAAAGAGAATTATCAATGGATATATTGCATTAAAATAAAAATAAGAGGAATTAAGATCTATGTATTTTTAAATGACATTTATTTGATGAGATGTTATGATAGAATATTAATGACTAAGATACGTTACTAAATTACAAGGAAAAGTTTCTACAATTGTATACTTAAGCCATGTACTACTCAAAAAGACTGCAATTATTTCAAAATTTCCTAAATAAATTCTATCTAATATAATATTATTAATTTACAACTATTGTCAATATTCTCACTATTAACTTTCCACGCACAATTAATGTATTGACCCCAACTTACAAACTGGCCAAGTCATGTACTGCTCAAGAAAACTGCAATTATTTCAAATTTTCCTAAATAAAATCTATCTAATATAATATTAATTTACAACTGTTTTTTACTATTAGCTCTCCACGTAGAATTAGGTAATGTATTGACCCCAACTTACAGATTGGTCAAGTCACGAACTGTTTACTCTTTACTTACCTAGACAAATAACGTATTGACCACGCCTTGTAGAATTGTGTTCAGGGACAGGGGCAGGTGTCTGGAGTCATTGCTCTTACAGGAGAGGTTTCCATCCCTCTAAGTTAAGCTATTCGTTCTTTATTCTGAGTTCCTAAGAATCAATGGCAGGCATACCTGTCGTAGTTGTATTGTACCTCCTCCTCCACCCGAGGCTCTGTTCCCAAGCACAAACAACCTTCGTCTTTCCCAGACTGAGTGGTTTAACAAATGGAAATTTGTCAACCCTGTATTTGAATGAGAACGCTGCAATGCAACCCGATTTTATAGGTATCCGCCTCACCAATCAATCAGAATACGTTACTGGCAGTGTTTTATACTCAGAACCTGTGCGTATGAAAGAGCGCGGGTCCAAGAATGCAACTCTTATCATTCAGCACTAGTTTCATATTTGCCATGGCCCCTCCAGATCCTTCGCAATGCGCGGAAGGACTGTCGTTTATCATATCACCAAACAAAACACATGAGGGAGGCCTACCAGGTTCATACCTCGGTTTGTTCAATTTCACAAGCATGGGACAGTCCTACAATCATCTGCTCATGGTCGAATTTGACATATTTCGGAACGCAGAACTCAACGACATCAACGACAATCACGTAGGAATAAATCTCAACTCTCTGTATTCTGTAGAATCGAAATCTGCAGGTTACTGGGATGGTACCCAGTTCCTACAATTAGATCTCAACGGGAGACAGAATATTCAAGCTTGGATTGACTATGATCATCTTCAAGAACAGCTCAATGTTACCATAGCACTGGCTGGTTCGCTTCGCCCCGCCACGCCCCTGATATCTAGGAAAAAGATGAGTCTGTCCGACATTCTCGAGGATGAAATGTATGTTGGTTTCGTGGCAGCTACTGGAAAATTCGTGCAAGAACATTACATCCTCGCCTGGAGCTTCACTACAAATGGAACGGCACCGGCCTTGAATGCATCTATTCTTCCAATCTTGACAACAATAGAATCCCATTCCAATAACTCAAAATCTGCAATAATACTCGGCGTAACAGCAGCTTTCGTTTGTTTCCTGGTATTCATGGTTGCAATTGTGTGGTTTAAAAGAAAGAGAGGCAGAGACGTCATTGAAGAGTGGGAACTGGATTATTGGCCTCATAGAATAAGCTACAAAGACTTGGCCATTGCAACCAAAAGGTTCGGAGAGAAACAAGTCTTAGGAAGTGGAGGTTTCGGCAAGGTTTACAAAGGAATTCTTCCTACTAACGGCCTCGAAGTTGCTGTGAAAGCTATCTTTCGAGAGACCACTGAAGGAGTGAAGGAATTCATAGCAGAGATTTCAAGTCTTGGTCGTCTCCAGCACCGGAATCTCGTGCAAATCAGAGGCTACTGCAGGCGGGGCAAAAAGTTATTCATAGTGTATGACTTCATGTTAAATGGAAGCCTGGATAAGATGATATTTGGGAATCCTTCTCGAGTGCTTGGATGGTCTCAAAGGTACGCAATTCTAAGAGACGTGGGTGCAGGATTGTTGTATCTTCACGAAGGATGGGAGCAAATGGTAGTGCACAGAGACATCAAGTCTTCCAACGTTTTGTTGGACTCTGAGTTTCGTGGAAAGCTGGGAGATTTTGGGCTTGCTCGTCTGTATAAGCATGATGAGAACTCCCCAACCACTCATGTGGCCGGAACGCCTGGCTACATCGCACCAGAACTGATATCCACAGGAAAGGCCACTAGTAGCACGGATGTATTCAGCTTTGGCGTTTTGTTGCTGGAGGTTGCTTGTGGAAGGCGCCCTGTAGACGCTTTGCTGGATCCTTCTCAAATAATTTTGTTGGATTGGGTGAGGGAGCTGTATGCCAGTGATAGGCTCATGGATGCCGCCGATGCAAAGCTCTGTGGTGTTTTTGTTGAGGATGAGATGGAGACGGTGCTCAAATTGGGACTCCTCTGTTCTAGTCCTGAACCGGAAGCAAGACCTGTTATGAGACAAGTAGTTCAAATACTTGAGGGCGAATCTTCCCTTGTGGCCTCTGCTCTTCCTCTTTCATTTGAGGTGAGTGAATCAGAAACTATAGACGAGCCTTTAGATGCTCTCTGCTCCAAGTCCATGGAGGTGCACTTGAATGGAAGCTTGTTTTAGAAGATCGTGTTTAAGAGTTACTCGGGTGGGTCTTCTGTGTTGTCTTTACTTTTATTACTAGGTAACTTCTCTTGCTTTAAAAAGTGTCATAAGTCGTTCTGTTAGTTATGAGGCTGCGTACAAACTAATCTATGTAGAATGTTGGATTCATTTTACAGGCTTGAATATATTATCTTGTTTTGGATAAGAATTATAAATTTCATTTTTATTTGATAGCTGGAATTGTGCAAAAGATCATTGTGTGCTGAAATAATAACCAAATGCATGAGCTAAAATGCCTATGTTTATGTCAACAAATTGTCTTTAAGAAACTATTTTTATGTAACACCTCTGCCATTTACATTGGAACACAGGTTTTAGAAGGTACATGTCCAATCTATGGTAATTGTTTTAATGTTTCAAAAAATTCACGCATGCAAATCTCGAAACATTTTTTTTGACCTCTTAAATAAGAAGACTTGTTAGTTAGTAATGTCTGTTAATAATGAAGAATAGGATTCTTTGTCATCTGAATGGCATTCTTGTTATCACAATGCATAATAATGGAAGAATTGCATTGCCGCTGCAAATTTTCCAAAACTCTTTGTAACTAAACATGCCGAGGTTGCCGTTATATACTCTGCCTCTACTATAGAAAGGAAAGCAGTCCATTGCTTCTTAAAGCTTCAAGTTATAATGCCATTGCCAAGGTTAAAACAGTACCCAAATTTTGATTTTTGATCATCTATTGAACCAGCCCAATCCGACCCGAAAATCTAATAATTTCTCCAAAGAATTGTTGTATAATAAAAACCATGATCCCTTCTGTCTTGGATATACTGAAGTATTATTTTTGTTACTCCCATGTGATTGCCATGTGGATCTGTCATAAATCTTGAAATAAGACTTACTGCATAAGAAATATCTGATCTAGTAGCCATAAGGTACATCAAATTATCAACCATCCTTCCAAATTGAATCTCATTCTCGCTGCTGCTCTTATTTTCCCTGCTCAACTTTTCACCTTGTGCCAATGGAGTTGCCACTTCTTTACTCTTTTCTATTTTGAATCATCTTAATACATTTTCAACAGACTTTGCTTGACAAATAAACATACTTACGATTAGAATTCAACTGTGTGATTTTCTAATCAAATTCATTGACTCGTGTTGAATCTTGATAGTTTAAAAAATACCTTCTACTTATCAAATAAAAATACTATCAACTAATTGATATACCTCCACGCTAGAAAATTTATGCAGTAATCTAAGATCAGTAATCTCAAACTCCATCGTTGTTTGTTTGAATTCATACATCATGTTCGAACTATTACCTGTATAAATTTATCTACTTGAATTCGTACATCAGGCTCGAGCTCTTACTTGTAAAAATCTATCCATCTGCGTTTAACACGGTATCATAACAGTTGTGAATGGGCTGTTGTTGATCCTAAAGCCTAGAGTCGTAAGTCAAAGTATATTTAGTGAACAAATATATATGAATTAGGGTATGTCCCCATGTGCTGGTTTGCTTATTTTAGTTAGCAATTACTGCTTGACATTTTAAGCAGTATTTTGTAGAGCTGGTGGCCCCATAACTTTATTTTTACTGCTTAAAAATGTAAATTTAATTTTTTTAGCACAAAAAATCTTTTAATAATATTTCATGGAGGTAAAAAGTGGAGGGAAAAATTAGAGGGAAAAAATAAAGTAAATATAAAAAGGAGGCAACTTAATTTGTGGAGCCACATGACATTTTTTTTCTTTTGCAGCAACTGCTTATTTTCAACCCCCAATTTTTTGCAAGCCTATTTTCAATTTTTAAGTAGTTGTTGCTTCAAAAAAATAGGAAAATATTCTAAATTATCCTATTCATGGGGACACTGCTTAAATAGACTTAAGTAGCAGCATGGGGATAGGGGGTAAGTGTCCTGTTAAGTACTTTTTATAGCTGTAAATTTTAAATGGTAAGCAAGTTTAAAAGACGTTGTGAAGTGATAAATTTAATTAATTAATAAATACGATCAAGTGTATATTCAAATTACTCGATAGATAATACAAAATTTGTGGAGAGTAGATTATATAGAATGGTATTCATTTGACATATATATAAATGATTTTTTAATAGTTTTCATATTGTATAAATATAGTTTAAATGAATATATGAGTTAATTGATATTAATATTTTTTTAATGGATAATAAAATATTAATTTTAGGAGTATTAATAAACATATAATAAGTTAAAGTCTATTATTAGAAGACAAATAGGGGAAGATAAAGAACTATTGAATATAAAATTTTAAATGTTATTCTAAGGACTTGAATTTTATTTTTTCACAATAATAATTTCTAATGCTTTAACTATTTGACTTTAAAATTAGTTTTAAGGAATGACTTTATCAATTCCTAATGTTATTGATAGCGATGAGAGTGTGGCTTCTTATAGTGTGGTTGGTAGCATTAAGCTTTCATTAATGTGGAAAATGGTTATATGGTGTGTTATTCCTTTCTCCTCTTAATTTCTCTAGATCTTTGAGTTGAAGATTGGTGGAGATATGGCATTGGATTCATGAGGAGGAGGGGGAAAGGGAGGAAGAGAAGAATTTTCATATTTGATTTAGTGGGGTCAAAGGAAGTGGTTTTCAATGTGGCGATTGCATATATATTGAATTTGCTACTTATTTCTATAAGAAAATTATGAATCTTGTCATCCTAATTTGGACGGTAAGAATTTATGCCTTGGTGAAAGAGATGGATAAAAAATTGTTATTTAACATCAGGGAGGTAATGGAGGACATTCTTCTTGATCCCATCTACTCCATTTTAAGGCATACTATCTTCAATGTCACTTAAAATCTCAACTATGTGAGAATGATGTCTTCTGCTACTTCATCTTACTTGCTAATGGAGGATATTGAAGAGGTTATAAAATTGAAGGGTTTCAACACCAATAAAATTTTGAGCCACTTGCATCTTCCCTTTGTTAATTAAGGTAAATTGTCAAGTGCCTTAGTTTTAAACTATTTGTGAATATTATGGTAGTGGATACTGAATGTTGTGTTGGAATTGAGGATGTTTCTATGGAGATTAATCAAGGGGGTAACTTAGTCTATAAAATATTTTTTTGTGTAAATAGGTGCTCAAATTTTAAAGGCTTGTCTAATTTTCTCCCTTGGACCATTTTTAGTATTAAAAAAGAAAAATGGGAAGAACAATATGTGGATGTAATCAAATTTAGGGTTGGAAACTAATGTAGGGATTCAATGACATTTCAGTTACCAAATTTTAATGCTTTAGCATGACTTGCTTGTAGCTCTTGTGTGCCTAACACAAGTTATTATAAGAAAAAAATAATGTGTTATAAATTGTATATAATTATGGCTCCTACATCAACTATCATGGTATTTGGTTGTAAGTCAAATGGAAATATTTATTTTTTAAAATAAAAGGGAAAAATGTGTTTCATACAAAAGACATGATAATTTATAGCACTCAAAAAGAAAATAAATAACTCTTTCAGAATGAAAGAGAGAATAAATCTATTTTACATAAATCTAGGGTAAATAAATAAATAGCATTAGTATTCAAAATTCACTTTAGATTAAAGAGTTGTGAAAGTTGAATACATATAAATGGATTAAATGTTTAAAAAAATGAATAAAACAATAAGTGTATTAAGCTAAAAATTATGAAAGAGGACAAAATATGATGACCAATAGTGCATAAATGTTGGTGAAGATAAAAATATTTCCTTGTAATCAATAAATTCTCTCATTGTCACTTTTCCCCATGCTTGCATCTATGGATTCAATCTTGAAAGTGTAAATCTAACCTATCTCATAGGTTTTAGCTAGGCCTATATATCCAATACATGAAAACTATTAGAATGTCACTTTTATCTCACCTTAATGTTAGATTAGTCTTTTCCGATAAAAATACTAGTTTTGATATGTGATGGTTTGCATTTGGTAGGGATAATTTTTCCCCTTATGTCAAGCCATATAAGGATACCTATTTAACAACTAGATAAATGATCTAGGGGAAAAATCTTAAATATGCAAGATGGTCTAAATTCTTAAGGAATGCAAATACCCTAATAATGGACATATTAAATAGTAAAATATAGTTCTAGGATGTAAGAAATATCAATATGTACTAATGATTGGATTAGATGCATAAAATGAACTAAGTGTTACCTCATGTATTTTTTTCACACCTTTGGTTTGCACATAATGGTCACAAATAGAAATAAATTTCACTTCATATTTAAACTTGAATTTTAAAATTTCAAAGTTTATTCTCATGAGTGTAGAAATGATAAAGGCCACTTCCACAACTATGGATTTGATCTAATATTTTGTAGCCTACTCTTGTTGTAAAGGGTTTCAAGATCCCTTCAAAACCTGCTTTTCCTTATCAAAAACTATGGATTTGATCTATTAGGACTAGAGAAAAATTCAATGTCATGATTAATCCTTAGGAATGAGTACATATATAAATGGATAAGGCCTAGATTAGATTCCCTATCTTAACTAAAAATGAACCATGTATATGCTTATTATTGCATAAAGGTTATTCTAATTACATTAGGCCCAAAATATAAGGGAAAATGACATGGGTATGAAACTTTCAGCATTAAGCTTTGGCCCCCACTTTGATGTGCATGTGAATTACTTTGAGGATTCATCTACAATGTTTTTAGTCTAAAATCTTCACAAAGTAGTTCATATTAAGAAATTTGATTTTGGTGAATATAATTGCACAATCATCAAAGGTCCAAATTGCTTGGATTTTTTAATTTATCTATCAAGTTCATGTTAAACAACTATCATCAAGTAATACTTTATAATGGGGAATCACTTTAAACTACATATTTATAAAAGGGAAACACCTTATATTTATGAAGAATTTATAAGTAATACTTTTTCCACTATAAACTATATATTATAAAGTGGGATCAACTTATATTTTAGATAAATGTTTAAATTTATTGATATATTGACAAATAGCATAAAAATTTCATCATTTATGACAACCAATTTTTCCAATGCCATTATAATGCATCCTAACCATATGGTTATAATTTTCTTCAAAACCACAACATAATTTTGAATGATGGTTTGAATCACCCAAAATTTATATTAACCATTTTATAATCATGCAAGATTCAAAAAAAAATAGTTCCACCTTTTTTTCAGTCATGTGGGATTCACCAAATGTGAATTCATATAAATATAATAATTGTTTTAAATTTGTCACTACATATTTTATTTTTCTCTTGATTTAGATTGATTTCATTATCAAATCTTTACATCCTTATTATATGAAAATTAGCTAGTTGATAATTGACCCAATATTGAGGATACACAACATACATGACTTCAAGTAGTTCATCACAGGGGAATCAATCTCTAATCTCCAATGAAAGTGAACTCATAATACTCCTCAAATTGGTAGTTACAAAATTAACAATATTGTCAAAAGCTTCCCTTGTAATAGTTACTTCTTTGATAGTGCACTTGACCATGGTAAAATAGTGCATTGGTATTTCATATCCCCATAAAGAGACATGTAACTCCCCACTTACATTAAATTATAAAAAATTAACAGGATTGTTTATATTTGTCATCAAGTACTAACTACTAAATTTTGGACTTATAAGTGATTGCTCTGATAGATATAGATTATTGAGGGTCATGCATATCATTTTACATAGTAAATAGTATATTCTAAAATATACATAGTTCTTTCTTGGGTTTTTTCATATGAATGTTCATTTCATCTGGAACATAGAGAGAATACCAAATAAATTTAAGAGTTTCTCTATGTCACTTAACCTATGTAAGAGGTCAAGAGCTTTGTCTACCATGTGGAAATGTTCATACATTAATCTAATCAAGGATTGATATTATGAAAAACTTGTTATGTTGGTCTATGCAACGAGATCTATTTGGTATCAACATTCTTAAGAAGCTTGTTTTTTATAGTTATTCCCTAAGAAAATGTTAAAATTTCAAAACCATTTGGGAATTTAACAGAAGTATGAGTTGATCTTGTGGACTAGATCTTCAACTTTTGATACAATAGAAAACTTGTTCATAATTTTAAATGTTAAATTCATTCTATGAGCCATATAGTGAATAACAATCATGTATTGTGAAAAAATGGAGGAGCAGAGTGTGAAGAGTGAAAATCTGCAGAAGAACGACAAACAGGAAGTAAGGAATGGAGAAATGGAGACCAGCGAACCTAGGATGGGGAGGGCTTTGTCTAAGGAAGGCAGTCAAACACATGAATGGACTACGAAGGAGCGGCTACATTGGAGGTAAGATGAAATTTGGGGGGAAAAGGGGAAAGATGGTAGGTGTTCTCCTAGCACAATTAGGTATGGGCGATGAAGGCAAAATGGTCACTGAGGAAATCGGGGAAGGAAAAAAGAAACCCGGCAAGAGAGCAATGCAAATTCAAAATTTTTGAACGGGAAGGGTAGTAGGAAATCTCAAAACTCTTGCGAGGAGACGGAGTTTGGGTGATTGAATTGTAGAACCTTTGTAATGAAAAATGACTCTAGGCCCTTCAATCAAGAGGCTGGAAGATTTAGGAATTATAATGAAATGGTTTGGATCCAATCTGAACTAGGATTCCTTGATCCGATGGTGGCAAGGGAGGTGGGGCATAGAGATGTTCTTTAAATATATGGCAAATGGTCTTTTATGGTCATTTTCCCTTCTAAGCAATCTACTCTGAGATTATGGATGGCATTTGGTTAATGGATGGTTTTGGATTCTACATGCGCAAATGGGAAATTGGCTTTGATCCGTTAAAGCGTCAACTTACATATATTCAAGACTGGTATAAAATCGCAAAGCTTCCTTATGAATTCTGGCATAAAAACATTCTAGCAGAAATTGGTGATAAACTAGGAAAGTATGTATGCGCAGAAGAATGGATGGATGAGGATGGCATTAGTACCTATGTGTGAATTTGTGTGCAGGTTCAGCCAAGTAGCCCTCCATGGAAAGAGATCAAGATTCACATGGAATGGGGTGTTCTTAGGCCACCTTTGGTTTATGAACCCAGACCTTTCAAAAACTGGGTTGGAATTATGGGATGGAGGGATAGTGATTATCTGCCTCAAAGGACAAATGAGAAACCCTGCAAACAAGACTTTGAGGCTTCGAAAGGCTATAAAGATACAACAAAGATGCCAACTAGTGCTTCGAAACACTTAATTTCTGAAAACGAAAAGAAGAAATCTCAGAAAGAATCATAAATCTTGGGACAAACAATGGATATTAATATAGCCCTGAATGAGAAGGTCATTGATGCTTTGAAAATCATTGACAACAATTTAAGGAAGGAGAACTTGACGTCATTAATTGAGGTCAGCAAAGAAATTGTCGAGCTAGCACAGGAAGCTAGGGAAAACCTGGGTGATCCTTTCTCTATAGATGAGGAAGGTTGGATGGAAGACACAGGGTTAATGGATGAAACATTAGATGGGAATATGGATGCAGGTTCTCCAGCTAGGGCTGCACAAGTAAGACTGGGCATTTGTCAATTCGACAATGACATGCCTTCCCCAAACTGTGGAGACCACAAAAGAAGAGGTAGAGTTCCAAATGTGGTAAAATTGAAGATTGATGGAGAAGTGGTTCGACAGAAGAAGATTGTGGACTTATTGAAAGTAGGGAAGGGGATCACCCTTAAAGAACAATGAAAATATTCACTTGGAATGTTAGGGGCTTAAATTCCCCTAACAAGAGATGCCTTGTGAAGAACCAAATTATAGCTTCACAGGCAGAAGTTTGCATGCTTTAAGAAAAAAAGCTTGACAAAGAAGGGGTGTTGGCATTCAGTAAAAGGATGGGCCCCTAGAAATGGATAGAGGCCGGGGTAGATGGTGCCTCTGGGGGTTTGATTACTCTCTGGTTCCCTCATTTGGTAACGCTAGAAAAATTAGCAGGGGGTAATAGATGGATTGCTTGTTCAGTTAGGAGTCTGGTCTCTAATTTACATTTTGTTCTAATTAATGTTTATGGACCGACGTCTTGTGTTGCAAAACATTTGGTTTGGTAGGAAATTGAGCAATTTTGCACCAATTGGATATCTAATCATTACTTAATCGGTGGGGATTTTAATGCAATCTTGCACTCTAGTGATAAGCGAGGAGGGGTGTCCAGGAAGCTCCAATTTCAGATAGATTTTGAAGATTTTGTGAATAGAAATCATCTTGTTGATCTTCCCTTGATGAATGGATCATATACTTGGACAAATAGGAGGTATGGGTTTTGTTCTATTGCGGAGAAACTAGATCGATATCTCCTCAAAGGAAATCTTGCTTCCTTTTCATTCTCTTTGGACTGTAAAATTCTATCGTGTCCAGGCTTGGACCATTTTCTAGTTTCTGTAGACATTGTTGAGGATGGGCGTCCTCCAAGATGCCCTTTCAAATTCAAAAAGATGTGGCTCAAAGACCCAAATTTTATGTCACTTATCGAGCAGTGGTGGTCAGAAATTGATGTCGTTGGAACAAAAATGTTTTCACTGTCCTCCACGTTAAAACATATAAAGTAAAGGCTAAAAGATTGGAACAAATCTAGCTTTAAAAACATATTTGAAGAAAAACAACACATTGAAGAAGAACTTTCAACTTTGAATGAGGTTGTGATTCAGAGATGCATGGATAATGATTTATATCTCAAGGAAAAGGATCTTATGAATAGCTGGAATGATATTCTAACCAAAGAGGAGGTGTTCTGGAGACAAAAATCTCAAGAATTATGGTTGAATGAAGGGGACAGAAACACTAAATTCTTTCACAATTCCACAAAAATTAGACGTGGTGGAAACAAAATTTCTTGTCTAAGACTAGAAGATGGAAATTGGATTGATCAACCCAGTCACATTGTTGATGCCACAGTTCATTTCTTTCAGAATCTACTGAATGACTGAGAGGGCTCTAATCTTTTGGAACAAAATGAGTTTGTGCAACATATTCCCAAACTGGTATTGGAGGAACAAAACTAGTTTCTAATCAAGCCTTTTTCAGATCTTGAGGTAAGGAATGCTCTGTTTCAACTACATCCGGACAAATCTCTGGGACTCGATGGTTTTCTTGCAGTTTTCTTCCAATATTGCTTGGAAATTGTAGGAACTTATGTGGTGTCAATAGTTGAAGACTCTAGATCATCAGGATGCACTATGAAATAACTTAATAATACCTTCATTTCCCTTATTCCTAAGAAGGAGAAGCCAGAAAAACTTGAAGATTTTAGACCTATCTCATTATGCAATACAACTTACAAAATTTTGGTGAAGGCAATAGCAAATAGGCTCAAGGTGCTGCTACCTAACTTAATTTATGAAGAACAAACGGGCTTTATTCCTAGGCGGTCAATTTTTGATGGGGTTATCATCACTCAAGAAGCCATCCACTCAATTCAAACTACTTGGGTTCCATCCATGCTTCTCAAGCTAGATATCAAGAAATCTTATGATAAAGTTAATTGGAGATTCTTATTCAAAGTTTTGGAAGCTTTTGGTTTCTCTACATCTTGGCTTAATTGGATCTTCGGTCGGGTTGCTTGTTCAAGGTTTTCAATCTTGATCAATGGTTCCCTACATGGTTTCTTTGAAGTCTCTAGGAGGTTACGGCAAGGGGACCCCTTATCCCCTATTTTGTTCATCTTAATGGTAGAATCCCTGGGCAGAGCTTTTGCCAAGGCAAATATGGATAATAAGCTAAAGGGTGTACAAATCACAAGTAATATGTCACCTATAACTCATCAACAGTTCGCTAATGACAACTTACTCCTGGGAAAAGCAAAAGTCTCAGAAGCTAGATCCTTTAAAAAAATCCTCACAAACTATTCAAAGGCCTCTGGTCAAGAGGTAAGTTCTAAAAAGTCTGAAGTATTTTTCTTTTTTACTAATCCTATTTTGGAAAAGCAGATTTTGCAAGTTCTTAAGTTCAAGAAAGGGAAGTTGTCATGCAAATATTTGGGTTTTCCCCTGGCTACGGGTCAAAACTCGAGGAAATTATGGGATCCTTTGTTAACTAAGATCAACCAGAGACTTTTGTCATGGAAGGGAAGATGGATTTCCTGGGCTAGTAGGCTAACTTTATTAAAACCAGTTTTGGCAGCCCTACCAATCTATATGATGTCATACCTTCCCCTTCCTGGAAGTATAAATGACAGATGCAGTCAAAAGTTAAGGCAATTCTTCTGGAAAGGAACTTCAGATCAGAAAAAGCTTCCTTTAATAAGCTGGGAGAAGGTATGTCGGTCTAGAGAAGCAGCTGGGGCAAGCATTAAAAAACTCTCTCCAAAATAAAGCTTTAGGAGGAAATCTTGATTGGAAAATATATGAACAGCAGGATCGGAAGTGGGTTAAAATTTTAACTACAAAATATTTGCAGAATAACCCATTAAGTTTATTTTCTTCCTGATCTCTTTCTAAGGGATCTCGGGTATGGAATTTCATTTGTAACTATCAAAAGATAATTATGGACTTCCTTTCGTGGGATTTAGGAGATGGTGGTCAGGATTTATTTTGGGAAGATTCTTGGGGTGGCTATGGCAAGTTGGCAGATATTTTTTCGTTAAGTAATCTAAAAGACATATCAAAATGACTCTGGGGTAAAAATGTTAGAGATTATTTGGTAATTGAACAGTCAAATGACATTATGGCTTGGCATTGGAAAGACCCTTCCGAATTAGGTTTAAGTGATGCAGAAGTTAAGGCTCTCAAGGAAATCACTAAACAGTGCTCTTTCAGCTTAAGAGGTGGACAGGATGTGCTTCGATGGTGTGGATCTTCTTCTGGCTCATAGCGAGCCAAGGAAGGGTATGGCTTACTCGCCAAAAAGTTGGAATCTGAAGTGGACTTCTCTAATGATTTATGTTAGAATAAATTTTTCCTTCCAAAGGAAAGAATTTTCACTTGGGCCACCATTCAAGGCAGAGTTTTGACACTAGAAAGGTTAAAAAAATTTGGCCACAATGGCCCTTCGAGATGTGTGCTTTGCAAAGCGGTGAAAGAGTCAAATGATCACATGTTCCTGAATTGTCCTTTTACTAAACATTGTTGGGATTGGCTCTACATGAAGCTTTGTCTCTCAACTGTCTCTCCAAGAAACTTGAAAGACTAGTTTAATGGTTGGCCAAGAATTGGAATTAGATCGACTTTGGATGGGTTTTGGAGGGTGAGTCCTTCAATGTTATTATGGGAGGTTTGGAAGGAAAGAAACTAATGGATCTTTCAAGACATCGCTCTTACAGTATCATCCTTTCTGAACAAATTGGAAGCTTGTCTGGTTGAGCTGATGAATTCACGAATCCATCAAAATGCAAAATTGATCCCTCTTCTCCAGTTGGGATGCAAACGTGCAAAAACTGTGGCCAGGATTGATCATTCCCTCTACAATCGAGATGGATAGAAAGGTGGCAGAGCAGGAAAGAAAGAATGTTAAATGGCATCCTCTTGAATTGGGATGGTATAAGCTGAACTTTGATGGCGCGACTAGAGGGAACCCGGGGTAATCGGGGGCTGGGTGTATCATTAGGAACTAGTTGGGTAAGATAGTTGGCAGACTTGCTTCCCCGCTCCAGTTTGGTACTAACAATTGGGTAGAATTGTAGACTGTAGCTTTAGGCTTAGCTTGGTGTCTGGAGTTAAAAATAAAAAACATTTGCATAGAGTGAGATTCTTTGTTAATTATCAATGCCTTATGGTCAGGTAAATTTCAAAACTGGCAACTTGATGCTTCCCTGGGACTAGTATTAAAACGGTTGGATTGGTTCAAAAACTTTGAAATCTCTCATATATTCAAGGTAATCAGGAAGCTGATTCTCTATCCAACTTAGGTGCTGACGGGATGTCAATCAAATAAGTGATTTGGGAAAACTTAATGAATGAGTAACCGATGTGGGCAGATGGGTGGGTGCCACCTCACCCCTAATGGGTGAGGTGGTCGGGTCATCGGGAAATGGGAGCTCAATGTAGGAAATTTTTTGCTTAACAATTAGCGTTTGTTGTTTCATGTGCAAGGTGGAAAATTTAAACCATACCAGTCTTTTAGTATTGTTAGTGGCTCGAAGGAAGGTCGTAGAACTAGTCTATGCCATGATTACCTGTCGATGCTCATAGATTGTGTGGGTCTCAAAGGACGATATGTGTGTGGGAAGGACCAGCTGGTTTTATTCACAGACAACTTTATTTAATTCTACACAATGTTGGGTTATCTCGTCAAAATGTGGTAGGAAAATGAGTAGATTCATTTTGCTTGTCTCTGGAAAAGAATTGGAAATGAGGGGTATGGAGACGTCGATTGCTATAAAGGGCTCGAAGAGGTAGATTGCCTTCGAAGGAAAGATTTCATCACTTCACCTTCAACGCCTCATTAAACACCCAAATTATCTGGTACTCGCGGCCATCTCCTGCATTGCAGGGAAAAAGTTTATGGCGAACACCAAAGGTTATAGACTTGACTCGGATATCTCTTTAAGGGTTTTGGTGGGCCTTCTAGATGTCAGTGTTTCAAAGGGGGATGCCAAGTTAATCATGAGGAAGCTATTCAGAAAGGATATGCTTGTTGGTATGGATCATGCCTTGGCTACCGTGCACTTAGGGAAAGAGATTTCACACCCTCGAGACTTGCATTTGCTTGAGGACCCAGATACCCTGGTCAACTACTACCCATTCTTGTTGGATGTGGTCGGGTTCGAGTTAATGGAGCACAGAAGGTTGGTGATTGTTGGTGTCGCGTTCTTGAGAAAGGAATTTCATCTGGTGCCTTCGGAAAATTTGACCTGGAAGCGTGACTTCTATGTTTTCGTGCAGCAAAATGTATGGTAATCGGTTGTGAAGTTTGGGGGTTTTGGTTTATGGATTTGTCTGGTTGAGAGTTTTCTTGTTTTGTATTTTGCAAAGTAGTCAATATTATGTAGTCTTTATTATGTTCTAAGTGTCTGGTCCTGGTTTCGAACTTGGGCAATATGTAATCCAGAATGTGGGTCTCTGGTGTGGTCACCAATATGTAATCTAGTTTGTATGGTCTGTATGGCAGTCATTTTTTTGGTAATCTGTAGGTAATGGTTGGTGTTGTAATATAGGGACATGTTTTTTTTCCTATAGTTAGGGGCTCGAATCTTGTAAACTACTTTTTTGAAATCAATATAAAACTTATCTTACCCATCAAAAAAAAATTTAAAAAAAATCATGTATTGTGATGAAGTAGTTTGCAGCTTTACACAAAGACCATTCCTATTACCTTGCATTATTAAATATTTATCAACCCCTACACATACTAACTTTTTGGCAATTGTATAGTCATCTGTACCTCCAATTTGATTCAAGTATTTCTTAACTAGTTCAAATAGTTTTTGTGATGTTGAATTCTCCTTGATTTTATAAATAGAGAGTAGATAAGGTTCATAGACATGTTTTTCTATAGTATGCATATGCATACATACCCAAAAATATTATCTACCGTTTTAACTTTATTTATAAATAATGCAATAAAGGTTGACTCTTCAGTTTTTTCTTATAATTCTTATTTTTTCACCTCAAAAAGATAACTTACCCATTCCCATCCACTATTTATTGACCACCGTGTCTTATGAAATTTAGGAATGTCCATAAAGGATAATAAACTATTATATGCTAGGTAGTTTATTATAAGATTCAGACCTCTAATCAAAATATGATAAACAACACAACCAACTCAAGAGTTTTTTTTCATCTTTTCTTCTCCCATAATTTTTCCAATTGAGCTTCAATTGAACCTCCAAATGCAACAAGCTTCACCTTTCTTTGCATATTTGCATCATTTTTTAGTACATTCTTTACATGAATACATTCTTTCTTTATTTTTCATCTAATCACTACTTTTTCCTTTCCATCTATGATAATTTTTCATAAACTTTACCAATATCTTTTTTCTATAGTGTCAAGCTTTAGATGTAATTTCTTGTCCCTTCTATATTTCCAACTACAAATATTACACTTGTATTTTGTCAGAGGTTCATCTTTGTTTGCACTCCTCACTAGTTCAATGAAAGGATACTTTGACACCCAATCAATCTAAAAATTTGTTGTCACATCCCAATCATGCCTCTTTTTTATTTGTATTTTATTTTCTCTTTTTGTATAGGAATATAGCTTTTAGCATTGTTATCCAAGTCAATTAATTCATTCCATTATTCCTCTGAGGTATTACCTTGTTTAATAATATTTGGTGCAAGTGTTAATGTTGTAGTTTCATCTGATGGACCACAAACATTGCCAAAGTAAAACATTATGGCTTTTCATTCTAATGCCTTGTGTTGTGCCCTTTCACACACACCCCATACTTTGCATTAGAAAAATAGGGACCCCTCTTGATTTGATTAGAGTTCTTGAGTAAGTATTTTCAAGGTCCTTTAGGTCCAAGTTTGGTTTTGGTGCTTGGATGCTTTCATTTGATTTCATTGAATCAATCCAATGCATTCTTAATTATTGATGGTCTTGGCATACATTTCTTGATGATAATTTTTTGGAGAGATACAACCATTGCTTCATTTGATTTCTTGGTTTAAACATGGAGAAATTTTCTTGATGACCTTGTATTTGGCATCATGCTAATGTTCTTGGCAAATAAATTTGTTGGTGTGCTTTGGTTTGAGGACTTTGGTCTACTTATAAAGTTGTATGAATGTATCTTAAGTGCTAAGATTAATATTATTCTGAATAGTATTGATATGAGGCACATCTCTTTGGTTAGAACTATAGTTTTTCAATTCATATTTAATTTGAGCATGAGATTAACTTTATTTTTCTTAATTTCCCCATGCGTTGTATGGAATGAAGTATATCGAGTGTCCCTCAACATTCTTGTCCCCAAAGAATAAGTTTGTTGCATGTCGTATTTTTATGTTTGTCAATTTTCAGAATGCCTAAAATTTGATTTTGTATTTGTAATTTTGAAGAAAGGGGATTAGAAGATGACATTAAGAAAATACAAGAAGGTTTTACATTATTTTAATATTTTTTGGGAAAAATAAAATATTGATAAGGATATTCTTTACTGCTACTTTATAATTTTTCTTTGCTACTTATTATTAAATATTCTTATGCAAAATAAAATTATAAAAATTTATAAAATTCTTCACAAAAGTAATAATATATATGATAATAAGTACTTTCATATAATAACATTAATTATCTATATAAATGGTTTTTCAAAACTATCATCTTTTTTAAATTGCAAAATTATATTATAAAATAAATTAATAAAATATTAATGTACTATTATGGAAAGTGGCATATACGATGGATCTTCAAGTGACATGAGACTGTAATGAAAGTTGCATCCAAATAAATGAAAACCACTCAAATTAATCTAAAAGATAAATTTTAATAGGTTTGTGTTAGTGTAGGTTTTTATTTCCTAGTGAGATATTTAATTTTCCTAGTGTGATATTTAATATTCCTAGTGGGATATTTAATTCTCTTAGTTATGGTTTTTCCTACACAATTATTAAGCTTGTTTAGGATAATAAAGTGGGTTAATCATTTAATAACTAAGAGACAAAGTGATGAGTTGTCCTCCACCTTTTAAGGGTGAAATATTTACTTTTTCATCACTTTATTTAATGTTAGTGGTTTTGATGGTCAATTCTCATTGGTTGATTTGCCACCATCATCCTCTCCTAAGTTTTATATAAAATCACTACCTATCTTGTATTTTGCATCATCTTGGAAGCTCTTAATGCATTTTATCATATTGACATTGCATAATCTCTCAAAGTCTTAGTTTGCATTTTTCATATTTTACTAGTTTATGTAACTTTGATTTTATCTTTAAAAGTTCCTTGGGTTATTCAATCTATTTCAAATTTCTAACATGGTATCAAAGATTTTGTTTTGAGAAATATAAGTTCTTATATTCCTAATTGAAAGATTGATATTTTCATGTAAAAATATTGTAAATTTCCCTATTCTCTTCTCTTGCATTTTTAATGCTCTAGAGAATCAGAAAGGGTTTACAAAGATTTAATTACCTTTTTATATTGCATATGTGTTTTGTGAGATCTAGGTGATTATAGCATTTCTAATTATACTGGTGATATTTTTTGTTGTTCCAATGCGTCCAAGAGGCTCGAGAAATTCAAGATTGGATTTTGTTTCATCCAAATTGGAGATCACTTGACATAGTTACAAACGAGGGTTTGAAGTTCATATTTGGTGAGCAACCTTTTATTGGAGCATTTTTTGTCCAAATGGATCTTTCCATTATGCTCAAAAGGCCCAAACACTCATATTCTCATATAAAATTTGTCTATTTTAGACGAATTTGATTTTTGGGAAAAAAATTATTTTGCTACGAGGGTCGTCATTGCAAGCTAAATTCAACCATTTTTAAAAAAATCATAACTTTTCACCATAGTGTCCATTTTTGGAAAACAAGATATTTTCAGAAAGGTGGAGATGAGCACTTTCCATCCATGGAGGTATTGAAAATATTTTTTTCCATCTTATATTTTAGACCTTGAAATTGTTTGTTGCTAATTTCTTCAATATGCCATAACTTTCACCCTGGTGCTCTGATTTTCAGAAGAAAAATAAAGGCGTTGGAAAGGTATTGAAGAGCTCACTACACAACTATAAGGATAATTTTTTGATATTTTGTCTTAGGTTCATTTTGTATTAAAAATTTGTAATTTTGGCTATTTTGAGCCTATTGAGCATTGTATCTTGATAAAGGCTTCGTAATCGCACTAAACTATAAAGTTCCAACCTTATAATATTTGGGAGGATGATTTTTTATATTATTGAAAAGGGTGAGACTGTATTGGTCTTCTAATTTGGTGTCATTTTTACTCATTCTTGGGGGTTATACATGCACTTTTTAATTAGGAACTAAGATAAAGTTCAATCTAAGGGGGGTTAATCATGCCTCTTAAAATTCATTTTCATCCTTTTGTTGTAAAACTAACTTCAAAGAATTACTATTTGTCTTGGAAACAAGGGATAAAGAATCATTGCCTTGAGCAGGATCTACTACCCTATCTCCTTGGACTCGTTCTTGAGCCAAGTGACATTGATCAGAAGAATGCATGATTTAACAATAATGCCATGGTCTATGGACTAATATATCTTACCATTTTTGAAGATACTCTACAAATCACATAGAACACTCTAAGTTCCCTTTCACTACTTGGACCATCATCCAACAAATTTTGTATGGAGACATTGAATCTTCATCTGAAAATGTTTCCTTGGAGAACCAAACTATTGTGGATGATACTGAGACTTGTGTTGCCTCTTCTTGTGTGGACACATATTGAGTGAATGATCAATTTATTGATACCCATCACCATCACTTATTGTAGCTTCAGATTCTAAAGATGTTTTTTTGAGAGCCTCTAGTGATTCATTATAGCAGGATCATTTATATCTTTTGGATTCAGATCATTAGGACTAATTTCTACTAGAAATCTCTTGTTTATTTGTCTAGAGTCCTTCATTTTGGATCTAGATGACACTATTGAGGACATGCATCTTCTCTTTGAGGACCACTCTTTCTTCCTTGCATCTATTGCTACTTCAGAGTTCAGTGTTGCTTCTTCGAAAGCTTCCAATGACTTCTTACATCAAGACATCCATAGTCTTATTAATTCAATTTTTTGGGTGTAGAGGAGGAGGATTGACTGCTTAGGATCCTACATCATGGGAAGGTCTAGAACAATAGGCTTCCCTAATCTACCTCAAGCTAATGGAATGTTTCAAAAGAGTTTAGTGTTTCAAAATAGTTTAGGGTTTAGAGGCTGAAAGGAAGAGCAACTAAGTTGCTACTATCCTTTAACAAGCCCGAATGTTTAAGGAAGTCAGGTGAGCAAGTTTCTTGAGTCCAAACTGTAACTTAGGTATCTCACTACCTGAGGACTACAATGTGGGACATGGATGACAGCGCAACACCATGGCATCTCAGTGGAGTGCTAGCATTCGTACAAAAAAAAACCATTAAGTACAGTAAAGGGAAACTTACTAACAACCTAACGGGTATGGTTTGATGTGATGAAAAGAATAGAAAGTAACTAAATAACATAATATCAAGAAAGTACTAAGCTTAATTCTAACTATGAAATGACGAAGAAGGGTGAGGAAAGCGCACCTTCTTACCCACAAGTTGATATCTTCAAGGTCTTTACTTGATGAACAACTTGCACACATAAGACAAAAAAATGTTGTTGTGTTTAGAGGATTGTCATAGTCAGACCCCCACTTTGGTGTTTCCACCTCCACAGACAACCAATATAGTAATGATTGGATAATGTGATAAAGAAAAATATTGAAATAGCAATACCAAGCAATACGTTGAACAATAATATGCTACGATATTAAAGTGATAATGTAAGAGAAAAAGGTGGAGTGATATCACCTTCAACCATGTGCACTCAAGGAAAATGGAGAAGGAGAAAGCTCGCAAGCTATTAAGATTGACATTGTCACAACAACGAAGAGAGTGAACCAACAAAATATTCAACTTGTAGCTTCAATGAAGGTGGTAGAACTTGAGAATGTTGTGAGAAGAGTGTAAGGGTAGTTGACAAGAATGAATTTGATCAAGAGAGAGTGACAGAATGGAAGAGATCATCATTTTGAAGGTGAAATTGGAGGTAAAAAGAGCCATTTGAGGTCGTTCAAGGGAGTAGAGACATTATGCTTCATTGCCAATGGAGAATTGTAATGTCGAGCTATAGATTATAGAGGTAAGAATCCCATCAAGATGGTAGTGAACCACATAGACGTCTGCACACCATGCTAGCATACCAAACATAATATCCTCCACTGACATAAAACATAGCTGCCAAGTGGATGAGAAGTGAATGAATGACGTGGAATTACACTATCAGACTTAATTCTCTAAGGTAGGGGGTATGTAAATTTGGAGTTTGCTTAGGGGTGAAAATTCACGCCATTACATTTTTCCCCCACTTTAGCGAGTGTAAGTTCCAACGAATGCATGGTAAAGTAGAGAGAAAGTTGAGGAATGTATATCCCAATTGTCGAGGAAGTAGACCACGATCGAGTGAACTCAAGTGCAGGAGAGAGAGAGAGATGGCTCCATAGGTACTTGATCCTAAGGAGAGTTGAAAAAATATGCCATAGGCCCTCAGACCTATGGACGGTGAACATAAGGCTCTATAGGTGCTTGGTCCTATAAAGGAGGCACCACAAGTGTTGAATCCTAAGGGAGGCCAGATGTGAAAGGCTCTGCAGACTTTGATAAGCCCTTACAGGTGCTTAGTCCTGTAAGGCAAGCTTGAGGTGCTTGGTCCTCCAAGCTTGATTGAAAAAGTAACTTCATAGGTGCTTGGTCTTCACAACAACATGTTAATCCACATAAAAAAACATGCTAGATAGTAAAAATTCATGTAGGAAGATAGACATTCATGCAAATAGTCAACAATTGAAGGAGAAGCTTTCAAAGGGGTCCCTCGAGAACGCTTCAAAAGAAAGGGGTTCACTCAAGGTACGTTCTATTTGAAGGCAATGATGTTTTTCACAAATAATTATAGTATCAAGGAATCCTTTTGAAAGATCTCTTTCATCAAGGAATTTGAAAAGAAGAATACTCCCTCACAAGGGCAAGTTTTCAGACTTCTTCATCAGAAAAAGTACTCCCTTCTTGAAGGAAAGTTTTTAGATTCTTTCTCTACGAATCTATTTTAAAAGAAAAAATCCACTAGGGGTCCTTTGTGAAGAATGTCATTTTTTGAATGAGGGATTTGTTGCCCACCGAATACACCTTTTTGAAAATTGAAGCAGTATGATAGCCCCCCTTAGGATGGTGTGTGTTGAAAACAAAGGCACATGACATCCTAAGCAGAGAGAAGAAAGTGATGTTGTGGCCCATGACACATGACAAGATGTAATCATGGAAATTTTATCGCACACACAAGGGACAACACATAGGCACCACAACATCACGAAGTAAGGAAAGAAGAGAAAAATATGAAAAGGAAACACAAGTAAAGATGAAGAAATCAAGAGATAGGGAATCTAATATTTCAGTGTAAGAACTGCTCATAGATATAGATAGATAGATATGATATAATAATATATATGAATTTTCATCCATCCCCTAATATATCAAATCATGATGAAGGGTACGTGAAAAGAAAATAAAAATAAAAATTGGGTCAATATGGAAGGGAAGCCTAAATGCCCCCAACACTTTGCATCATCGTGCTAATTGTTGAAAATCGAGGCACAACAAAGAGAAGAATGATGGAACACATAAAATAAGTTTACGACACAAAACACTCCTGTATCTAAGCACCTACAAGGGTGACAAGGGTCCTCCAGGAACACATAATTTACAAGCACAGGGAAAACACAACACACACACACAAATCTAATCTATAGATAAAGAATAGGTGCCCTCCTAGTCCTCATCAACCAAGAGGTTGTCATTCTCCCAATCTAGATCATTATAAGGGGAAGGTGGACAAGCCTACAAGGGTAGGATAGCAAGGGGAGCACCCTCTGAATCTCCTACAATAAGAGCTAAGGAAGAGGGCCCCTCGAGGTCTTCATCACTCAACTCTTTGTGAGGTAAATGTCATTGAATTTGCAAAAATTGCTAACAAAGCCAAGACATCGTCCACTGAGTTGAACATGCACTTGATGGGAGTGTTATGTGTCAACTGGGCTAGTGAAGAAGGAGGTGCCCAAGATCCACTACCAACTTCATTGAAAGACTTAGAGGGAGTGACGAACTCGAGGGACGTTGGGGCTGCCTCCATCATTAGGATTGTACAAGCCAAATTAGAAACAACTTTCAAAGAAGGAAATCCCTTCTTCCAACCCCTGTTAGAAGCAGGGTCATCCTCTAAATTGCACTTTATTGGAGGATGCAAGATCTCCACAGAGGAAGCAAAACATGAGGAAGAAGAGGATACAACTGTAGTGGACACAACTGAGGTATTTGACATATCCATGGGCTTAAGAAAAGGTAGGTTGTCTAGAAGGGACATCAAGAAAGGAGTTCAAAAAAGGGAGTGATTAACACTTGCACCCTTTTAGGATGATGTTCATATGTGCTCGTGGGGGTAGCATAAAGCAAGATCAAGGTGATAGGAACAAATCAGAAAGGGAAAAAGAGGAGAGCACATCAAGAGATGCTGAAACAGGGGTTATCGACTCTCCTTCCACCTTCTACAGAGCAGCCTAATTAGTGGCCAGAGCCTTCCTCTGACACTTATGCTCACACACAAGGTGGTTTCTTCGACTTCAAGAGCTAGAAGCCATAGCTTGAGGAGGATTAGGAGGCTCCTTTCCTACCATGGGAGTTTCCATCACAGTCATTTCTAACAGAGGGAGTGACTTCTAGATAAAAATAGGAGGAAGAGATGCAAGAATAAAGATAATGAGCGAGGGTATTGCCACAATAGTGTGTCTCACTTTTGGAACATGCGATTTTTTGCCTAAAATCACTACTTTTAGAAAAACTAAATATTTAAGTCTTGAGAGGCTCCATCTAAAGGGTTTTAATTGAAGAGGGATAGATAGGACCCCCTCATATCAAACCCCCTTCGATAGAACCCCTCTAGAATTAAGTCATACCCACAATGGAGTCTCCTTTGTACCTATCAAAATGCTGGCAAAAAACCACTTTTTCTTTACCTTTTGAGGAATTAAATAACATCATTTAAAATTTATATTTTGCAAGATTGTAGCCCTAAAAACAAGCTTTACAACAAGTATAGATTTAATATAGGGTAAGTGCACCAAGATGGTTCCCAAAAAGGGGGCTTAAGTGGCCACTTTTTTTCTGAAATCAGGAAATATTGACCTTGGACATGAAATTGAGGATAGTTACACTCAAAATTTTGAGATGGAACAAAAACAAGGATCGAAGTGCTCTGAGTCTACTTTCTAAACTACTAATTTATTTTGAAAATGGTTGAGATTAAGGGGTTCAAAAGAGGGACGTACACAAATTGGTGCTATTTTTGTCAAAAAACATAACATAGAAACTCTTGTATGACCTGAGCATGGTGAAATTTTTTGTAGTATTTTTAAAATCGCAACAGTCAAAAGTTAGCTAATAGTATCTAGTTGATGCAAAAAAATTCTAATAATTTTTTAATGAATATTTGATTTTTTACTAATTTTCTAAGTGGGCACTTCCTGAAAAGCAGAATTTTGGTCGTGCTCCACCTAAAAAATTTTGAAGGTAATTGATTTTTTTTTATTTATTTATTTTAAATGTAGAATAGAGTCTAGTTTCTAAAAATGTAATATATTTGAAATTTTGATGAACGGTTAATTTATAACAAAAAAAAACCAAACACTGCTTTTTGGCGAAAAAGAGACATACAAACAAAAGAAATTGTGGATGAAAGGCTTAACATTGTTAAAAAGTGAAAAAAATTACATCATTGGATAGCTAAGAGAGAACCTAACACTACCCATGTGTTTGCTTTTGTCAATATTGAACCAGATGCAATCATGATGGTGAGCACAAACTCGATTATGTGAAAAAATTGTAGAATTTGCAAAAACACGTCTCTGGTCATTAGGAATGCCCTCCAAGCCTCTGGGTTGGTATTCCAAGGCAACTACCAATGGTAAGGCTCAAGGATTCCCAAAGAAAAATATAACGTGCTCGCGTTATAACACGAGCGTGTTATTTCCTAGTTTTGATCTCGTTATGTTTCATCGATAGGCGTCCTTTTGCCTCTTGCATGTCGCTGTAGCATTCTTTTTGTTATGCCAAAACCAAAGAAAATCCTCCTATCGCAATGTGTCTCGCTGTGACTTCATGGAGTCGGGGAAACATCATACAGATAATGCTTCATTATACCGAGAGTCACCCTGAATGCCATCTCCCAGTCGCTGAGACATAAGAAATTTTCTTACCGAAACATGCTTCCTTGCTTCATTCGTTTCGCTATAACCTTGAGATATCG
>VDFB02270651.1:778315920-778335928 GCA_007258455.2 Sequoia sempervirens
CCATAGACACCTTATGTCCCACCGAGAAATCTCCTTAATGTATGTTCTGGTTGCCAAGACATAACCATTCTCTCACCGATGAAGCAGCATGTTAGCGTGACAAAATAGATTGGCAAGAATACAAGACCTCACTCTGATAGTTGTTGATATAACTCCCTTGCACTTTATCGGCGAGACCAGAGGCATTCAATGAGACCTCATACCGATATAATCTTTTTGTGTTTTTTCAGCGAGACCCAATACATTCGCCAAGACCTTTCTCTAATGCAAAATTTTCTCACTGAGATGTATATCCATATCAGTGGTCGGCAAGACACATCAAACTCGCCAAGACCTCATTGCGAGTACCTTTTGTTTGGATGAAGTGTTTGCTCATTCTGTGCTAGTCAATGAGACATAAAGAGTTCACTATGACTTACTCCGATGAAAAATTTCTCACCGATAAGCCCCTTCTATTGTCGATCAATAAGACATGAATCATTCGGCAAGACCACATACCGAAGACATAACTCTTGGTGATACATCGTTTAAAGCTAGTCAATGAGACATAATGCGATCGGTAAGACCTCACCCCAAAGTCTTTATCTGGCTGATATGAATCTTTTGTTGCCAAGACAATATGTATGTCCTGCCGATAGGTTCCTGTAGGTAAATTTTGATCGATGTGACATCCCTGAGGTCTTGCCGATAGGCAACAACGAACGTATATTAACAAGAATACATTATGGGTTGGGGAGACCTTGATAATCTCATGCCGATATGGAATATACTGTAAAATACTTAAACCTAGATGGATTTTTTGGGATTATATGGCCATAATGGGGAAAATATGCTCATGGTAGGATTTATTTGGAAAATTATGAGTATGAACAACATGTAAAATATCCAAAATTTTACAGTTCTAACACACTCCACAAAATTATCATACATGGAAGCTAAAAATGACTCAATTGTTACTATCTAAGGGTCTATGGCCAATGTTAGATGCAAAATAACCTGAATTCACAAGGTATTATGAATTTTTTTTTCATAGATGTAAAATGGATGAAGCAAAAGGGCTCATTGGCTTACATGTATCTAATAACTTGTTTCATATTTCAGAGTGTAAAACACCTAAGTATTTTTGGGATAAACTTGAAGAATTGTATGGTAAAACAAATCACTTCAAAGCCTTGCAGCTTCAAGCAGATCTCCAATCACTCTCTCTAGATGCATTTCCTCGTACAAGTCAAGATGACTTTGTCACAGTTGAAAGGATGTGGGCATGATATATCTAGTGTTGAATGTATCTTCTTGATTATGTCTAAGTTAAAGGGCCCTTATCAAGTGTTTTCTTCTACTTTCTATTCAACTATTCATTAATGCCATGGGGAAAGATTATAAAATTCCTACATTTGAGTTGTTTTGTGAGCATCTTACTAGGGAGGAGACCAAGTTGATTCAGTTGGATGCACTACCTTGTTCTAAGAATCATGCTCTAATGGCTCAATCATCCAAGGGTAAAGGAAAGAATAAGAAGAAGCCCAAGTCAGAATCATCTTCAGGTAGTGAGAATCCCTCCAAATTTGAAGCTGAAGAACAATTAGAATTCCACTCCATCTCCTTCTTCTTCTACCTCTGTATATTCTTCTTCCAAGTCCAAGAAAAATAAAGGAGATCCTTGTTCATTTTGTGGAAAAACTGGGCATTGATGCAACTGATTGTTTTAAGAGATTGGAAGCTTTGGAGGAAGCTATGAATAAGCACAACATTTAAGTGGCTAAGCCTTCTTCCATGGGAAAAGGACAAGCTATTTCATCACAGGCCATTCATTCATCTTCAAACAGTTGGATTCTTGATTCAAGTGCTTCACATCACGTGACCAATTCACATGATCTTCTTGATTCCATTGTTCATACTTCCACTTCTTAGATTGTAGTTGAGAACTCTTCACAAATTTAGTTTTGGGGATAGGCTTCATTCAGTTGCTAGATGGATGCATTAAGGATGTTATTATTGTTCCTAATATTTTAGCGAATATACTTTCCATATATCAGATTTTTCATTCTATAGATGGGAAGTTAGTTGAGTAAATACTCCACAAAATGTGACTATTAGATAGTTGCAGGATCCTGAGAAGGCAGTTTCTACAGGGATAGTTGATCATGAGAACCATTTGTATCAATTTGATGGCTTTGATTCTTCATCAAGTTCATGTTTTGTTTCTCATGTTGATTCAATGAGCAAGCTTTGCCATGAAAGATTTGGGCACTTGAACTATAGATATCTTCAGTAGATGCAAGCACATAACTTAGTGGTTGGTCTTCCAAAGATCTCTTGCACGAATGGTTTTTGTCAAGGTTGTGTTCTTAGAAAGTAACATCAAGATCTTTTCCTAAGGTTCAAGCTACACGTGCCACCACACCCCTTGAGTTGGTCCATAGTGATCTCATAACATTCCCAACTCCTTCTTTTTCAGGGGCTAAGTATGTGCTCACATTCATTGATGATTTTTCCTAATGGACATGGGTCTATCCTCTGAAGCTCGAGAGTGAAGTTATCACCAACTTCAAGACCGTCAAAATATTTTTGGAGTAGTCAGGTTTTTCTCTTCAACAAATACACACAAATAATGTGGGAGAGTATTTCAATCAAGCAGTTCAGGAATTTTGCAGTGAGCATGGTATTCTTCATCAGCACACAATTCCTTACACTCCTCAATAGAATGGTGTGGCAGAGAGAAAGAACATGACTCTAAAGGAAATGGCCAATTATATGATTCAGTCTATGTCCATAGCTCTAGTATTTTGGGCCGAAGCTGTCAATTGTGAAAACTATATTTAGAACCATATGCCCCACAAGGTAGCTCAGAATATGACCCCTAGGGAGGCTTGGTCTCATTGCAAGCCTAATTTATCCTTCTTTAGAGTATTCGGTAGTGAGGCTTGGGCATTCATTTCAGATGGTCAGTGTAAATCCATAGAGAAGAAGATTCAGTGGTACATCTTTGTTGGCTATTGTGAGGATGTGAAGGGATATAAATTGTTTGATCCTGACACATGAAAGGTTCATTTCTGACTTGATGTTTAGTTTGTTGATTCCTTCACCTAGATAGATCCTCCTTCGACTTCTTCTTCATCACAACCTACTCAATCTTCTTCAGTTGATGATTCTTTGCTACTTGAGGAAGATTTTGATGATGGTCTTGATGCACTTCCTCCTCAGTCAGCCACTAGGCCAAGATGGGCTCGAGTTACTCTTAAGGAGGCTAGTCCTCTTGTTGGTGATCCCACAAACACTCGTTGCACTCATTCTCAGATTGTAGGAATCAGTCTTTTGAGTCATATTGTTTCAAATGATCCTTAGAATTTTTTCAAATGCTTCAAGTGTTCCATAGTGGGATAGTGCTATGGATGATGATTATTCATCTTTGATGAAGAATCATACTTGGGATCTTGTGCCTCTTCCTAAGGGAAGAAATTTGGTTCAGTGCAAGTGGGTGTATGATACCAAGTATGTAGAAGATGTTTCCATTGACAAGTACAAGGCTTGTCTTGTTGCAAAGGTATTTTCTCAGGTTGAAGGAATTGACTATTCTGAGACCTTTGCTCTTGTTGCCAAGATGGATTCTATTCAGCCTGTCCTTGCTATAGTTACATCACAAGGATGGTCAGTGTTTCAGATGGATGTGAAGAATGATTTCTTGCATTGGGATCTTCATGAGGAGAACTGTATGGATCAACCACTAGGTTTTGTGTAGGAATCTTCACTTTTTTGTAGGCTTCGACGTTCATTGTATGGTCTCAAATAGGCCCCTCAAGCTTGGTATGAGAAGATGGATAGTTTCTTTCTGGCTTCCAGCTACACTCACTATCATTTCAATCCCACAGTTTATACTCAGAGACATGGAGAGGATCTACTCATACTTGTGCTCTATGTGGATGATTTGATTCTCACAGGGAGTTCTACTTCCATGATTTAGAGTACACAATGAGCATTGATGGAGCGATTTGATATGACTAACCTTGGTCTTTTGCATTACTTCCTTGGTCTTTAAGTTCATCAGACTTTTGAGAGGATCTTCATTTTCTAGTAGAAGTATGCTCTTGAGTTTCTTTAGAGATTTGGCATGGTTGATTGCAAGCCTCCCCTACTCCATTCCAGTTAGGTGTTGTACTATCTCCCAGTTGCACTACTCCTACAATTGATCCTACCTTGTATTGGTAGTTGGTTGGTAGTCTTTTGTACTTGAAACATAGTCATCCTGATATTTCCTTTGTGGTTAAACTTGTCTCTTGCTTCTCATAGGAGCTTCATGAGAGTCACTAGAAGGTTGCCAAGCGTATCTTGAGATATATTTAGGGCACTACTCATTTTAGCATTCATTACACTTTAGGTGCATCTCAGATTGTGGGCTTCACTACTCAGATTGGGTCGGCGATATCAACGATCATAAGTCTACTTATGGCTTTGTCTTTTTCCTTGGTTCTAGTCTGATTGCATGGTCATGCAAGAAGTAACTGTTATTGCATTATCATTGATAGAGGCTAAGTATCGAGGTGCAGTGTTGGCTAGTGAGGAGGTTTTGTGGCTTCGTTAGTTGATGAATGAGTTTGTATTCCCTTCCACTTAGCCCACTACTCTTTGGTGCGACAATCAAAGTTCCATTCATATCTCTCGCAACCCATTGGAACATCAACACACTAATCATATTGAGATCCACATGCACTTCATCACGTAGCTCATCCAAGATGGAATTCTCCGCTTGGAGTATTTTCCTACAGATCAACAGGTTGCATACATCTTCACTAAACCTTTGGCATCGCCTCATTATCTTCAGTTGCGATCAATGCTTGGGGTGAAGGAATTTATCCTTGGGGGGTCTTGAGGAGTCCTTCCTTCATCATTTTTTAGTTTCTTTTCAACTTTTTCTCTCTTTTGGAGAGGAGTTTTCTCCCATAGGTTTTTTCTCCTTTTCTTTTCTTATGAGATTTTTTTTTGTTTTGTACATGGGTACCTCATTAGGCCTTATTGTTGGGACCCATATTTTGCATTTTTTCATTGGTTTGTTCCTCCCTAAGTTGCACTTAAGGGGGGGTGTTGGTGTGAATAATTCTTGTACCTAGTTTATTCATTTACTAGGCACTTAGGGGACTTAATTCACATGTTAAGTTTACTTAAGATATTAGTTGTATCTTCTAGAAGTCTTAGTTGTGTTATCTATAATTTACACTTTCCTAGGTATTTATGAGTTAGTTGTCTCATGTGATAGGATTAAGACACTTTTCATGATCTTGTCTTATCCTATCTTTTATCCTTTCCTTTATAAGCAAGGTATCTCTAGCATATTTTGTGTTGTATTGTATTGCATAGATCATATTGTATCATATTGCAATCCTTGTTTGGTGGAATAGCTTATTCCATTGTTGCTTCTCTCTATCTCTTGTGGAGGTTATTTGGCATTGTAGATTGAAGATCTTGGGTTGATAACTTCAACAAGAGTTTGTTCCTCCTCCAGAAATGGCTATAGTGGACACTCCCATGGCTGAATAGGAGCCTTTTGTTCCTTTGCAACCTCTAGCCTTTGATTCAAAGAGTCACAAAAATTTCCTTGCATGCAAACGCAAGTGTCGATGAAAGGCTCTCATGGATGAGCAGACTTCCTTACAAAGGAAGGAAGAGGAGATGACTGCCCCTATATCAGGGCCTCCTGTTGCGTCCTCCTCTCTCCTCCCCTCTACTTCCATTCAAACTAGCTTTTTATCACTTATGGCTTTCGTTGCAAGTACGAATGTTCGTGACCCAAAAAAGGTGCAGGTTTCCATTGCTCCATCAATGGAGCTACCTTTTTTGATATCCCTCTCATATATCCATCCTTTCCTAAAGCTCATGGATATGATGAACACCTTGGTCATATCTATTTCAGTTCTTTCCTCATCTTCCTCTACACCTCTTGCCTCATCTATGTAATTTTTCCTCCTTCGACAAAGTAAAAGGTAGAGTGTGGTCCTCCTAGCAACAAAGGACGTAAGAGGAGCCCACCTTCTCTGAAGGGTGGCATCGTGCTAACTTGTGTTGTCCTAGTAATAGAACTAGTCCTAGCTTCCCCTAAGTTTATCACCGCTCCCTAATCATTCGGTGACCCTAGAGGTGAACCTCAGGCATAACCTTCCCCATCCATTGAAGTAAAACATGAAACTCCTATAAAGTGCATGTTTAAATCTCTGGATGAGGTTCTAGCCTTATTGACGATCTTTGCAAAAATCATTGACCTTAGCTCCACAAGAGCTCAATAGAGAGGACCTTGTGGGGCCCTCTTCCTTAGCCATTGTTACAGGAGGGTTAGATGCTCCTCCTCTTAACATCCCACCATTGCAGGCTCATCCCCCTTCCCCCTACGATGATCTAGAGTGGGAAGTGGATGAACTCTTAGTTGATTAGTGTTAAGAGGGGGCCTCTTCTTTATCTTTAGATTATATATGTGTTTGTTGTGACGTGTTCCCCCATAATCATGTTATCTATGCTTGGATGACCCTCGTCACCCCTATTGGTGCTTGGATACAGGAGTGGTTTTTGTGTTGTAAACCTTCCTCTATTTTTATCATCATTCTTCCATGTTTGTGACTTGATCTTTGATAAATTGGGGATGATGCAAAGTGTTGGGGGAATTTAGGCTTCCCTTCCATGTTGACCCATTTTTAATTTTTTCTTTTTCTTCTCGTGCATTCTTCACATGGTTTGATATAGTAGGGGGTTGATGATAGTTCATTTTACATACTATCACTATACATATATATTTATGATGACTTTTGACCCCAAAATATCAAGCTACCCCTGTGCCCTCTATTTGTGTCTTCTTTCCTTGTTTTCTCTCCCTTTATCTTTCTCTCTTCTTTTCTTGGAAATCCTTATAAACGTTCCTTTTTTAAAACAACATTCATAATTAGGAATCCTTTTGAAAGAACTTGAGAATTTTCTCTCGAGGTCAAAGTGGCTATAACCTTCCCCTTGTATGGGGGAATTCTTTGCCTTTACAAGGTGATTCCTTGATGATGAATTGATTCAAGGAAAAGACATCTTCTTCGCAATTTTGAATAACGCATCCCTTGAGTGGACCCCTTCTTCATGCCAGGGTTCCCAAGGGACCCCTTTGAAATTTTTCCAAATTGTCAACAGTTTGTGCAACTATCCACTTACGTGCCTGTGTGGCCGCTTTTTGACATGTTCTATCTATAGGTAAACATACCACTTCACGGGTGCACCTGTGAAGCTGCTTTTTGACTCTATGAAGTCCACTTTCTTTGGGTTTCTTTCATGTGAGAGATCTTGGGGGATACCTCCCTATAGGTTCGTGGGCCTGTTGGACAATTCCTTTGAGCTTCCTCCATGCGAGAGATCTTGGGGGTGGCTCCCCTGCAAATCTACGGGTCTATAGGATGCTTTCTTGGGTTTCCTTCATGCGAGAGATCTTGAAGGAAACCTTCCCTACAGGTTTACGAGTCTTTAGGGTGCTTTCTTGGCTTCCTCCATGTGAGACATCTTGGGGGACGCTTCCTTGCAGGTCTGCAGACTTGGAAGGTGCTTTTCTAGGTATCCTCCATGTGAGAGTTCTTGTGGGACACCTTCCTTACAGGTCTATGGGCCTATAAGGTGCCTTCTTCATGGGGCATCCTTCATGTGAGAGATCTTAGGGGTTGCCTCCTTGCAAGTTTGTAGGCTTGTAAGACATTTTCATTCTTTATCTTCATAGTTCTATGGGGCTATGAATTCCTTTGCTTGTCTTGCACTCTCAAGTTTTCCAAATCGTGGTCTACTTCCTCGATGGTTCAGGTATACATTTCTAACTCTACTACTTCTTTGATCTACTTTATCGAAGCACTCATCAGTATTCGTGCTCACTAAAGTGGGGGAAAAATGTATAAGAGTGAATTTGCACCCCTTGTGAAAATTCCCCTTTTTCCCTTCTTCACTTTAGAAAACCAAATTCAAAGGCTAAATTGTACATAATCTTGTTTCCTTCATTCTACTTGGTAGTTTTTTTGTGTCAACAAAGGAATAACTATCGAGGACACCCACAGTGTGCAAATGTCCATGTGGCACACTTACGTCCCTAGAAAATTTCCATGTTTGAAGCCTACTGAGGCATTACACTTCCCATTAGAGGTCGATTTGTAATGCCCCCTTCAACTAACTAACTCAAATATGGCCATCTTCTTCATTATCTCCTTCAAATTCAATCCTTCTACATGCTTTTCAATCTCCTTGCATCTTATAAGCACTCAACTTGATCATTCTCCAAGCATTATATCATTCATTCCTTGCATTCTAAGCATTCAAGCAACACTTTTGCACTCCATAATAGCAACAACAATATTTTTTCAACTCCGTAGAGCAAGTGTGGAACCAACACCATTGCAAAAAAGGCTTGAGTCCTTTCATTTTCTCCTCCATTAGCCAGTGAGCTCTTGGTGGAGGTGGTAATATTTCTACTCCTCTCCTCTACAATTTGGTGGGTAGCACCCTACTATTTTTGTAGTGATTTTTTGTTCTTCACTTCATTTCTTTCTTTATCATATATTTCTCCATTATCGCTATCTTGATTGTCCATGGAGGTGGAAACACCTAAACGGGCTTTGACTGAGGCAGGCCCCTATACAACCACCCAACAATTTTTGTCTTCATTGTGTGTAGGTGGACGCGTTATTTGGAGCTAGCTGGTGAACAGGATTTTCTGTGAGTTCATTCTTGTCACCCTAGCATTAATATAATTACTTTATCACATTAGTCTATACATTTCATATTTCATAGTGTTATTTTGTTCTCCTAAAAACCACTAGCTAGGTTGTTAGTCCATTTTCCAGTGTTTAACCTTGTCTCTTTAGTCCTCTAGTCATACAAATGCCAATGCACCTGAAAGACGCCAGCATGTTGTGTTGTCATCCTAGAACTGTGCTTTTTTCCTCAGTAGAGAGCTTCTTGAGGCACAATGTTAAACCTAAAAATTGGCTCACCTAGCCCCATTCTGTGTTTCAGTTCTGTAGAGTGATTTAAGGACCTTATAGTCCTCATCTTTCTAGTCTCGCATTTCCTAACACCCCTTTAAGCTAAGGTAAGTTAGGGAAGCCTTCCACTCTTGTCTCTCCATGATCTGGGGCCTTGAACATGATTGGTCCCCCTCTCTTACAAATTATAACATTCCTAGATTTCCTATATACCTACTCATGAGCTATTCATTAAAAATATGGCTTCTCTACCTTGACATTTCTTAGTTCCTAGCACACACATAGATAGGCCCTTTGTGGAGGATTACCAGCTCTCCTCCTTGTCTTGTGGACTTTGATGAGAATATTTCCTAGACTCTTGTATGAAGGAAAAAGAAAGGTCTTCCCAAATTTATCTCACAATCTCATACTAGATAAAAACATGAAGATTGAATAGGGTTAGGTTTGGAATTATCTAGGTTGGATACCAGGGCACCCAATTATTTTCTTATTTTTAATTATTGTTATGCTTGGTAGCTTGGCTATACTTGTATCTCACTCTAATTCATTTTTTAGGTTGGTTGGTTTGCCTCCTATCTCATGGTACTTATTCAATTTTCTTATTGGTTTTTCTATTGTACAAGGGTTTGGGCCCTTTCAAATCCTCTTTTTTTATCAATATCAAAAACTATAATAAGATGTGCTCATATAATACAATAAATGGTATACTCATGAAATCTATCTTTCCAAGGCATTAAAGTCACATTTCATGCTCTACTTTTGAAAAGATTGGTCAAAATTTTTATTTTTAATATGAATATTATACAACTACAAAAAATTACACATATGGAGAACTAAACGAAACATTCAAAATTATTCTCCCATTATGCCCTAAAAATTTATGCCTATTGACAAATCAATGACACTTCTAGATTTTTTTTAGTATCAACAATCTTATTCACTTCCTCTAATTACATCAAGAGGTGTAACTATAATGGTAGTAAGGGGAAAATTGCAATGGTGTGAATGTGTTAATAAAATCCCCTTTACTTAAATTTCATAGTCATTTTTATGTGCAATTATTAATCGTTAATAATAAACATAATATCAATTATACCATTTAATAATAAACATAATATTAATGACCCTTTATTAAATAGAGAAACCGCTACAAATAATTGATGAGTGAAACAAAATATATTCAAATTAATATGTTTGATCTATCTTTCATTAACTATTTTATAATTATTTATGTGTATTATTTATTTTATTTCCATGAAAAAATAAAATAGCTATTGAAATAGAAGTTAAACTAAATGATTTATTTTTATTTAATTTCTAAAAAAATATTAAAAATAAAATAGCTCTTCAATTAAAAAAAATGTCTAAAATAAAATTATTCTAAGCTTAGTGAGCTAGCTTAAGTAGTTGAGTGTTAGTGTTGCATGTTCACTCATAACCTCCTTATTGTATTAGTGGTCATCAAATTTGGCTACCAATTCACCCTATGCACCATGCATATATTTGAGGAAGTATTGAAGTGTTTTCTACTATCTTTATTCAGGAAAATAAATAAATAAAATATTTCTTAAGTAAATATTAAAATAAGTAATCTTTATGTTTTTGTCTTATCTATTTACTTATCTATTTATAGTCAAAAAATAATTTATTCATTTAACTTTTTAAAAATTGTGCATAATTTTATGATTTTTGAAATACTATTGAAAAATAAAATAATTCTTTAATAAATAATAAATAAAGTAAATATTTTCTAAAATAAAATAGGTCTTAACTAAAATTTAAAATTAATATTTATATATCTCTTCTTATCTATTTATATGTCTATGCATGTGTATAGTAGTTTAAAGAGAAATTTAAAAATGATATTCATATACATATTGTAAAAGAATATTTTAATTATATTAATCTAAGTTAATAAAAAGAATGCACACAATTACACAAATTTTAGTGTAACTTAATTTATAACATATGCCAATGATGAAGTAATAAATGATAATATATATTCTCAACTAGCATAGTTATCTTAAAATACATCTATTTAAAAGATGTTATAAATAATTATCTTTGTTAGTGTAGGTTTTTTATTTTCCTTATGTTAGGGAATATTTATTTTTCTACACACATTATTAAGCTTGCTTAGGTTATATTAGAATGGTTAGGATGAGGACATGTGGCATAATCCATCAATCACATGTGTCACTCACACCCACCTTTGGGTATTTGAGTCTTACACCCTCTTTGGATTATTATGCCACCTCTCATAACCATTTCTTGTCTTTACCTAAGTAGGCATAACCATGTAATCCGAAATTTACCAAGTAGGTAAGACTCCCACCTATTATGGGCACTTGGAAGTTATTACTCCTCTTGGAATTATTTGTCATTATTTTTCTATATAAACAACACTCACCCCTCCCCTTGGCTAGTAATATGGAATGCTAGTTTAGTGCTAAGGGAGTGCCGAATTTATTCATCTCTAGATCTCTTTTCTTGCTTTCCTTCAATCATTTTGATATTGGGTGATTTCACAACCAAATCTAACAATATTTAGGTGCATATTTATACTATAAAAAATTTAAAATAGGTACCTCAAGATGAGTATATCTTGATGTCTTTTAGATAAATGTATTAAAAATATGATACTAGTTCCATCCAATTATAACTTTCTTAACAAATGTTTCTAGGGAGATGAAGGTGGTCTCTATTCTTGCTCCTTGTTCATAAACCCTCCCTCTTGTAAATAAATTTTAATTGAATAAAAAATATTTTGAAATAATTATAAATTTTAATTATTTATTTTTAGTATAATTTTATAAAACTAAAATTATTTAAAAATAATGAAAATAGTCATGTATTAATAACAAATCTAGAGCCACTTTATTAAAAGGAACTTTGATACCTACCTAATGCCCATGATCTTACTTTGGAAAAACACATTAAAGGCCACAATTTTTTGAAACTAAGTAGTAAGCATGTATAAACATTGATGTTGCATGTAATGATTTGCAACATTGTACATACATTATGTTACTCATAAACAAGGAAGTATAGGTGGGTAGCATATGTCTCCTAGAAAAATACCCTAACAAGTGTAATCACCATCTAATAATGATGAAAAATGTTTAGTAAGGGATTACCATAAACTATTATTGTGAAATAAGGTCACAAAATTCATATTTGAGGTTACTACATTGTTCAACATGAGGTCAACAAGGTGCAACTATAATAACTAGAAGGACTTGGCAGCAAGGTTACTTGAAGCAGTCTGAGCTTATAAGACAACCTAGATGACTACAATAGGCTTCACACCATATGAATTGGTGTATGGAAAGTAGGCTATCCTCCCCATTGAGTTCGAATATAAGACTCTCTATAAAAAAAATACAACTAGGAATGTATAATTTGCAACACAAAAAGAAAGATTGCATAATATTATTGCCTTGGATGAAATACAAATAGAGGAAATTCATCTTACTAGAATAAAATACAAAAACAAAGGATATGATGACATGATTAATTCATAAAGACTACATAGTTCAACACAGGTGATTGGGCCTTTCTTTATGACTCTAGATATAAAAACTATAAGAAGAAGTTACATGATCCATTTCTAAATTGTAGTGTCAAAAAAAGTAATCCTCTTTCACACTTAATTTGGATAATTCACATAAATTTTAATTAATTATATCTTGGAATAGTGTTGTAATATGTTGTACACATTCACATCATTCTAGGGTCCTTATTTAATAAAAATTTACCTTAAATTCTCCTTTGCAAAAGTGTTGTAAAGTGTTATAACACACTTTCATACTTTTATAGGGTTCATTTAATGAATTAAGCCTAATGGTCCCCTTTTAATGAAATGTACCTAATGTGTACCCTATTTAGGTTTTTTGAAGTGTTGTAACACACTTTCACATTTATCTAGGGTCTTTTTAATTAATTGTGGTTAATTGGAGTTAATTATCCCCTTTAATTCAAATTTAAGCCTCATTTATGACACCTCTCAAGGATCTATCCTGACAACCACAATTCAAATTTCATAACAATTAATTAGGGAAAATATTGGTGCTAGGACCCATTTTCCCTAAGTGGCGAATGGGTCCTCCCTATATAGGACCCCCCTTTATCAGTTTATTCTAAATGGGTTTTTAGTGATCTTTCCATCCCCCAAGGTTAGGTCCTAGAAAATTGAGCCAAGACCCATTCGCCCTAGGTTGCAAATGGGGCCTCCCTTAATGAGGACCCCCTTTTTGAATTTCATTGTGGCGAAAATCTAATAATGTTTATCTCTAGATTTGGTGTTGGCTTGAATTGTTTGAATTTTGAGGTTAATATCCTAATTTAGTATAAATAAGGGGTTAATTCACCTTGTTTCACCTAGAAAGTTTATGAAGCATTCAAGAAATTTCAAGAGAGCATTATAGAGCACTTCAAGAGTATTTTCAAAGCAATATCAAGGTAGATTATCAAGTGTTTATTGCAATAATTCAAGTTCATATCACATGTCAAGGGTTTAGTGCATTCATGCATGTTGTTGAACTAATATTGTGAGTGTAACATTGAAGATCTACTTGCAAGCATTGTTTCATGTCATATTCAAGGATCAAGATCTACATTCTTCATGGCTACTACATGTTAGATTGTCGATTTTCATTACAAGACAACATACAAGGTATCTACATTGCATGTTTCATGCTTCAATTTCTTTATTTCATCACTTAGTTTAATTACCTACAAGGGGTTTGACTTAGGAAAAAGTATTTTCACTAAAAATCAACAATTTTTTCTCTCCTTGAATTTGTTTTTGTAGATTCATAGTGTAGACATCCAAATTTGGACACTTAATTTATCCAAATTTATCACTTTTCGTCTAAACATCCTCTTATCCGAGTTAATTAAATAATATTACTATTATTTAATTAATATCTTTAATTCTGCCAAATCCCTAAGGTATTTAATTAATAATTAAATACCTTACCCCTCCTTAATCCTCTTTTCATCAAATAAATTAAATAAATGTACATTTATTTAATTCCTCCATGTCATTTCATCTAATCCTAATCCATTTCCTAATTTCTTCATTAGGGATGCACATGCCTAATCCTTGATTAGGATGTGTCACATCCTCCAACTTTTGCAAGTTGGCTTCTAATCCTTATTTCTATCCTCTAATTACATATTAATTAAGCCAATCATCTCCAAGGAATTTTAATTCTTTTTATTCTTCCTAGATTCCCTCTTTTATATGTGAATTTTTAATTCACATTCCATCCTTCCAAGGCTTCTAGAACCTTGGACTTGTCATAATCTCCACATGTGACCAACCTTGGACTTGTCACAATCTCCACATGTGACCAAGTCCCACCTTTTTGGAGCCCACTTTTATCCTCTAGATCCTCCTAGGAATGTGAATTTTTAATTCACACTTATTTTCCCAACCACCTTTCTTTTTCCCATGTAGATTTTTGAGGAATTCCAAAATTTCTCAAATGTCCCTTTCACTCCCACTTGGGGACAAGGAATCTCTTTTTGAGGAAATCTCCTCACTCCCCAAGGTGCATGTCCTTTTTCCACCTCATGTACCTTCTTGACACCTCATCTCCATCTCATATCCCCTTAGCCACTTCACCCTCCACATGTCAAGATGTGAGGGCTTGTGGGTTCTCAACCCACCATAGCCCTTCATCTTGGCCTTGTTGGAGAAATCTTGACCGTTGAATTCTTTAGAGAATTCAAATTCTCCTATAAATACCCCCTCCTCATGGGAATTTTCAACACTTTCATTTGGAGCAACCTTATGCTGCCAATTTGCCTTCTCAAACACTTTTTGCATTCTCATAACTACATGCTGCCAATTTGAATCCTCAATCCTCTACCATCATCTAGCTATCTTTTTAATCATTTACACCCATAATCTTGCATTTAGCCATTCAAGCAATCATCTAAGGAGCACACAACCAATCCAAGCAAGGGCCAATCAAAGAGATATCAACAACAAGGGAGGTAAAATTGTTTGTGTTTCATTTTATTTACATTCATTTTCGTTGTATCACTCTTTTGGCTAATCTTGAGGTGTCCTTGGTATTTTGTTATTCACATTTCTCAGTTAGTTTGCACATTTAGAGTAGGATAAATATCAAGGTATCACATTTCTGGCACGCCCGATGGGACCCACACACGGGTCTTGCGTTTAACGTATCTTTGAGTTAAGAATTTTGTAGGAAAAGCTCGCAGAAAGGCGGTGGCGCCCCCGCAGAAATGCGGTAGCGCCCCACGCAGAAATGCGGCAGCGCCCCACGCAGAAACGCGGCAGCGCCCCACGCAGAAACGTGGCAGCGCCCCACGCAGAAACGCGACAGCGCCCCCGCAGCAACGCCCCATGCAGAAACGCGACAGCGCCCCCGCAGCAGCGTGGCAGCGCCCCATGCAGAAACGCGACAGTGCCCTGCAGTAGCGCCCCACGCAGAAACGCGGTAGCGCCCCAAAACAGCACAGTTTGGAAGGTAAAATAGGTGTTTTGGCTTCATTTTTGTTCTAGTTTTTTGCGGTTTTCACGTGATAACTCTCTAACATTGTGGCGGCAAGAATATTGTTGTTTTTCGCTAACGTTTTGCAGCATATTGTGGTGAAATTTGACCAAAGACGAAAAAAGGAACAACTAACATTTGTTTGCAGGGTCATCTACATAATCAGACTTTCAAAAATTATCTTTGCTGTTTTCAAACATAGTCTAATTAGGGGGATTAAACCTCATTGTTTGCTGTGGTTGTTTACTTCTGTGTTACCCAAGGGGGCATTGATTTGTTTTCACTTTCCCCTTGCACTTCGTGTGAGCCTGGGGAGTAGTTGGAAATGATTAGTATCCTCTTTTTAGTGGGACCTGCTTGGGGATTTCATCACCCCAAGGGACGATTCCAACCACGTGTACCGGCGGGGTATATAAAGGGGGGAGAACGAAAGTTGTACCCCAATCTAGTTGCGTCGTAATTGGCAGAGGTCGAAGCTAGGGTGATACCTAGATAGACGTGAAGAGTTGGTCCGAGCCTTTCAGTATCTCGCTGGGGTTCCCGACTCACGCTTGTGACGAACTGGTGTTCACGGTTGTGCCTCACGTACCGAGAGTATATCGAGGACTCCCTAAAAGCCTTGTGCATCCTAGATTAAGACTTTGTCTTGCCATACCCGTAATATTAATCATAGGATTGTGCTTGCTTGAGGTGTTTTCTTGTGAAAAATCTATCAAATTTTTGATACTTTGGACTTGTTTTGTCATTTTATGTCCTTTCCATAGCTTTTTCCATCAAAACCAAACTTTGTCTCATCGTAGAAAGGCGGTAGCGCCCCTCGATTTACTGCAGAAAGGCGGCGGCACCCCTGCAGAAAGGCGGTAGCGCCCCTGATTTACTACAGAAAGTTGTCTACGCCCTCACAGAAAGGTGGTAGCGCCCCTGATTTACTGCAGAAAGGCGGTAGTGCCCCTGATTTACTGTAGAAAGCTGTCTACGCCCCTAATTTGCTGCAGAATGTTGGCTACGCCCCTTTAACTTCCCGGGGCTGTCATTTACAAACTGTGCATCTGATCAACTTCATTCAAAAACCAAAATTGCTCAATTTTTTTAGCTCTATCTAGTGGTACCTTTTGTTTCTTCCTATCTAGTCAAACCAATCTATTCCTCTAATCAAATAATCAATCCAAGCACCCCAATCCTATTGAGTTCATCTAATCACAATTATCCAATCAACATCATCTAATCATTTGATCCTATCCAATCAAACTGATCTAGTACTTTAATCAAATTCATCAAATCATCTACCCGATCCAATAATCCGTTTACCAAATCCCATCAAAATCAAAATCAATCCCATTGCATCATCCAATCATCCTAATCTGAGCTTTTGTCTAATCTTGATCTGAGCTTGACTTAAATCCCAATTTGAGCTTTCATCCATCTCCATTCAAAATGTTTGATCCATTCTATTTATGCTTTCACCATCATGAATCCGCATCCTCCATCAATAGTAGTCAAGGGAAACCCTAATTACGTGGATGATGATAACGAAAGTCTTGTCGATCAAGAAGAATATGACATAAATCCCCTTGACACTATCATCTCTAGTAAGCTTTCTCCACCCACTTTCCAAAATCCGATTACTCCTATGAGCCGTCCCGTTATGTCTTCATCCATGCCTAGTCATGCTCCTTATACCCCCTTTGACAATGGATATCCAATATCTTCTTCATCCCCATATTTGTCATGTCCTTCATCTACATCATCCTCTTATACAACATCTACATCCTCTTATCTTAATTTTCCATCACAATATTCCTATTACAATTCCCCATACATGTCCCCCTATCGTAATCCTCTTTCCCAATCTTCCCATACTAATCCTACATCCACACCCTTTTACCTTAATCCTACATCCATGTCTCCTCATCCTAATCCATCATCCCAATACCTTTATTTAAATCCATCCCCCACATCCTTCTGTCCAGACTACACCACCTTATGTCTTTCTTTGTCCTGAACTAATATCCAGACCACTCACTCCATTATCTCTCACGGACCTTCCATCCACCAGGTCTCCCATTCCACTTCCTAGTCCTCTTATCCAATCCCCTGGCCCCTTCCATCCAATCCCATTCCATACATCTACCTGTCCTCCATCCAATCCTAGTCCTCCATTTACCTAGTCCTCCATCCACCCTAGTCCTCCATCTACTCCTAGTCCTCCATCCAATCCTAATCCTCCATTTACTCATGGTCCTACATTTGATCCCATTCCTCCATCTAACCCTAGTCCACCAATCCATAATCCCTCATCCATTTCTACCACCCCAACCAAGCCAACCATATGCAAGTCTCTCATTTCGAAAGTTCTCCAAGGACTCATGACAAAGAATCCATCCCTAACTCCACATCTTGAAACCGTGGAACCATGCCATCCTAATCCATCATCCACGGTCACTAGTGATGAGACCCTTCTCCATACCACACCTATTATTGATGTTACCACCCCTAGCACTAATCAAACCATTGAAACCATTGAACCCACTAAATCCATTGAACCCCCATCTCCTACTCCAAGAACCACCAAATCCATCAAAGACACCCAATTCCAATCCACTCCCTCTACCCCTAGATCCACCCAAATCCAATCCACTCCTCCCACTCCTAGTAGCACCAAAACCCATTCCAATGAACCTCATGAATCTTTCAGCCCTCCATCTTCCCCACTTGAAGAGTCCCAACAAGACTCCATTACCATGCCTTCCGCACATGATGAGTCACGCCAAGAGTCTAATCCAAAGCATGCCAGCATATCCCCTTCTCCAAGATCCTACCATCCCATCTAGTCCACCTCAAGATCACCCCCGTCTATTCCATCCCGAAGATCCCCGTCATCTGCTTCCACCGATCCATCTCCATCCCATCGCATGAGCTCTACTACCGTAAATAACCGGACAGGCCCTAACTCCTCTCCCCGGATATCCCATCATCTTCTTCCCATTAACTCTCTACCGACGCTTAAAATGTTATCCCTATTAATCGCTTGCATATCCCTTGGCTCACATTCCCTCTCCTCCCATGGTGGTCTCTAAAGAAAACAAAGCATATACACCAACCCTCCTCTTCCACCTAATAATGAACTCACCTCATTCTTCCAGACAACAAAAATCCCGGCCCTAGATCGGACACTCAAGAGAATGAACTATCATGAAAGGTTTAGGCCTCTCTCATGAGCAAGGTATTATAGAGCCCATCCAAGCTAAAGAACATTTGTATCCGCAAGGTCTTGGATGTACTACTTACAACTCACAATCCAAAAATGTTGGTACACCCTCTAGATGTCCTCAACGAGCCTTTTCCAAAAGAAATATCAGCTCTTCCCATCACCCCACCAGATCATATGTGGCCATCCCTCCTCCTCTATCGTATCACCTCAAAACAACCGTCCATCTTCCCCCTTCCTCTGCTCCATCCATTTTGGGTCCTTACATCCCTCCATCCACCATCTCCAATCCTCCATCTACCATGCCCTTGTTTCCTCCAGGTCCTATGTCTATTTTGGGCCCCTATATCCCAAAATCACCTCCTCCATCTCATCCTATCCATCCTTTCATCCATCATAAACATCCTAGTCAGGATCAACAAAGGCACTTACCTAAACATCCTCCATCTACACATAATCCACATACTCCTACTCCCATCATTCCACATCATCCATTTCCTCACACCCATCCCATTGCTACTAAAAGCACTTTGGTTGTTAAAGAAGAAATGCATCAATCTAAACATCCACATGAATCAAAAGCTTCCCATGTCCCTTCTAAAAGACATGTTAAAGCAAAGCAAAACCAAATCCAAAATCCAAATCAAATCTATAGGCCGCAAAGGCCCACCAAAGCAAAGATCAAAACCATGTGGATCCCAAAGAAAAAAGATGCAACGCCATCACATGAAAAATCTGTAAGAACATCCAAAGTCACTAATCCAAAAGCTAATCATACACCCTTTTCATCTCCTAAGTCCGTTTTGGGTCCTTATGTCCCGAAATTCACCATTCCATCTCCTCCATTATCCCCACATTCTCCATCCCTATCTCCTCCATTATCCCCACATTCTCCATCCCTTAATCCTATTATCTTCTCACATCCACCACCACATGTGCCAATGTTGGTCCTGAACACATCTCCCCATCACATATCCACCCCATCATTCTATCCATACTCCTTTCCAAGATCCCATCCATTATCCCATGTATCAACCCCATCAAAACCCTCTAATTCATCCTCATGCATAATCCATTTATCCTCATAAGGTTGTACCAACATCCAACAGTCACTTCAAACATGGGCTCATAACACCTTGATCCTTATCACATGTCTTCTAAATCTGCTTATCCACTTCCTTATCCTTACCCATCTCCTTCTGCATGACATCCAAAAAATCCAAAAAAGTCCAAAAATTCAAAAAATTCAAACATTCAAAAAAAAAAAAAAATAGTAAAGAGAAATAATT
>VDFB02270651.1:778336028-778420894 GCA_007258455.2 Sequoia sempervirens
TTTTCATAAATTTCAAAATTCTTATCCTCAAATTAGTATTTCTCAAAGATTTTTTAAAATGATTAACCCTTTTTATGTCAAGATAAATCACACACACACTACTTGTTGCTATAAACTACATATTGAATTCTCTAACCATTATGATGTTTATCGTTCTATATGTTTACATTTGCATACTAACGATGTTTTGCAGGATTGTGGCATAGAAGCCCCACCAAAATCTTCAAAAAAGTTCTTATCAAAAATTTTATGTGAAATAGAGGATGGCCAAATATTCTATAGAGGCGACATGTGCTTGGATGGTTCATGTGAGTGTTGTGGTGGCTTGCAGCGTATGCCAGTATGTCAACATATGGAAAGCATTGATGAGGTGGGACAAAAACTAGTAGAGTTAGGAAAGTATAAAAAGCTTGATGTATATTTCTAAAAGATGGGTTGGTCGAAGCAAAAGGTGTGAGTTGGTTATTCAGAAGATTCTAGTGTATCAGTTCATGTCCATGTTTGATGAGAATCTAGTGCATGAGTATGCAAGGTATACCCATAGAGCCCGATGGCTGGACACACAATTCAAGCTATGCAAGGACACCTTTCCACTTGGTAGCATAGTATCAGTGGTTGACTATGCAAAGAACTACACTCTACAGCCACAACGTGAGGTGCAGTCACAGTATTACAACTCCACACAGGTTTCAATATTTGTGCACATAGCATTCATACATGCAACTAAAAGTATAGAGGACGAAAGGAAGGTATTGAGGGAGTATCACTTTTATATTAGTGATGGTCGCACGCATTCTCCAGAGTTCATGCAAGGTTGCTTGTAGATGTTCTATATTAATTTGGATTAGAGAGGCATATCATATGATTGGCATATAATATGGTCAGATAACTGTGCAACACAGTTCAAGAATGCGTGCATGTTCTACTGGTTGTGCAGGATGCATCTCACTACACGTGTTCAACATATGTGGAACTTTTGTGAGGCTGGACATGGAAAGGGAGAGCATGACGGTGCAGGAGCATGTGTGAAAAGAGCATTAGCATGAGAAGAGTTAAAGTATAAAGATAGTGCATAGTTGATAGATGCAAGGTCAATCGTCAAGTGGTGTAATGGTTTGATGGGTCCAGGTAATGAAGGTACGTCTTAAGTTCGTAGATTTTTTTGGTTGATGGATGATACTAACATTGCACCATATGAGGATTGTTGTACACTAATAGGATCGAGTGAGTTGCACTCTTTCCTTAGCTCAAATGCAGGTTCATGGAATATTGATACACATAAGATGGCATGCTTTTGTTCTTCATGTACAATGCATGCCTAGAATGATTGTGAGTTAGGGGAGTGGGTTGACAAATGGTTGAAAAGTTATCTTAGCCCACTTCACACGTATTGCCCTCCGATGGCATTGGAACTAACACGGATGGAATCATCGGCCGACTTTGACCATGTATCGGATCTAGTTCAACTAGGTAATATATCTACTTTCTTAGTATTTGAAATTCCATATTGTTATCTTACTTTGTACTGTATTCATAATGTTGGCTAATTTCAAGAGATATGTTGCACATATAAATGCAGGGCATGTTTATGCAGTTATTACAGATGAAGACAATGAAGAGGGTACAGAGTCTAGACTATTACTTGTGTCGTTGTGTTGAGGCAAAAAAGAAATTGGAAGCCCCAATTATAGATGGAGAAAACATTAAATACCCTACAGGCTTAGTTGTTGTTACTAGAACGTGGCTGAGAAGGTACCCACATAAGAGTGTTAAACATTGGTTGTTTGATGAATTTTACACGCACCGTAAGATTCTTCATTACTCAAACCTTGTCATGGCATCCAATGTTTGTTTGAGAAAATATGGGGGTAGACCTTTGAACAAGACCTTGTGGAAGGTCTGTGAGTCTAACCATGAGGCAATACTTGACACAATAAAGAGTAGAGCAGACCCAAATGGTTCATTATTAATTTGTAAGTATATGCACAATGGTTCTTATTAATTTATACTTGTATCCATGTCAGTTTGGTTGATGCCAATGCTATCATCTTATTTTACTTTGTGTATCTGTATGTAACTAGGCAAACATTGATTGGTGTCCCCTTGCATAAAATGCAGATTTATGAGCCATCCAAGAGAATCTCAAGAAAAAAATAAATGCAACATCCTTATTTTGATGATCATGACAAATCTCAATTATGATTTTAAGCCATTAAAAAAGTGCGTGTGAAGCTTGATGAGGAAATTTCAAATTATTCATTTGAATTTAACCTTATCATGACCACCTATGACGTAGACATTATAAGAGCATCTCGAATTTCAATAAATTATATTCATAAGAGCATAGAAAAGGCAATGAACTCTTTGAAAAAATGACTCAAAGAAATGTGGTCTCATGGTGATGGAATGGCATGATGAATGCCATGGCAAGCAAATTGTTGTGGATTGTCATGGCATTCCATCACCATTGAGACCACATTTCTTTGAGGCTTTTTTTCAAACAATTTGCTGCCTTTTCTATGCTATTGCTTATTAGTATGCTTTGATAGATTTTTTCCAAGCATCCATAACTTTTTTGAAAGCACCTATTTTAGGATTTTAGCCATAGCAACAAGGAAGCGAACTGTTTGATAGAATGCTTTGGTAAACATGTATGATAAATGTACTAGCATAGAGAAGGCAACGAACTGTTTGAAAAAATTCCTCAAAGAAATGTGGTCTCATGGTGATGGAATGCCATGAAAATCCACAAAAATTTGCTTTTCATGTGATGCAGAGGGGATGGGACTTTAGTCAAAACTCAAAGTTTCAAGGATTACAATGATGCAATCTCAAACACTCTTCCAGGCACCCTGATGGAGACAAGCCTCAATAGTGCACTTATAGCTTAGATGCTTTGCTAATAAACTCAAACCCTTGGAGTGATCTCAAGTAACTCAAAAAAACTTGTCTTGAATGGTTTCAAAGCCCCAAACCTCTGTCTTAGACAAAACTCACTTTTTGCACCTTGACTAGGCTTCTAGCGATGGTTTTTTGACTTTTCACTCAACTTCCCCAAAGGAATCCTTAATATAATGACTAATTCAGATGTGATTCATGATGATACACAACATATCAAATCATTTATGGCACTTATTCTTGATCAAACCTACCAAAATCTGTTGTTTCCTCAAATTTAAGGCCTAATTAGCCCACTTTTTCAAAGTAACCCCTCTCTAAACTTATCCCCTGACTATGAAACTTTCAACAGTGTTTTAAAATGTTCCCAAACTAAATATTTTCAAGGTATTAGTCTTCTTTGACACCCTCAACACCCTAAATCACAAAACCCTCAATAAATTGCTCCAAAGCTAGGGCCTCTTAAAAATTAGCTTTCCCAAAACTTCCAGAACCTTCTCTTGGAATTTTCACCAATAACTAACATATCTAAACACCTTCAACTTAGAAATATACCCCTTATTATGGTAGATTTCCTGCTGCTACACTTTAGGCACCATTTTCATGCCCTTTTCCTTGCTAAAACTCGGTGTACACCCAAGAATCACTCTTTCCTACATAATAAATTTTTAGATATGTATAATAAAAGTTAGATATGATCCATTTCACAAATTTTTAGTCACACTCTCCCATGAAATGGATCATTTATTCATGAAGACTCTCAAAACTAGTGAAAAATCTATACTTTTTTAGGACAGTTAGCAATATAACACAAGAAATTGATTCCCAACATTATTCAGGTCATTCAAAAGGTTAAATGCATGTAAATACAAGTTGTTAAATCATCCAAATGAGCATGACACCAAAAGGAATCAGAGACTCATCAAAAAAACTTAAGAAAATGCAAAAAGATTGAAGTTTTTATTGATTTTCTGTAGCAATCCGTACAACACTTGCAATTTCAACCAACCCTCCGTACAAATGCTTTCTCTAGGCTTATAGACTTATCCTACAACTGTCTCAATTGATTAGAATTTATTTTATTACTGTAAACATCCAAATTTGGACACTTAATTTATCCAAATTTATCACTTTTTCGTCTAAACATCCTCTTATCCTAGTTAATTAAATAATATTACTATTATTTAATTAATATCTTTAATTCTGCCAAATCCCTAAGGTATTTAATTAATAATTAAATACCTTACCCTCCTTAATCCTCTTTTCATAAATAAATTAAATAAATGTTACATTTATTTAATTCCTCACATGTCATTTTCATCTAATCCTAATCCATCTCCTAATTTCTTCATTAGGGATGTGCACATGCCTAATCCTTGATTAGGATGTGTCACATCCTCCAACTTTTGCAAGTTGGCTTCTAATCCTTATTATCCTCTAATTACTGATTAATTAAGCCTAATCATTCTCAAGGAATTTTTAATTCATTTTTTATTCTTCTAGATTCCCCTCTTTTATATGTGAATTTTTAATTCACATTTCATCCTTCCAAGGCTTCTAGAACCTTGGACTTGTCACAATCTCTACATGTGACCAACCTTGGACTTGTCACAATCTCCACATGTGACCAAGTCCCACCTTTTTGGAGCCCACCTTTTATCCTCTAGATCCTCCTAGGAATGTGGATTTTTAATTCACACTTATTTCCCCAACCACCTTTCCTTTTCCCATGTAGATTTTTGAGGAATTCCAAAATTCTTCAAATGTCCCTTTCACTCCCACTTGGGGACAAGAAATCCCTTTTTAAGGAAATCTCCTCACTCCCCAAGGTGCATGTCCTTTTCCACCTCATGTACCCTCTTGACAACTCATCTCCATCTCATATCCCCTTGGCCACCTCATCCTCCACATGTCAAGATGTGAGGGCTTGTGGGTCTCAACCCACCTTAGCCCTTCATTTTGGCCTTGTTGGAGCAATCTTGACCATTAAATTCTCCAGAGAATTCAAGATCCTCTATAAATACCCCCTTTTCAAGGGCATTTTTAGAACACTTTCATTTGGAGCAACTACATGCTGCCCGTTTGCCTTCTCAACACTTTGCACTCTCATAACTACATGTTGTCCATTTGAACTCTCAATCCTTTTGCCATCATTTAGCCATCTTTGTTAATCATTTGCACCTCCAATCTTGTATTTAGACATTCAATCAATCATCTAAGGAGCACACAACCAATCCAAGCAAGGGCCAATCAAAGAGGTATCAACAACAAGGGACGTAAAACTGCTTGTGTTTCATTTTGTTTACATTCCTTTTCGTTGTATCAATCTTTTGGCTAATTTTGAGGTGTCCTTGGTATTTTGTCATTCCCATTTCTTAGTTATTTTGCACATTTAGAGCAGTAGAAATTTCAAGGTATCACATTTCTGGCACGCCCGGTGGTTTTGGCTAATTTTGAGGTGTCCTTGGTATTTTGTCATTCCCATTTCTTAGTTAGTTTACACATTTAGAGCGGTAGAAATTTCAAGGTATCACATTTCTGGCACGCCTGGTGGGACCCACACACGGGTCTTGCATTTAACATCTCTTTGAGTTAAGAATTTTGCAGGAAAAGCTCGCAGAAAGGTGGTAGTGCCCCCGCAAAAATGCGGTAGCACCCTACGTAGAAGTGCGATAGCGCCCCCGCAGAAGCGCGGTAGCGCCCCCACAGAAACGCAGTAGCGCCCTACGCAGAAGCGCGGTAGCGCCCCCGTAGAAGCGCGGTAGCGCCCTACGCAGAAGTGCGGTAGCGCCCCTGCATAAACGCGGCAGTGCCCTATGCAGAAATGTGGCAGTGCCCTACGCAGAAATGCGGCAACACCCTACGCAGAAACGCGGTAGCGCCCCGAAACAGCATAGTTGGGAAGGTAAAATAGGCATTTTGACTTCGTTTTTGCTCTAGTTTTTTGCTATTTTTACGTGATAACTCTCTAACGTTGTTCTGGCAAGAATATTGTTGTTTTGCGCTAACGTTTTGCAGCATATTGTGGCAAAATTTGACCAAAGACGAAAATAGGACAACTAACATTTGTTTGCAGGGTCATCTACATAATCAGACTTTCAAAAATTATATTTGTTGTTTTCAAACATAGTCTAATTAGGGGGATTAAACCTCATTGTTTGCTGTGGTTGTTTACTTTTGTGTTACCCAAGGGGGCATTGATTTGTTTTCACTTTCCCCTTGCACTTCGTGTGAGCCTGGGGAGTAGTTGGAAATAGTTAGTGTCTTCCTTTTAGTGGGACCTGCTTGTGGATTTCATCACCTCAAGAGACGATTCCAACCACGTGTACCGGTGGGGTATATAAAGGGGGAGAATGAAAGTTGTACCCCAATCCAGTTGCGTCGAAATTGGCGGAGCGTCGAAGCTAGGGTGATACCTAGATAGACATGAAGAGTTGGTCCGAGCCTTTCAGTATCTCGCTGGGGTTCCTGACTCATGCTTGTGACGGACTGGTGTTCACGGTTGTGCCTCATGTATCGAGAGTATATCGAGGACTCCCTAGAAGCCTTGTGCATCCTAGATTAAGACTTTGTCTTGTCATACCCGTAATATTAATCATAGGATTGTGCTTGCTTGAGGTGTTATCTCGTGAAAAATCTTGTCAAATTTTTGATACTTTGGACTTGTTTTATCATTGTGTCATTGCCATAGCCTTTGCCATCAAAAACCAAGCTTTGTCCCCGCAGAAACGCGGCAGCGCCCCCGCAGAAACGTGGTAGCGCCCTACGCAGAAACGCGGTAGCGCCCCCATAGAAAGGCGGTAGCACCCCTGCAGAAACGCGGTAGCGCCCCCGCAGAAACGCGGTAGCACCCCTTATTTACTGTAGAAAGCTGTCTACGCCCCTGATTTGCTATAGAATGCTGGCTACGCCCCTTTAACTTCCCGGGGCTGTCATTTACAAACCGTGCATCGGATCAACTTCATTCAAAAACCAAAATTGCTCAATTTTTTGAGCTCTATCTAGTGGTACCTTTTATTTCTTCCTATCTAATCAAACCAATCTATTTCTCTGATCATCTAATCAATCTAAGCACACCAATCCGATCAAGTTCATCCAATCACAATTATCCAATCAACATCATCTAATCATTTAATCTTATCCAATCAAACTGATCTAGCACTTGAATCAAATTCATCAAATCATCTACCCGATCCCAATCATCCATCTACCAAATTCCATCAAAATCAAAAGCATTCCCATCCAATCATCCTAATCTGAGCTTTAATCCGATCCTAATATGAGCTTAACTTAAATCTTGATTTGAGCTTTAATCCATTCCCATCCAAAATCTTTTATCCATCATCTTTATCCTTTCACCATCATGAATCCTCATCCTCCATCAATAGTAGTCAAGGGAAACCCTAATTACATGGACGATGATAACGAAAGTCTTGTCGATCAAGAAGAATATGACATAGATCCCCTTGATGCTATCGTCACTAGTAAGCTTTCTCCACCCATTTTCCAAAATCCAATTACTCCTATGAGCTATCCCGTTATGTCTTCATCCATGCCTAATCATGCTCCTTATGCCACCTTTGACAATGGATATACAGTATCTTCTTCATCCCCATATTTGTCATGTCCTTCATCTACATCATCCTCTTATACAACATCTACATCCTCTTGTCCTAATTTTCCATCCCAATACTCCTATTACAATTCCCCATCCATGACCCCCTATCCTAACCCTCTTTCCCAATCTTCCCATACTAATCCTACATCCACACCCTTTTACCTTAATCCTACATCCACATATCCTAATCATAATCCACCATCCCAATACCCTTATTATAATCCATCCCCCACATCCTCTTGTCCCACTACACCACCTATATCCTCCTGTCCTAATCCACAATCCATGTCCCCCTATCTTAATTCACCACTCCAATATCCTTATCTTAACCCTCCACCCAATCCCATTCATCCATCTACTCCTAGACCTCCATCCAATCCTAGTCCTCCATCTACTCCTAGTCCTCCATCCAATCCAAATCCCCCATTTACTCATAGTCCTACATTCGATCCCATTCCTCCATCTAACCCCAGTCCACCAATCCATAATCCCTCATCCATTTCTACCACCCTAGCCAAGCCAACCATATGCAATTCTCTCGTTTCAGAAGTTCTCCAAGGACTAATTACAAAGAAGCCATCCCCAACTCCACATCTTGAATTCATGGAACCATGCCATCCCAATCCATCATCCACGGTCACTAGTGATGAGACCCTTCTCCATACCACACCTATTATTGATGTTACCACCCCTAGCACTGATCAAACCATTGAAACCATTGAACCCACTAAATCCACTGAACCCACATCCCCTACTCCAAGAACCACCGAATCCATTGAAGACACCCAAATCCAATCCACTCCCTCTACTCCTAGATCAACCCAATCCATCGAAGACACCCAAATCCAATCCACTCCTCCCACTCCTAGTAGCACCAAAACCCATTCCAATGAACCTCATGAATCTTTCATCCCTCCATCTTCCCCACTTGAAGAGTCCCAACAAGACCCGTACCATGCCTCCCACATGATGAGTCACAGCTAGCAGTCTAATCCAAAGCATGCAACATATCCCCTTCTCCAAATCAAGATCCTGCCATCCCATCTAGTCCACCTCAAGATCACAGTCCCCCATCCATTCCATCCCATGATCCCCTTGTCATTCAAGCTTCCACTACTCCATCTCCATCTCCATCGCATGAGCCTACTACCACAAATCCAGATCCTATCATGGCCCCTACTCCCTCTCCTAATGTTGCTATCCCATCATCTCCTTCCCACAATCCCCCATCATCGCCTAAAAATGCTATCCCCACACTGCTTGCATATCCCCTTGGTCCTCTCACATTCCTCCATGGTGGTCTCCTCGCAGAAGAAAAACAAAGCATATACACCAGCCCTCCTCTTCCACCCAATAATGAACTCGCCTCATTCTTCCAGAATAACAAAAATCCTGTCCTAGATCGAATACTCAAGAGAATGAACTATCAAGGAAAAAGTTTAGGCCTTCATGAGCAAGGTATTATAGAGCCCATCCAAGCTAAAGAACATTTATATCCGCAAGGTCTTGGATGTACTACTCACGACTCACAATCCAAAAATGTTGGTACAACCTCTAGGCATCCTCAACGAGCCTTTTCCAAAAGAAATATCAGCTCTTCCCATCGCCCCACTAGATCATATGTGGCCATCCTTCCTCCTCTATCATATCACCTCAAAACAACTATCCATCTTCCTCCTTCATCTGCTCCATCCATTTTGGGTCCTTACATCCCTCCATCCACCATCTCCCACCCTTCATCTACTCCATCCATCTTGGGTTCTTATGTCCCTCCACCCACTATGGCTGCTTTTGGTCCATATGTCCCCAGATCACCTCCTTCGTCTCATCCTTTTATCCATTCATCACCTATCCATCTCATCCATCATAAACATCCCTCTCACATACCCCATAGTCAAGATCAACAAAGGCACTTACCTAAACATCCTCCATCTACACATAATCCCCATACTCCTACCCCCATCACTCCACATCATCCATCTCCTCACACCCATCCCATTGCTACTAAAAGCACTTTGGTTGTTAAAGAAAAAATGCATCAATCTAAACATCCACATGAATCAAAAGCTTCCCATGTCCCCTCTAAAAGACATGTTAAAGCAAAGCAAAATCAAATCCAAAATCCAAATCAAATTTGTACGCCGCAAAGGCCCACCAAAGCAAAGATCAAAACCATGTGGATCCCAAAGAAAAAAGATGCAATGCCATCACATGAAAAATCTGTAAAACATCCAAAGTCGCTAATCCAAAAGCTAATCGTACACTCCTTTCATCTCCTAAGTCTGTTTTGGGTCCTCATGTCCCAAAATTCACCATTCCATCTCCTCCATTATCCCCACATTCTCCATCCCTTAATTCTATTATCTTTCCACATCCACCACCACATGTGCCAATGTTGGTCCTGAACACATCTCCCCATCACATAGCCACCCCATCATTCTATCCATACCCTTTCCAGCATCCCATCTATTATCCCATGTATCAACCCCATCAAATCCCTCTAATTCATCCTCATGCATAATCCATATATCCTAATAAGGTTGTACCAACATCCAACAGTCACTTCAAACATGGGCTCTTAACACCTTGATCCTTATCACATGTCTTCTAAATCTGCTTATCCACTTCCTTATCCTTACCCATCTCCTTCATGACATCCAAAATCCACAAAAATCCAAAAAGTCCAAAAATCCACAAATATCCAAAAGTCCAAAAATTCAAAAAAAAAAAGTAAAGAGAAATAATTCGTCCAATGGTGAAAACTTGGCAAACAAGCGCCTTGGATAAGTACCATGATGAAAACCTGGCAAACAGGCGTCATGCGTAAATCCCCATCTGCACTTGGGGGCAACTTCCTGATATGCATTCCCTCCATCCGCTATGCTTCTAGATATGCACCCGTCTTCCTATTATCCGTCCTCTTCATAAATCCCTCCATCCCATCTATCTTCCGCATCCTACCATCATATCCCGTTTATCTCCCATTCCCTCCATCCTTCTTGTGATCTTGATCAAAATAGGGGCACCTATCTATGCATGCTTTGGACACCTATTGGTATACATCCCCTTCATCCATACTCTATCATATTCCTTAGCCACCCATCCTATCCTCATCTAGTTATCTCCTTTATCTTCCCATCCACTTGTCTTTTATCCCTCATGCCTCCTCATATATGACATATCTAGAGTGGGGGCATCTGCTTCCTTTGTGACATAGTCCTTGGAGACATCATCCATCACAACATCCCTTCATCTCCCTATCCATCTATCATAGCATCCCTTCCATCTCCCCATCCTTATCTTTGTATCCATCTATCCTAGCATCCCTTTTATCTCTCAATCCTTCTGTCCCTATCCATCTATCACAACGTCCCTTCCATCTCCCCATCCTTCTCTTCGTATCTAGCTATCCTAGCATCCCTTTCATCTCCCAATCTTTATATTCCCATCCATCCAAACAATCCCTCCCATCCCCCATCCCTATATCTCTATCCATTCTTTCATCCTTATTCTCATCCCATCTCACAATCCCTTGTCATTGGTATCTGGCTATAGGCCTCCCCCCATGCAACCCAATGCCATTTATCTCATCGTCATCACCCTTGCTTCTCTTGCACATATTTCCAATCTCATATCACTTTTCATCATTCATCTATCTATCATATCATCCTCCCAAGTCATTTTAATGCTTTGGATAACTATCCCATCCCTGAGCTTTATGTGATCGTCATCATCCTATCCAATCTAACAAGTCTATCCTATTTTGTCATATCAGTCCCATCTTTTTATCCACTTATCCTATTATCTTATCATCTTGTATCCATTGTTTGCCTTTGGTCTTGTCGAACTACGTTGCCCCTGTGCTTTCACGTAGGCAAGGTCGATCATTTGATCCGCCCCCGGGGTTCCATCATCGATCTTCATTGTCCACTTTGCTCTTCTCTCGTCTATCATCAGTCTTTCTCCTTTTTTCCATCCTATCTTTACCATCCATCAAGGTCTCCATCATGGTCAGTCGTCCACCTTTCACTGAACTACGAGGGCTCTGCGCTTTCACGTAGGTAAGGCTAATATTTGATCGGCCCCCGAGCCCCTAGGTCCTTAGGGTGTGTCAGTCCCATGTCTTGTCTTCCTTGTGTCGTGCCATCAAGCTATGCCCTTATCTAGCTGGTTCTTAACAAACGAGATCCACTTGTATCATGAGATCCAATCGATTTTGAACATCCCGCGTCATAACGATCTTTTAGTATCCATCATCTTTGGTCTCAATAGGATGCATCCTTCCTAACAGACCTCATCTATCCCATCTATCCCCTTGATCCTATGGCAAAGGACATTTGAAATTGATTGCGATCTTTTGATGTCTTTGGCTTTTGTTTATCATCTGAGCTCCCTATCATCACTTGTCAAGGCCGCCATGATCCAACGTATTATGGTGTGTTTTGATTGGTCAACATAGGGGCATATCTTGCTTTTTTGTTTGCTTGTGTCTTCTTGGTTGTCCCACGTAGTACCCACCAAGATCCCCGAGGTCTTGTGTTATGCCGGGGCATCCTTTTGTGTTTGTGGTTATCTCAATACCTGGCCTGACCAAGGTCTTCGTGACTTTGGGGTGTTGGGATAGCCTTCTTGTCTGTTGTGTTTGTTTCATGCATTAGACACTGATCCGCCTTGGTTCCACATACCCTGGCACTTGGTGTCTTCTGCTATAGCAAAAACCAGTGCTCCAAAGATGATAAATTGCATTTAGAATTGCATTTCATTTTCCATTTCATCATCTTGCATGTATCCCCCCATCCCCCCCATCATTTTTCCTACCTCTTCGTCCTTTCTCTTACCTCTTACATTCTTCTTCCCTTCCCCCCCCATCCTCTCTTTTATTTCTTCCCCTCGTCTGCCCGCTTACGTCGTGGGTGTGTATACGCATACGCTGGGCAGGGGCGGGCCCCCAACGCGCCGGCCCGCCTCCGCTGCCAAGAAGGCCCGTGGCTTACGGGGGCGGTGCCGGTCAGGCGCCAGGCGGCAGACCCCCCATTTTCCACTAATTTTTGACTTTTTTTAAACAATTTGATCCTGACCCATTTCCTAATTTCCCTCCGTGAACAAAACCCATGTCTTCAAATTTTCAAAATTGATTTTTGATTTTTACCCCGACACTTCCGGAGGCCATAACTTTTGACTCGGGTGTCCGTTTGAGCTAAAATTTGACAAGTAGTTGCATTATGCGATAACAAGTGGATTTCTAACCAATTTTTTTGAAAGCCGTTGGAACCCGTTTTGACCCATTTTTGGGGCCTCAAAGTTTCATCTTGACCCTTAAAATTCCAATTTAGTGTTTTTTTCCAGCATTTTAAAAAATTGTTTTCGCTCATAACTCAAAATGCATATCTCGAATTTGGGATGTTAGTTGGCAATTCATCCTATCTCACCAATGGGTATTTCTTGGAAAAAATTGGGACTCTCAAACATACGACCATAAAGTTTCCTAAAATAGCAAAATTTGACAATTTTTTAAAATTGCCAAATTGGAAAAAATCTGATTATCAACACCTTACGCCCCTTTAAACCTCGGAACTCGGTGTAGAATCAATCCAATCATATCCTTCCATCATTCTAGTCTTCGATCCAATCCTAATCTGAGCTTTGATCTTATCCCAATCTGAGCTTAACCAAACCCCTAATCTGAGCTAACCAAATCTTAAGATCCTTCTCCCCATCTCACATATCAATCTTCTCCTTATCTGTTCAATCTTGCACAAATCACCTAATCAAATCCGTGGTCTTGTCCCTAGTCTTGTTACCAGCCTTGACCCGTCATCATTATCATCATTCGTTAGTATCATTCCCTAGCCCTTTGGTGTTGTTTTGGGATGTATCCTTCCCTCATCAACAACACTTTCATCATCATCATCGGGAGTTATTCTTCCCTATCCTTTAGTGGTATTTTGGGATGTATCCTTCCCTCATCAATACCACTCAGTGGGATGTATCCTTCCCTATCCTCATGGTGTTTTGGGATGTATCATTCCCTCATCAATACCACTCAGTGGGATGTATCCTTCCCTATCCTCGTGTTGTTTTGAGATCCTTCATTCCTTCATTGACAACACTCCATCCATCATCGACCCCTTTTGGCCTGTCCTTTGACTGGGGCAACATCACCTTTTGTCCTTAAATCCATTTGTGCTTCATCCATCTCCTATCGATTCTCTTTCTCTCTTTCCCATCACCTTGCATCATCTTCCTCATCTCCCCTTGCATCACATCATCTATTTCGAGAGCCCACACGTGTTCTCTTTAACCCGCATGTCCTCTCGAGGGGGCATCAATCCCTACTCTTCATCTTCACCCCCATCGTCTATCTTCCTAGTAACTTCTTTGAATGACTGGGGCATCTTTTCCAATCTAACCATCTTCTTCTAAGTTCTATGTTTTAATATTCTTTGAAATGATGTTACTTCGTAACACCATCTCAAAGAGGGGCAAAATGTAGACATCCAAATTTGGACACTTAATTTATCCAAATTTATCACTTTTTCGTCTAAACATCCTCTTATCCTAGTTAATTAAATAATATTACTATTATTTAATTAATATCTTTAATTCTGCCAAATCCCTAAGGTATTTAATTAATAATTAAATACCTTACCCTCCTTTATCCTCTTTTCACCAAATAAATTAAATAAATATTACATTTATTTAATTCCTCACATGTCATTTTCATCTAATCCTAATCCATCTCCTAATTTCTTCATTAGGGATGTGCACATGCCTAATCCTTGATTAGGATGTGTCACATCCTCCAACTTTTGCAAGTTGGCTTCTAATCCTTATTTATCCTCTAATTACAAATTAATTAAGCCTAATCATTCTCCAAGGAATTTTTAATTTATTTTTATTCTTCCTAGATTCCCCTCCTTTATATGTGAATTTTTAATTCACATTTCATCCTTCCAAGGCTTCTAGAACCTTGGACTTGTCACAATCTCTACATGTGACCAACCTTGGACTTGTCACAATCTCCACATGTGACCAAGTCCCACCTTTTTGGAGCCCACCTTTTATCCTCTAGATCCTCCTAGGAATGTGAATTTTTAATTCACACTTATTTCCCCAACCACCTTTCCTTTTCCCATGTATATTTTTGAGGAATTCTAAAATTCCTCAAATGTCCCTTTCACTCCCACTTGGGGACAAGAAATCTCTTTTTAAGGAAATCTCCTCACTCCCCAAGGTGCATGTCCTTTTCCACCTCATGTACCCTCTTGACAACTCATTTCCATCTCATATCCCCTTGGCCACCTCATCCTCCATATGTCAAGATGTGAGGGCTTGTGGGTCTCAACCCACCTTAGCCCTTCATCTTGGCCTTGTTGGAGCAATTTTGACCATTGAATTCTCCAGAGAATTCAAGATCCTCTATAAATACCCCCTCTTCAAGGGCATTTTTAGAACACTTTCATTTGGAGCAACTATATGCTGCCCATTTGCCTTCTCAACACTTTGCACTCTCATAACTACATGTTGTCCATTTGAACTCTCAATCTTTTTGCCATCATTTAGCCATCTTTGTTAATCATTTGCACCTCCAATCTTGCATTTAGACATTCAAGCAATCATCTAAGGAGCACACAACCAATCCAAGCAAGGGCCAATCAAAGAGGTATCAACAACAAGGGAGGTAAAACTGCTTGTATTTCATTTTGTTTACATTCATTTTCGTTGTATCAATCTTTTGGCTAATCTTGAGGTGTCCTTGGTATTTTGTCATTCCCATTTCTTAGTTAGTTTGCACATTTAGAGTAGTAGAAATTCCAAGGTATCACAATTACATTATTGTGATTAAAACTCCTAAAACTCACTTTTCCACCCAAAGTTGGATTTCAAAAATTTGAATTTCCAACATTGCAATTTTTTAACTCCTATTAACTATAAAGGTTCAAAAAATATTACATATCATCATTACACCTTATTTAACCTAATTAAAACATCATATACCTATTTAAACTCCTAGAACATCATTGTTCCATTTACAAGTCAATTTGGTCCTATGGTCCTTATTAGGACCCTTAGGACTTTTGATCTTCATGTTACACTCATCCATGCCAAATGCCATTATAGGCTTCAAAATGCTATAATTGATGCTCTAGAAAAGTTTATAGGCCTTCAAGACCCCTACCATCTCCTGACTCTCCAAATGATCTTCAAGGAGCTTGGGTGCTCCTGCACCATCATGGCATTCCACCACCATGAGACCACATTTCTTTGAGGCATTTTTTTCAAACAGTTCGTTCCCTTGTCTATGCTATTGCTTACTATTATGCTATGATAGAAATTTTCTAAGCATCCATAGCTTGTTCGAAAGCACCTGTTTTAGGCTTTTAGCCATAGCAGTAAGGCAATGAACTGTTTGGCTAAATGCTTTGATAGACATGTATGAAAAATGTGTTAGCATAGACAAGGCAGTGAACTCTTTGAAAAAATGCCTCAAAGAAATGAGGTCTCATGGTGATGGGATGGCATGATGAATGCCATGACAAGAAAATTGCTATGGATTGTCATGGCATTCCATCACCATTGAGACCACATTTCTTTGAGGCTTTTTTTCAAACAGTTTGCGCCTTTTCTATGCTATTGCTTATTAGTATGCTTTGATAGATTTTTTCCACAAGCATCCATAGCTTTTTTGGAAGCACCTATTTTAGGCTTTAGCAACAAGGAAGCGTTTGATAAAATGCTTTGGTAAACATGTATGATAAATGTAGTAGCAGACAAGGCAACAATTTTTTGAAAAAATGCCTCAAAGAAATGCGGTCTCATGGTGATGGAATGCCATGAAAATCCACAACAATTTGCTTGTCATGGCATTCCACCACCATGAGACCACATTTCTTTGAGGGCATTTTTTCAAACAGTTCATTCCCTTGTCTATGCTATTGCTTACTATTATGCTATGATAGATTTTTCTAAGCATCCATAGCTTGTTCGGAAGCACCTTTTTTAGGATTTTAGCCATAGCAGCAAGGCAATGAACTGTTTGGCTAAATTCTTTGATAGACATGTATGAAAAATGTGTTAGCATAGACAAGGCAGTGAACTCTTTGAAAAAATGCCTCAAAGAAATGAGGTCTCATGGTGATGGAATGCCATGACAATCAAAAGCGTTTGATTGTCATGGCATTCCATAGTCATGAGACCTCATTTCTTTGAGGCATTTTTTCAAAGAGTTCACTGCCTTGTCTATGATATTACTTACTATTATGCTTTTGATAGATTTTTCCAAGCATCCATAGCTTGTTTGAAAGCACTTGTTTTAGGCTTTCAGCCATAGCAACAAGGCAACACTTGAACTATTTGACAAAATGCTTTGGTAGACATGTATGAAAATGTGGTAGTATAGACAAGGCAGTGAACTGTTTGAAAAAATGCCTCAAAGAAATGTGGTCTCATAGAATGCCATGACAACCAAATGCAATTGGCAGCTGCTCCTACTTATTTTTTATGCAATGTGAAGTGATTGCATAACTGCTTAGGTTGACTTTGTAAAAACTATATTGTAATTGAAATTTTGTCATCTATCAGCATCTAGTTATTAGTTATGAAACATGAAGCAATGCTTTCAGTTTGAAAGATGTGCAATGCAATGTAATCAACATTATGAATATAAACTACAAAAATCTATTTTTTACTAAGTTACCGGTTTAGTTTGGGTTTGGGATCGAGTTTGAGAACTCGGTTCGCTGGTTCGAATTTTTTTTTTTTGGGGTTGGGTTCGTTTTGGGTTCGGTCATACAAAAACATATAAAAATCAGAAATATATACATATTTGTAGTAGTAATCAAGTTCAAAATACACCACCATATTAATGGTCAAATAACATAACAAAAATACACCACCACTTTCATAGTGAAATATTAAAATATTAGTGATCTACTCGAATGTCATGATCCAAAATTATAAATTAAAGTTCAAACATAAAAATGTCAAGTGTTTACAATTAGCCATTATTGATCATTGATCAATCTGAAAAGTGTGAACATTTTTCTGTGTGGAAGGAAAACAAGAAAACAGTGTTACATAATTACTTACATTGTGAAAGAGCCAAAACCTTTTTCTTGAAGATCATAGAAGAATCTTAGTGATTTTTTGGGTGTCCTTGCCTTGGAATGGAACTATCCTGAGCCATGAATGATTGACTGGGAACTGTGAGAAAGAAATAAGATAAATCACTTGCAACTTGTTGCAATTTCTTTCCTTGGGAAAAAGGGTAAAGTTTTCTTTTCAGGGAGAATCTCCTTTAGAGTTTGAACGCATTGATAATTTTCAAGATAGACTTAGCCAAATATGTCATCTAGATTTGAAGCTTTTAGGTAAAATGTTTGCTTCTTAAAATTTTGTTCAAAATTCAAGATGCAGGCTCTCCTCCCTTAGGGAAGAGAAGGCCTATCAAACCTAACACTCTTATGCAACACTTCTTAAGTTCTTGTTGATGTAGTATTAGATGCGAAGTTTCAAAATAGGCATGGTTATATAAATTCTCATCTCACGACTATCATTGCATCAAATTAAGAATTTTCAATCCTTTATGGTCTAAACAAGAGAAGTATGGAGTAGTGTTCCAATGCTAAAGTCTTATTGTGAATCTCTTTGCTATGAGTGGTTCAAAAATTAGGAATTTATCTTCTGCACCAAATGAGAAATATTCACAATATGTGCTAGGAAGGAATAAGTCCATAAGGTCGAGTATGCAAGAATTGAGAATTGCAAAATTGGCTTACATTTGACTTCCAAACACAAAAAAATTCACACTTTTCGATGTTCACATGTAAGTCAAAAAATATATGTGCGTAAGTTGTAAAGTATACACTTGAATACACGTAACTCATATCTATTGAACCATGAATTTATAATTTGCAAATATGAACACCATCGATAAAAATATTTGTATTAAGCAAATAGCCATGTATGCATACATCAATATATGTCGATATAAGTATAAAATATAGTTACAAAATAGCCATATAGGCTTACGAGAATTCCATATAGGCATTCAATGTCAAATATATCCAATACAAAATATGTACAAAATTGCCATGTAGGCATACAACAAAGGGCTCTGTGCATTCAAAATTCATTTCTCTCCATGCTCTGGTTCAAATACAATTTTATTTCCCTTTGCTGGCGATCCGATGGTGATAATTCTATCACCCATTTATGTTGTGCTCAAGGAGTGCTCCTCCTGCTCCTCCTAGTGTTTAGCTTGGTGAAGTTTCAACTGTTACAATAAGAAGTAAAGACATTAATATATATAAATTACATTTAAAAATTAATATATTTAACAAAATAATCACTACGGCCATCTCACGATCATTCTCCTCGATGGAAATATTTGCACTTGGGATGCTCAGGTGCTCAAAATGTATAAACCATCCAAATAGGAATTAAACTACGAATCAATAATGGTTTGATTTTTCACTAGAACTAGTTCATCTATAACAATGAATGTAAATTGAAATTTAGTAATTTGCCTCATACCTCCCCTATCAGAGCCATCGAGGATTGTATAGTGGAGGAAACACCAATATCCATTGCCCTCATAACGTTTGTGGTGTTTCTGTCACCAACATCTGAAAATAAAACAACAAATTATTCAATCACAAAAGTTACAATAGCGATCCATGTGATGACTTATAATGTATGAGATCTAATGAACAAAATTTTGAGTACAAGTATTGCAGATATATTTCTGATTATTAGTTATCAAATTTGAATTAATGCTTTGATTTTGAATGATCTGTGTAATGCAACTAAGGTCAACAATATGAATATAAACTACACAAATCTATTAAACTTATAATTCATTACTTAAGTTCTCTTTAAATTCTATATTACCTTGACCGTTTGATCAAATCTCTGGCATTTGGAGGTGTTTCCTTGAAACCTCCAACAGTACCCTATTCAACATCCAAAATCACATATTAAAATACCATTCGTAAAACAATGCTATTAACACATGTAATAAATTTATAATTGTTTACTAACTTTACATACCCCACCGATAGGTGTACTGCAAAAATAAGTAGGTGGATGACTAGTGTATCCAGTCTCTACACTGTGACCCTGCACTTTTATTAAAATAATAAAACTAAATTAGTTAATCTTGCATTTCACAATTGAAATTTAATAAATTAAATTCAATGAACATGCTGAATTTTACCTGAGTGTCAATTCCATATGCATCATGCAAAATGTCAGTTGTCCTCTCCATCCCCATAGATGCATATGGATCAGGTTGCGTAGTAGCATATGGATCCTGTGTAGCACCCTCTTGAGTGCTGGTAGGGTCATACAAACAAGTCACCCCGCAAGATTAACACATATGGGTTCGAAGGCCACCACCTGAAGACTCCCCTGGATGGCATTGTGCAATAGGGCTAGTGTGATGGATGACACTCCGGGTCAAAGTTGTGATTACCTGCAATGTCTCTATGTCGGCACTCTCCTTCGCAACGACATGCATCACAATCTGCTCACGAGGCGGCCTAGCCACAGGTTGTCTCCCTTGCCGCGTAGGATCCGACTGTGCACTGGGCCTATCCTGGGTTGACCCCCCACCTCTCCCCTAGAACTCCCTCATATCAAAATAATTTTGGATTTGGTTCAATACAAACTCACTGTATAGTTTCCTAAGAAAATATTGGGGGACTTCACAATTATTGCACGGTGGGTAATCAAAGACCATATACCATCTTTCATAAAAATAGTTCTTAATCTCTTGGTGGTGGCACCAATGAATAGGAAACCTCTTTGCATTGAGGGTAAGATTTTGATTTGTTTTAGGGTCAGTGAATAGAGAGCACAAATCACCTTTAGTAATTTTTAAATCTTTTACTTGTTTATATGATAATTTGTCTGCATAATATGCCCTAGCTGTCTGCCTCCTATCTTGCCATCCAGATATTTGTTGGGTGATTGCATCTACATTTTTTAACACGTCTTTCAATGAATTTGCTAGAAGCATTATTTCTGTGGTTGAAGCATTTGGATCACTCAACCTACTGATAAGATCCTCAAGTTGTTTTCTATTGTTCTCAATTTCACTCCTCAAATTTTCTTGAGTGCCAGGAGGGAATTGAGAGAATGGTGGGGGAGGTTGATTTTGTTGTTGAGGTTGATTTTGTTGAGGATTTACCTCCTCTTCTTGTTGAGGATTTGTAGGATTTCCTATAGATTTTTTTTAAAAATCAAATCTAACCTAAAACAAACAAAATCAATTTCAAACTAACAAATTTAAAACAAATAGTAGACAATACTTACCTCTTGCATCTCTTCGTAATTGTGGCGCCATATTTGCAGACAAAATCCAACTTTTCTTGATGAAATTTGCATAAGTCCTTCCTCCTAGAACGAGAGCGTGAAATGAGGGTTTTTGGCCGCAGGTAGAGCTGAGAAATAGTGAAAAGCAAATGATACACATTTCACTTATTTTTTCTTTTAAAATCACATAATGCACTCACGTTATAATGCGAGCATGTTATGTATTTCCCCATTTTTTTCCCATTTGGCCACAAAAGTGCGACCAACTTCATGCACCCGCGCTATATTTTCATTTTATAATGTATGTAATTTCTAATTTTACTAAACATAGGTTTTCTCCTGAACATCAAGCTCTTTGTTGTGCAGAGGTGGAAAAATAGTAAACCATTGTAAATTTTTTTTTCAAAAAATAGCCTTTCCCTAGGTATCGATGTCCTTGTTTCACCCAAAAAAATAAAATTGGATTTTGATATATACACAACGAGTTAGGTTGTACGACACATGTATGTTCAAATTATAGTTATAGTGACTTCAAAAATTAATTTTAAAAAATATTTAACAAAAAATTATGAAAAAATATCCTTTCCCTAGATATTGATGTTGAGAATCCATATTTCAAAAATTAGAATTTAATCCTTTATAGAAAAATATATATTTTGTACGACACAAATGCTACTTTCTTAAAATGTTGTTTTTTGTTTAAAAGTAGTTATTAAAGGAGATGTTGAAAGATTCATGATTTATTTCAAAAAAAATGATAAAAAATATATTTAGAATCTACACACAAATTGCCACAAATCACTAGTTCACATCATCTTCAAATTCTTAATAGTTTAGCTGCTATAGGTCTCAAAAGATAATGATTCAGTCAAAAATATTGATGTAAATGCCCATCTTGGGAAAAAAGTGAAACACAGTATTGTGATTTCACCTACGATGGAGAAGTAGACTCGAGCGCCTCGATGGCGGGCCTCTTCCCATTCACCACCCTAGGGATAGGGGGAATAGTAGTAGGAGGCCATGGAGGCTGAGACATAGAGGTGACCCACGGGGACCCTTCCCCCTTACCATACACGATGGGCTGAGGCACCATGGGCAAGACAAGAAGGTTGAACACTTGATGCTTGGCCTTTCACCAAGCGAGAACCATTAGACTCTCCATGAGATGCATGGAGGCAGAAGTTGAAGGCACCATTAAAGGGTGAGAGACAAAAGTAGATGAAACAACAGAAGAAGAGGAAGGCTTATGAGCACGAGAGAACTTCCCCTTCCCCTTTTGAGAGGAAGAAGAGGTAGCCTACTTTTGTGTTATGGGATAGGTCATTCTTGGCTACACCTTGCCTCCGGTCTTATATTTAACATAATTTCAATGAAGCAGGTTCGTTCTTGGAGGAAGTGGACCTACTTGGGCAGGCCAAAAATGATCTAGCGAATAACCCCCACGTGATACCATCATCTAATATCTAGTGTCATTCATGATATGCACTACACCTTCGTGGGAGGATTTTAGACACTTATGAATAATAGAAGCAACTTCGTTCATGGAAACTAGCCATGGGATGCCTAGCTTCACTATGAACAAGTTAGATTCTAAAATGATGTCAAAGGTAGCATTCGCAACCCTAGGTCTCACTAGGACGAAAAGAGTTATATAATCATATTAAGGAATGAGGGAGAGACCATCATGGGTGCGTATTTTGGTTTTCGTTTTTCATACTCCTCCCTTTGTAGAGAGTTTAACAAAAGGGTCTCCTCCATAACAATGTTCACGCGACTCGCGGGATCCATAAAGACTCTTGTCAAAATGTTGTCATTGACACGAGCAAAAAAATATAAAGGAGAGGGCCTCTTATTCATGGGTAGATCATGTGATGTAAAAGTTATATCTAGTGAACTAGTCATAGGCTAAGGGGGGGGAATGTGAGTAAGAAAAACCATATTTACATTCGTTGAGGCCTTGGGGGAAGCACCAAAAGGGTCAATGATCAAATTTGTAGAGTGGGACGAAAATGGGTCTGCATAAATCTACAATTCACTATTTTCCTTAACCATAGACTTGTTCGTATTCTGCTTTTTACCATTAAGGTGAATGGTACCATCATCAATGTGATCCTATATCTTGTGATGTAAGCACATACAACATTCAGTATCATGCCCATGAATGTGATGGTATTGGTAGAATGCATTTCCATCATACCAGTCAAGGTAAGGTTCTCTAAGAGGAAGAGGATCTTCAAAGGTTATAACCTTATCCTTTAACAATTTCTTCAAGATAGAAGAATAATATTCAAACAACTTTGTGAAATTTCTATTGCACTTGAGGCCTTTATCACTAGACACAATGACTACATTTGCAATAGATTTGCCTTTGCCCAAAATTGATACAATAGATCTTCCCTCTAGATGGAGCGTGAGGAAGATCCCCCAAACTGAATGATCATCTGTTGATATTCCTGCAATGTCGTGCATAGATGTGTGAAAGAAGGGTACTTCATTAAGGAAAACTTCTCTTTCTAAGGTCTTTGTAGGTTGCTGATGAACACCTTCTGCACATCTGAATCAGGCAGTGGGTTAGAAATCTGTGAAGAGTGCCTAATATTGACCAATGAAATTAGTAATCTTCTCATGCTCTCCTTGCTTACATCGGATGAGGTCCGAAAAGGCCATCTTTGGCCCAATTTTAGCTTGGAATTACCATCTGAGAAACTGATTAACAAGTTGATTGAATGAGAATATGGATTTTTTGGTCAAGGAACAATACCATTCTAGTGGTGTCTCCTTCAGAGATCGAGGAAATAATTTGGTCATCAAGGCATCATGTTGAAAGAAGTCTATACACATCATGTTAAAGGTTGACATGTGTGTTTGCAGGTCTCCTTTACCACTATATTTCTCAAATTTAGGAATCTCTATCCCCTAGGGGATGGGATTATTTAGTATTGTCATCGACAAAGGACTATGTTGAAAGAAAGGTTGGAAGATTGGTTGGGAAGAGGCTTGTGATAGACTCACCAACTGGTTCTGCATTTGACCCATATTCTATAGTAGGGCATGCAAAAAAGGGTCAGATGAAGAAATAGGACTAGTGGAGCTACCACTAGAATCGCTACTGAGACCACCGTCGTAGCCACCATCAAAGCCACCACCATGACCACTACTAGAGCCATTGTTGAAGCCACCAGAAGCACTAGATATACCAAAACCAACAACCCCCATTCTATTGGAAATCCCACCGCCAAAGCTAACATTACCCCTAGGAGGAAGGACATTGAATCCTAGGGTATTTTTCTCACTTTTATAGTAGGAGGCAAAGCAAGAGTGGAGATGTTGACAGAAGGGCCTATTTCAACCATGCATATCAATGTCGTACCTGCATTGAGATGCCAATCTGTCTTTCATATGCATTGAGCACATGACCCTAGGTAATACTTGACCTAGGGCTGTATGAAGGGACATATGCCTTTGTTAAGTCAGTAAGGCCACTCAGGAACTCTATGCTTGTCTAATCCTTGTTTAGCATATATCTAATTTCATTAACAACTCTAACGACCCTAGTAATTTTTTGACCTTTCCCCAAATGGTTTTCGAGATCTAAAATCCTCCTATCTAAAGCCATGAGTTGCTTTGCGAGAATAGGGGAAGCTTCATACTCATTCAAAAGTGGAGTTGTAGGAGAAAAAAGAGGAGTAGGGACACAACTAGTTTCATTAAAGAAACTCCTCTTTGTCGCCAATACCATCTCTTGAGAAGCGAGAGCTTTAGTGACCTTTGAGAAGTCTATCTCTAAGTGTCACACACTCCTTCTAACTATGTATTTGGAAGTTTTATACTAGCTTGTGAAGCTCATAAAGAGTCACAATACAAAATACCATAACCTACATAGATAGAAGAGAAAGAACCTCAACACAAAGAAATAGATACTGCAAATTTCACAGCGAGTTCACCAAAATGTAGATGAGGGGGACTGACTGCTCAGGACCCCAGGTCACAGGAGGGTCTAGAACAATAGGTTGCCTTGATCTACCTCAAGCTAACAGAATGTTTCACAAGAGTTTAGGGTTTAGGGGCTAAAAGGAAGAACAACCAGGTTGTTTTTGTCCTTTAACAATCTTGAATGTTTTAGGAAACTGTCAGGTGAGAAATTTTCTAGAGTCCAAATTGTAACTTAGGCAACTCACTACCAAAGGACTACAACATGAGACACAAATGATAGCACAACGCACTAGTGTCTCAGTGGGGTGCTGACATCCGTACAGATAGAAAGCATTAAGTATAGTAATAAATCAAGGGAAACTTACTAACAACCTAACGGGTATGGTTTGACGTGATGATAGGAACAAAAAGTAACTAAATAACAAACTATCAAGAAAGTACTAAGCTTGAGTCTAACTATGAAATGACAAAGAAGGGTGAGGAAAGCACACCTTCCTACCCATGATTTGATATCTTCAAGGTCTTCACTTGATGAACAACTTGCACACAAAAGACAAAAAAATGTTGGAGCTCTGTTTAGAGGTGTGTCACCAAAAAGTGTATACCTTGTTTGGTTTGGGAATAATTGATGATAAATTGGACTTAATAAGGCCTTTATTTAGTGTTTTGAGGTGTTCCACACATCCACATTAGGTCTTGGACCCTTGCAAATGCATTTATCAATGTCTTGTAAAGTTATTGTAAACTATTGTAAAAGACTTTCACACTTCTCTAGACTTAATGAACCCATTTCCCTTAACTAAACAATGTAAAATATATTTAATTGAATTATCACATTAATCTAGAAGGCTTGTAAATTAAACTTGACTTTAATCTAGTGTTGTAATGTGTTTTACACATTCACATTGGATGTTGTGCCTTTCTAGGCTAAGTGAACCTCATTTTAAAGATGAAAAGTGTATTTAATCACACTTTCACATTGAATTTTGTGCCCCAAGGCCTAATTACTCTTTACACCATCATTAATAGGCCCCTATGGCCCCATATTGTGCATCCCGAGGCATAATTTGACCAAAGACCTGATAAAATCATCATACAAACCTAATTTCTTCACTCCCCGACAATCCAAATGGCAAAAGCACCCCTCTAGGACTAAGTTTCCCATCTAGGTGAATGAGTCCCTGCTAGGTGGGACTAAGATGCCCATAGTGGCGATTTAGTCCCATTTGGGCTATTTTCAAGGTTTGAGCGGGAAAATTTGGTTTTCAAGTTTATCTTTCCTTCATGTTGGCCTTAGGGATCCAATTAACGAGAAAATTAGGAGAATTTACTATAAATACAAGCCTCTAAACCCTAATTCATAATAAACTTCATTATTCATCCATTATTCATCATGTTCTCAAGTCAAGCAAGCTAGGGTTTTAACATTTCAAGTTATCACTTGATAGCTTTTTAAGGCATTCAAGGGCATAATCTTCATTTATTGCTACAAAATTCAAGATCAATCATCATGGCAAGTCTCTAATTCCATTGTTTCATGCTTCATTACACTATTTCTTCATTTTGGTTTAATTACCTAAAAAGAGGTTTGGCCAAGGAAAACCCCCATGCCCTAACATTCACCATTTCTTTCTCTTTCATTGTGTGTTTGCGGATATAGGTATCTTAAAGACTTGTAGATCATTAAAGATAAAGTTTCAAAGTTGTTGAAGTTATCTCTTCATTGAATATGTCAAAATATCAACAAAAAGTCACATACAGTGCCATAAATCAAAGTTTCAGAAGTGAACAACTGTTAGGAACCAAAGTGTAGACTAAGGGCTCCTGTTTACACTTTTGGATTTTAAGAAATTCAGAAGTGGACTAAGTCACCGACAATGGTGAATTATTCCCACTGTATATGTTTGTCAGTGATTTTTGTAGATTTGGACACCCATTTGGTTGAAACAGGCTTCAAAGTAGTTTTTCCAAATCTGGGACTAAGTCGTCCAAATTGGCACAAGTGTCCCAGTTGGCTTCTACATCAGTTTTATCAAGATTCCAGACCTTCATTCCATCATTTATTAGCCTCCAGGTGCACACATTCTGTTTCATAATTTTTTGTCTAGTTTTGTTTGCATTTCTAGGTCATTTATCACATGTTTGCATATCACAATGTGTTTTCAAAAATTATGTATTTCAATAGTTTTGCTTTAATAACCCATCTCTTTTATCAATCTATTGCATTTAGGACATTCCATTTAGACATACTTCAATTATATTAGCATTAGTCATGAGTATATCACCAAGTTTTTGTGGGTTACATTTCTCCTTTTAGGTGAAAAACCCTTGAAGTGTAAGAGAGTGCCTACCTACAAAAACTAGTGACACAAGAGGACTGCCACAGTTAGTCCCCTGCTTTGGTGTTCCCACCTCCATGGAAAACCAATATAGCAACGATTGGAGAAATGTGATAAAGAAAGATATTGAAATAGCAATACAAAGCAATACATTGAACAACAATATGCTACAATATTAAAGCAATAATGCAAGAGAAAAAGAAGATGGAGTGATATCACCTTCCATGTGCACTCAAGTAAAATGGGAGAATGAGTGAGCTCACAAGCTATCAAGATTGACATTTCGACAACAACGAAGAGAGTGAGCCAACAAAATATCAACTTGCAACTTCAATGGAAGTGGCAGAACTAGTTGAGAATGCTATGAGAAGAGTGTAAAGGTAGTTGCCAAGAATGAATCCGATCAAGAGAGAGTGAGAGAATGGAAGAGATCATCATTTTGAAGGTGAAATTGGAGGAAAAAGAGTCATTCAAGGTCGTTCAAGGGAGCAGAGACGTTACACTTCACGTCGCTAATGGAGAATTGTAACACCTCTGCGGATTCTAAAGGTAGGAATCCTATCAGGATGGCAACATGTTGCATAGAAGTTTGTGTGACGTGCTAACGTCCCAAACAAAATATCCTCCATTGACACAAAAAATAGCTGCCAGGTGGATGGGAAGCAAATGAATGATGTGGAATTGCATTATCAGACTTAATCATCTAAGGTAGGGGGTGTGTAAATGTGGAATTTTCCTAGGGGTGCAAATTCACACCATTATAGTGAGATGATCTCTTGATAGGAGATCCAAACTTGTTTATGGAGACACATACTTCAGATTTGAAGGACACATTTGAGGCGTTATCTCTCCTCTTTAATGACAGTCATTACATAATTGTTGTCAAACCATCATTGTCTTTGGATTGTGCTCCGTACATTAGTCTCTACAAGATTTTGATTCGTCATCTTCAATAGTTGTGGCCTAAAACACCTAATTTGATTGTTACAGCTTTCAACATCGACATGGGGATACTTGAGCCGACTTTAGAGACTTCATACATTTTGCACTTTCTTCCTACATATTCCTTTCAGGACTTGGGAGATAGCTTGCATATACACCATTGGTTTTGTTTCTTCCTAAGGGAAGGAATGTTGTTCGATGATCGTGGACTATTTTCTCCATCTAGTTTTGAGCATCTACCATTGGATCTCTTTGGGGAATGATACTTAGTCCTTCTCTTCTATTCTCTCTCTATTTTTTTTGAGGGGGGGGTTGATCTCTCTCTATTTGTGGGGGGGCTTCTTTGGGGGGAATTCGATATGTACATGGGTACCTAACATGGACTTATTTGCCGCGACCCATCATCTTTTGTATCCTCCTAAGTTGTGCTTAAGAGGGGGTGTTAGTGTAGGTTTTTATTTCCTAGTGGGATATTTAATTTTTCTAGTCTAGGATATTTAATTTTTCTAGTCAAATATTTAATATTCCTAGTGGGATATTAAATTCCCTTATTTATAAGTTTTTCCTACACATTTGTTAAGCTTGCTTAGGATAATAAGTGAGTTAATCATTTAATAATTAGGAGATAAAGTGATGAGTTATCCTCCACCTTTTAAGGGTGGAATATTTACTTTTTCATCACTTTATTTAATGTTGGTGGTCAATTCTCATTGGTTGATTTGCAACCTCCATCCTCTCCTAAGTTCTATATAAACTCACTACCTAGCTTGTATTTTGCATCATCTTGGAAGCTCTTAATGCACTTTTTTCATATTGACATTGCATAATCTCTCAAAGTCTTGGTTTGTATTCTTCATGTTTTTTCAATTTATGTAACTTTAATTTTCTCTTAAAAAGCTTCTCAGGTTATTCAATCTATTTCAGACTTCTAACAGTTTGTCTTTTAAATTAATTTAAAATTTAAATATTCTATACACAAATTGAATAAATATCTTGATAATATTTTCTCTCGACGTAATAAAGAAAATCAAATTATATGTTTTACTATTTTTTTGTATTGTAAATTTCAATCTAAAATTGAAAAAATAGTTAAGAGACCATTAGATTTTAGGCATGCCACAAAGGCATTTAACACAAAATTGTTACGTTGAGAGGCATTTCTCACTTACAACACATACTTTGATAGTTCATGTACACAAAATATAAAAGAATAAAAACAAAGTTATCTCATTGTCCATATCTTTAAGTAGATAGATCACATCAAATGATAATGCAACTCTTTAATCCTTTAAAGCTAGAAAACAACATTTATCTCAAGTTTGAAGAGAGTTATTTTGAAGCCAATGCAATGAAAACCAAGTCTCGAAGCTTATCCAATTTTTTCATCTTTGTTGGTTGAAGGTTGAGACTTTTCTTTCTCTTTGCTTCAATGCAATGTGAGGTGAAATAAGCAATCTTAGTACCCTGGACATATGGTCACAAGGATCTAGAGCTTTAGTCATTTTCTTATTATCTAGAGTGTTGTTCACCTTACTAACCACTTCTAGAGACAATTTGTTGGTACAAAGTTGGAGAATGACCATTCCCATGCTATAAACATTGGATTTGATGAAGAATTTCCGTTTCACAAATAATCAACATTCATGTTAAAAAGCATGCCTTTCATCTTCATAAATTATCTTGTTCTCCATATCTTTAAGTAGATAGATTACAACAGATGATAATGCAACTTTTTAATCCTTTAAAACTACAATTTTAAATGAGTTTATTTTGAACGGGTTCTTGTTTCTTTACTGCCCATCACAATATTGACTTCATTGATATTCTTCGTGAGTTTATATATATCTTTAGCAATAATCAAATATTGATTGTATTGCAATAGGCTTATATGACCTATTATTTAAATATAACTCATTTCATTCTGAGTAGAGTTTGTGCATCCGAGGAGTGCATGTTAGATTGTCATTTTTTGTTTTTTTTAAGATCACACACTTCATGAATGAGAAAAATCACTTGAAAAAAGCAAGAAAAAGCAAGAAAGTTTTATTTAATGTTTTGATTGTATAAATGATCTACGACATATGAAAGTGATATAACATTTTATTAATTTCTATTCTTAAGACGGTCCTCGGTATGTATATAAGTGGTGGATCAAATCCGTTTCCCTGCCCACTACTGGGGAGGCCTGCGCCATTGACGTACACGACCTTGATTGGTCTGTGCTCTGTTTACATCTGAAGCGTTTTATTGTCTTAAGGCCGAACCGACGAGAGATACACAGGAGAATCCTGCATAAAAATGGCGGATTTCCGTGCAGAGATATGCAACTTGGTTAGGATTCACAACGAATTTAAAGATAAATTGCGGCCGGTTACTATCTTCCAACCCTATCTTCCAAGAATGGTTGGAGGCCTGTGAAGAAACGAGCATGAGTGATGCAGACAAGTCCAATGTAGGGGTGGCAATATTCATGTCGGCAAAACTGCAAGCAGCCATTCAAAATGAGCCTGCTGTTGTAGGTAATCGTGTGTCTCTGCGGTTGCAGATTTATCCAAAGGTTTGGTTACCAAACACAGAGTTATTGGGCAGGGTTCTTCTGGAGAAGTATACGATTTGATTACTCTCTCCTGAACTTATTTCATAGCTGAAACCCGCGGTTTTTCTGAAACATCGGCCGCAGCACCATTCTTGTCTGCTTCCATTGCAAGAGTTGTTCTGATGCAAACACAAACGAAATTCCATCGCAATATATCATGTAAGTTCGCGCTGGCTTTGAGAAATTGTGAAACTGTGGATTCTTCTATGGGTAAGCACAAACAGCAGAAGCGTGGGATGTGTATATGGGCAAGCGCGTCGTTTGTTGTTGGCGTGAGGGTGGCTGCTGCTATTTGGTGGACTGACAGTTGCGGCGGCTAAAAAAGCTCAAATCCTTTAACCACCCAGGGATATGAATGCGTTTAATTTTTATTTTTTTCCAAGCAAAGACACTATCCCAGTATCTCTTTACTTTATCCGGCGTGAGACGATATTTTAGGCTGTTTTTGTCCTTGATTCTCACGCTAAATAGCCTGTGGCTTTTTATATTTGCCAGCTTAAACGCTATTTCAGTGTCGCGTTACTTTATCCAGCGTCAGACAATATTCTAGGTTGCTTTTGGACTTGATTCTCACACTAAATAGTCTATCGGCTAAATTTTCTAGACGGAGGGTCAAGGAATTTACTTTGTTATGACGTTGCAAGCAGTTTTCGTAACAGGGAAGGCATTCCGATCAAGAACAAACATAGTTACCCATTTGGTTGCGTCCTGTTATGCGGCAGAGGACTGAGGAAATTGATTAAAGGGGTTAAGAAAGGAAGAAAAAAAAGAAGAAAGAGAATGAACAGAGACAGAGGCAGAGCTGGTGACAGAAGTACAATCTACCTGTTGGCAAAGGCATGTTGTCTCTGAGTATTGTCACATGGGAAGGAAGCCCCCGGTCACAGCCGGCTTAATTGCAGTAAACACATTGATTTATTTCAGGCCCGGTGTGTTGAATAATTTGCTTCCTTCTCTCTCCGAGGCCTCTCTCAATCCCCATTTGGTTATCAAGGTAAGCTTCAAACATCCAATTAATTAAATTCTACACACATAAAACCAGATAATTTAAGTTCAAATATTGAATTTTTTTCGTTTATTTTTTCCTTTTCCTTTTGGATGCAGAACAAATAAAATATAATACGGGTATTGTGATTTTCAAGCAAAATGTTCCTTTGCTTACAACCACTCAGTTGAAATGGTTTTCTGAATTTTTGTAATTGTAGTATTCCTAGGAAATGCAATTGTTGTTTGTGTGTAACTGAATTTGTGGGGTGGATCGCCTCTATGTTCTGTTGAAGCGTTTCCCTGATATATCCTGGCCCAATTGGGTGGGGTGAACCCTAGGCAATTGCAAGAAATGTGATCCGACAATTGTGTTTCCCTATTTGCATTATTAAACTGGTTCGCACACTCGTTTTTTCATGTTTTTTCCAGGTTGTATTTACTATTTGCAAATTAACTCAACGTTTGGCTTACCGAGCTGTTGCCATGTAAAGCCCAACTTTTTTGACTTATATGACGTTTGGACCATTAACAATGTGCACGATTAGTCTTTGTGTATATATCTATACATCCGGATGGCATCGTGCTTTCTATTAGTCGATTCAGAAGAGGCATACCCCATGTCAGGTAGAAGAGTTGACTATACTGGGGCCATTGTTTTAAATTAGATATGGACTTTGGCTCATTGAGATCGTCTGCCTTTAGTGATTGGTCCGTATCTGTTACTAGAGAGTTTCTCCACAATTGAGTATCTTAATAAGTGTAGGCTAATATTTTACACACACATGCATACACACATATGGGATTGCTTACCTTTGGTGATTGGTCTGTATTCTCGTGCTGGAGAGTTTCTCCACAATTGATGCTAGCATTCTAACCATGAGCCTGATCATCTCTCCTGTTTTCTCCTATAAATTTGGCGGACATGATCCTTGATGACTCTAAAGATATTTTGGCTCAGTTGTAGGGGACGGATGGTTCTGTTGTAGCAGTTGGCTGGTTAGGATGAGTCAAACGAAGAATTGGCTAGCCTTACTTAATCCTGGTGTGATTAAGCATGTAAGCTTAGTTTTTTATAGCAGTCAGATCATATTATTACCAATCATGTGTTGTATCTTGCTCCATAGTAAGTGGGAGCTTGCTCATTATGATAGTCTATTGCTCTCATTGTCTTATGGAGTATGCCCCTACAAAGTGGTAGAATAATACTTCACTTTTTATTTTGTTCTCTGTATTATTCGTTACCTATTTTCTGTTACATGTCAACTATTCACTGCCTAAGTTAATATTGGAGAACTTAACTGTAACATCTTAATAGAAATAGATAATTACATAGGAATCAAAACTTGAGGCATATAGATGCAGAACTTTATTGTTGTATAACCTTGGTGGCCAGATTTGTTAAAACTTTAAAAAGGCATTTGGCTGTTGGGACAAATTTTCTTAAATTCTCAAGAATTTTACAATTTTTTTGGATTAGTGTAACTCGCGAACAATTAGGGTAAAATGAACACCGTCAGATGTTCAAACTGTTTGTTTTTTGTGTTTCTATTTTAAATTTTGGGTGCAACATATTTCTGCCATTTCCAAGTACCTTTTCCAGTTCATTTTGCCAAGAGTGCTCCCAACATTCTTTAGAATGCTCCGATGGGCCTCAAATAAAAAAAAAGAAACAGTTGACCAAAAATAAAGCAGTTAGGAGAAAAAGGTTAATTGTATATTTAGAAAGTTATAATAAATGACTTTAATTTCTACATTTAAATAATAATATAAAAATAAATCACCACAGTCCACCTTTTCACTTGTAATTGCAAACCTTGTAGGTTTGATCAATTCATAACAGAGACTTTAAGCTTCATATAAATCCTTTACTCGAATAAATTTTCTGATGTCACTTAAAGCTGTGTAGGAAATGAAAATACTTTCTCAAATATGAAAACTGCCAAAACAGTCAAAATGTGAGGAACACTGTTACAAGTTTGATATTGTTTATGTGGGGAAATTCTTAAGGGATAAAAATTCATAGGAAACAGGAGTAGATGCTTGATTATTGGAATGTGCATTCATTAAAGAGCACATGCATAGGTTCTCCCTGGATCTTGTGGCCAACAAAAGTATTTTCTTTGCCTCTGGTCCTACTCCAAAGCTCCACCAAGCTTCTACCATGAACAGTAGTCTCCGTCATGCCCCTTGCATAGATTTCTCTGCATCCATGACCATGAATGTCTTATCAAATTTTAAATGAATGTATGTGCTTGTATGCCTTCTTTGTATGAACGTATCAATTGATCATGACTGAATGAAATGTTTGGATGACTGCTGGAAAATTTTGGATGATCGATTTCATGTATATCCACTGTTGGACTTCCAAATGTCTTTTTTTTTATTGGGTGCATTGTGTGATGGTTACATCTGTGAGGGGGTTAGTCTTCTAACCACTCCCCCATGCAGGTCACATCCTCCACAGTGGTCGGTCTTCTAATCGTCATTGCAACTGATTGGTAGACTCAGACCTCAAATGTAATGTCCCCTAGTTGGGGTTTGCCTGAATTTGCCCAAAAAGTAACAATTCCAACAATATAATTTGTTTTGCAAATAGTATTCTAAAATTAAATCATATAAAAGTTATTGAACTTAAGAGTACATGAACAATTAATAAAAATAACATTGCTAAATTGGGTATAATCTATAGTTTCATTTCCAATAACCAATCATAGAAAGGCTTGGAAAGGAAAACACGGTAGGGCACCTGAAGTTTGTTCATCACAATTAAGCCCAAGAGCGTGGCAATCACCCCTTGGCCCCAAGTGGCAGGAACTCCTGTTACCATCCAACATGGGGTGGTCTACTCCATTGTGGACCCCGGGGACTGTTCATCACAATTAAGCCCAAGAGCGAGGCAATGACCCCTTGGCCACAAGTGGCAGGAACTTGCGTTACCATCCAATATGGGGTGGTCTACTTACATTGTGGAACCGGTCTGCTGCCTCTCCCAATTGTGTTCCCTTGCAAATCCATGCCTGATTGCTTATAGGGAAACTAATAGATTAAATCAATCATTATAAGAGCCTTAAATAGATTAGCAATTCCCATTAGTGACTAGGTTGAAGATACATAAGAGAATATATATATAAAAAACATTATACTTCATCATGATGCATACCAATCACTTATTATATTCAATGGCTGCTGCCTTTCTGAATGTAGATGTTTATTTATTTTCTGATCTCCTTCGATGCCTCTTTCATTTGAAATGTTCTTCTTTTTATACCTTGTGGTGGGGAAGAGTCACCTCTTTCTGCTCCTTATCTTTGTAAGGGACATCTCTTCAAAACCCAAGCGCTGCCTTGTTTTGTTATTGACTTGCTTTACCAAGCACTGCCTTTAATTAATTATATTTTTATTAATTATTTGCCTTTAGGGAATCGTCGCCCATGATGTCCCTTATATATTCAATCCCCTTTGCTATTTTACTTCTAGCGGTGATTATTGCTGCAGGGTCTTACGGGTGGGGGCATGACGTCAAAACTGTCATAACCCCTGATCGCAGCCTGCATAGGATAATAAAATAATCACTGCCAAAAGAAACTACAGCGATTCCTTAAGGCAACACAGTTAAGACTTTATTTAAATAGAAGAGTCACAAAAAAAATCGCACCTTTATGAAAATGGAGGATCACAGCTATACAGCCTCTTATTAATGATCGATCAGTGTAAAGGAAGGTGATTTTAGCCTCAAAAAGGTATGAATTAAAATAAAATGAAGAGTCTAAAAGGAAGCACTCCATGTTGGAAAGGAGCCAATAAAATAAATAACAAAATAATAATAATTAATCAAGAAAGGCAGCGCTCCATTGAGGAAAGACATGACTCTTGGCAAGGGATATAATTTATGAAAGGATGTCACTTTTCCTCTCAAGGGGAAGATATTAAAGAGAAGACATTTCATTGTAGGAAGGCATCGAATGGGTCTGATCTGAATTGGCATTTTAAGAAATTAGTAAATTGATTAAGAAAGTATTTGGTATGCATTTGGTTGTATATGCATTTAATATATAATATTTGATAGGCATATATATATAGCTAATTTCATAATGATTAATATGCAATAAGGAGAGATATGTCTAAATTAGTAAATAAGGGAAAATACTGAATTTATTTATATTACTATAATCTCCATCTTTTTCTTTAAGCAATCATGTGTAGGGTTGGCAAGGAAACATGCTAGGGAAGGGCAGTATAGGTTCTCACAATGTAAGTACACCACCCTAAGTTGGATGGAATTGTCTTGGTTGGATGTTCCTGCCACTTGGGGCCAAGGGGGGTATGAGCATGCCCTTGGGCTTAATTGTGATGAATAGTTTTTCTAGTGCCCTATCATGTGTTTCTCTCCAATCCCTACCATGATTGGTTATTGGAAAAGAGTCTATAGATTGGATTCAAGTTTAAGTTGTTATTCATTATTTCATAAATGTTAATAGTTCATTTATTCTTAAGTTCAATATCTGTTATATAATCTACTATGGAATATTATTTGTAAAACAATTTTATGTTGTGTAATTGTCACTTAAGGCAAATTCAGGCATACTCCAAGTAGGGGGCATTACAAAAGCTTAATTTGGTTGTTTTATTCCATGATTTACACTTGAAGTTGAACCTCATCTAATTAATGACTCTTGTTTGTTGAGATGGTTGCCATCTCGAATTTTTCCTTTACTCAGAAGGTGGCCATTGAGAGACTTCAACCACAGAGGAACATTGACGACAAATGCACATGGGCAACACGATGACTTTGTCCCCTACAAAGGGCTACCAACTATGGAGGACTGCTATCAAAAGAGGGACATTGGATCTCAACATTTAAGATGACTTCCAACTTGGAATTTGGATGTTGTCCATCTTGTCAGTCATCTTGAACAGAGGCCTATTCTGACATAGGCCAACTAAATGGTCCTTTAAATTGCAATCTTTTTCTCAAATGTTACCAACTCCCCCAAATTCTCAGAGTGCTTATCTCAAACTTTTCTGATCAATTTTCTGGCTTTTGGAGCCTATTTGGTGTGTTAAAGCCTTATATACCTTGTACTCAAATTTGTCATTTAGCTGAAAAATCAACACTTGGTCAAAAATATCATGACCATTTTGTTCACTTTGTGAGCATTAATAGTAAATACAATGATTTATATGCACAATCATTTACAAGAAACAATAAGACCAAAATATGACATTTTCTAGAGGTCAGCTTATGTTGAGACATTCTATTCCTGAAATTTTGTAAAGAAATTGCCTTGTGATATCAAACAGAAACTGAGATGGTGTAACTGAACCAAGATATTGAAGTAACAGATAGGGGCAGAGATGAATGAATTTTAAGCTAAAAAATTTGAAGTTAAATGGTTAATTGATCCAGTTGTTACTTGTATTGGTATAACATGTGATCCTACAGTTAAGGAGAGAAGAGTGAATGTGTCATGCTAGAGATGTAAATAATGTACAGGTGTTCTTGCTCAGGTGTGACTATGTCATGCCATAGATGTAAATTATGTGTATTATGGTAGCAGGACAAAGGGAAGCTCTTAAGGTATTACAGAACAACTGTAATTGATTGTTTTGTTGGGAGTTTACCAAATTCATTAGATCTAATGTTTCTCACATGGCACAGAATGTAAAATGTACCAATCAACAATTTTTCTTTTCTAGATAACAAATAACCTAATTAATTGCATGAGAAAAGTCTTGTAATGAGTAGTCTGATTCTTACTTATGAGAAGACAAGATACATGTAAGTCAGTCACCAGGAGACATGGGATATAGTTATTGGGAATGGCACTTGGGCGTTCAGGTTAATATGAAAATGAATCAGTATGGCTATATTACATCTTTACATGGTCACCCAGAGATATGGGAATGTGGACGCCCATCCTTAAATCCAAGTTCCCTGCCAAGGATGGTGTAAGTTTACTGATATACAATTTTTTTTAATGAAACATGCAGTTCTATCTAGATACAAGATTGTCATGGAGAAAGACGCAAGGCTAATATTGTAATGTAACTAAGCTGAAAGCTTCCCTTAATATAGAATGAAAATAGGGTAACATACAAGCCTAATTACAAACTTAGGGTTAGAGAGATTCGTACAATTTTCTTGCATGGCTCCATGGAAGATGGAGCACCCCCTGTTGTGCTGGGCAGCTTTCCTAACCTACAAAAGATTAGGGCAAAGCATGAATATAACCAGATGCATGTAAATGCTAAGTTACCGGTTCGGGTACTAGTATAGATACAGGTTCAGGTACAGATACGGTGATACAACATATTTTTCCTTGGGTATGGGTATGGGAATGAATGTATGTATGTATGTATGTATGTATGCATGTATGTGTGTGTGCATGTATGCATGTATGTATGTATTTATGTAGTATGTATAATGTATGTATGTATGTATGTATGTGTGTGTGTGTGTGTGTATGTGTATGTATGTATGTACGCATGTAGTATGTATAATGTATTGATGTATGTGTGTGTGTGTGTGTGTGTGTGTGTGTGTATGTAGTATGTATGTATGCATGCAGTATGTATGTATGTATGTATGTATGCATGTAGTATGTATGTATGCATGTGTGTGTGTATGTGTGTATGTATGTATGTATGTAACATATATACATACATAAATATATACATATACATATATACGTACATAAATACATAAATGAATACATACATATGCATATGCATTTAAACCATAAATACATACACATTTACATACATGAATACAAACATAAATACATACATATGCTTATACATTTAACAGCAAACCATACCCAATGTCTCCAAAAAACTGGCATTTCCTGTTACTGCACCAATTACCTACTTGTTTATGTATGTATGTATCATGTATGTATATATACATACACATATAACATATCTACATACATAAATACATACATATACATATATACATACACATATACATACACATATACATACATAAATATATACATAAATACATGCATATGCATATACATTTAACAGCCAACAATACCCAATGTCTCAAAAAATCTGGCATTTCCTGTTACTGCACCAATTACCTACCTGTTCCTTGTTAACTTACATAAAAACTGTTTTAAAAAATTACTTTTTTTTGGGGGTCCCCCTGGGTCTAGCTAGGTTTGGCCCAGGTTCGGCCAAGGTCCTTCCTAGGCACCCCGGGTTCCCTGTGGGCCAACAAAGAACCAGGACCAGAACTGTACCCACATGGGTATGGGGGGCAAAATAGAAGAACCCGGTAACAGAGTGTAAATGAAATAAAATAACTCACTCCCAAAACAATCAATCCTAAAACAAGGTTTTGGCGCACTGGTCTCCCCTTATTGTCAGGCAAGACACAATCTCTGGCCAAAGGGTATCATGTTCCTCTTCTCAATGAGCTGGAAAAGGAGTATATTGTAAATATTATATCTAGCTAAAAAGCTAAGTTACCGGATTCGCTCAGGAAGGCCCTAGGTTTGAGTCGGGTTTGATTCGGGTCCGAAATTTGGGTCCGGTCTGTGGAAATTCGCTCTGGGTCTGTCTTTTTGACTGTGGGTTCGGCCAGGGTTCGGACCCATGATTGTGGGTCTGGATAGGGTTTGAAAATTTCGAACCCGGGTTCTATTCCGCGCCTAGGCGCGTTTTTTCACCTTTTTTTTTCATTTTTTTAATACTTTTTTGACTCGTTTTTGACTTTTAATGACTTTTTTATTCTTTCTAACCCTAATACTTGCCTCAAAAACATGAAATAGGTAAAGTGAAACTCATTTACCAATTTGTGAATGAGAAAAAAGGATTTTTTGCCTCCATTGCTGAACTTTCTCTTTTGCTTGCACAAGCTGGAATAGACTTGAAGGCTGATCGTAGATTGTTCAAAGTTGATTGTTGTGCTATTCCTAAGCACTTGCAAGTGTCTATTCGTTGCTAAGAAGATCGTAGAGCAAGATTTCTTCAAAAGAGGTAGGTTTTTTGAAGTTTTTTGATTATTTTTTTTACATTTTTTTTCACAAGTGAACTTCAACTCTTTTGTTTTGTTTTTTAGTTATTGTTTTGTTTTACTTTTCATTCCTCTAAATGTCTATAACACATGTTCAATTTTTTCATTTTTTTGAAATTAATTAAGTCTTTTAGTTTCAAATTCAATGAATCAATACCAAAATTTCAATATGTTGTGCCTTAGGTATTCACTATTCCATATTACAATGGCAACCGGTACCTCCTCAGGCTCAATCCAATCTCATTTCAAAATAAACCCAGCCTCTCCCCTTTGGAAATATGTAGAAATGGTTCAGCAACTTCCAGGTGGTGGAGGATATGTTTGGATTTGTAGTCATTGCAATGTTCAATATTCGAGCTCATACAGTCGAGTAAAAGGGCACTTGTGCGGGATCCCTGAAACAGGCATCAAAAATTGTCCAGGTGAAAACAACAATGGCATTCCAAAAGATATAGTGTTGAAATATATTGTTGAGCAAGAAAAGGCAGACCAAAAAACAACCAGTGGTAAAACAAGCCATCCTTTGAAGAAAGGATCTCGATCCATGAAACCCCCTACACCACCTTCTTATTTTCCACCTACAGAAAGCCATCCATTTATGGACATCCCTCAAGAGCAAACCATGCCCTCTTCAAATAAAAGATCTAAGGGACCGTTGGAAGCTTCATTTCAGAATGAGGCAAGAGAGATTGTTGATCAAGACATAGCAAGATGTGTCTATGCCAATGGATTGGCATTCAATGTTGTTCGTTCACCATATTGGCAAAAAATGGTGAAATCTATTAATGAGGCTCCAAAGGGGTATAAGGGCCCAGGTTTTGAGAAGGTGCGTTGCACCTTATTGGAGAAAGAGGTGAAACATGTAGCAGACTCTTTGAAGCCCATAAGGGATTCGTGGATCGAAACAGGGGTGACCATAGTTTCTGATGGATGGAAAGATGCAAGAAATCACCCATTGATCAATGTTATTGCTGTGTCCCCTAAAGGGGCAATGTTTTTGAGAGCAGTGGATTGTGAAGGACAGGTGAAAGATGGTCCATTTATTGCTGACATCCTTTGCCAAGCTATTGAAGAAGTGGGCCATCAAAATGTTGTGCAAGTTGTAACCGACAATGCCAAAAATTGTAGGGCTGCTGGGTTATTGGTTGAGGAGAAGTATCCACACATTTTTTGGACACCTTGTGCTATCCACTCCCTCAATCTAATGCTACAAAAAATTGGATCCAAAATTGAATGGATCAAACAGGTGTATGCCGAGGGCGAAGACATCCAAATGTTTGTCACCAACCACCATATGACGCAAGGAATATTTAGACAATTCTCAAAATTGGAGTTGTTGAAGGTAAGTTAATTCTCAATATTTTTAAATTTTTGAATTTTCTTTTAATTTTAATTTTTAAATTTTGATTTTGTATATTTAAATTATATTTTAATTTTAATTTTGATTTTCAAACAGGTTGCCGAGACCCGTTTTGCCTCCAACACAATTGTGTTGAGACGACTTATAAAGGTTCGTGAGGCACTATGTGCCATGGTAATCAGCCCTAATTGGGTTGTATGGAAGCAATCTAGCAATGAAAGGGCAAATAGGATCAAGCAAAGGATCCTAGATGATGGTTGGTGGGATCGTGTTGAATATCTCGTCAGTTTCACCGAGCCCATACTGAGCATGATCCGTTACACTGACTTGGATAGACCTTGTTTGGGCGAAATATATGATGGTATCGACTCAATGATTGAGAAGATGAGATCCATCATCAATGCAAAAGAGGAAGATCTTGAAGAAAATTCTTCAAAGAGCTACAGGAAATCATGGTTGATAGATGGAGCAAAATGACCACTCCCTTGTATCTTCTCGCTTTTGCATTGAGTCCCAAATATTATAGTCCTAAGATACTTTCTGCTTCATCAAGAGCTGCTCCATATAGGGATGGTGAAGTAGCCCAAGGGTACAAGGCAGCAATTCGTAGAATTTTCACTGATTGTGACCAACGTGATCGAGTGAGGGCTGAGTTTATGGCTTTTGCATGCTATGGGAGTGTTGATTAGAATATGGATGCTCTTCGAGACAAGTGCAGGGTGGATGCTCATAGTTGGTGGTACTTCCATGGGCAAGAATACATGCACCTCCAACCTATTGCAATAAAAGTTTTATCCCAAGTAAGTTTTATATTTGTAATTTTAATTTTAATTTTTAATTAATAATTTTGTTTAGTTAAATTTTGTAACTCTTAACTATTTATTAATTTAATTTGGTCTTAATAGGTTGCTAGTTCATCCTCTTTTGAGAGGAATTGGAGCACATACTCCTTCATCCACTCAATAAAACGCAATAGGCTACATTCAAAAAAGGCTGAGGACTTGGTGTATGTGCATTCAAACTTGCGCCTCCTTACACACAAACATAGTTCCTACAAAGGAGACACAAGGAGGTGGGATATTGAGCCAGAGCAGCTTGACTTGGATGCTTCCACAAGTCACTTAGCTGCACTTGATATTGATGATGACTATCAGCCTGAAGCAGCTACTACTGAGCATGAGAGCGGTAGTGTTAGTGCTAGTGGCAGTGCTTGTGCGAGTGCCACTAATGCTATTTGTGGTTCTACACAAAATGTAGCATCTAATGATGCTTGATGATGCTGCTTTTTTTGATGACCCATATGATTTAGATTGATCAATGATCAATAATTAATAATTATTAATGGCTGATTGTAAACACTTGACATTTTTATGTTTGAAGTTTGAACTTTAATTTATAATTCTATATCATGACATTTGACTTTTGAGTATAAAGTGGTGGTGTATTTTTGCTATGTTATTTGACTATTAATATGGTGGTGTATTCTGAACTTAATTACTGCTGCAAATATGTATATATTTCTGATTTTTATATGTTTTTGTATTACCGAACTCAAAACGAACCCAACCCCCAAAAAAAAATTCCTGAACCGGCGAACTGGGTTCTCGAACCCTTCTCGAACCCGAACCCAAACCCAAAACCGAACCGGTCACTTAGCTAAAAAGTAAAAAAAGAAGATGACTGCCTAATATAATATTAAAATACTGAGCCAAAAAGTGGCTGCCTCAATCAGGATAAGGGTTTTGTTTTTTTATAGAAAAAAAAATAGAAAAAGAGTGAAAGGAGGTGGCCACCCTAGAAGCCACTGCCCTAGGGATATAGGAGTCTATTTAAACAAGTGGTAGGCAGCAGAAAACATTCATTCAGACTATGTTTTCTTGAACTCTCATTTGTGCACTTGGTCACACAATCTTAAGGATAAAAACAGAAACCCTTGGGCATCTCAAACTGTCATGTCCCCTTCTCGTTGACATCTCTCAGAGCACAGGATTAGCCTATCATGCGACCCTCGTAGGCTGATAGACTGGATAGAGGGTCATGTTGGAGCTTGGCTCAGCTTCATTTGGCAGAGTTTGATCAGTTGGCTTTCGTTCAGGCTCGTTCGGACACTTCTTGCATAAGTTGCTATTTTTAGCAGTTATTGGCAGTCAGCGTGGGACCCCTGCTATTTTTAGCAGTATGGTTGGATTTCATGCAGAATCACTTCTTCAGTCGACAGCTTCAGACGGCTCGAGCATCGGGTGAATATTGAGCGAGATATTAATATTTAATTGATTTAATTAAATATTAATTATGGAAGCATTATAATATAAAGTTATAATATTTTATTATAACTTAAGTGATTTTGATTAAGGGGGTCGCCCATCATCAGAAAGGGGCCATTTAATGATTACATTTTATAATTAAAAAATTGCCCGAAGACTATTGAAAAGAATTAAATAATGAAAGTCGAATTCTTTAATGAATCCCTATTATTGTGGAATTCGCACTTTTGAGAGTATAAGGCAATTTTCATTGGGATTTGAGCCATTATGTCTATTGTGAATTGAAAATTGATCAAGTCTTCGTCAGAGAACGAAAGCTTTAGGGTTTCAGTCTCGAATGCATTGGGGAACGAGCCATCTCCAGTGAGAGCGATTCAGAGGGTGTGAAATATCATCCGATCTATTGCTAGCAGAGAGATTTCTTCATCTAGAAGAGATCATAGAACTACACAGATCATTCAGTATCAAAGATTTTGTTGGGGTTTAACCAGAGAACATTTATTCTTCAAGGCGCATCATTTCAGAGAGTTTGGACATTGATTTCAGGAAGGTCGTACCATTGTACTTGCTGCTACTGACAAAGCCGTACTTTCCTGTACCTGGCCGTACCATCTCACAGGCCGTACTTCATCTTCTGGGGAAGGCACTTCTTTATTCATCTTCCATTCTTCACTAGTAGTGGCGCCCCTGTACCTGGCATCATTGTTGATCATCAGAAGGTGGGAGAAGAGGTCATTTAATGCAGCCGTACCAGATCTGATTTCTTTCAGCCTGCTGCTAATATCAGGTTCCTTATTTAATAAAAGTCATTGCTTTTTATTTGCATGCTATTGGATCTCAGTTGTAATAAGTCCAGAAGTTTAAGTAATAGACTAGCATTGATATTTGCAATATATTTTGCTATACCTGGAGCTATAAGATTTTAGTGTGAATTTATTATCATTTATTTGCAAAAATCGCGCACACATTTATGCTCAAAACCCAAAAAGCGTCAAAAAATCAAAACTTGAAAAACAAACAAAACAAGCGGTTTAGAATCAAAGGAAACTTAGGGTTTCTATGGTGGTATCGAAGGCTAAATCCGCCATCCCTAAGGGTTTACTAGCGGTCTTATCTTGACCAGGCGGTGGCTCTCCACCGAACATTACCTGACGTTACCGATTGGCAGACAGCGAGTTTGACGGCCGGAAGCATGGTAGCCGGAATGGCAGTGGCGAGAGCGAGATTATACCTAGGGCAGTCCACTAATATGAGATATCGGGGCCGTCTGGTTTTGCATGCACTCAGAGATCTTCGTGCAGGTCAACGGCGGTCCGATGATGTATTACAGCAGTTGGCAGTAGCACTTCAGAGATTGGGTACTCCTAGGAGACCGTCACCACATCGTGACGATGAGAGGAGTGAAGCAGGATCTCGCAGAGCACCGAGGACAACCTCACGGACAGCAGACAGGCCTACATTGTGAAGACGAGGCGAGGCTATTGCGGAGGAGGAGCATGAGGTGTTGTCACGCTTATGGCATGACGAGGTAGAGGTGGTACCACCGAAGGAGTGGAAGCGGATTACTGACCGTTTATTACTGGGCGAGAGCACCGAGAGGTGTGAGTTGGAGACCTAGGTTCCAGAACAATGACCTAAAACATGCAACCAACAGGCTTAATCTAGCGATGTTCGATGGTAGTGGTAAAGTGACAGCTCAGGCTTGGATTAGTAAGCTGGACACTTTTCATACATTGCGTCCGATGGCGGAGAGGGATGCAATCAGGTATGCGACACTACATTTGGAGGGAGTAGCTTACGATTGGTGGCACCACGGTATGGTTACCTTACAGTATGACAGGATCACGTCATACCAGGAGTTTGTGGACAGGTTGGTTGAGCGTTTTGACAGGAAGGATCCAGAATCCTACTTCAGAGACTTAGCTCAGTTGAGACAGAGTGGCAGCTTGGAGTCTTATATTGGTGACTTTCAGAAGTTATCAGTTATGGTTCCGAACATCTCGAGAGAAGCGTTAGTAGTGCACTTTTCATGGTGGGATTGACACTTAATAGCGAGAGGTTGGATCAAAACTAACGATCCGCCTTCATTCTGAGGAAGCTGATGAAGGCTACGAGGTATGGAAGTTAGCAGCACCTTCTAGTAGGAATTCAACTCCAAAGGTTCTTCATCTTCGAGGGGACAATAAGGGGTTTTAGCGAAGCGAGAAATCTGAATTTTAACAAAAGGGCAAATCCAGATTTTAAAAGCAATTCAAAAGGTAAATCCAGCGACTCTGCTGGATGCGTGAGGTATAATGATCTACGTGGAAGAAGCTTTGCTTCTCACTACCAAGAATCCCTATGGCGCCAATCACGGTGTCCTCTAAGACCTAAGGGCAAGGAGCAAATCAGAGTGATGTGGGCATACTATGAGGATTCGGAATCAGAAAATTCCAAACAGCAGGAGAGTTCTGAAGATTCAGAGGCAGAGGCTTCAGAGCCTAGGGCAGAGATAGAGTCAGAACTTCAGATACAGGAGGCACGCTTATCTAGCATTCAACAGGAGGGCTCATTCAGGATTCGTGGTGTGTTAGCAGGACAGAGGGTCATTACCCTACTTGATACAGGAGCTACACATAATTTCATAGATGCTAGATTCGTTGAGAAACGCGGACTCATCACTGAGGAGTTCGAGGGCATTAGAGTCAAGGTGGCCGACGGATACACTTTGAGGTGTGAACGAATGATAAAGGATCTCCCTTTACGCCTGAACAATTATGAGTTCAAGGCTGATTACTACGTAGTTAACATGGGAGACATTGATTTGGTCTTGGGAATGGAGTGGCTTCATTCATTGGAGGAAGTCACCCTTCGTCTCAAGGACATGGAGATCCGTTTTGATGTTGACGGGAAGACACACATACTAAAAGCAATACGGGACAGCAACATCAAAACAATTTCTTTTTGTCGGATGGAGAGGCTCATGCGTCACGACATGGTAGAGTGGGCTGCCGAGTGCACTTTAGCACCTATACAGGAGGGACAGCAAAAGATAGAATATCATCCGGACATTCAGCAGTTGAGAGTCAAACATGACAAGGTGTTCAGTGATATTCCACCAGGGAGACCTCCAGACAGGGGCATAGAGCATATTATTGAGCTTGAGGAGGGCGCTAAGCCCGTTATGATTACAACATATAGACATCCTAAACGGCTGAAGGATGAGATCGAGAAAACGATCAAAGAGTTACTTGCTATGGGTCACATTCGGCCTAGCAAGTCACCGTTCACTTCTTCGGTTGTCTTGGTTAAGAAGAAGGATGGAACATTACGCATGTGTATCGACTATAGAGTCCTGAACAAGAGGACGATCAAAAACAGGTATCCGATACCGCGTATTGATGAGCTTATTGATGAGCTCCATGGAGCATGTTACTTCACCAAAATTGATTTACGGTCGGGGTATCATCAGATCAGGGTCCGTGAGCAGGATATAGAGAAGACTGCCTTCCGATGTCATTGTGGGCACTTCGAGTTCGTAGTGATGCCATTTGGGCTCACTAATGCACCAGCTACATTTCAGTCCACGATGAACAGGGTTTTTCATTCACAGCTGAGGAGATTCGTGTTGGTCTTCTTCGATGATATCCTTATATACAGCAGGACATGGCAGGAGCATCTGGCTCACCTGGAGACCGTGTTGAGTATTTTGGAGAGGGAGTCCTTGTACGCCAAGGAATCCAAGTGTGACTTGGGGATGACCGAATTGCTATATCTAGGTCACATTATCAGTGCAGGAGGAGTGCGGATGGATCCTGAAAAGATCCGCGCCATTATTGACTGGCCTACACCGGCAAACCTAACACAGTTGAGAGGGTTTCTAGGCTTGTGTGGATTCTACTGTAGATTCGTGAATGGTTATTCACGACATGCAGCCCCTATGACAGATTTACTGAAGAAGGGTGCATTTATTTGGACTCCTGAGGCACAGGAGTGTTTTATGAGGTTTAAGGAGTTGATGACCACATGCCCTGTATTGGCACTACCAGACTTTACGAAGCCTTTCGAGCTTCAGTGCGATGCATCAGGTGAGGGCATTGGTGCGGTGCTTATGCAGGACAAGCACCCGATTGTGTATGAGAGCCGCAAGCTCAGAGGGCCAGAGAGACTATATAGCATATATGATAAGGAGATGCTTACTATCATGCATGCCTTAGCAAAATTTAGACAGTATCTTGTTGGCAGCAAATTTTGCATTAAAACTGACCATAACAGTTTGAGACACTTCTTGGGGTAGCGAGATCTTAATGATCGTCAGTAGAAGTGGGTCAGTAAGTTGCAGGCTTATGACTTTGATATCTCGTATATCAAAGGTACACAGAACGTAGTGGCTGATGCACTTTCACGTAGACCATATTTGAGCGCTATGGTTCACATTTTGGAGGATTGGAGGCATATGATTGTGGCAGAGTATGCCAAGGACACTTGGGCCTCCAGTATTGTTGAGGGATCGACGGTTGATACCAGGTATACACTTGTGAATGATTTGATCATTTACAAGAACAGGATATATTTGATCCCCGGTTCAGAGGTGAAGAGCATCATCATGCGGGCCTTTCATGACGATGCCTACAGCAGGACATCCCGGGTACTTCAAGACCTGAGGCAGGTTAGGAGGAGGAATTCACATGGAAAGGACTCAAGGCAGATGTTCTTCAATACGTGCGTGAGTGCCCTGTTTGTCAGCAGAACAAGCAGGAGAACACGTACCCGGCAGTTTATTGCAGCCACTTCCGATTCCTGACAGGAAGTGGGAATGCCTGTTGATGGACTTTATTACGGGCTTGCCTAAAGCCCAAGGGCGTGATTGCATATATGTAGTTGTGGATCGGCTTACGAAGTATGCCCACTTCTTCCTGATCACCACAACCTACGCTACGGTAGCAGAGGTATTCTTTCGTGAGGTGTTCAGATTACACGGATTGCCACGGAGCATTGTGAGCGACAGAGATAGTCGGTTCTTGAGTCACTTCTGGCAGGAGGTGTTCAGACTTTGTGGGACCGAGCTTACGCCGAGCACCAGTTACCATCAACAGACAGATGGGCAGACGGAGATAGTAAATAAGTGGGTGGAAGGATACCTCCGAAATTATATTGCAGGGCAGCAGAAGGCATGGGTCAAATGGATACATTTGTGTGAGTATTGTTACAACACGACATTCCATATGACTATTCAGATGTCACCTTTCATGGCGTTGTACGGTTATGAGGCGCCGAGTTTTCTTGATTTGCTACTGAGCGACAGTAGAGTGTCGAGTGCTGGAGATTTATTGTAGGAGAGTCAGGACACTATGAAGGCTCTCAAGGAGAATATCGCCAAGGCACAGAATCAGCAAAAATAGTACGCAGATCAGAAGAGGACGGAGAGGCATTTCGAGGTGGGTGACATGGTTTACCTCATGCTGCAGCCCTACCGTCAGTCCACTCTTAGGAAGAGTGGGTCCGAGAAGCTTAAGCCACGTTACTACGGTCCTTTCAGGATCCTGAGGCGAGTTGGAGAGGTGGCTTATGAGCTTGAGCTTCCGGCAGAGAGCAGCGTACACAATGTATTTCATGTATCACGCCTCAAGAAGGCGTTGGGACACCGTGTGGTACCGTCTGCAGTTCTACCTCCCTTAGATGATGAGGGAAAATTGATCTTAGTACCTGAGTCAATCCTGGAGTACAGAGAGAGACAGTTGCGTAGGAGGACTATCAGGGAATATCTAGTGAAATGGAGAGATTTTCCTGTTGAGGATGCTACATGGGAGAGCGAGGATATTCTGCAGATCCGGAGTTGAGATTGCGAGGACAAGCAATTCCAGGAGGCGACTATCATGTCCCCTTCTCGTTGACATCTCGACAGGATTAGCCTATCATGCCCCTCGTAGGCTGATAGACTGGATAGAGGGTCATGTTGGAGCTTGGCTCAGCTTCAGTTGGCAGAGTTTGATCAGTTGGCTTTCGTTCGGCTCGTTCGGACACTTCTTGCATAAGTTGCTATTTTTAGCAGTTATTGGCAGTCAGCGTGGGACCCCTGCTATTTTTAGCAGTATGGTTGGATTTCATGCAGAATCACTTCTTCAGTCGACAGCTTCAGACGGCTCGAGCATCGGGTGAATATTGAGCGAGATATTAATATTTAATTGATTTAATTAAATATTAATTATGGAAGCATTATAATATAAAGTTATAATATTTTATTATAACTTAAGTGATTTTGATTAAGGGGGTCGCCCATCATCAGAAAGGGGCCATTTAATGATTACATTTTATAATTAAAAAATTGCCCGAAGACTATTGAAAAGAATTAAATAATGAAAGTCGAATTCTTTAATGAATCCCTATTATTGTGGAATTCGCACTTTTGAGAGTATAAGGCAATTTTCATTGGGATTTGAGCCATTATGTCTATTGTGAATTGAAAATTGATCAAGTCTTCGTCAGAGAACGAAAGCTTTAGGGTTTCAGTCTCGAATGCATTGGGGAACGAGCCATCTCCAGTGAGAGCGATTCAGAGGGTGTGAAATATCATCCGATCTATTGCTAGCAGAGAGATTTCTTCATCTAGAAGAGATCATAGAACTACACAGATCATTCAGTATCAAAGATTTTGTTGGGGTTTAACCAGAGAACATTTATTCTTCAAGGCGCATCATTTCAGAGAGTTTGGACATTGATTTCAGGAAGGTCGTACCATTGTACTTGCTGCTACTGACAAAGCCGTACTTTCCTGTACCTGGCCGTACCATCTCACAGGCCGTACTTCATCTTCTGGGGAAGGCACTTCTTTATTCATCTTCCATTCTTCACTAGTAGTGGCGCCCCTGTACCTGGCATCATTGTTGATCATCAGAAGGTGGGAGAAGAGGTCATTTAATGCAGCCGTACCAGATCTGATTTCTTTCAGCCTGCTGCTAATATCAGGTTCCTTATTTAATAAAAGTCATTGTTTTGTATTTGCATGCTATTGGATCTCAGTGTAATAAGTCCAGAAGTTTAAATAATAGACTGGCATTGATAGTTGCAATATATTTTGCTATTCCTGGAGCTATAAGATTTTATTTTGAATTTATTATCATTTATTTGCAAAATCGCACTTTTACATTTATGCTCAAAAACCCAAAAATGTCAAAAAAATCAAAACTTCAGAAAAACAAACAAAAACAAGCAGTTTCAGAATCAGGGGAAACTTAGGGTTTCTACACAAACGGAGACTGGGGATGAAAATTCCCAGCCTTCCAGTTGGTTATTCCAATCAAGAATTGCATAGGGATTATAGAGTGTAGTTCTAGTTTTGTAGTTTCAGTATGTTTATAGTTTAGTAGTTTTTGAAATGAACTAAACTCATGATACACGAAAAGTTAAAATTATTGATTTAATAAATTAGAATAAATTATAAGAATTTTGCACACATGGTTTTGAAAGCTAAAAACTCATCATATATTTTTTTAAAATGTCAAAATATTACATAAAAGAATACGGATAAAATTTAGTTACACACATTTCATATTCCTTTTGTATACCGACATTACAATTTCATAATAATTATAGAGTTTAGTAATAAATTGAACAAGCTAATATCTCCTAATTACATTCAAGTATTTATACATGATACATTTAAGTCTATAAATAACAATGACACAGAATGTCCTCAATAAGTGCAAGTAATCTAGTTTTATCAAGCTACGTGGAGGGAGAGCATCATTTGAGTGGTTCACCTCCAACCACAGATCGGCAGTCCCTTGCATACCTTCCTACTAGAAGTGGCCCGACTCTTCAATGAGGGTGACAGGTTGTGGTATTGGCAAGAGTAACATGTCCAATCTGAGAACTAAGTGCAAAAGTACTACACTATCACATATAGTCTGTCATGCATCTCTAGATACCCTCTGGTTACATGACATCCGACTAATATGCAAACTTGTAGATACTCTGAATTGACAATGCATGCAGCAAGCATTACTTTGGCCAAAGTTTTTGTTTTAGTCGCATTCCAATAATAGTTATGCATGTCATAAGTTCACAAATTACTATCTCTTGCTTGACTCAAATCACAAACAAATATAATTTGTTACAAACTTAGATATAATTTGAGAATATATTCAAAGATGTCATAATAAGCCACAAACTCCCAACATACTTGGCCTTTGAGTGAGATTCAAGCTAGTTTACTATTTAATCACTGAAAAGTTCTATTTCATATATGTAAAATTATTCAAAATGAATATATATCTTATGTGAGCACTCATACAACAGTCTGTTCACATGAACAAGGTGATAGAGGTCTGTTCACTAAAAACATTCTTAAAAATCAGTTAGAAACAACCCAGAATAACGATTATTCATACCAAGTTTCCAATTTTCATGTCCTTTAAAGAAAAGTCATACCATGGATTAAGCAAATGCTGTTGATAACCATTTCCAGAGTCATAGTACTAGTATATTCATGCAATAAGGCCGTTCACAGTCCCTAACAGCTTTAAAGTCCATTTTACATAATTAGTCATGAAGTATACAACCAAGAATAGGAATTAATAAACTGTACAGCAGACCTTTATTCTGTTATAATGTTATGACAGATAGAGCAATGCCTTTTTCATATTACAAAACTCTACACACCATCAACGGTGTAATATAAGCAATTAATACAAGGTTATATGATGTAGATATGCCCAATTCAAAAGAACATATGAGCTGTATATGCGCATAAAAATATCATTGTGTAGAAGGTTTTACAACATATCAATAGCCAGTACTTGAATGTAAATAACCAATCTGTATATATATATATAACTCTGTTGTTCCAGGTATTATTTATAGTTATTCTTTTGAACATAACCATATGCAGAACTGCTGTGTAATGTCCCCTTTTTGGATATACTTAGATTTTGCCCTAAAATCACAATTGCCATTTTTGAACATAACCATATGCAGAACTGCTGTGTAATGTCCCCTTTTTGGATATACTTAGATTTTGCCCTAAAATCACAATTTCAATGGAAAAATAAGAAGTATACCAAAAAGACTCCAGTTTTAACCCTGCAATAATGTTAGCCAATATTATAATTCATAAACAATTAATTGATCATTTGTACCGTTTGCAACATCCATTAAATTATTTGACATATACAAGGTTCATTGATCTTTAAAACAGATAAGTAACTCTCAATACAGATTCAAAGTTATTATCCACTCTAATAATCAACCATTGGGAAGATTGGAGATGAAGCCACAATAGGATGCCTGGAGCATTTTTTCTCTCTAAGCCCAAGGGCGGATAGGCAACCCCCTTGGCCCCCAAATGGCAGACACTTCAGTCATCCATTATGGGTGGCCTACTTAGCATGAAATCTCGTAATTGCTATCCCTCTTGTACTTCCATCTCTTCTTCCCATGATTAATTGTAGAGGCATAAATAACTTATAATTGGACTAGTAACTTAGTTTGAATTGCAGTTCTTATTAGGCTCTATATGAAATGCATGGAATTAATGTATTTAAAACATATACATCAGATTGCATACCACAATATCTATGAAATTATTACTGCCATAACCACAGTATGCAGGTGTAATAGTTATTGATGCAGATGACTTATTCCTGCTCGGTCTGCTGTAGTTTGCAGATATTAGTTGGAATATAAATAAATTCCAAGATGGTTCGATCCATTTTAATATACAGAGATATTGCTTAAAGAGAAACAAATAGATTAAGATAGATGAATAATTATTAATACGGATTAATAATTGCTGCAAGCATCATTATTGCCTAATCGTATAATATCTATCTAAATGTGTGTGTGTGTGTGTGTGTGTATTTGTACTTAACTTCCCTTATCATTGATTTATTATTTGTCTTTATATATCTCTCATTGAACTATCTTCTTCTTCATACGTGCCTCTTGATATCTGTTCTAATTCCAATTGATATTCTGTTTCTTTCAATCTGCTATTGTATTATGATTGCCCCCTATCAGATCTGCATATTGAAGGGTCTTCTATTATATCCTTCTCCTCAAATCTGCTGATGTTTTTATGTTCCCAGTTCCATCCTTTTTTGCTTCCCTTTATCCACATTCCTCATCTCCTTTTATATTATCATGCTTCTACAAAGAGATGTATCTCTTTGAAAGGAGGTGACTTTTTGTTACCAATGTTGATTGCTGCTTTAAACTAATCGCTGCTTATTTTACCACTGCCTTTGTTTACTTTACTTTGGTGTTAAAGCATGAGGGTGGGCCTCTGTTTATAGGATTAATTTTACTTTTTCATTAATTTATTTAACTTTATTATATTGGTCGACCTAGATTTAGTGGTGCAATTTGCAGGGCATGACATGCTGCAATTGGTTTAACACTGTTAAAATCAGCTTTGAAATCAAAAAATAATAGTATATTAGCTAAGTTGTTGGTTTTGGTACTGGTTCGAGGGTTCGGCTAAATTTTGTTTTGGGGGTTTGGGTTCATTTTGGGTTTCTTTGGTACAAAAAACATGTAAAACTCACTCTCTCTCTCTCTCACACACACACACACATATATATAGAAGCATGAATTAGGATTAGAATATCACATAACATCATATACACAACAAAACCACCATAAACTTGAATGCCATTTGAAATATGCATGATAAATATTCATCATTCAAACTTCAAGTTCAATAGTAAAACAATAATATCAAGTTCAACACTTTTAATCATCAAATGGATTATCTAAATCATCAATATCATTGTCAACATTGACATTAGATGATGTAGGAAGACTAGATGAATCACAAGTAGTGCCAGTGGCATTGTCATTAGCACTAATATTGTGCTCATGTTGGCTATCAAACTCCTCATATAAAAAATAGTGGGAAGTGGAAGCATCCAAGTCAGCATTCTCTAGCTCTATATCACACAACTTTGTCTCCCTTTCCTTGTAGTCACGTTGTTTGTGTGAAAGGAGCCATAGGTTGGAATGCACATTTACTATGTCATGAAGATCTCAAGTCACGCATAGACAAATCGTAAGACTATAAAGATCATTAAAATGCATTCCCGACAACGGCGATAAGAACCAGGAAAGGATGTGATCATGTCATGAAGAGCGATTATGTTGAAAAGTCACCTCCTTTCGGATTAGCCATCAAAGAAAATTACTAAGGGAGGGGGACTATCTGAAGAAGAGATGCAGTCATAAAAGGAATAATATTAATTGCATTAATTATTCCTAACTGCAGTATACAAAATTGTCCTTTGGCAAGCGATACATTGGAAGGTCATGCCCCTCAGCCAAGATGGGGTATAAAGGATGAACAAAGCCAAATAGAAAGGGGCATCGAATTAGGAAAGGAAAAACAGATATAAAATTGAGTAGATCAGTCGTTATTTAAGGAAAGTTTGCTGCTATCATATATTCCACACATATATAACATTTAGGTGTATCTTTCTACCAACTCTTATTACATATGTGTTGGTGTAAAATCTAACACCTCTGGAGTGCAGGTTTGTACGGACAGCTATGTACACTACGCAATGAGTGCTCTTCAAATTAGGAGGGGAAGCTCCCTCGTTGTGCTGGAATGCATGAAAAGAGAAGTAATTTAAGTCCCATCTTTTTGTTCTCAGCTGGAAGAGGCACAAGGTTAAGAAAACCAAGAACGTTGCAGCTAAGGATTTTCTGGTTTCGCAGATCATTAACTACAACTAAGCTAACTACTTTAAATCTATCCAGTTTCCTCAAGAAAACAGAGCATGAGGAAATGGAGCAGGGTTTGACTATCGGACGATAAACGAGTTTAGATTCTCTACTTGAAGGCAAGGTGGCGCATCTATCAGCTCAATCTAGACAAGTTTATTGGGCACAAAACAGATTTAAGAATTTACCATGACAATCTTATGAAACCCTATGTGGCATAACACTTGATCAAAATAGTAAAGACTTACAAAACAGATTTATCATCACAATCTCACGAAACCCTATGTGGCATAACACTTGATCATAATGATAAAAGGTTCACAAAACAGATTTATCATCGCAATCTCTTGAAACCCTATGTGGCATAACAATTGATCACAATGGTAAAGATACACAAAACAGATTTATCATCATAACCTCTTGAAACCCTATGTGGCATAACAATTGATCATAATGGTAAAGTTGTACAAAACAGAAAGAATTCACCATTACAATTGCATGAAACCCTATGTGGCATAACAATTAATTGTAATAGCGAAGACACATGAACAAATACCAAAAGAGCAATATTGAGGGCAAGGTAGGCGCAGCATATATTTCTCTCTCAAGCAAAAGTTAATTACAAATGAGCAAAAGCTCTTATTTATATACATCAAGGTGTAGGGAACCCTAAAATCACCTTGAGTCATCTACAGATCTTGCAATGCATGCAAGATTTGCTGCTAAGCCCTAATGAAGTAAACTATACAAACTGGAAAACTACCATCGCTTAACCGAAACATCTAATCTAAAATGGACAGTGCAGCATGCACGTCCTTATTTAAAGCAAAGTTAACTGGCCACTACCTTCAGTTAACTGGAAACCCTAACCCTAACTCCTGTGTTGATAATTCCAAGGACGAGATAAGCATGTGTTAAGTCAGCAAGTAAACTCAAGACTGAAAGTCGAGTTAATTGTTGTTCAGGAATCAACCCTTGAAATTAACTGCAGGTTCCAACTGGCAGATCACTCCATGTCAACTCGGTCTAACACTTCGACCAAGAACTCATCGATCTCTCTGTCATCTGGCACTTTGACGCTATCCAAAATAACAGTCTGTTTCTTTAGTTCTCTGCCACTTTCTGTAATTGTGTGCATACCATCTTTACAATCTTCAGTCGCCTTCTTGAAACTAGCTGCAATAACTGAAATGTGATCCAAAATCTTCATCAAGATATCACGAACATGCTTCTGGAACTTAGTTTGCACAGCCTTGAGATCAGCATAGGTACCATCTTCACGAAGATAATGGTACGGGATTTGAGTGACTTTGGCAGCTTCGTAAATGGAGTAATCTCTGTTCCTTTTGCAACTTAACGCTTCATTGCCAGCTGCTCTGATGAAAACCTAAATTAAGACCCATTTGGTCTTGAATTCAGTCTGTGTGTACTGTACTCTGAAAAACTCGCCTATTGACTGTGAACACAGCTATATTCTGACAATTTTTCTGGAAAACTAAAAATAGCCTGCTGAGGCTAAAAATAGCCTTTCGAAGAGTTATTTTCGGTGAAAATCTGAGATATGGGTTTTGTCCAGAAGAAGATTCTAAGACAACCCAGATGTCGATTTCGAAAATTTGACTTCTACTCGACCATGCAAAGAATTTTCAGTTGAGAAAATTAGAGCCTCGAGAACTGATGCTCTGGAGTAAATTTTCCTGAAAAATTCTGGCACATGGGTTTTCTCGAGGAAGTTATTCTGAATCAACCCAAATGATTTGTTTTGCCAAAAGTTGCCAATTCTTCAAACATGCGAAAGAATTTAAGACGAGAAATAGAAGAATTTAAGACAGAAGAAAGAAGTTTTTAGTGCTCTGCTTCTGCTAAAATCGCCATCTTGTCTGAAGTCTGCTGATAATTCTGACTTGTACCTGCAAAGAAAATGTTTTGATGTCTTCGCCAATGATTGTTGATGAAGAATTTGCCTTTGGTTTGCTAAAATTCGCCTTTTGGTTGAAGAAAAACGAATTTTGACTTTGAAGATATGAATTGCCTTGAAAAATACGAATCTCCCTTGAAAATACGCCTTGTGAATGAAGAAAAACGAATTTTGCTTGAAAATACGCCTTTGCCTTGAAGAAAAACGAATTTTGCTTGAAAAATATGAATTTCTCTTAAGAAAAACGAATTTCTCTTTAGCTTTGTGAATAATAAATGAAGATGGCGCCATGCTTAAAGAAGATGAAATTCGCATCAATCTGACAACTGCAAGATTTAAAACCTCAGCTGAAAATAGAAGCCTTCTGATTGGACCCCTTTCAGTTACACTGATACTGACACTGAGTCCGGAAATAAATAATAATAAATTAATATTCATCATGCAATTTGCAAAGGCATCAATTTTAGAGATTCGCCATTTTAATGCTAAATATGCATAATAAATATTAAATATTATTCAACTTCAGTTGACAAACCGGATGAAGCTTTAGGCTTCACCGCTAGACTTCACTGATTCCGAAAAGTCATCATTTAAGCTCATAGGCGTCCATTTGCTCAAGATATTGCACTTTTTATTAACTTCCTATTTTATAGCTGACGACAAAGTTACAACTGGCCAACTTCGACACTGATTTCCGGGTGACCAGAAGATGCTGAGACTGAACTGAGATATTCATCGGAAAGCTTGCTAAACAAGGAAGAAATGTCTACTGGGAGACACTACTGCAAAATCCATCATTTAACCCCCTGAAAAATTAGGCGCCTCTGATTAAATTCATTTACGGGTTCCAGACTTAACCATTTTCCTAAATTGCCATCTGACACTTCAAACAGCTACCATTTTCCTAAATTGCCATCTGACACTTCAAACAGCTGCTGACGGCAAATGGTGAACCCTGCTGACAGGAAACGAAGCTCACTGTATGCCTGGAGACAATCTGCATCCAACGACTGTATACATGACCTCTAAAAAGTTCATTAAGGGTCTCAAAAGTAAAATCGCCCTTGGCTCTTAGTTGCACTGAGGTCATTTTGACGAAAATCGAACTTTCACCCAAGTACCCTACTTTGACCTCTGATATCTAGAGATGGGATGACCCGATTCAGGCACTATCTGTTTTAACGGACAGCTAGAAGGGCCCACAAGAGAAGTCTCTGGAGGTGACGAAGCAAGAAAACTGCTTCTAAGACCTCAAACACTCCAGTGCATATTTTATTTAAAATTACCGCTCCAGACTTGGCCATTTTCCGGATATCTTCACTTTGCAGTATTACACCAAAGACCTCGCACGTACGAGCGTTTGCCAAATCCCGAAGGCTGACGGCTAGGCTCGTTGGATAGATAAAATGATTACACTCAATAGCCGTGAAGACTTCGAACGCGAACGAACTCATCTGACAGGCCTAAAGGCTAGGCGCCTCTGGCCTGTGAAAATACACTGAAAATTTGTATGTTGGTCCGCCCGTGAAATTACGTGCTTGGTTGAACCTCCGCCACGATCACCTGGAACGTCGGATCGACAAGCTGGATGATGCATTGAGGAGCTAGGCTAGAGTAGTACTGATGTTAGGAAGACTTCGTCTGCAGATTTTGGCATCTGAAGGGTCCTTTAAACCAGCGCCCCTGGGCTGTACTTGCACTGGGAATCAACGGAGAAGCTCAGAAACGTGAAAACTCCATTATAAGCTGATCTTCAGACGACTACTGCCGGAGTTCTGAAACTCGGATGACTGCGTTTGATATTTCGCCGGATAAGCAAACTAGTTGAGAACGGATTGACTGTACCCATTATTGAAAATACTAAGATTTACCCCCTCTTTAAGATGGGTGCCCCCAGGCTAGAGGTGCGCTTTTGCTTGAAAGTGACAAATTTCTCACATCTGGAACTTTAGGGATTTCAACTTCTATCGATGTTTGCCGGAGCTGTGGATTTCGGAAAGCTTCGCCGGATAGCTTATCGGATAACCAGAACAATTATGAAGAGATTGACTGGATGCTTGAACGTTTTTAGCAACATCTTGACCTTCAACAAGCTGGGCGCCCTTGGGCTATACTTGCGCTTTTGGCTTTTCCTCTGAGAAATCTTCATCAATTTGACCACTGAAAACTCCGTCTCGATCACTGAAATGATCGTGTGCAACGTGAAATGCTGTTGTGAGATGCTCCTCCATTGTGAAAAGCTCCATTCTGAGTCTCTGCTTCAGAATCTGTTCAATATAACTGACTTTGACTGACAAACTATTAACAAAAACTCCATGCTTGATATTGCCCAAAACTATATTCTACATCATTTTAGCAAAATTTAGACTATTAATGCAAAATGCCTTGATGAAGCAAAAAATTTGGTTTGGGTACAACAATATGTATACTTACAGTTCATAGATATATCTGATCTATAGATGCTTATGCTTATTGTCACATTTCTGGTTATTCTCATGCTTAAGCTTATTGTCCCACATAACTTATAGATGCATATTTTGCTATGCTAGAATTATAAATGTATTAGACTGTCTGCAATCCTCTTGTGGGAAGGGCCTAGGGTGGAGTAGGTAAGCAAGGTTAGTAAGTTGCCATCCTAGAGTGTTCGTAATGGCTCCTAGGACTAGAGGGCACTTACCTAGAGAGCCGTGTGAACTACTTGCGACCCCCATTCAATTCCATGAGTTGGAAAGTGTTATTTGAGAGTCGAGGCTTGATGGGGAAAGCAAATACAAGTCGCCAAGGGGGAGGGTTGTGGTATACACCCTCTTAGGCTTGGCATATGGCTTCGGGTGGACCCATCATGCCCCTTCTCCCACGATCATATCCCATTAAAGAATATTTCTATGTGGTACCATTAGATGCCGATGTGATATTGGGCACTCCTTGGATATACTCCCTAGGCTGCTTCATGTTTGACCTCCCAAACTGGACAATTGGTGCCCAACATAAGGGACAAGAAGTCATCTTGAAAGGGTTACCTGATGGATCCCCATAAGTAGTCTCCTGCAAAAGAATGGAAAGGATTTTTAGACATGGGCAAGGGGAATGGGCTGCCTAATGTATGATCCTTGATAAGACCTCCGCACATGGCAAAATAATCCACATTGACATCCAACCCATCTTGAGTGAACATAAGAAAGTATTTGATGATATCCCACCAAGGCTACCCCCGAAAAGAGGATTTGAGCACACAATAGAATTGGAAGAGGGAGCAAAACTAGTAATTACCACACCATACCGACACCCCCACAAATTCAAGGAAGAGATTGAAAAAACTATTAAGGAACTACTAGAAATGGGCCATATTCAACCTATTTCCAGCTTGTTCGCATCATCCGTAGTACTGGTCAAGAAAAAAGATGGTACCATGAGATTGTGTATAGACTATAGGGCCTTAAACAAGAAAACAATAAAAAAGCGCTACCTTATACCAAGAATTGATGAATTAAGTGACGGACTCCATGGAGCCAAATACTTCTCCAAAATTGATTTGCGATCAGGGTATCATCAAATAAGGATGAGGCAAGAAGACATTCCTAAAACCGCCTTTCGATGCCATTATGGGCACTTTGAATTCTTAGTTCTACCCTTTGGACTCACAAATGCCCCAGCAACATTTCAATCATCTATGAATCATATATTCCGTAAACAACTAAGGAAGTTCTTACTCATATTTTTTGATGACATCCTTATCTATAGTAAGACTTGGGAGGAACATCTCAAACACATTGAGGAAGTCCTAAACATTTTGGAACATGAATCTTTGTATGCTAAAGCCTCAAAATGCAAGTTTGGCCTGGAAGAGATCCTTTACCTAGGTCACAAGATCAATGCACAAGGGGTGAGTGTAGATGAGGAAAAAATTACAGCAATTAAGGAATGGCCAAGGCCCAAGACCTTAACACAACTAAGGGGTTTCGTGGGACTATGCAGTTACTATAGGCGCTTTGTGAAGGGATTCTCCAAAATTGCCGTCCCACTCATAGACCTAACCAAAAAGGGGGCTTTTGTATGGAATGAAGGGTCTCAAGAAGCCTTCGAAAGACTTAAAGAAGCAATGAGTTCATGCCTTGTTTTAGCCATTCTTGATTTCACACTACCCTTTGAACTGCAGTGCGATGCATCCAGAGAAGGAATTGGAGCGGTCCTTATGCAAAATAATCACCCCATTGCATTTGAAAGTCACAAGTTAACCGAGGCTGAAAGACACTATTCAATTTATGATAAAGAAATGCTAGCTATCATGCACGCCTTAGCAAAGTTTCGTCAATATTTGGTTTGTGGGAAATTCAATGTTAAGACGGATTACAATAGCCTGAGGTACTTCATGAATCAAAAGGACCTAAATGACAGACATAAGAAATGGGTAAGCAAGAAACAAGCTTACGATTTCGATATTGAATACATGAAAGGGACAAATAATGTGGTGGTCGATGCTTTATCAAGACAACCCTACTTGAATACCCTCACTAGTATAGCTGCAGATTGGAAGAATGATATCATTACAGAATAATTCAAAGACCCCCAAGCTAATAATATCCTTGAAGGACACTTACCCAATGAAGAGTACAAAGTAGTGGAAGAACTTATCCTATATAAAAATAGGATATTCCTTGTGCCCAACTCAAAGATGAAGGGAAGAATCCTTAAGGAATACCACAAGAACCCACTAGCAAGCCACCAAGGGTACTATAAAACCTACAAACAAGTAAGAGAGAGACACTCTAGGAAAGGGCTCAAGAAAGATGTACTAAAGCACGTATAGGAATGCATGACCTGCCAAAGAAACAAAACCAAGCAAAATCATCTAGCATGACTTCTAAAACCTTTGCCCATTCCAAACCAAAAATGGGAAAGCTTCTCAGTGGACTTCATTACAGGACTGCCCAAAGTTAAAAGAAAGGGTTGCATTTATGTAAGAGTGGATCGCCTCACCAAGTACACCCACTTCTTTGTGATATCCATAGAATATTGGGCTCCCCAAGTGGCGGAAGTATTCTTTAAAGAGATCTTTAGATTATATGGTCTTCCAAGGAATATAGTCCCTTCTCAAAACCTAGGCCCTTATACCCTTTTGAAGCCTCATTAATAGATTTCACCATTTTTTTCCAATATGGTGAGCGAACAATATTGAATGTCAATCCATTCACATAGACACATCTCACTATGTCTTTATTGGCAATCTCTCTAGCCTCATTTTGAAATAAAATTTCCAACGGTCCCTTTGATTTCTTATGTGTAGAGGCCACAGTTTGCTCTTCAGGTATGGACATAAATGGATGGTCCTCTATAGGTGGAAAATGAGAAGGCAGTGTAAGGGGCTTCATCCCTCAAGATCCTTTCTTTATCAAAGGATGATTTCACCTACGACCTGTTGCTTTGTTTGCTTTTCTTGCTCTTCACTATATGCAAATACTTGCATTTTTGGAATGCCTTTATTATCTTCACCTGGACATGATTTGATGCCTAGTCCAGGGATTTTTCACAAATGGCCTTTCACTCGACTATATGAGCTCGAATATCTAACTTTACAATGACCACAAATCCAAACATAACCTCCACCACCTAGAAGTTGTAGCATTTCAACATATTTCCAAACGGGAGACGTTGGGTTTGTTTTGAAATGAGATTGGCTCATGGAGTTAGAAATGGTTGCCATTGTAATACCTAAGGCAATAATTTCAATAAACAACACATTCCATTTATTCAAAGTATTGAAACTAAATAACTTTATTCATTTTAAAAAATAAGCATGTGTTATAAATATCTAAAAGAATGAAAACGAACCAAAAACTTCAAAACAAAACATGAGAGTTCATTTGTAAAAAAAAATGTAGAAAAAAAAAACTAAAAAACTTCAAAAAATCTACCTCTTTTGAAGAAATCTTCCTCTACAATCTTCTTGGCAACAAATGAACACTTGCAAATGCTTAGGAATAGCACAATGATCAACTCCAAACGTTCAATGATTTATCTTCAACTCTATTCGTGCAATGGAAAGCAAGAAAATAAGTTCAGCAATGGAAGGTAAAAAAGTTTGGTTATTCATTCACAAATTGATAAATGAGTTTGTTTTTGCCTAGTAAATGTTTTAGTTGGCATAAATAGGGTTGGAGGCTCTTTTTATGTTTTAAAGTCAGAAAAAAAGTCAAAAAACTATTAAAAAGTCAAAAAATCTACGAAATTACTCTTACGAAGCAGTTTTTCAGGTTATATGGAAAATAAATGGTAGGGCATTTAAACATAGTAATCTTACAAATGAAATATTTTGTACACATAGGTGTTAAATTTAGGATGATGCAAGAGCATGCTGTTTTAAGAGTTTAGCTCCAAATACAATAACCTAGTTTGAACTTTAAATAGTTATTTAGTTATAAAGTTTAGATAACATGATATTAATAGTGTCTTCAAGAAAGAAGCATTTGGGTTCTGACAAGACAAATAAAACATAAACTCTTGTAAAGAAGGAAAAACAAAGGCAAAAATAGATGACGTTACTTGTGTAGACATTCAGGCCATGGAACTTGGAGTTGCAAAGTCTAAGCAGGTGTTTGCTTTGTAAAAATGCACCCCTTGACCGCTACAATCTAAAAAAAAAAACTACCAACTTAACCAGATAAACTTTTGAAGTTGAAGTGCTGATTTTAAAAATTATTCATTCATTATGGTGATGACAAATTAATGTCACCCCTTACATGCTTACACTCAAAAGTGTTAAGCTCTTATGGTTAGGGTCATCACTAGACTTAGACCTAAACCTCGAGGGTTCCTGATGACCTTGCCTACGTATCCCCTTGTGGGAAATCAGAGGCTTCGTAGTTCACCCATCACTGTTAGAGGGAGTTCATTCTCTCCTCTTGTATGAGATCCTCACCTTTAAATCAAGACTATTCATTAAGCATAAACTATCAATGTAGTCCAAATATAATATAATGATAATAATTTTGCCATCAAGTGTTGGTTCCATACCAAACATTATCAATCAATAGTGTGCAAACATACACAAATACATAGGGGTCATATCATACCATAATCCAAAGATCACACACAGAGTGACTGTCTCAAACATACATCACATATATACAAGGTGACTAGCTCATTCACATCACAAGTATAACTGTATCTCATGTGCACATCACAAATAAAACCGTGATTGGCTCGTACACATATCACCAATACAATAATGATTGGCTCATACGCACATCACAAGTACAATGGCGACTAGCTCACATGTAGATCACAAGTACAATAGTGATTAGATCTAGCATACATCACTTACACACAATGACTAGCTCCAACATACATCACATACACAGTGACTAGCTCCAACGTACATCACATATACATAGTGACTAGCTCCGGCATACATCACAAGTACATAGTGATCGGTTGACACATCCACAATGGCTAACAAACATTTGCCCTTAGTGCATCCCATGTAGAAAAGGAATATCAGTGGATTGCACACTACACCATGGGTACCATCCTTTCCTCTAGTCTTCTGCACCATCAGACAATTGGGAATGGGATTTAGTGTATCCCATACTACAATAGGGGTTTGTCCTGAACCCAACAAGGCCAAGTATACCATCTGACAACCGAAAAGGGGATTCGGTGCATCCCATACTACACTAGGGGTCCATCCTCCATCCCAAAGATTTCCACAAGTAATGAAACTATACAACCCGATGGATTCCAACTCAATAGTCATTGGCGACAAGTTTGACCACCCAGGAAGAATTACCTCCGACGTATACCATCTTGTGATCTAAGTGATATTGTCAACTATCTTCTTCACAATCCTGAGTGACACTTGGCATTGATCACCCCCGTGCTATAGGTGACTACCAATGAACCCTTCTGATACAATGATTAGATCCAATAATTGATACCTGTATGGTAGGGTGACTATTTGTGCAACCGTTACCATATCAAATCCTAGATATGTAACAAGTCCATTGTTCTACCCAATAATTTTTACTATGTTTTACCCACAAGTGAACAGTTTATGCTACTAACATTAAGAGCAATAAGATTTTTCTTTTCATTTAAATAACAAGATACACATTTGAAACATATTTCAAACTTTCCCATTGCATAATGAAGAATAAATTCAATAATTCGAGTAACAATATTACATAATTTCAAGATGATATTTCACATTTATAATTTCCATAGAGATGGATACATATTTACAAACATAGCTTCTACGAGCTTACTGAAATAGAGATACAAATGGTCCAGATGTTCCTCAAATCTTGGCCGCCAACTGCATGAGGGGAAGCATCACTCAAGCGCTTTTCGCCAACCACAGACTTATTGCAGTCCCCCGCACATCTACCTAACTGGTAAGATGGCTCTACCCTTAGATGAAGAGATTGGTTTGGTAACCTCCTAATGCTAGCCTTCTCGGAGTATGGTGTTGTGTCCTCCATATCTAGAGCTACCAAGCAATCCTCACTTGTATGCCCTAGCCTGTCACTTGAATACCAGGATCCCACATCAATCTGGAGAATGCCCAACAATTTACCCACTGTATTCGTTGGGTAGAAATAGAAACATGCTTAGCATTACTGTGAACAACTTCCCCAATGTAGAGCAATCTACAAAACAAAGAAATCCCTGGATCCCATAACCGGAATGGAAGTCTGCCATACATATCACTCGTTGACTTCCACTGCACTACACTAATATAATCTTCATCATGCTGAAAGTGGTGAAGGAACACGTCAGAATCCAACCAAATTGACGTGCCAAATTTGTTACCACCTGGATCCTAACACACCAGAAACTGACATCCATCAAACATGAGGAGATGAAAGTAACTCAAAGTGCCAACATCACAACACCTCTCTCCAAACTTTGTAAATCTCTCGTGGATGTGATGAGTATCCCTCATAGGTGCTGAAAACGGTGTAACTCCTCCTAGGTTGCTGATATAAAACAAATCAGCACCCTCTAGATTGAATATCCAACCTATGGGAATTCATACCAAACTGCCAGGATCATAGGGTGCCAGAGTACCAACCCTATGCCACTCTCCAATGTTGAGGAGATGATACAACTCTCCTTTGAACTCAAGTATAGTTGCTTTCCTGTAAAAATTATGAATAAAATCGTCATCCAAATAAATAGAACAGCCGTACCTTACCAACTTATGGAGTAGAGCTCCATCATTGTGGGCTGAGCTAACAACGCCATCATGCTTATTGAAACCACAACTTCCCTGTAGCCATGCCTCCAATGGAAATTCTTGAAACCAGGAAGTTGCAAACTCTGCCAAGGACATCTGCATGATGAAAATCTGATCCCTGACCCTGTAGACAATCATTTGATAGTAATATAGTCGGATACCCATAGTTTTTGGTTCCATCTTTTGGAGATGGAAGCACTCCATCCCACAACGGATGATATGAATCTTGAGCCAACCCACACCTACACACCATCAAATGATCTATGTGTGGACTACAAGAGAAGTGATGAGCACTCCTTACTATGCAGTCAAGATGGAATGCACCTACCTGCGCCAATGATTGACCAGCATAGTCATTGGGAAGGCTTGCCTCGTCACTCTCATCACCTGAATCGGGAGTTGACTCACATCTCCGAATTTGAAGGGCTAATTGGGTAGATGCTTTGCAAGTCCTCTCTGCAAACCCAATAGCAAAGTCTCTACTGATAGCAATTGGAGGTATTCTAACTTAATTCCCTCTAGGGAACGCATAATATTTTGTAGACTAGATATGGAAGTCCCAACTACTACCCTTGTTTGCCTTTCTTCCAATTGTGTTGACCACATGAGGTACTCTACAAACTTGTGTGTGCTATCGAAACGAGATAAGGTTTGGACAACCCTACCCTTAGTGACTATTAGTTGTTCCTTGAGTCTTGCTGACTCATTAGGCTCAAGTCTACCATCCACCTCAACCAATGCATTACTTGATCTGCCGGTAGATGTAGGAGACATGCTCCCACTAGTAGACGCCTTGCAATCCTCATGCAAATAAGATGAGATAGCGTGATGATTCAACATGCTAGTCACACAAGACTCTGCCTCCTCAGCACAAGACTCACCAATAGAAATCTCTACTTCGCCAATGTAGAGACTAGTAACCCTATCACGTGTAGATGCATGCACCTCACTGCTAGTTGGTCCACATGGTGTATGCATCTCTGCCTCCTTCATGTCTGTATCCTGGGCCTTCAACCCATAAGTACCACTCTCATTTGCAGGCATCATGGCAACCTTGGAAGACTGAATTTCTATTGTGGATGATGTTGATTGAGCCAAGCTCAGTTCCTCACAGAGCTCGTCTATCTGAATCTTCGATTCTTGAAGGGCCTTTTGAGTGCTCTTCAAAGAATCTTTGGTAACCTCAAGTTCGTAGGAAAGCTTGTCAACCTTCTCTTTCCCTTTCAACGCATCAAAGTAGGTCTCACCAAGCATGAGTAGGTGATCTCTATCTGAGAGTAGCTGCATGTAATTGGTCTTCTTACCATCAATACCTCTTTGAGTGCATGAAAACCTTCAAGGGAAAGTCCTCCTTCAGGATTGTTCTATATCCTTGGAATCCTCCAACAATATTTAACCATTAGCTGAAGAATGTCATCAAAGTGTCTAATGGCTATATCAATCTGGTCTTCATTCAACTTCAGTTGTCCTGCCAACTGATTGGACTCCTGGGACCCATCAATCTCATATAAATTTTTTGATTTAGGATCAGCGTCATGCAACATAAAATCTGATTTGGTTTCAAGGCTGATATCAACTTCATGAGCATTGAAAATGTCATCTTGGGGTTCTGTCAAACAACTATCATGATGTACGACATTCTTGTCATCAACCACTTCAGATTTGAACCTCTTTTCTTCCACCTGCTGCTCATCAAACAAGTAGGGCCTCAACTTACCCTCAGATTGTTTGAAAACACTATGAACCAAGTTATAAGCAGCTGTAGACATCACCTGTACTTGCTTAAGAACAATCAACAATAGAGATAAGATAGGCTGGGAAATTTCATCACTTTCATTAATGATTGTAGCCATAATGATCTTCATGTAGTCCTGAATAGATTTACCATGTTCCTCACTGATAGAATCCACGAAAAGATGGAACATCTGTAAAATAAGGTCATTACAATCACAGTCAATCATAACAACGCATGATCTTACCTGTGCCATCAATTCTAGGACCTTGACCCTCTTCCCAAAAGGACTTTTGATAACACCTATCCCATCGAAGCTTTCAATAACCAGCTGCAATATCTCCCTCATTTTGCCAACATTATAAGGAACTTCAGGAGTTGTAATCCTTATAATTTCACTAAGGCAAAGAGTAACAGTGAGCCTTATCTCCTTGTTTTCATGTCTCAAGAACTCATGCTCACCCAAAGAAGTCACTGCTGGAGTCATAGCTATCTGCAACAAATCAGAAGGTGACTGCTCAACAAGACTAAAACATTCTTCCATTCTTTTCAGTGTGACCAAAGTATCATCCCTAGGTTGAGGTTGACTGCCTAGCTTACTACCTGTTTCATGGAGTAACCTTGCCAACCACTTTGCATCATCTGATACCCACTCTTTGTCGCTGACTGAATCCATGATTAAAATCTGAAACTAAAAACTATGAGTGCTGGTCACTCAACAGAGCGAAGATGTGAACCTGAATGGACTGGATTTTTCTGATTGTTTTAGTTTGATACATGTGCCATTTTAGTAAACTAAGCATTCAATAAGCTGTCAGTAATATTGGAAACATGTGCATAATTTTCTGATGTCTTATCTATGAGTCTTCTCTTTACTGATTATAGCATACTTTGCATCCATGACACACATAGTCTTGAACAATAATGTATAGAGACTAAATACAGAGAATAAGAAGACTTTCATTACCCAGAAAAGACTATAACAACATCATTAAATGCTTAGAAATCTTTATCAGACTTAAACATGCCTTGAATGATCATTTAAATGCATACAACAACATTCCACCAATAAACCAGAACATAACGATTCAGTCTATGCTTATATTTGCAAACTTATCACTGTATATATTGCTCAGAATTGGGCAGCGACTAATATCAAATTGTTACAAGTTTAGGAATTGTCTCAGAAATTCAAAGATCATGAAGCCTTCTTAACAGAAGTTGAACAACAGTTATGAATAACCATTCTGGGTGTCAACAATGAGTAGAAATGGGATTCTGAGCACTCAAAATTAGAATATTTGCAACAGACACTTCTATTCTCTATTTCATATATTTCAAATATAACATATGCAATTTATACATCCAATGTTTGCTCAAAGACGTCTTAGATTTTGAACAACAATTTATGGGGCTGCTCTTGCTTAATATTCTCACGTCACCTCTAAAGGCCACGATCCTTTCCTTGGTCTCTATCGATGCATCCAAACCTACAACAAGCAAGCAAGGAGCAACCGATATCTTCCAAAATACCGTTTTGTTTTTTCGTTGTGCACAACGATTGGAGAAGTGAAGCGTGGGTAGTATTTTATGACCCCACGATTTCCTTATAATATGCTGCAAACTTCTTACTTATTTGTCTGTATCTGCCATGTCACTGAGTTTGTCTTTTTCCACGTTTTTGTCTTATTCTGCCTCCTTTATGACCTTTTACAAAAATGCTGATTGTCTTTTATGCTGGGCGATATAAATTAAATGGTCTTCGATTTTAATATTTTCTTGATCATGAAGCGCAGCACTTCAAAAAAATAATTCCCTTGTTTATGCACTGACTTCCAACCTGACGCCACCATTGTCTTCCTTACGCGATTTCCAGATATACTATCTGTCGGCTATCTAGGAGAAAGTCGATTTGTCCTTTATGCCTGCATTTTCTTGATTTGTCTTTTTGCGATATGAGTTTTGTTGTTATCTACCTTTGTCCAGCGCAGGGATTTCAAAGACTTTGCTACTCCACGTCAAGGTTTGAATAATCCAAATCTTGTCCTTTCTTTGTCTTATGCGATGACCAAATCTTACCAATACAATGTAAGGATGTTTGACCACCTTAAAATTAAATCGATCAAGTAGGCAAGCAGCTAGGTCACCAATATTTTAATATTTATTTAAAAACTGAACCCTTCAAAATAAAAATATATTCTAGATATTTCACCCAATACTCTTCAAAAAAATTTCAAATCCTAGAAGTCTAAAATTTTCTTTTTGAAAACCAACATAGGATAGCAAGAAAATTGTGCTTTGATACCACTGAAATATCCCACCCCTGATAGGATATTTACTTATTGAATTTTGCCAAAACAAGATATTTGCAAATAAACCAATTTGCAACAGTTGCAAGTAATTAAAATCCAGGATTAATTAATACTTCAGGAAATACATAAAATTCATACCCAAATGACAATTGTTGATCTTGAAAGCTCTGTAAAACTATGAAGGATGATCTTCAAAAAATTGATGAAGCTCTGTGATAACCTCTGAATAAGATTATCTCTCAGAATGCCCTTGGATGTTCTTCCACACCTGTAGACATTGTTCTCTCTAAGGGGTTTCGTCCTCAAGAAAGCCTGAATCTTCAAACTACCAGCAAACCCTTGCTGAAGCTCTTCTCCAAATTTCTCCAAACAAGAATAATCATCCAGAATCCATAAAATGAACTTCAAATGCCCTTTTATAATATTCATTTTGCATTTGACTTTCATCTCATTTAATTTACTTTAATTTCATTTACTTTTCCCTCCTTTTTGGTTCACAACTTAATAATATAAAGTATACTTTAATAATCACTTATATTTCCTTTTTTAAAATGACACTTAATTTATATTATAAAGTATACTTTAAAATCACTTATATCCTTTAAATATAAAGTCCCCTTTTAATATATTTTAATAACACACTTTATTATTTGGCGTTATTAATACTAAATCCACAGGACCAATATTACCAATATAACTCTAGGATATAATAATGCCACCATGTCAGATATAGACCACTCAACCAGCTGACCATACCAGTGACTTACTATAAATAGTAAGTATGCATCAAAGTCTCTTGAATGGCCTCTGAAAGGCGCACCACATATAAACTGGGATGAAGAGCTGAAGAATATTGAAATAAGCATTAAAGGGTTTGTTGAAAAGCCAAAGATTAGCCTCAGAAAGGTCCCTTGAACACCCTGTTAGCCTACGGGGACCAGTTGGTAGACTAACCACTGCATCTGACCACTACCTAGGAAAAGGGTACATTACACATACGTATATAGTATTGACAAACTACATAAAGTATACATAGAAACACAATCATATAAATTCCAATATAGGATATATATATAAGTATTAACTAAATAGAAAGGTTTCACCAAAGCAAGAATCGACCAAAAACATGTAAGCTTATCCAAAGCATCTTAATCCATACTTAAATCAATCCTTTCCTGAAATATTCCCCATTAATTTTTTCCCAAAATTAACATTCAAATCAGCAACCAAACATTGATTAGCGTTAGCTCCAAAATGTAAACCAGCAAAGAAGATAACTCTAACCAAGAATGTTCACCAAGATCCCAATGTGGGCGAGGTGATAGCATATGGTCAGAGGATCGTTAGGCATAAACAGAGCTGAAAGTACAATTCATCTGTTGGTGCAGGCATCCACAAGCGGTGGGAATACTCCACTTATTCAGTAGGTGAGTTTACAACAATTATTAGGCAGCAAGCCAACCTTTAAATCCACTTTTCCACTTATTAACGTGGGGGGAATATTGTCCACACAACCACTAATAACGTGGGGGGAAATTACAAACAAGATATATGTTTATTCTAAAACTCAACCACTCAATTGTGGGAGTGTAAAACAGAAATAAAATTGCAGCAAGTAAAGGAAGAGCTGTTAGTACTACTAACTAGCTTTACAAAGAATAAGAACAACTGCAAATAGAATAGATAATCTTCCAAAAACATTAAACAGTTAGAGTATTACTTCCTCTAACATTTACAAGGATATAAGATGAATAATTGAAGCTCAAACTAGCATTATCTAAAAAACTAACAAGTTTGATATAAAAATCTGCAATCTGGAAATGTCTATCAGCAAACAGCAAACTCATAAAAATGATCACAACTCCTCCTAAATACCTCCGACTAAGCTGGAATGTTTTGCAAAGACCTTCTAGGAGGATGGTGCCCAAACTCAAACTACAAAACTGCATCAAAACTCAAGATATTATTCTTGCACAAATCCCAAAGCACTCATGAGATGGTACGGCCCTGTAGAGGGGCGATTTCTCTTGGAAAAATTAGAAACTTGGAATTAAAATCTGAAAACCTCCAAATATGGTCGCCATTATCATAGAAATGCAATGATCAAATACCCATAACCAAAATAAATTCATACCAAAAGTTGTATGCAAAAACCACCTTCAGCTATGACTGTATCAGCAACTTCAAAACTGGAAATTTCATCAAAATCTTCAACTATTGAGCTCAATCTGCTAGTCTGATTTGAGAAGCAGCAAATGACCAACTAGGTGTTGTATTTCAAACACGAAATTGGATTGGAACTAGGAGGTAAGCATCCCTCAAAGTATTAAACAAGTTGTCATTTCGACAGCATATCATTAACATAAAAATATTGGATGCTCAACTCTTCAAACAGCAGCAATATATAAGCTTCAGTTGGAAAATGAAGCAACAAGAACTCTTCAAATTCCAAGAAGTTGAATCACTTCAACTTTCAAAAGGGATGCCACTTTAAGCATTTCATTTTTGAAATATTAAAATATCATTCAACTTCCCCTTTAGGCATCCATTTCATATTGCAACAATAAAGCATTTATTAAATAATTAAATGCTCACTTGACCCCTTTATGTCCCCTTCTTTAAAACAACTTGAAGTCATCAAGCCTAGGCGTGGGGTACAACTTCAAGACATGAAAATTGACTAAGTCTGAAACTCAGTTCCAAGGAGATAACCAAATACAATGCCCAAGCTGCAATTGATGAATTGCTAAAAAACAAACTGACAAATGCCAAACTGAACCAAGTTGATGATGATGCTTCTGCCAAAAATGAACTTACTAAAAATAGCAAATTGCAAAAATAGTAAGTTAACTTCAAAACCATCGGAAAGCTAAACCTAACACTGAATCTGCAAATGATTGAATTGTTGCTAGATAGATACTGCCAAAAGATAGACTTGCTAAAAATAGCAAACTGCTATAAATAGTAAGTCCAAGACAACATCCTCTCGAACACCAACCGAGCAGATCTCGAAAGAGGAAACCCTAGTTTCTACTTCGCCTAGCCTACGATTCGAAAATAGGCTAAATCCAAAAGAAGAGTGTATGGCCAAAATGGGGACATTACAGTCCGCCCTTCCCAAAATTGCTTGTCCTCAAACAATGCCACAACACTCCAAACTGATCCCACCAAACATATAGGATCCCGGGGTCCCATGTCCATCTCTGAAAAACCCCACCATGCTGATGCTGCTCTACTTTGATCATACAAATGAAATCATTGCACCATAACTGCACTAACCATCCCTGCAACCTCAAAGTGATAACATGCCTGAAATTCAGGTCGAACAACATAGAAGGAATTGAATCAAAATCTAGCAGTGTCTCATGCTCAATAAACTCTGAGGAATTAACATCTGCAATGCCAATGTCAATCACCATTCTGAGAACAAAGAAGAATAATCTAAACAACTCAAAAATATTCTCATCAACATCACTCCTCAAAGCATCAAACCAAATCACAACAGCAAATGTGACTCCATCATAGCTGTTTGCAAAGGAAAAAACAGCTTTTTGCAAAGTCGTAGCAACTGCATCCTCAAAGCTCCTTAAGGATGTATAATGCCTCCTCTGAGTGATTTTGACATATTCAAGAAAAACTCTGAAAACTTCCACCAATCTCTCCCCCAAAGTCTCAAAAAATTGAACCAAATCAAACAAAGGTTCGATGCCCCAAACACTAGTGCAAGAGATTGTACAAAGAAAGCCACTAGAACATAACTTGAACACCATCCAATACTGATCTGAATCACTATGAAACACCATTACCCACTTTTGAAGCCAGAAATCATCATTGATAAAAGATTGTGAAAAGAAAAAATGAGTGTACCAGCTGCCCATGAAATCTGAAATGAACCATTTTAAGTCTGATTTTAGGAAAATCAGCGTGCAAGGACTTGAACAGCTGCTGCAACTTTGGAAATCAGCGTTCATAATATGACAACTGTTCATGCTCAAGGTTGGAAACATTCCCTCAAGGAACTTCAACCCATTATTAAACCATCTTTTGTTCGAAGCATCTCTCCAATCCATCAATTGATGAGAAAAAGGAACCATCGAATGGCTGGTAAAGATGGGGCCACATCAAAGATTCTGAGAATTGAATTCTTATCTATTCGAAGATCCTTTTTTCTACTTGCACCAATCTCCATCAAGCCTTGTTGAGAATTCCAAGCATGAATTCCCAACCAAAAATAATCTCCAGTCCATTGGGAAAAATTCCCAACATATCTCCAAGAGCCATAGTGAAAGTCTCGAGCACACAAATCCATGTAATCAGCTGCAACCATCAATGCAAAGTTTGAACCTTTAATGACTAGCATTTTAGAATAATCACTCATCAACAAAGCACAATCTAGGAACCAAAGGGGCAAGTCTGAAAGTTCTCCCACAATTTGATGCATATTTCTGAGACCTGACCAAATCAACCATCTTAAGATAGGCGGTACTCTTCCCTTGGTCAATGCTGAGTGAAGACCAGCAAGTTCAAGTTTGGACATCATTAAATGCTCATTTAATAACCATCCCAAGAGAGTGTTGCCTGACATATAGCTTGGATCCACCAACATTATCTTATACTTAACCATGAAATCATGCATGTCAAAAACATAAAACCTCTTATCAATGTCATCCATGTAGAAATTGTCAATCACCTTATGATTTAACAAATTATGTGAAGATGGTGGATTATTGTACACAATCATAAAAAAAATATTTCCTTCATCCCTTTCGTTGGTGTTTTCATAGAATTCATGCACATCTTCTGCAACTTGAGGATACCCATCATTAGTTGCTGATCCGTGGAATGTAGCATGATGAATATCACACACATTACCAATCATCACATCAAGCTCATGGCTGCAAGCTACCCCTTGTTGAGGCAAGTTCTCTTCCCAACTCAAGAGTTCACACTCTTGATTTACCTTCCAATTACCATCATCTTTATGAATCTCCTTAAAATTAAGCAAGGTTTCATCATTATGGAGTTCATTAATACCTTCAACTATTTGCTTGATCTCCATAATCCTTGTATCAACTTCTTGTCCTTCAAGTGTGGCTGCAATAAGAGTTTGATTTTCTCCCTTGCATAAAGAGTGATGAGCTAAGGAAAGATCAAGACAAAGCCTATCAACCTCATTCTCCTTCTCTTGATAGGCATCATAGGTTTCCTCTGCAAACTTAATAGCATGATCCCTATCTGAGAGCAAGTGCAAATAATCTGACTTTATGGATTCAAATGCTTCTTTGATGGTTCGCACCTTAGAAAGAGTGTCTCCACCCTTAACTCCATTCTGTCTCTCTTCAAATTGCAGCTCCCAGTAAAGTTCTTCAATACAATTGTGTGTGCTATCAAATCTTGATAACTCCTTAACAATTTTCTCTTTTGTAACCAATAAGTTATGCTTCAAAACTTGCAGCTCTTTAGGCCCATGATCATAATCAGCAAAGAAGCTTTGCTCATCAAACATCATCTTTTCTGATTTATTTTCTTTGACTTGATTCTCAAAATCAGCCTCCTTTCTAATCTTATCACTGCATAACTCCTGAATCGAAGGCTTGTCAACAACTTCTTCAAACAAATTAGTACCTCTATCTTGACCTTTCAAGTTCTCATACTCTTCTTGTGCGTAATTCTGAAAGGCATCCAAACCATTTGCTGATTTTAAAACATTCTTCTCTTCAACATAAGAAATCACGTTCTCATTAGCCATTGCTGCAACTTCTCCTCCAAAGATCACTTCATTACTTGCATTGCAAACTGATTTTTGAACTTCATCAGGATCAAAGGGGAATTTATCCCACTCCGGTTCTTTATCATACCTTGGTGACATCGCACCCGGATCCCAAATGTGAAAGGTTTGATTGTAATGATCAATAGGAAAGAGATCATCATGCTCCTCTTGAACTATTGACTCTTTGAATGAGTCACTCCTCAACCCACTTGAACTGAAATCTTCATCTATAACTTTCTCCACAAATGTAGTTTGATAATCAAACCCACTACCACCCAAGTCACTAGCATTATATCGAATTAAAGAATCATCGAAGCTGGTTGCTTTGAATATTTTGTCATTCTTTTCTTCAATGAAATTATCTTGAGTAGATGTGTTGCTGATTTTATCATTAGTGCCCACATACATACCAAAGAAGTCTTCTCGGACACTTGTCATTAATTCTTCATATGGAATTGGCTCAGCAAGAAGTAGAGAGTTATCCTTCACTAAATCTTCAACAAGAGGAGATAAAAACACATCGGAATCACCATCAACAACATTACTTTCGTAATGGTCATAAGCTAGTTCAAAGACACCATTAGTATTTGCTTCATCTTGCTCTTCTTCAACGTACTTATCCCACACAACTGTTCCACCAGCATCTTTTGAGAAGCCATTTGTCTCGAGATCTTCATTGGTTGAATCCTTATTAGGACTCAAGACTGTTGTAATGATCTTCTTACCATAATAATCTTCATTATTTCCCATCCCATGCAAGTCTAGGGATGTATTTTGGGACTCTAACTTAATCTCCTCATTTGCCAAGGTATCTTCATCAAGCCCACTTTCATTTTGAACCAAAATGTGCACCTTGCTTGTGTCTTCTTCAACACTAATTGACTGATTTTTCTCTTCAATTTGCTTACTTGTGGGCTGCAAACCACAAACAGATCCTTTTGCTTCTTCCTTCCTTGATTCTTCAACCATGGCAAGTTCTTGCTTCTCTTTTAATTTTTTTCTTGATGTAATTGACCACACCCACTTTTTCAGGATACCTAATCAACACACAATTCAAGTAGCAATCAAAAGAAACATCATTCTTGAACTCATCTGACATACTCTGATATTCTGCACGGAATATGGAAGCATCATGTTCACATTCCCTCATGAACTGTTCGACAAATCTGTTGATGTCCATTGTGGCAACACTAATTTTCTGTTCTTCCCAACAGGATGGCAGGAACTTCTGCTCTGATACCACTGAAATATTCCCCATTAATTTTTTTCCAAAATTAACATTCAAATCAGCAACCAAACACTGATTAGCGTTAGCTCCAAAATGTAAACCAGCAAAGAAGATAACTCTAACCAAGAATGTTCACCAAGATCCCAATGTGGGCGAGGTGATAGCATATGGTCAGAGGATCGTTAGGCATAAACAGAGCTGAAAGTACAATTCATCTGCTGGTGCAGGCATCCACAAGCGGTGGGAATACTCCACTTATTCAGTGGGTGAGTTTACAACAATTATTAGGCGGCAAGCCAGCCTTTAAATCCACTTTTCCACTTATTAACGTGGGGGGAATACTGTCCACACAACCACTTATAACGTGGGGGGAAATTACAAACAAGATATATGTTTATTCTAAAACTCAACCACTCAATTGTGGGAGTGTAAAATAGAAATAAAATTGCAGCAAGTAAAGGAAGAGCTGTTAGTACTACTAACTAGCTTTACAAAGAATAAGAACAGCTGCAAATAGAATATATAATCTTCCAAAAACATTAAACAGTTAGAGTATTACTTCCTCTAACATGTACAAGGATATAAGATGAAGAATTGAAGCTCAAACGAGCATTATATCAAAAACTAACAAGTCTGATATAAAAATTTGCAATCTGGAAATGTCTATCAGCAAACAGCAAACTCATAAAAATGATCACAACTCCTTCTAAATACCTCCGAATAAGCTGGAATGTTTTGCAAAGACCTTCTAGGAGGATGGTGCCCAAACTCAAACTACAAAACTGCATCAAAACTCAAGATATTATTCTTGCACAAATCCCAAAGCACTCATGAGATGGTACGGCCCTATAGAGGGGCGATTTCTCTTGGAAAAATTAGAAACTTGGAATTAAAATCTGAAAACCTCCAAATATGGTCGCCATTATCATAGAAATGCAATGATCAAATACCCATAACCAAAATAAATTCATACCAAAAGCTTGTATGCAAAAACCACCTTCAGCTATGACTGTATCAGCAACTTCAAAACTGGAAATTTCATCAAAATCTTCAACTATTGAGCTCAATCTGCTAGTCTGATTTGAGAAGCAGCAAATGACCAACTAGGTGTTGTATTTCAAACACGAAATTGGATTGGAACTAGGAGGTAAGCATCCCTCGAAGTATTAAACAAGTTGTCATTTCGACAGCATATCATTAACATAAAAATATTGGATGTTCAACGCTTCAAACAACAGAATATATAAGCTTCAGCTTGGAAAATGAAGCAACAAGAAATCTTCAAATTCCAAGAAGTTGAATCACTTCAACTTCCAAAAGGGATGCCACTTTAAGCATTTCATTTTGAAATATTAAAATATCATTCAACTTCCCTTTAGGCATCCATTTCATATTAAACAATAAAGCATTTATTAAATAATTAAATGCTCACTTGACCCCTTTATGTCCCCTTCTTCAAAACAACTTGAAGTCATCAAGCCTAGGCGTGGGGTACAACTTCAAGACATGAAAATTGACTAAGTCTGAAACTCAGTCCAAGGAGATAACCAAATACAATGCCCAAGCTGCAACTGATGAATTGCTAAAAAAAACAAACTGACAAATGCCAAACTGAACCAAATTGATGATGATGCTTCTGCCAAAAATGAACTTACTAAAAATAGCAAATTGCAAAAATAGTAAGTTAACTTCAAAACCATCGGAAAGCCAAACTGAACACTGAACTGCAAATGATTGAATTGTTGCTAGATAGATACTGCCAAAAGATAGACTTGCTAAAAATAGCAAACTGCTATAAATAGTAAGTCTGCACAACATCCTCTGAACGCCAACTGAGCAGTATCTGAAAGAGGAAACCCTAGTTTTCTACTTCTGCTTAGCCTACAGATTTCCGGAAATAGACTAAATCCAAAAGAAGAGTGTATGGCCAAAATGGGGACATTATATTTCCAAACATGGCAACCATAAATAAATAACCTTTCAACATAAATAAATTAAAAAATAGAAATCAGCATGCCTGTATGAAAGCTCCAACTCATATTTCTTCCTTCCTAGCTCGATTCCACAAGTCCGTTTGCTACTAACTCAAGTTCAACCTAACTTCCACTTGTAGCCTCTTTCTAATTCTCTCAACAATTACAATTGCAAAATAGCAAAGCAACTCTTTAACTCACAAAGCTCTCAAATAAACCTTGGAGAATTTATTTTATTACCCTAGCAAAAAACTGTAATTGATGATTTATAGTTACATGGTTAAACATTATTGGGCATCGATGAGAATGGCCGCTTAGAGCAGCTTTGATCTTATGCCAATAATAATATTTCCTTATTTAGAATTGCATTATGAGATTATTGGAACCATAATTAGTGATCCACTTTTATTGTATTCCTTATCCATTTGGAGCTGCCTAACATTGTCTTATTTCGTTCCTTGTTTTAGATTTTATTTATATTGGAAAAGAATCCTCTTAAGTCTTGTGTTTTCAAACATAATTAGTGAAGAGACTTTAAAGGTTACTTCATTCAGTTGAATACACATCCTAAACCCTTGATTTAAAGTAGCTAAAGAGCTATTTATCAGTTATTAAAACCATACTGAAATTGAAATACAAAATGTAATACCAAGTCTCAAATCAATCTACTAGGATTGTAGAAAATTGTGTAGACTTCCTATTATTAGGAAATCACAAATTAAATATAATCATGATATTGTTAATATTGGAAGAAAATTAATTGCTTAACCCATTTTCTGTAGTTGGCCATGTGTTAAAACAAAATAACAGCATTACTCAAATTAAAGTGCTGAATGCAAGGAAAAATGATCAAAGTTCTGATGGGAATCTTGACCTTGGATTGAAAAGAATTTATTTTATCAAAAATTCAAGGTCTCCAATCAGAATGGAGTATAAAATATACAGCATTTTATTAGTGACAAGATCACTACCTATAGTAGCATGGAAGCTATGTGATTGTCATGGTAATTTTACTTGACAGCTCAGTTGGTTTTGAGTAACTTTAGGATGTTCCCAATATTCAATTGTAAGGGATATAAGATTGGTTGTAAACATACGAGTGAGGAAGAAAGTTGCTGGAGGTAAAAGTCATTATTCCTTCATGAGGGGAAAAATACTACTCATTGCATATCATAAGATTCATCAAATGGTATTCACTAATGGAATTCCTTGTTGGGAGCTTAATTTTCTCTGATTATGTAGAATATGTTGAAAGAATGAAGAAGATATGTGTTGTCATTGATGTCAACGCTACATGGTGAATATCAGAATGGTATGAAGAATATTTTGCTTAGTTGAATCGATTCACAGTTAAGCACTTCTACTATGTGTCTACATTGATAGTTTTTGTTCTTTGTTCCCTTTGTAGATTGGTTCACACTTCATTGCATGTACAAATCCTTCTTTGTGATCCCAATGTGCTGTTTGTGGATGATATCAACGCCTAAATCCAAAATTTTAGTTGGTCTGGATGAATGGTTCAAAAGTTGCATATGACAGAAGTTTTGTATGTAGAATGTTGCCAATTTTCTATGTAATGGGCATGGCCTTTTATGTCCGCACTTCTCCACAGGTGTGTGCTAGGCCTTGCAGTTTTGGGATGATGTTTACAGGTGTCTGTGGGTTAAGATTTCTAGTTGCATGATATTTTGAGATCCACGTGTTCTGTGTGTGATGATCAATTGAAGTATTCTATTTTAGGTCATATGCCTGGCTGACCTAAAATATGTAAAAGGTTGTGGAGATTAAAATTGTGATGCAAATATAAGGAGCTATTATAGGTCCATGTTGACCTATATCTCATAGGTTTGTGGTGCAAAGGTATTTGAATTTGAATTGGGTGCCGACAAGGCACGTTTTGCATTCCCTTTGGCGTCATCTAATTAGGTCGACCTAATTACTGTTTGCAATGATGCTTATAGATATAGAAAAACATTTTGAGGTTAAAGATATAGGTGTATAGTGAAGTGATCCGAATGCAAGCAGGAAAGCGAATTTTTGTAGAAGATTGAGAAAAGTATATGCGAAGATAATTCTGAGCAAAGATTTGTGTTTTGTATCAGGCGAAGTGGTTTGGATTAGAATCCTGAGCTTCAAAGGAATTGAATTCAGCATATGACAGATGCATTTTGTATCAGTTCAAATCTTGGTTGTGTAGCCACTTTTCTTATCTTACTTTTTGTTGTGAATAGTGAGTCCTTCTGGTAGTGAGCCTTTATGTAATATTTTATGACTGATCATACTATATTGTGAGCTAATTCTCACCATGGTTTTTCCCATCTTGGGTTTTCCACGTAATAATTCTGGTGTTCATGTGTTGCATGTGTTATGGGCTGTTTATGCTTTCATTTCTATTAATTGCTAAGTATGCTATGTTATTTGGATGGTTGGTAATTAAATGGTTTCTAGGAATATTGATTCACCCTCCCCTCTCAGTATTTTGAGTGTTCAACAATTAGTATCAAAGCTTGGTTCTCTTGAAGGAGCTTAACCGCTTTGGGAAGATCTTGGAATTTGAGTACATGGCTGATAATGGTTGCATACTTGACAAGGATGGAGAACTCAAAGTTGCTCTTGAAGATCTTGACAGAGTTGAAGGAGAAAATAAAGATCTGAAGGAAAATCTCAATGAAGCAAATGAATGCATCAAGAAACTAAGAGAGCAAATCAAGAAATTCAGAGAAAGGCATAAGGAAGTCAATGAGCAGTTGAGACAAGCAAATGAAGACATTACCGAACTAAAAGTACAAGTGGAAGAAAAGAAAAGAGTTGAAGAATGTCTGAATACTAGGTAAAAGGCAAAATTGATGAGTGCACCAAGCTTGAACAAGAAGTGGTAAATCTGAGAGAAGATTTGGAAAAAGCAAGAATTCATGAAGACAAGTTTAAGACAAGTTCTACAATGCTTGATGAGCTGATTGCAGGTTAGAAAGCGTCTAAAGATAAAGTGGGTTGGGACTTGCGATAGGTGAAAGTTCAAAAGCAGAGAAGAACAATAAATTTGAGAAGACCGAAGATATGTAGAACAAGGGCAGGTACCAGAATCAAAGAAATAATGGAAAAAGACCTCTTATCAAACAACCAAATGCTCAAAGGTACATCTTTTAATGGTATTTGTTATTTCTGCAACAAGTTTGGTCATAAAGCATTGGTATGTAGAAGCAAAATAAATTAGAATGTTTCAGCCTTTACTAGTCAATGCTTTACGTGCAAGAAGTTTGGACATAGAGCAAGTGAATGCAGAAATCAAATGAACAATACTTACACCAATGGAAGAACGTTTCAATCTTTCAATGGTTACTATTATACATGTCATGGATTTGGACACGAGGCTAACCAATGCAGATTCAAAATGAATGAAAATAGTAACTCTTGAAGGAGTATTGTATGTCACAATTGCAATAAATCTGGACATATTGCTAGATTCTGCAGAAACATAAAGACTGATCCTAAAAATAGAAATAATCCAGTCACAAAGATTGATCCAATAGAAGTAAAGAAGGAAATGGAAAAAAATTGGAGGAAGAAAGAAGAGCCTAAGAACAAGAAAGAATCAAAAACTACAAACGAATTTGTACCACCCTCCGGTGCAAATGATTCTCTCGAAAACTGAACCTAGGCATTGGCTTAGGGGGAGCAATTACAGAAAATAAAAAATCCCCTTCCCGATATAAGGTGTCATGACTCAACACAAAGACATGAGATAGAGATTGACAGTTTAGATCTTGTGGAGGAAATTTCAGAAGAAAATAAGTTTTTGCAGAGCTTTGCGGAGTAATTAAGGGTTGGTTGTTGCACAGTGAAGAGTTTTTGTCAGCTTTATTGATTGGTGTATTGAATGCAAATTAGGGTGAAAATCTTGGACTATAAGTTTCTAAACTTGGCCTAATTCACTCACTTTTATGCATTTGGAAGCAAGTTGAAGCAAATTCAAAAGTTCAGGAAGTGGAGCATTCAAACCCTAGTTTCAGTCAAGCGAAGAAAAGGTATTTACCGTTGCCTTAGAATCTTTTTTTTTTAAGCATTTGAATTTTGTAGAGATGGCTACACCTATTTTAGTAAATGTAAGCGAAAAGTCTCAGCCAAAATTGAAGAAGTACCCCATGAAGATATTTAAGGGCGACCCGCTTGGAGCCTTGTCGAGCATTCCAAATAGGGTTTTGCCTACAAAAGACACTAGGGCTTTTATTCACGGAAAAATGGAAGAATATAATCATGTGAAACTCATTGACCCATGGATAAACGAGTTAACTAAATATGATCATCAGATCAAGCCCGAATATAAAAACCTAATGGCAAAGAATTTGGATGTCTGGCAGCTATTTCCAAATTTCACCTATGATGATGCTCATAAGTTTGTAAGAATGGCATTGAGTAGAGTACATGATTGTTACTTATGAACAAACAAGCCTGACATGGTATCAAAATAAGTTATAAGGGAAGTGACAGGACTTTGTGCTACTAGACCCGTGCTAATATTGAAATCTGTAAAGAATAAAGATGTAATGGAGTTGATTAGAGCCACATTCGATCATAGGGCTCTCATGGTGGACACTATTTGGAACCCTGCAGTAAGGTATGCCGCAATGGTCACAGGATACAAAATTTATTACACCAATAGGGAAAATTGAGTGTCAGCTACAACAATCCATGTTGCCTATGAGATGGTGGAAAAGGGTAAGGGCTATGATCTGTGTGAATTGATTCGACAACAACTGTTTGATAACTTGATATAGACCAAAGATAAGAAATATCTATTCAAGTTTGGTTCTCTGGTAGTTTGTTTGTTATTTTATTTTCTGAGAGAGCTTCTAGGAAGAAGTAATGTCATATGGAATCAAAAGAGACCAGTGTCACATCAGATTTTGGAACATTTGCATAGTCTTGGTGACTTGAAGGTTCAAGACGAGGCACTTACTGCATTCTTTGCAGTATTTCAGAAGAGAATGCATGAAAGGGAAAGGATCCCTCGCTCTTTAGTGGAAAAATATCGAGATGATATCACATTCTTAGTTTCCACTGATTTCTGTATCACTGAAGATGTGGAACCCAAAACAGTCGGGATTCCCCCAATCGACTATGAGATGAATGAAGTTGAGGTTGGTGGTCTTATTAAAATTTTGTTAAATAGTCCTAAGGACCCTAATAGAGAAAGACATGGGACTTATGAAGAAAAATCGATGAAAGTACATATGGAGCTGTCATAACCTGCAAGTAAGAAAAGAGTGACAAAAGCAGTGAATGAAATTTTCCAAAGTCATGGACTTACAGTAGAAGAAATACAGTTATTAAGAAAAAGAGCTGCTGAATTAGCTGGTGCAGCTACTGAGTCCTCCGGACCTAGAAGATCTGGTTCCTCTACTTCCCCCAGTACTCAACAATAGTCTGAATCGGTTTCTACTCCTTGCAGCACTAAGAAAACGGAGACCAATGCTCCGGTGGTAGAAGAATTTCAGTTGAAGAAAAGAAAAGCTACTCCAGTAGCCTCCTCACCTGCCTCTAAGACAAAAAGAGGAAAGAAGCAAAAAGCTCAAAGAGAGGACATGAGTGTGCTCTTTGAAGAAGAAGAAGACGAGGATGAAGAGTCACCATTAACTATGAAAAGAAGCAGCGTCACTTCAAAGAAACAAAGAATAGAGATTGTCTCTTCTGAAGAAGAATATATTGAGAAAGAAAAACAAGTTT
>VDFB02270651.1:778420994-778448360 GCA_007258455.2 Sequoia sempervirens
GTTTGAATCTTTTGTTTATTGATTGATCAGACAGGGCAGCCTGTTGACAGTGATATTTAGGAATGGAAAATGAGGTTCTTTTTGAATGGTGATTGATGAATTATCATGAAAAAAAGATGGGAAATAGTATAATATTTTTTTGCAGGTATAATAACACATGTTTGTGGAATTGGAAGGGGGAAAATGGACTCGGGGTATGTATTTTCAACAAACCCTCATGAAACAAGGAGTTGGAATGGTAAGGGTTTAGAGTATTGATTCATTAATGTAGGGATTTGCTGATAAAGTTTGTTGTTTTTGACATATTTACATCTGTTGAGTGTCTTGAAGGGTATTGGAGCCATGTTGGAAGTCTGAGTTATCATTTTGGTGTTGAGTGCCCAAATTGACAAGCTTAGGAATCTACAAGTTTGAGTTTGAGTTCATTGTTTTGGTGATGTCAAATGTGTTTTGAGGAAACTACAAGTAGTTGTATGCCTTAATCTTAGATTGGTTGTGTGGAATCAAGTGTTTTTTGTGAAGTGAATGATGAGTTGAGTTGTGATCCTCCTAGCACTGCATCAAGACGCTTTGAAAGGAACTCCATGAAAACCAAGCTCTCTAAATGGTATATCAAACTCTAGTTCAAAATATTTTAGATGAGGCTGCTCCCATAGCTCTGTTACTCGCTTGACAAATCCTTGAAACTTTGCATTGATTTTATTTTTCATGTCCCTCTATTGCTGTTCTTCCTCAATTTCATCAAGATCATACATTGACCTTCTTGCCCCTCCTAAAGTTTGGACCACATCCATTACCTCCACATAAAATTGGACATCCTTGGTCTTCTTGGTTCACACCATGAGATAGTTATACAAATGAAAATGAAGCAAAGTAATCATCTCCTTCTCCATTAGCTGGAAGAATGCATGCTTAATGTTTTGATACATGATATCAGATCTCTTCTGCTCTCATGGTTGAATACTAAAATCCATTATGGTGGGCCTCCAGAGTTCCAGTCATCTTTCTTCCTCTTCCACCAAATGCTGGCATATTTTACTAACATTTATTAGAATTGTTGCATGTTTTACATCACTAGAATGACATATTAGCTGTAAATTTAATGAAATTTTATTATGGTATGTGCACTTTGATATAATGTAATATGATTATGGTTTTGTTTCACATGTAATATTAGATATATAATAGAAAAATAAATTATTGCGTGAAATAAATAATAACTTTTCATTTTAAGTTTTTGTTTTGCAGAACATGGATCTTCCAAAAGATCAAGATGATCCTCATGATATATAGATCCAAAATATGTTGGTTATGGTATAGATCACATGGTAGAGGATGATGATGACACAGATACAAAAGACATCGAGGTTGATGACAATGATGATGACGACGATGATGATCATGATGGCGATGATGATGATGAGGCAGTTGTTGGTAGTAGCTAGTGACATTCATAATCATATAGATTGCATCATGGATCATTGCTGATATATCATTATGATGCCTTTTTTCATGGTTACTATCATATGTATCATTTTCATGGCCTACAATACCATATTATTGAGTTGTATCATTTTGACATGTATCATTTTGAAATATATCATTTGGACATGTATCATTTTGACTTGTATCATTTTGAGTTATATAATTTATCATTTTTACTTATATCATTTGTACATGTGTCTTTTTGATTTATGTCGACTGTTGGGCATGTATCATTTTGACTCACTTGTTTTGATCTACTTATATAGATCTTTGACTCACTTGTTTTAATTATAAATGATGATAATTTTATTAATAATTATCTTGTTATTTAATCATATGAGTTAAATAATTAAATTACTTACTCTATAATCATATGAGTTATTTAAGAGGCATGATATATTTAATTAATTAAATTGAAATAAAACATATTATTTAATTTACTTACTCTATAGTCATATGAGTTATTTAAGAGGCATGATATATTTAACTAATTAAATTGAAATAAAACATATTAAATTAATAAATGGAAGCAAAACAAGAAGTATTTTTAGAAGAAAAAAAAGAAGCAACAATGGAAGCCAAATTAGAAGCAAACCAAAAGCAATCTTAGAAGAAAAACTGGAAGTAAAATTAGAAGCAAAATTGGAAGTAAAATTGGAAGAAAAATTGGAAGCAAAATCGGAAGCAAAACTGGAAGCAAACGTGGAAGCAACACAAGAAGGAAAACCATAAGTAAAATTAGAAGTTAAACTGGAAGCAACAAAAAAATGGTGCTAAATCTAGTGCTAAATCCGATGCTAAATCTGGTGCTAAACCCGACGCTAAACTTGATGCTAAATCTGATACTAAATTTGACACTAAATTCAGCACTAAATCCGATGCTAAATCCTATGCTAAATCCGATGCCAAAGCGAACATAGCATTTTGCGTCGAGTTTTTCACTAATAGAAGTTCCCAATTCATGAACTCAAATACACTAAAATCCGGCACTATTTTAGGTGCTAATTGCCTGTTTTGTTGTAGTGGTAGGGATAGAGATGGGAATTGTAGAAGGATAAATTGAAGTTCCACCTTAGCTTTGAGTATACCCCAAAGCTTGAGTACAACTAGTCATGGTAGGGATGGTATTGTTAACATCATGCACATTGGTTATAGGTAAGGAAGTCATCAAAAATGAGGTATGAATGTTATGATCCATAGGGGGTTGATTGCCAAAACTATTAGAAAGAGAGTTAGAAAACCCAAGATCCACGATGAATGGTGTATCACGAGATGACATGAGCCCCAAACTACGTCTTGCAATAGTATTGCTAATAGGAAACCAAGTTGTAAAGCTCATACAAGTTTCACAAACTCAATGCCAACCCAAAATGGAAAGAGGATAAAGTGCAATGCAATGATCTAGGATGCAATATGTAAATGTAATTCTAGATTCTAAACAAGGAAAATTTCTGATTACACTATGCAAAAACTTGAAAATAATGTCTTGTAAATGCAATTTTGAAATCACACAATGCACTAACTTTATCAAATTAAGCTAGATATGATCAAAATGATGAAACATAAATTATGCAAATAGAAACATAAACCTAAAAGCAACAAATAGAAATGCAAAGATGAATATTTTAATTCCTAAAAAACTAGAATGTGACCCTGATCAAGGACTCATTCAGCCTAGGTTGAATGGGTCCTAGGTGAGGGTTTTGAAACAATGTTTTTCAAAATTTTGGGTGATTTTCAGTGATTTCTAGATTTTGGTTTGATACAACAAGTTTTAGTTTCAATTTTCTATAAATTCATTGTGGAATGCAAGTGCAAAATGTGATAAAATGACAACTTAGAAAACCTAGTTTGATATGCAATTTTGTTTCAATTTTCAAATGCAAGTGAATGCTATGTATATGATATGCAAGGTGACTAATTTTTTATTTTTATTTTTAGATTTGAAGAATACAAAATATGCAATCCTAAAACCCTTAAATGAAATGCAAAAGACAAGACACCTTAAATGAGACCAAATTCAATGCAAAGAGATGCAAATGAATGCAAGATCTAAATCTGGGATGAAAGAGGACTCCAAAGTCAGAAAATGCAATGATCAAACTTAGGTTCATGAAAATGAAATAGAGGAAAATAGGGGTGTGTGTTCACCACAATGGAGTGAAGAATCAAAAAGGGACCTATTTTCCTAATTTTATTTAAAATGCAAGCTACAAAGTGCAAATGAAGAACAATAATCAAATTTGATTGCAATAGTAATCAAAAGGCAGATCTAGAAAGGGGAAAATGTTGTGTACCTTTCACCAAAAGTAACCTTTTGAAGCTCACTAAGGACTCATTCACCCTATGGAAAATGGGCTTGGCTAGGGTTTCTGGAAAATGCTTTTTGGGTTCTCTTCTGCTAGGTTTGCACTCCTAGATTGTAGGTGTTCACTATCAGACAACTAGAAATAAAATTTGTAGAATAGTTTTCATGATTTGACAACTTTTCTTGCAACTTTGACAACTTTACAACTTTCTCCATTTTTTCTCTTCAAAGGACCTTCAACCTAAAATCTACAATCACACATCAAAGAGAGAAAAATGTTGTTTGTTAGGGAATGGGGGTTTTCCTTGGTCAAACCCCATTTTGGTAATTGAACCTTGAGATGAAACAATGAAATAGCATGAATGAATGATGAATGAAATAATAAATGTAACAAATGACCAAACCAAGTATTTGAAACCTTGGAGCACAAATCTAGAAACTAGCATGAAGTGGCCTCAATGAATGTAGATCTTCATCATGAAACTTGATATGAAACAATTCCTTTGAATTCTTAATTAGATCTTGAAGACTACATCAACATATTAGCTCAACAACATGCATGATTAAACAATACTTTGGGGAGAAAGATTAAGAATAGAAAACTAACTCCATAATGCAATCTATAAAGTACATCTAATAGATTAAGCTTAATTATTATGGAACCAAAAATAAAAATTCAGATATGAGAAATAGAAAATGATGTGTACCAATCACCAAAAGTGATTTCTCAAAGCTATTTGAGGACTCATTCACCCTATGCCGAATGGGTCCTGGCTAAGGCTTTGTAAAAATGGTTTATGGGTTCTTTGCTCATGTATGCACTCCCAGATCCCTAATTTTCACACTTAGACAACCATAAATAAATCCTATAGGAAAGCTTCCATGAAATTATAGAATGATGAAAACAAATGCAACTTTGACAACTTTACAATTTTTCTCTTAAAGATATCTTCCACCTAAAATTTGTAAACAAAAATCAAGAGGAAGAAATATTTTGTTGTTGGTGAATGGGGGTTTACCTTGGTCAAACTCCATTTTGGTAATTAAACCTTGGAATGAAATGAAATAAAATGAAGCAATGATGAATGAACAAAAGAAATGTCACAACTCACCAAACCCTTGTTTGAACCTTAGAATGCATTTTGGAACTTGCATGAAGTGGATTCAATGGATGTGGATCTTGATCTTGAAACTTCATTTGAAACAATTCCTTTGAATGTTTGAATGGATCTTGAACACTAAATCAACATATTAGCTCAAATAACATGCATGATGCAAGAAGAATTTGACATGATAATAGGATATTGATTGTTGAAATTATCTTCAATAAATCTTCCCTTGAATTCCTTGAAAATACTCTTTATAATGCTCATTTAAATGCTCTAGGTGCTCATGAAATTTTTTTAGATGAAACATAGTGAAATGACCTCTTATTTATATATATGTTAACATTAATTCCTGGAATTCAAATAACACAAGCCGACATGTGAATATACATTTGAAATCATTGAATACTACCAAAAACATAATTTAAATTAGGGTCCTAGATCTAAGTGAGGACCCATTCACCCATGGGTGAATCGGTCATAGGTCACTTACCTAGGACACACATTGCTCAATGATAAGTGTTATGTTAAGGAATTTATGAATGTCGGGTTTTCCTCTTCAAAAATTGCAATTAATTAGGCTTGGATTTGAATTAAAGGGGCCAATTAAGGAAAATTAACTGCAATTATTTAATAAAGCCCTAGATAGGTGTGAAAGCGTAAAGGTACACCTTAAAACACTATAAATAAGGCACAATTAAGTCCATTTTAATTAATAGGGCCCTAAACTTAATGTGAATATGTAAAATACGTATGACAACACTAAATTAAGGTATAATTTAGTTCATTTTATTAATATTAATTCCCAAATTAAGTGTGGAAAAGGGGGTAGGTGCATGAAGTCGGGTACCAATTTCGTGGCCACTTTCTAAAAAAAGGTTTGAGAATGCTATAACGTGAGTGCATTATAACATGTTAAAAGCAAAAAAAAAAGTGAAAGTCTTCATTTTCACTTCGACTGTTTTCTTCTTCTGCTTGTGGCCAAAACCCCCAACTTTCGTGCTCGCGTTCTAGGAGGAGGTATTGGACACAAATCTTCAACAAGAGTTGCTATTTTTTTGCAAGGATGGCGCCATGACAACAAAGAGGTGGGAGAGGTAAGTATTGTTTGTTGTTTGTTTTGAATTTCTTAGTTTTAGGTTGATTTTGTTAGTTTTAGGTTAAATTTGATATATAAATTTTTGAATTTGTAGGAGATGCAAATGAACCTGCAAACCCACAAAATCTTGAAGAACAAAATCCTCAACAAGAAAATAAACCTCAACAACAACCTCCTCCACCAATCCCTCAACACCCTCCTAACACTCAACAAAATTTAATGAGTGAGATTGAGAACAATAAAAAATAGATTAAGGATTTTATTAGTAGGTTGAGTGATCCAAATGGTTCAACCACAGGAAGAATGATCCTCACAAATACATTGAAAGATATACATTTAAAAAATATAGATTCAATTAGCAAACAAATAACTGGATGGCAAGATAGGAGGCAGGCGGCTAGGGAATATTATGCAGATAAACTATCATATAAACAAGTAAAGGATTTAAAAATTACAAAAGTTGATTTGTGCTCATTATTCAGTGATCCACACACAAATAAAAATCTTATCCTTAATGAGAAGAGGTTTCCTATTCATTGGTGCCACCACCAAGAGATTAGGAACCATTTTTATGATAGGTGGTACATGGTCTTTGATAACCGATCGTGCAACAATTGTGAAGTCCCCCAATATTTTCTTAGGAAACTATACAATGAGTTCATATTGAAAAAAATAGAAAATTATTTTGATATGAGGGACTTCGAGGGAGAGGTGGGGGGTCGGCTCAGGATAGGTCTGATGCAAAACCAGATCCTTCACGACAAGGGAGACGAGCTCTCGCTAGGCTGCCTCATGAGCACGTTGTTATGCCTATAGTTACGAAGGAGAGTGTGGACGTAGAGACATTGCAGGTGATCAACACTTTGACCCAGAGTGTCATCCATCATACTAGCCCTATTCTATAGCGCCATCCAGGGGAGTCTTCGAGTGATGGCCTTTGAACCCATGTGTGTCAATCTTGCGGGCAACTTGTTCATATGACCCCATCGACACTCAGGAGGCTGCTACGGAGGATCCTTATGCAACTACGAAGATGGAGAGGGTGGCTGACATTTTTCATGATACATATGGAATTGATACTTGGGTAAAAGTTAGCATGTTCACTGAATTTAATTTATTAAATTTTGATTTTGAAATACAAGATTAACTAATTTATTTTTATGATTTTAATAAAATTGTAGGGTCACAGTGTTGAGACTGGATACACCATCCCTCCACCTACTTATTTCTGCAATACACCTATCAGTGGGGTATGCAACTAGTAAACAATTATAAATTTATTACATGCTAATAGCATTTTTTTATGAATGGTATTTTAATATGTGATTTTGGATGTTGAACAGGGTAATATTGGAGGTTTCGAGGGAACACCTCCTAGTGCTAGTGGATTTAATCAAACCTTCACGCAGGTAATAGAATAAAGAGTTTAACTAATGAATTATACTTAATAGATTTTTGTAGTTTATATTCATATCATTGGTTATGTTGCATTGAACATCATTCAAACTCAAAGCATTACTTCACATTCCATAACTAATAACTAGATGTTGATAGATGACAAAATTTCAACTACAATATAGTTGTTTAGAAAGTCAACATAAGTAGTGATGCAATTTCTTCACATGGAGGCATGTGCTTGCAAAGGTGCACTTGCATGACAAACTATGGATGCTTGGAAAAAATCTATGAAACCATAATAGTAAGCAATAGCATAGACAAGGCAGTTAGTAGTTTCAAAATATGCCTTAAAGAAATGTGGTCTCATGGTAATGGAATTCCATTCCATCACCATGAGACCACATTTCTTCGAGGCATTTCTTCAAAATTCTCACCACCTTTTCTATGATACCACAATTTTCATACATGTGCACCAAAGCATTTTATCAAACTACTCATGCTTCCTTGCTACTATGGCTAAAAGCCTAAAATAGGTGCTTTCCAAAAAACTATGGATGCTTGGAAAAATATCTATAAAAGCATATTAATATAACAATCTAATCCTTTGAACTAAATACAAAAGAAACCAATAAAATTGGTTTCATAAGAAAATTGGTTACATAAGTTTTCTAGCAAATAAATTTTGTGGGGAATAGGCTTGCATTTGAACCATCTCAATTCACTTGTGCTAGTAAATTGATACAATTGAGCAATTAAACTCTACCTTATGCTAATCCAAGTGGAAACAAGTATCACAAAACTAAATATAATATATTCTAAATAGAAATATCTCCAATCCTATTTTTCACCTCCTACACATATACATTAGCATTTGGCTTGGTCAAGTAGTTTCTTCCTTTTTAAGAGGAGACACTCATCATTCCTTAGAAAGGGTTCTTCCACAATATTTCTCAAATGTATCATAAGGAACCTCATCTATATGCTCATAAGGCTTTGAAATACATTTGACAACTAAGAAACAAACAAAACCTTGGTATGCCTTCAAGGAACTTATGAGGATAATGTCAAATGCATCCCTTAGATAGAATAAAAGAGCATGCAATACACAACTAAAATAACACACAAAACACAATCATGTAAAATAATAGTGGGCTACCTTAAGCAAAAGGAGATTTTTTAGAATAAATTTGAAATATTAGACTAAAGAACACTAGGATTGCATTTACACACAAGATACAATCTAGTAAGCAATAATACTAGTCATAGAGAAGGAAATGAACTTTTTGAAAAAATGCCTGAAAGAAATGCGTTCTTATGGTGATGGAATGCCATGACATGCATTTGTTTGTAATGGCATTCCATCACCATGAGACCCCATTTCTTTTGAGGCATTTTTTCAAACAGTTCATTGCCTTCTCTATGCCACCACAATTATCGTACATGTTTACAAAAGCATTTAATCAAATGATTCAACGGCTTGCTGCTATGGGTAAAAGCCTAAAAACACATCCTTCCAGATAGAATATGGATAGGAAAATAAGTAAGCATGATAATAAAAGTATATAGTTTAATAAGTACTCAAGTTTTGTTCATTAGATCTCATACACTATAAGTCATGATGTGTCCATCGCTATTGTAACTTTTTTGTGATTAAATAATTTGTTGTTTTATTTTTAGACGCTGGTTGTGGAAACACCTCCAAATGTTACGAGGGCAATGGATATTAGTGTTTCATCTGCTATACAATCCTCGATGGCTCTAATAGGGGAGGTATGAGGAAAATTACTAAATTTCTATTTATATTCATTGTTATAGATGTTAGTTCGAGTGAAAAATCAAACCAAATTATTGATTCGTAGTCTAATTTCTATTTGGATGGTTTATACAGGGCTTGAGCACACCTCAACATCAGCGTGCGAGTATTTCCCTCAAGGAGAGTGATCGTGAGATGGGCGTAAGTGATTATTTTTTAAAATATATCTTTTTTTATAATGTAATTTCTATATATTAATGTCTTTACTTCTTATTGTAACAGTTAAAACTTCACTGAGAACTTAACAATAGTAGGAGGAGTAGCAGGAGCACTCCTCAAGTGCAACACAAATGAGTGACATACCTATCGTTGATCAACCAACAAAGGGAAAGAGTTTATTTCGAGAGCTTGGAGAGCAATGACTTTTGATTCCAGAGCCCTTTGTTGTATGCCTACATGACAGTTTTGTACATATTTTGTATTCGATATATTTGACATTGTATGCCTATATGGCATTCTCATAAGCCTATATGGCTATTTTGTACCTATATTTTATACTTATATCAACATATACTGATGTATGTGTACATGGCTATTTGGTTTACAAATATTTTTTATCGATGGTGTCCATATTTGCATGTTATAAATTCATGGTTCAATAGATATGAGTTACGTGTATTGAAGTGTTTACTTTACAATGTATGTGTATACTTTGTGACTTACTTGTGTTCCAATGTATATTTTGCGACTTACGCGTTTTCATGCGTATACTTGGTATTCGTGCATATACTTTGTCTTTAGTTGTGTATACTATGTATTTGTGTGTATACTTCAAGGCATATGTGTTTGTGACTACTTGTGCTTCCCTTATTCACATGTACATGCTTGACTTATTCACGTGTATACTTATTAATTAGTTAGCCATAACATTGATCATTGTTGTCCTTCATGGTTTGTCTTGAATAAATTAATTGATTGATGGTAAAAAAAATTATCTAAAAGAAAAAAACATGTTTTCAATTGGTATTCTATGAAATGATTGATAAAAAGATTCCAATATATTTAATCCTTTGATTGGAACAAATCAATTAAGCAAAGGATATGTACATAAGAATTTTCCTTTTAGATTAGCAATGCATGGAAGTTTCAAAAATTATCCTTGATATTACAAAAAGATATGTGTTTATACACTTCAATTGTGCACTCACCCTTTGGTTCTTTGAAAGAAAAATCTACCAATGCCATTGTTACACTACACAGGTAAACCATATTTTGTATTGTGGAGCTATATTAAGCTACCAATCTCAAGACCAATGTAATAATGATACAAAATAATGTTTGAGACTGCAAGAAGACATCAAAATGGCTAGTGTACTAAACAAATTATTATGATTTATGAAGAATCCTAATAACTCTACTCAATTGGCTTCTTTTTTCAAAATCATACAAATTGAACCCTAACATCAATAGACTTTGTATATCAAGCTACCACAATTCAAGTTTCAAAGATGAATATTTATCATGCATGTTTTAAATGACATTCAAGTTTATGATGGTTTTGTTGTTTATATGATGTTATGTGATATTCTAATCCTAATGCATGCTTCTAGGCTGCATATATATTTATATTTTGTTTTTACATGATTTTTGTACCAACGAATTGAAAACGAACCGAACCCCCCTCCAAAAAAAATTGCCCTAACTAGTGAACCGAACCCTCGAACTCGAACCCGAACCTCAAAACCTATTCCAACACTCTTCATTCTGCTTGCACTTGTGACTTGTGCGTTTTTATGCGTATACCTTGTATTCGTGCATATACTTTGTCTTAAGTTGTGTATACTATGTATTCGTGTGTATACTTCAAGGAATACGTGTTTGTGAATACTTGTGCTTCCCTTATTCACATGTACATGCTTGAATTATTCACGTGTATACTTATTAATTGGTTAGCCATAACATTGATCATTGTTGTCCTTCATGGTTTGTCTTGAATAAATTAATTGATTGATGGTAAAAAAACTTTATCTAAAAGAAAAAAACATGTTTTCAATTGGTATTCTATGAAATAATTGATAAAAATATTCCAATATATTTAATCCTTTGATTGGAACAACTCAATTAAGCAAAGGATATGTACATAATACTTTTCCTTTTAGATTAGCAATGCATGGAAGTTTCAAAAAGTATCCTTGATATTACAAAAAGACATGTGTTTATACACTTCAATTATGCACTCATCCTTTGATTCTTTGAAAGAAAAATCTGCCTATGCCATTGTTACACTGCATAGGTAAACCAAATTTTGTATTGTGGAGCTATATTAAGCTACCAATCTCAAGACCAATGTAACAATGATACAAAATAATGTTTGAGACTGTAAGAAGACATCAAAATGGCTAGTGTACTAAAAAAATTCTTATGATTTATGAAGAACGTTGATAACTCTACTCAGTTGGCTTCTTTTTGCAAAATCACACAAATTGAACCCTACCATCAATAGACTCTGTCTATCAAGCTAACATAATTCAAGTTTCAAAGATGAATATTTATCATGCATGTTTTAAATGAAATTCAAGTGTATGGTGGTTTTGTTGTTTATATGATGTTATGTGATATTCTAATCCTAATGCATGCTTCTAGGTTGCATATATATTTATATTTTGTTTTTACATGATTTTTGTTCCAACAAACCGAAAACGAACTGAACCCCCCTCCAAAAAAATTTGGCCTAATTGGTGAACCGAACCCCTGAACCTGAACCCGAACCTCAAAACCTATTCCAAAACTCTTCATTCTACCTGCACAAACTTAATTGACCACCAAATTATGCTGCCTCTTCACTTTACCCACTTTTACTCCCTCAAACATCTCTTTTTTATTCAAAACCCTTGTTTTCCCAAGTAGGGCATCATGCCATAACATAGTTTTGACCTCCCCTATCCTTGCAGACCTTTTGAACACATCAAACTCCACAACCTCACCCTATTTCCAACATATTCTAACTTATTTTCAAGCAATTTCTTCTTTTCACCTCTTCTAGCCTTGCTTTAAGGGGCCTCAATTTTGAATTTTGAATTTTGAATAGGGGCAGCGTTAGTAATCTCTTCCAATGCCTTTACCAATGCTATTTTCTTATTCCTACTCCTAGCCTACTTACATCAGGCCCATATCACTGAGACACAACTTGAACAATAGGTGGAATGGCCTATTTCAACATATTACACTTAAACCCTTAAGGGATCGATCCGATTGAACATAGCTTAGAATGATTCTGTGTGTTTGGGTGCGAAAGAGGACTATGCATAGCATAAAAATACCTATTCGGACGCGTTGGAAGAGTCTGTTTGGTCACACGATTTGCAGAACGAAAGTTGCACTAATTTGCAACTTTCCACTACTTGTATTTGACACTTTTTCCATCAACTAAAAATTGGACACCACAAGAAAACCACTCTGAGATAACAAAAACCGAGAGAGGTTATTGTAGAGGGGCCCAACACAATCCCATAAGATCAGATGAGAAGGTTATAAGCATCACGGTATCTAAGTAACAACATGCTGAAGTTTGTAGCCATTTTGCACTTTGGACTCTTAAGGGATCAATCCAGTTGAACGTAGCTCAGAGCGATTTTGTATGTTTGGGTGTGAAATAGGACTATGCCTAGTGTAAAAATACCTATTTAGATGCATTAGAATAGTTTGTTTGGTCACACGAGTTGTAGAACGAAAGTTGCACCACTTTGCAACTTTCCACTACTTGTATTTAACACTTTTTCCATCAACTAAAAACTGGACACCACAGGAAAACCACTTCGAGCTAACAAAAACAAAGAGAGGTTATTGTAGAGGGGCCCAACATGATCCCATAGGATCAGATGAGAAATTTCTAATCATCACAGTATCTAAGCAACAACATGCTGAAGTTTGTAGCCATTTTGCACTTTGGACCCTTCAAGGATTGATCCGGTTGAACGTACTCAGAGCGATTCCACGTGTTTGGGTGTGAAAGAGAACCATGCATAGCATAAAATTACCTATTCAGATGCATTGAAACACTTCGTTTGGTCACATGAGTTACAGAATGAAAGTTGCACTACTTTGCAACTTTCCACTACTTCTATTTGACACTTCTTCCATCAATTGAAAACTAGACACCACAGGAAAAGCACTCCAAGATTAAAAAAAATAAAAATTGAGAGAGGTTATTATAGAGGGGCCCAACATGATCCCATAGGATCAGATGAGAATTTTCTAAGCATCACGGTATCTGAGTAACAACATGTTGAAGTTTGCAGCCATTTTGCACTTTGGACTCTTAAGGGATCGATCTGGTTGAACGTAGCTCAGAGCGATTCCACGTGTTTGGGTGAAAATGAGGACCATTCTTAGTGTAAAGATAGCTATTTGGAAATGTTGGAATAGTTCGTTTGGTCACACGAGTTGCAAAACGAAAGTTGCACCACTTTGCAACTTTCCACTACTTGCATTTGACACTTTTTCTATTAACTGAAAATTGGACACCATGAGAAAACCACTCTGAGATAACAAAAAATAAGAGAGGTTATTGTAGAGGGTCCCAACACGATCCCATAAGATCAAACGAGAAGTTTCTAAGTGTCATGGTATCCGAGTAACAACATGCTGAAGTTTGCAGCCATTTTGCACTTTGGACCCTTAAGGAATAGATCCAGTTGAACATAGCACAGAGCGATTCCGTGTGTTTGGGTGTGAAAGAGGACCATGCCTAGTGTAAAAATACCTGTTTGGATGTGTTGGAATAGTTTTTTTGGTCACACAAGTTGCAAAATGAAATTTGCACAACTTTGCAACTTTCGACTACTTGCATTTGACATTTTTTCCATCAACTGAAAACTGGACACTACAGGAAAACCAATCTAAGATAACAAAAACCAAAAGAGGTTATTGCAGATGGGTATAAAAAAATCCCATAGGATTAGATGAGAATTTTCTAAGTGTCACGGTATCCGAGTAACAATATGCTGAAGTTTGCAACCATTTTGCACTTTGGACCCTTAAGGAATCGATCCGGTTAAACATAGCTCAGATTGATTCCACATGTTTGGGTACTAAAGAGGACCATGCATAGTGTAAAAATACCTATTTGAATGCATTGGAATAGTTCGTTTGGTCACACGAGTTACAGAACGAAAGTTGCACCACTTTGCAACTTTCCACTACTTGCATTTGACATTTTTTCCATCATTTAAAAACTAGACACCACAGGAAAACCACTCTAAGATAAAAAAAAACCGAGAGAGGTTATTGTAGAGGGGCCCAACATGATCCCATAAGATCAGATGAGAATTTTCTAAGCATCACAGTATCTAAGTAACAACATGCTGAAGTTTGCAGCCATTTTGCACTTTGGACCCTTAAGGGATCGATCTAGTTGAACGTAGCTCGAAGTATTTCTGTGTATTTGGGTGCGAAAAAGGACCATTCCTAGTGTAAACATACCTATTCGAACTCGTTGGAACAGTTCGTTTGGTCATACGAGTTGCAGAAAGAAAGTTGCACCACTTTGCAACTTTCCACCACTTCCATTTAACACTTTTTCTATCAATTGAAACCTGGAAACCACAAGAAAACCACTCTAAGATAACAAAAAAAGAGAGGTTATTGTAGAGGGGTCCAACGTGATCCCATAGGATCAGACGAGAAGTTTCTAAGCATCACCGTATCCGAGTAGCAACATGCTGAAGTTTGCAAAAATATTGCACTTTGGACCCTTAAGGGATCAATCCGATTGAACGTAGCTCATAGCGATTCCGCGTGTTTGGGTGTGAAAGAGAACCATGCATAGTGTAAAAATACCTATTCAAATGCATTGGAACAGTCCGTTTGGTCACACAAGTTGAAAAATGAAAGTTGCACCACTTTGCAACTTTCCACTGCTTGCATTTGACACTTTTTCCATCAACTGAAAACTAGAAACCATGGGAAAACCACTTTGAAATAACAAAAATTGAGAGAATTTATTGTAGATGGGCCTAACACAATCCCATAGGTTCAGACGGAGATTTCGTAAGCGCCATGGTATCCGAGTAATACCCCGTCAAAGATTGCTACCCTTTTGTAGTTTGGGATTTGATGTTTCATTGAACTGTATGGTTTCGTACAGGGTGATTGTGCTCTCTTTTCAATGGAATTCGGTGGGAAAATACTTAATTCTATTCTAGTTTTGTTTTGGTTGGATTTCAAGTGAATTTGTGCATTTTAGAAGCCAATTACTAAGGGTCAGTTTGTATACTCTGTTTTACGGGTTTTGAGTACATTAAAATGTCATATTAAGCCTTTCACCCACTATATGCTTCTATAACTCAATGGGAAGGCTAAGTTATGGTTATAAAACATGTGTGAAAATTTTTTTGCACAAGGGAGGTGAATAGATGGTTTTTAGGTGATGCCCTAGATGTCAAATGGTGCATTTTTTAGTGGAAAATGGTGGTTTACTGCTAGGTTTTGAAGAAATCTTTGGGGGCACCGATATCTCTTGAACTTTTAAGCTTGAGCAGACCTTTTTGAAGGTGTTTTAGGCTTTGGTTGGATGTGGGAAGGTTTTGAGTATGGGTTTTCAATAAACCCTTGCCTAACTTATAGTCTCCAAATCTCATCAAATTGGCTTATCTTTTAGAGAAGTTCATCCAATGGCCAACCAAACATCAATCAAGCTTTAACACAGACCCTAATACAAATTCCCAAGATATCATACCATGTTTCTTTGTACAATCATTAAGATCCAATAGACCATCTTGCATAAAGGCTACTAAATTAGCCCTATTTACAAAGAGATGACCTTTTAAACACTATATCTTCACTCAAACTCCTCAAAAAATAGTATGTTATGTGTCAAAAAATTCAATTCCATGATTTTTTTTTAGGTCCAAAACCTCTAGACCCCTAATACACCAAACCCTCTATTTCAAGCAAAATACTTGGGGTTTTAATGAAAATCCTATCTCCTACACCTGCCATACCCAAAAAAAGCACCAAACACACTTACCATATCCTACACATGGTGAATAATACATTACATGGATAGTACTTCCCACATTTTGTCAAAACACCACTTGAAACCCTCATTTTCATCATGAAAATACCCTGCTATAGCCCTATAACATCATCCCAAACACCCAACCTTGACTCCACAACATTTTAAACAGGTTAGGCATGTATTTTAAAAGTTAGAGGACCCATTCCACAAGTTACAGTAGGCACAAAAAGTGGAATGGGTCGAATTACATCATGAAACCCTTCAATCCAAGAACACTGTGAAAGTAGGTAACTGCAATAAAAATAAGATAAATTTCACTATACAAAGCGTTAGAACCTCTAAATAGGTGAAAATGAAAGATAATTCATCAATATACAACATACAATATGTTTTAGATCATCTTAGTGTTTGTACAAGCAGTACAATAATAAGAAAAGTAAGAAAAACCAATAAATTTTTGGAAAATAACATTCTTCTTGATTAAAAATAGGTTACAAATCAACCAACAACCTATCCTTCGAGGTATTGAAGGTTATTGTACATGTTTACCATAGGAACAATAAAAGTAGAGGCTTTGAAAGGAACTCCATGAAAACCAAGCTCTCTACATGGTATATCAAACTCTAGTTCAAAATCTTTTAGATGAGGCTACTCCCACAGCTCTCTTACTCGCTTGACAAATCCTTGAAACTCTGTATTGATTTTATTTTTCCTGTCCCTCTCTTGCTGTTCTTCCTCAATTTCATCAGGATCATACATTGACCTTCTTTCCCCTCCTAAAGTTTGGACCACATCCATTACCTCCACATAAAATTCAACATCCTTGTTCTTCTTGGTTCCCACACCTTAAATATGGTTATGCAAATGAAAATGAAGCAAAGTAATCATCTCCTTCTCCGCTGGCTGGAAGAATGCATACTTAATGTTTTGATACATTATATCAACTCTCTCTTCTACTCTCATGGTTGAATATTGAAATCCAATATGGTAGGCCTCTAGAGTTCTAGTCATCTTTCTTCCTCTTCCACCAAATGCTGGCTTGATCCACACATCTGCCAGCCTAATTGGCTTTGTTTTTGAAAGCTAAAGTTTCTCTTGAGTCACCAACGTAGCTCTCTCTTCCTTTTCAAACTCTTTCATTGCTACAAACCATCTCCGGGATTTAATCATCTGTACCACATGGTTGATGTGCTTTGAATCCTTGCATCCAAAGGAAATTTCCTTTACATAAATACTGCTAGGGAATTTCAATGTTGCCATTGTAGTTGGTATTAAAGCCGATACCTACAACATGAAGAGTGATTATGATTCCTCTCCTACATTAGAGGTTTCATATCCTTGATCTGACTCTTTTGAATTATCAGAATCACAATCACTAGCTTCCATATTCAAAAATTCCTAACCAACATCTTTAATAAATTTATTTGGATCATTAGTAATAGTCTTCAAAATTGGCCGCTAGTACAAGTTCATTCTGCTTTCATAATACTTTATAACCATGGAGTTCAGCCATTCCTTGATGCCATCAAGTGAAGATTGAGGAATGGAGCCAATGCAGAGTACATCCCACTTGAAGTATTTGAAAGCAATAGCCATATCAAATTACTTTTTCCCAAGTCCTACTCTCTCAAGGTTAACAATCTCAATCTCACTAATAGCGATTACTAAGAAAGGTAATTCCACCAACTCTACCAAATAGTTTACCATAGGAACAATTAAAGCGGAGGCTTTGAAAGGAACTCCATGAAAACCAAGCTCTCTAAATGGTATATCAAACTCTAGTTCAAAATATTTTAGACGAGGCTTCTCCCATAGCTCTCTTACTCGCTTGAAAAATCCTTGAAACTCTGTATTGATTTTATTTTTCCTGTCCATCTCTTGTTGTTCTTCCTCAATTTCATCAAGATCATAAATTGACCTTCTTGCCCCTCCTAAATTTTGGACCACATTCATTACCTCCACATAAAACTCGACACCATTGGTCTTCTTGGTTCCCACGCCTTGATATGGTTATGCAAATGAAAATGAAGCAAAGTAATCATCTCCTTCTCCGTTGGTTGGAAGAATGCATGCTTAATGTTTTGATATATGATATCAACTCTCTCTTCTACTCTCATGGTTGAATACCAAAATCTAGTATGGTGGGCCTCCAGAGTTCCAGTCATCTTTATTCCTCTTCCACCAAATGTTGGCCTGATCCACACGTCTACTAGCCTAATTGACTTTGTTTTTGGAAGCTAAATTTTCTCCTGAGTCACCAGTGTAGCTCTCTCTTCATTTTCAGACTCTTTCATTGCTACAATCATCTCTAGGATTTAATCATTTGTACCACATGGTTGATGTGCTTTGAATCCTTGCATCTAAAGGAAATTTCATCAACATAAATACTGCTACTCTCTAAAGGTTAACAATCTCAATCTCACTAATAGTACATTTACAACCATATTCAAATATTTTCCTTCAAAAGGCTACAAATTCAAATATTGACTTAAATAGCCTTCAAGAGGCTTTAAATAGCCTTTACAAATGATTCTACATCTTTCCAATCATGCCTAACTATTCTTTTTGTAACTAACATGACTTATTACATTATAAATCAATTGTGGATGTGTTATGGCCTTATTCAATTGACAAAACTCAAAACAAAAAACTAACTTAAAAGACTTCTGTGAATCAAATTTTCTCAATAACCTTGGTGCCCCGACACCAAATTTCATTATTTCAGTAAATGTCATTACAAGAAAATATCATTACAATGCCTTAGGTACTCTGTTCTCATAGATATTTTACAATGTCACTCACACATTCGAGATTCTCTTATAATGTCTACATCATAGGTTCTCATTTAGAGGTTAACTTCAAATGAGAAACTTGAGATTCTCTCACAAACCTTCACACACTCTTGCATAGTGGCTTCAAATCAAAATTGAGATTTGTCAATATCATCAAAATAAGGATATTGCATTGCTTTTTTGGCTGAGATTCTCTCCGATGGCTCTAAAATCAGCATTTTTTGCAAGGAGAGACCAATCAATTTTTACTAGTTTAGTTACAGATACACAAAGTGAAAGAATAAAAAGAAATAACTCATCCAAAATGGAAATGAAATGAAAATAGATGGAAGTCACTTACAGATAGGCATGGCAGTCTATCAACTTAGTCACTCCTGGCCATACATCTTCACTGGGAGTTCCAAGATACCTATTGTACACAACACCTCGCATGAATAGAATATCTTGAAATTTGAGATTATAATTTCTACATCATAGGTGCTCATGATAAGGTTAACTTGAAATGAATAACTTGAAATTCCCTCACCAAGCTTTGCACGCACTTTTGTAATAACTTATTTAATCATAATTGAGATTTGTCAAGATCATCAAAATAGTGATGTTGCATTGTTTTTTTGCTTGAGATTCTCTTGGATGGCTCATAAATCTGCATTTTCTACAATGGGACACCAATCAATGTTTACTGAGTGACTTACATATATGCAAAGTAAAATAAGATGATAGCATTGGCATCAAACAAATTAACGTGGATACAAATATAAATTAATAAGACATTGTGCATATACTTACAAATTAATCCAATGAACCATTCGGGTCTGCTCTACTCTTTATTGTGTCAAGTATTGCCTCATGGTCAGACTCACAAACCTTCCACAAGGTCTTGTTCAAAGGCCTACCCCCATATTTGGTCAAACAAACATTGGATGCCACAAAAAGGTTTGAGTAATGAAGAATCTTACGATGTGTGTCAAAGTCCTGAAACAACCAATGTTTAACACTCCTATGTGGGTACCTTCTAAGCCATGTTCTAGTAACAAAAAATAAGCCTGTAGGGTATTTGATGTTTTCTCCATCTATAATTAGGCCTTCCAATTTCTTTTTGGCCTCAACACAACACAAGTAATAGTCTATTCCCTCTTCGTTCTCTTCATCTGCAATAACTGCATAAACATGCCCTACATTGATATGTGTGGCATATCTCTTCAAATTAGTCAACATTATGAATCCAATACAAAGTAAGATAACAATACGGAATTTCAAAAACTAAGCAAGTAGATATATTACCTGGTTGAACTAGATCTAATACGTGGTCAAAGTCGATCGATGATTCCATCTGTGTTAGTTCCAATGCCATCAGAGGGCGATACATGTGAAGTGGGCTAAGATAACTTGTCAACCATTTGTCAACCCACTCCGTTGACTCACAATCATTCCAGGCTTGCATTGTACATGAAGAAAAAAAGCATGCTATCTTACGTGTATTGATACTCCACGAACCTGCATTTGAGCTAAGGAAAGAGTGTAGCTCACTCGATCATGTTAGTGTACAACAATCCTCATATGGTGCAATGTTAGTATCATCCATCAACCAAAAAAATATACGAACTGAAGACATACCTTCATTACTTGGACCCATCGAAGCATTACACCACTTGACGATTGATCTTGCATTTGTCAACTTTGCACTGTATTTATACTTTAACTCTTCTCGTGCTAATGCTCTTTTCATGCATGCTCCTGCGCCATCATGCTCCCCATTTCCATGCCCAGCCTCACAAAAGTTCCACATATGTTGAACATCTGTAGTGAGATGCATCCTGCAAAACCAGTAGAACATGTGCGCGTTCTTGAACTGTGCTGCATAGTTATCTGACCATATTATATGCCGATTGTATGCTATGCCCCTCCAAGCCAAATCACTGTAGAAAATATGGAAGCAAACTTGCACAAACTCTAGAGAATGTGTGCAATCATCACTAATATAAAAGTGATACTCCCTCAATACCTTCATTTGGTCCTTTGTACTATTAGCTGTATGAATGAATGATATGTGCACAAATATTAGAACCTGTGTGGAGTTGTAATACTATGACTGCACCTCACACTGTGGCTATAGAGTGTAGTTCTCTACAAATTCAACCACTGATACTATGCTTCCAACTGGAAAGGTGTCCTTGCATAGCTTGAATTGCGTGTCCATCCATCGGGCTCTATGGGTATGCCTTACATACTCATACACTAGATTCTCATGAAACATGGACATAAACTGATACACTAGAATCTTCTCAATAACCAAATCACACCTTTTTTCTTGAGATCCATCTTTTGTAGCATATGCCATTGTTTTATACTTCCTGAAATCTACTAGTTTTTGTCCCACCTCATCTATGCTTTCCATATGTTGACATACTAGGATTCATTGCAAGCCACTGCAACACTCACATGAACCATACAAGCATGCTGTCCTGTAGAATATTTGGCCATCCTCTATTTGACATAAATTTTTTGATAAGAACTCTCTTGAAGATTTTGGTGGGGCTTCTATGCCACAACCCTATAAAACATCGTTAGTATGCAAATCTAAACATATAGAATGATAAACATCATAATGGTTAGAGAATTCAATATGTAGTCTACAACAACAAGTAGTGCATATGTGATTTATGTTGACATAAAAAGGTTTAAGCATTTAAAAAATATTTGAGAAATACTAATTTGAGGATAATCATTTTGAACTTTACAAAAAAATTGGGTTTGAGTCATATCCAAAAAATGCTTTGGATGTGGCTCATGGTTTCGACTACCGATTCTCCTTCTTACGACATCCCTTTGATTCAGAGATGGCCTTGTATTATTCTTCCAATACTCTTCAATTAGTGTTCTCAATGCTTCAACAACTTTTTTATCTTTATGTGGCAGTCTTCCTGAGAATGCCCATAATTCATTTGAATCGGTACCCTCAATTCTTTGCCGCCTTTGAACGAATTTTTATAAAGTTTTTCTACTAATTCCCATTTGTTCACTTGTCTTTTTAATGAGACGAGATCTCTTTGTTTGATAGCTTACCAAAGTCAATGTAATGACACATCGGGTGACATTACTATCCTTTGAGCGTGAGGTCTTACCCACACTCTCATAAGAATCCATTAGATTGTTCACAATAGTGTTTTCACTTGATGCATTCGATGTTCTCAACCCAAGAGTCTTCATAATGTTTATGTACTTTAAACCCCACATCATTTGAACAAATAGTTGACATCTTGCGGTATCATTTAGCTTTTCAAAGAACATTTTCCAAATCTTATCAGCATATCTTCTACAAGTGCATTCTAGAATCTTACCTTCTATGTGTTGCAAAATATCCTCATCAATATTAATAAAAAACTTTGGATTTCTACGCAAAATTCTAGGTGTTCTCCTAGGTACATACATCTCAACATTAGCAATTTCATCAATATGTAATTGAGGTGGGCTAGATTGCGTACCTTTGATCGAGGGTGGAGTAGAAGACATACCTTGATCTTCACGTGGGGATGATGGCATACCTTCTTCGTCAAATCCGAGTGATGATGTACTCTCAACTTGAGATGCAATGGATGGTGTCCAATCATATTCACTTGCGGTAGATGTGTCTAGGCCATATTCACTTGTGCTTAATGGTGTCCCTTTGTATTCACTTGCGGTAGAAGGTGTGTCTCCAACTAAGGTATCTGCATCTGTCCTAGCACAACTCTTTCACATTCGTTCCCTTTGTGCTGCTAATTTATTTTCTCTTTTTGATGGTTGAGGTTCCTCTTCAATTGGCTTGTTTTCATCAATCGTTTCCAATTTATTCTTTTCACGATATGTCACCACTCGTTCTCTCTCTTTTTATTTGAAGGTTTCATACTCTTCTTCTGTTAGTTTCTTCCTTGTTCATTTCTTCAGCATGGCGGATAATTTTACATGTAGCATGGTAATGAGACGAATACTAGTTTCTCAAAAATGTATCCCTTAAAATAAATGAAATATATATGTCATTCAAGGCTTCATAAATAGAAAACATAGGTGATGAGGTAGCTTTACTGATGAGGTAATTTATAAATAGAGATGAAAACCAAAATAGTTTAAATAGTTAGTAGAATTATCAAAATGTGCAAAAAGTGCTAAGTTGTTAAATTAACAAATAGTGAAGGGTTTGATGTAGACCTGGGAGGCTCAATCACAACCAATTTGACAACATGCCTTTAAGAGTCATCTAAAAATATTAAGATGACCTATTTGAACAAACCAAACAACCCTCAAAGCTTGAAAATTATCAGAAGTTAGATTTCACACTTTCACCCCTTGAACCTTAGTAGCAGTGGAAACTCAGTTTTTGCCCAATAACTCAAATGTTCTCCAAAAAACTAGACAGAATATTCATGGTTCTAGAAACCCATTTTAGATTTATTACACATATCTCAATGTAAAGTACAAGTCATTTGGACCAAATCCCCAAAAACACCCATTCTAGGTTAACCTAATTAGGCTGATTAGGCCTAATTTGCAAAGCAACATGCCCTCAAACTTATCACAGGACCTTGAAACCTTGGGGAAACATTTCTTAGGTTCCAAAACCTCCAAAACCACAACTAGATTCCTCTGGTACAAAAAAATTCATGCCAAACCTGAAAACCCTTAGTTTATGCACTATTCAAGAGGGTTTATTGAATATGCTACTTCCACAACCTCCTAAACTTTAAAACCAACTTGAACAAAGGAAATTAACCCTGAACATTCCTAAAATTTCAAAACATCATGAACTCCCATAGAGATTCTTCCAAACCCTAGGCCTAAGCCCTCATTTACATGCATTCTTGTTCACAAAACTCATTGTAGCAGCATGTTTATTACTCCTATTTCTTTCCTAACACTCAAATCATGCATCCTACACTTAAATTTGACATCATAGGGTCCCTTACATGAGTTATAGGTTAGGAAAAAACATGAAAACATAGAAAAAATAGGGTCCCTTACATGAGTTACAGGTCAGGAAAAAACATGAAAACATAGAAAACATAGGGTCCCTTACACGAGTTACAGGTTAGGAAAAAACATGAAAACACAGAAAATTGTTGCTAAACTTGAGATTTAATTGTATTTTCTTCTCAAAAACTCCAAATAAAACTTACATTCCATTTAAAGGCTTCTTTTTCACATACCACTAACCAACTACCTTGCAACTGAATTTCAAACCCTTAATGACCATTGAAGGCCAAGTTTACATCATTTACATATGATATAACAACAATATTACTCATATTGTAAGTTTGCACTCCTAACACCTATAAATCACTAAAACCACACCAATGGCTTGAAATGAGCCTTATTACATCCAAAAAACACTAATCTTGCACACTTTACATGTAAATTCAAAAACTTGCCTTCAAAGGCTACCAAGATACTTTAGTGCAAGATCACCATTTTTCACATTTTAACACCTAAACTCAAAAACTCAACCTAAGACATGCTTAGTGGTCTTGATTGAAATTATTCAAAACAAAACATACTCAAAGACTCATCCACCTACCTATTAACCTCCTAATTACCATTAAATGATCAAATAAGGAGGATGAGGTGTAGGTGCTCCTGCACCAGGGTTGTAAAAGTGTATTAAAGAGGGAGACCAACGGTCACCTCTTTCAAATGTTAGTTTTCAAAGTTGAAGTGGTTTGTTTTTAGGAGGGAAAAATTATCAAGGGGCATGAGAAAATTGAATGGAGGATGATCCTTGTATTGGGCGTCAAAGGAAATGTTGAGATTTCCTTAAGAAAAATGAGGTTTTGGTTAGTGAAATTGAGTTTCTAAGTTGGGCAGCATTATTTTATGTTAGATTGAGCATGAGAAGGGTATTTTAGAATTTTTTGAATAGTTGTCAAGTTTTGGAGTGTTTGGCAAGTGCTACTTTCAATAAAACCTAGGGTTTCTAAGCCTAGGGAGAGGGTTTTATGGTTTGGATGGTAAATGATTGAATGCCTACAATCTAACACCGTAATTTGAAGTCTTGATAGATATAAAGTGCTGCCTCAAGGTTTCAGGAGATTTGGAAAAGTTTTGAAGGTGGTCCCTTTGTAAAAGTGGGCTAACTTGGGCACTTATAAGCGTAGAAAACCTGATTTGTGCAGTTTGGTACAAAACAAGCATTGGTGATTGTTGGATATGTTGAAAGGATTTGTAATGGGTCCTTGATGTGTGTTGTGTTGTGAGTTGAAAGGTCGTGTGAGTGGAATTATACCTGATTGAGTGACTTTGATATGCTACAAGGGATAGTGTGAATATGCTGACTGAAAAGGTCTTGATGAAAATGTAAATTGAAAATTGTGTTTGTAGATTGGAGTTGTGTGTTTGTATGTTGCAGGCCTCCCCCTACTGCATTAGGACTATATTCCAATTTTTTAGAAATGCATGGAAAATTTGGTAGCATAGACAAGGCAATTAACTAGTTTGTATAACTCTTTGAAAAAATACCTCAATGAAAGCTTTGAAAGCACACACAGAGTAAGTCAATTGTTAAATAAAAAAATTCCTCAAAGAGATGTAGTTTAAAAATGTAATTGGAAAGTGTATAGAATTGTGTAATTTAAAATGTCCATTGGCAACCTAAGGTTGTAACATGACAAACAAACAATGATCAACATGGAATATGCAAAACAAAAAACATGAAAGCAAGCCATAATAGAATGAAAAAAAATGTACAAAGACTTCACATACCTAAAAAACCAGAGTTTCAAATGGAGGAGTTCTACCCAATTATGTAGCCTTTGGTTCTTTCCTCAAACTCCTCAACAATTTGACTTAAATTCAAAAGCTTGTTCCCCTCCAAACTTCAATTGTATATCAGTTATCACTAGAATTCAAAATTGAATTGATATTATATGTCTTTTAACGTGAAAACTCTGCTCTTTCATGCAAAGGTGGTGGAAAGATCATGAAAAAGGTGGTGGAATCTAAAAATTATGCATGGACACTTCACTCAATCATCAAAAAACTACTTTTTGTCGGAGCACACGCAAAACCAGGAGAATATGCAAAATGTGGGTCGACATCACAAGTATATTGTGCTCTTTATAGTTTTTAGTGCAAGATATAACGCGCTGACATTATAACGCGAGCGCCTTATCTCTTCCTAGAATGGCTATGTCTCTACTTCTTAAAAACGCTCTCGTGTTATCATAAAGTTGGTTTTTTTAATACAGCTATTTTATCTCTTTGTATATACTCTCTCCCACTCTCTCACACCCTCTCTCCCACTCTCTCCCACCATCTCTCCCACTCTCACCCACCCTCTCTCCCGCTCTCTCCCACTCTCTCACCCTCTCCCACTCTCTCTCCCACTCTCTCCCTCCCTATCTCCCACTCTCCTTCCACTCTCCCACACCCCCTCTCACACCCTCTCCCACTCTCTTCCACCCTCCACTCTCCCACCCTCTCCCACTCTCCCCCACCCTTCCACCACCTCTCCCACCTCTCCCACTCTTCCCACCCCTCTCCCACCTCAAAGACCCTCTCCCACTCTCTCTCCCACCCCCTCTCCCTCCCACTCTCCCACACCCTCTCCCAATCTCTCCCACTCCCCCTTTGTCCCTCCCACTCCACCCACCCCCTCTCCTACCCTCTCCCACCCTCTCCCACCCCCTCTCCCCTCTTCCTCCCACCCTCTCCCCACCCCGGCCTCCCACCCCCCTCCCCTCCTCTCTCCTCTCTCTCCCACCCCTCTCCCCACTCTCCCACACTCCCTTCTCCCACCCTCTCCCACTCTTATCGCACTCCCTCTCCCCACCCTGTCCCACTCCCTCTCCCCACCCTCTCCCATTTTTCCCACTCTCTCAATTCCTCTCCCCACTCCCTCTCTCCCACTCTCCATCCCTATCAATCAGCTTCTCCCACTTCCCTCCCAATCTCTCCCACCCCTCCCCACCTCCAATCCTTTCCCACACTCTCTCCCCACTCTCTCTCCCTCCCTCTCCCCTCCCTGCAATTCCTCCCACCATCTCCCCACCCTCTCCCATTCTCCTCTCCCACCCCATCCCACCTCTCCCCACCCTCTCCCACTTTCTCTCCCACCCCTCCCTACTCTTATCCCACCTCCCAGTCCTCCCACCCCTCTTCCTCCTCCCTCTCCCACCCTCCTGCACTCCCTCCCCCACTCCCTCCCCACCCTCCCACCCCTCTCCCACCCTCCCCCACCCCCTCCTCCCACTCCCCCTCTCTCCCACCTCTCCCTCCCCCATCTCCCACCTCCCACCCTCTCCCACTCTCTCTCCCCACCCTTTCCCATTCCTCTCTTCCACTCCCTCTCCTACCCTCTCCCACTCTATCCTACTCCTCCACTCCTCTCTCCTTCTTGCAAAAAAGGGTCATGTCTCCACTTCTTCCGAACACACTC
>VDFB02270651.1:778451882-778469373 GCA_007258455.2 Sequoia sempervirens
AGCTAAGCTTCCTACATAGATTTTGAAGGCCAATTAACCCATGAAAGGGACAAAAAAAATGACTTGCCAAAAAGAACCATATTCGGGGTGAAATAGTATTTGAACAACACAACATATCCACTATTGAAGTTACATCTTTTTAAGTACATTGAGTGAAAACTAGGAAGAGAGGCCTTCTGCTCAACATCTATCACTAAATGATATTATATAAGGTCAAATTCATATGCTTGATGTCTTTGTTCTTGTTAATTAAATTGTATTATACTATGTTTAGTGAAGCCTAAAATAGCTCAAACTAATACTTAAAGAGGCATGCCACTCAATCAAATTTGACTCAAGTTAGTGGATATGAACTACCAAAACACTAACCTTTGTTCATTAATAAACTTCAAGAAAGTTCTCTCATGAATATCAACTACCACAACACTAACCTTCGTTCATTAATAAACCTCAAGACAATTCTCTTATGAGTAAGGCTTCACATATATCTTTGCTCATCATACAACAATTTTAAATTATCCATGCCAAATTATATATACCCATTGCATGACTTTATTTTTTCTACATCATTAATTAATCTAGACATCATCTCTTAACTTGGATGAGATATACGTAATGCATATATAAGAAGTAATTTCTATGAAATTCTGAATTGTAGAACTTATGTGCTTACTATATATTGAGAGAAGAAAAGTTTAGGTAGAACAAGTTTAGTCGTTCAAGTAGGTACAGTGAAAGAAACTTCTTGTTTTATTCTGTTACCATGTTGCCAGAATAACTTTATTTATAATTCTTAGCCCATTTTTGATGAATAGGTCTATGATATGTTTCCATCCTATTTCTAGATCAGTATTGGTCATTTTATGAACCTTTTTATTCTATGCCACTGCTAAGTGTCATAAAAGCCAAAAGAGAAGAAAATAAACTCAAACTCAAGAAAAGCATCTTGCATGGCATGTTCAATTCAAAATTTTCACTTCCTTGATAAGTTTTGGCAACTTTGGATAGCGACGAATAAGACATGTATGGCCTTAGTAATAGTTACATGTCTTTTATTAATAATAGTTTTGAATTCTCATTTGTTATATTTTCTCAAATTAGTTGAAAATATTCTAAAATTAGTCTTTCTTTTCTTAGAGTAGTTCTTATATTATCTTATTGTTCTCCTACTTAATTATAGACGGATAAGAATTTACTTAATCAATGCTTGTATAAGGTTGAATACATATTTTTCTAATTGGTGCTTCTATTATCCATTCAATGATTATTTCTTTTGGCCAAGCATATTGTGCATATTTCTTAGAAGATTAACTCAAGATTATGTTTTGTTTTAAATTTTTTGAGAAATTTAATGAAAATTTCATTGTACTTCTATATATTTGAAAAAAAGTTAACTAATCATAGTTTAGATCTTTTATGCACTTATAAGGAATCCTTCAAGTAAGTTATGAAAGTTATAAATACAAAGGTCTTTTTTGGTGTCCATTCAATTAAATAAGTAGATGAAATAATTGACAAGGGTAGGGTGTGAGTAATTGCTTGAAAGAGACCTACAATGTGTTAGTATGTGAAAAGATAAGGAAAGTGTATGAAAAGTAGTCCAAGGATACTTAGGGAGGTTGAAAAATTGATCTATGTGAGCCAAATTTGTGATGAAAAAGTTAACTAGTTCTAGAGGAAGGAGGTAAGATACATTAGGGCACCTACTCATGCCATAAATGAGTAATTGTTCTAGCTATCTCACCCTTGATCTTGTAATATACCAATGAATAATAGATGCAATGTGGCAACAAAGCCCCCAAAGGACCTATGCAAATTCCCATTTACAAAGTTTCAACAATGATTCCCTTCAGTTATTAACACTTGACAATAGTTAGGAAAATGTTTAACTAGGCTCATAGTATAGTAAAGCTATACCAAGGAGCTTCCAAATAGGTCATCCATATCTCAGCTTGGCCTCCATTTAATATTTATCCTAATTCAAAGTGAGCATTTCAAAATCCTTACAATTACCTATTAAGGATATATTACAATATTTGGCACCTTAAGGATAACACCATATAGTTTATAACATAGAGCTCTACTTATAATTAGATCATAATTATAATTGACATGATTTGGAAATATTAAATATCACATGTATTGGTTCTTGATATCTTGAATTTCTATATTATACTAATGTGAAACCCCTTAAACATTTTTCATAAATAAGGATAACATGGTAGAGTCAATATCTCAACTTAGGATACATTTACTAACAATAAGAATTGTTTAATACTTCAAGATCTATTCATAATGTGACAATTATATGAAGCCCCAATATGGATCTAAATGATATTTGACTAATATGATCAAGCATCATAATCTTATTAATTTTTGACTTGATTCTATTAATTTTTGACACGAGAGTCTAGATGATCTCTGCTCCACCATATATGAAAGCCAAATTTTATAGCTAAGTTTTGATTCTAGTTAATTTATCAAGCCTAAACTTCTAGAAATTATGAAACAAGAAATAAAGTGATGATGTTTGTAATTATTCTCTCTTCCCTCTTCTCTGTCATTTTATTTCTAATTTATTTTTTGGCATGAAAAAGAGAAATTCTATTTATTTTGGTTCACTTAAGTTTAAACATTAGGATGTTTAAAGTAATTTTTTGTGGACAAATTAGGGACTGATATGGCAACTTAGGGTCACCACCTCAGGGTATATTTACCAAAACAGACAAAGAGATCAGTAAATTACATGTATCTTATTCTAGCTGACCACTCCACCATAGGGGTTTATAGGGACACATTTTAGTCGATTATATATAGCTTAGAGAATATTAGACGTACATTAGGTACCACACATGCTTATTATTTTGACACTATATCAACTATTCTTGCTCAAATTCATCAATAGGTTAGTGGCGAGGTTTTTCTTGTAGAAGTTAAGGAGAATGTCCCAAAATAAACTGTCAAATCACAATGTTTTCCATATTTCACTACTAGATCCAAGGTTAGGGGATATCAGGTCACTCGATGTACCAATCCTTAGAGGGACCCTTTAATATATCCACTCTTTCATGCAACATAGGGTCATTATGCAAATAATGACCAAATTCCTTTATAATTTGCACAACAATTGTACGTTGAGGTTCATTTGGGCCTCAATGTCAACTACTTAGACCTACTAGAATATTTTGGCTAGGGGCGTGGTAGGGTTGTTGACAAGGACAATTTTTTTGACCAAATCAACAACATCCAACTTATTAGGATTTAGTTAGGGGGATGTTTCCTACTATCTCCCCGACCTTGGCACCTATTGTAGACTAGGTTGTCATTACTTCCCAAAGGGAAGAAATTGACAATGTTGATGATATAAAAATTGATGCATCTATTATATCTATTGATTGTGTGGGGAGATATTTGATGAGTCATTATGCACGATCCAAAACATTGGATCATGGTATTGATCCTTATGGTATGGTAGGTGTCCCTTCACCCTTAGACATAGATGGTCTTATAAGAGACTAGATGCTTCAAAGTATAGGTCATTGTTTGCTAGATGACCTATTAGAGGTATATGATTTCATTATGGCAGAGATTGGGATCCCACTACATGAGGTCATAAGACATGTGGAAAAAGCTTACCATTCACATCCAGGATCCAGCTAGGCTACATGTCCTTCACAAAATTCTCATCACCCTAGTAGCGCTTTGCATCCTACAGATCCACTTATAAATCATTTAGCTGCTAGAAAGGAGGAAACATCTACGAGTCCTTCTATGAGTGTTCAACATCATGCATCCTAGGGCTTGGATTCACTTGAGGAGTAGTTGCAGATGATGGGATCATCATGTTATGTGGAGATGTTGGTACATGAAGACTCAACATCGATGCCATGTCGTCTAGTTAGTCCACTACACTTGTCATTACTAGAGCTAGCCAGAGAGACCTGTGATATAGATAAATTGGAAGATAGGATCATTGTAGCGGATCCTGCACCGCCTGATACAAAAGTATGTATGTATGTACATGCATGTACAATTCAAACTTGTTTAAAATTTAAAGTACTTATTTTACTCATATATATATATATATTGTAGAGGGACTTAGCTCATTTTAAACATAGTTTGAGGACAAAGTGTGTACGTAGGCATGATTTAGTTGATGTGACTAATGTTATTGGATAGGTTTTTTAAGTTTTTAAATCATGCACTTATGTATGTATATAATTTGTACACATGTATATAGATATATAACATTATTCTAATTTGACATAATGTGCTTAGATTGTGTACATGTATTGTACTATCTCCATTGCTCAGAGTAGGATTCTCACTCAAAGGGTTGCTCAATTTGGATTCGGCATGATGAACCTGCTAGAACCTGAGTTAATTAATAATGAAACAAGTCTTCAATATTTGAATATATTCAGAAAATATTCAATATCTACTTTTTTCCCCTTTTGACATATGTATGGTCTTCCTTCAAAATATAACACCCCCTACCCTTACTGATTACAAAATGGATTTGGTATTGTGAATGTGCCATTTCTTTTTTTAGTGAATTTTTAATATTTTTACATGTCTTTTAGTCTTCCAAATTTTTATGAGAAACCAAACTTCATGCATTATATAACAAGTGCCACGTAGTGGCTAGTACTTGCCTTTATAGTATTGTAATTATTATTTTCAAGATTTGAAAAAAAAATGTAAGTTCTGGGTCAAACCACAATAGTGGTTTACAAATTTTGAGGAAGAAAATTTAATTTTTCTTCCTTTCCCCAAACTTAATGGGTTCGGTCAAACTCTATGGTTCGGCCGAACCACCTTTTATGTTTAACCGAACATATGTGTTCGGTCAAACCATTTATTCGACCGAACCCTAAAATGCAAACAAAAAAAATTAATATTTTAAGGGGTTCAGTTGAACATGAGTTCGACTAAACCCCCTCAAATAAGGCATAAAAAAAAATCAAACTTGTCACTATCATTTTGTGCCTTTTTTTTCTTTCCCTGTGCTCTGTGCGTGCGGCGAATGGCGAACATGAACATCAAACGACGAACGGAAAACTCAACTTCATCTCTCCATAGTTCATCAACCCGACTTGCATAGTTCATCAACCTGACTTGCATATCTCGCTAGGTTTGTCAAATTCGAATTTCATAGACTTCAAAATGTGTTTGTTTGTTAAATTTCTAAACCCTAAATGCGAAATTTTTCAAATTTGTTGATTTGAAACTGCATTTGTTTGAAAGTTTCTAAAGCCTTTTCAACATACACTATTTCTATGATACTCCGTCAAAAACACTATTTGAATCTACAGTGTTGCAATTGCTTGACATACATTTCTACTCTGTCAAAAAATTAACATGTGCCCTATCTATGCTTCCACATTTTGCATACATTTCTACCAAGGCACCTCCAATTTATTTGAGGCATTATATCAAATAGTTCATTAACAAATTTATTTGAGGCATTATATCAAATAGCTTGAATGGTAATTTTTGACAGAGTATGATAGAAATAGTGTTTCCATTATATGCACCCTATATCAAACAATTCATTAACAAATTTATTTGAGGCATTATATCAAACAGTTCATGGTAATTTTTGATAGAGTATGATAGAAATAGTGTTTCCATTGTATGCACCCTATATCAAACAATTCATTAACAAATTTATTTGACACATTATATCAAACAGTTCATGGTAATTTTTGATGGAGTATGATAGAAATAGTGTTTCCATTGTATGCACCCTATATCAAACAGTTCATTAACAAATTTATTTGAGGCATTATATCAAAAACACTATTGGAAATTTATTTGAGGCATTATATCAAACATTCATTAACAAATTTATTTGAGACATTATATCAAACAGTTCATGATATAAATTTTAGGGTGCATACAATGGAAACTTGGATAAAATTCTTCATATTTTTCCTTTGAGTCTTATGACATTACTCCAAAAATGGTTGGTGAACTAAATGTATGAATCGAAGAATAAATTTAGAGGAAAGAAACTAGATTGTTTGAATGAAATGTATAATAAAATAGTTCTATTAGGATTAGAAGGAATGAAGGTATTATTAAATTTTCTATTTTACAACTCAAAAGAGAATAAAGAAAAGGGTGTGCCTTGTTTGTTGTTAATTTTTATTTAGTAAAAGTGAATGAGAACCATTCAAATGAAAATAAACCTCCATTACAAAAGTCTTAGGATGTCTAAATCCTAGAATGAACTCCTCATGTTTCCTCCTAAATGGGTGTTTTATTTTTTAATAGAGTTCATGCATGAATTAGCCCCTATATCTAGAGATCACTATCAAACAAACACTTCATATTTGCATGAATTAAAGGATTGAACCTAAATGACATTTTAAAGAAAGGATTTATATGTTCTAGTGTCTTGTCATGGGATGCTCCAACTATTTTTATGAAAAAGAAAGATAAGACACTTTTCCAAGTTGTCTTGATTATGTATGTTCAATAAATAAACAATTAACATTAATATCCACCACCTAAAATAGATGACTTATTTTACTAATTGAGAGGGGTGGCCATATTTTAAAAAAAGGTCTAATATTCAATTACAATTAGCAAAGAATAAAGGAGGAATACACTCATAAAACTACATTTAGAACTAGGTATAGGACATCAAAATTATATGTTTGAGGCAATGCATATAAGACACCCATATACAAAATAGTACAAAAGAAAGAGAAAAAATGTAAAGAATGCGTGCTTGTAATCTATACTTGAGAGCATTAAAATTTTGAAATTAAACATAAAGAATAATAGGATTTATAAATTAAATACATGAGGCTATTATATAATATGAAAAAAGACTATTTTAAAGTTTAAATTATTTATATTTTAATTTTAGGGTAAATACTTTTGGTTGAATTTATGAATTAGAAATAGAAATTTTGAAAGGACCCCACCCTTTTACAAAGACCAATAAAGAGACAAAAAATGATCAATCATATTGGCATGGAACAACAAGAAGAAAAATATAGTTGTAAGAAAAATAACATCCAATTAGAAATACTCCACCAATAGTGGCAATGTATCTAATAAAGAGGGTCATTTTCCCAAAAACATTAGTAGATCTATCATTTCACAACTTGAATCCAAAATTCTTCAAGGAACTATATCTTATTGTGAACCTTATCCATTTCCATGAATTCAAACCTAGTTTAGGTTTGTAATGGAGTTTCCATCTTTAGTTTCCAAACTTGAGACCAAAGGGAATAAAGGGTTCCTATAATCTTCTAAACTTGAACCTTCTTCACATTCTTAAATTATTAGAAGAAATGCCAAGAGGTGAATGTTGCAATTCAAGAGAATGGTAGAGGCAATGAACTCCAACTAATCCATCTATAACATGACTCTTGTCTCTACCAATCTCCTCTAAATTTCTCTTGACAAGATCTTCTAAATTAGTCATGTCTACAAGAGGACCAACCACCCCTCGATTATTCTCAAAGGGAGTCTCAACCAAATCCTAAGGTAAACAAGGCTCCATCTCATCCTTATGCATTTTTTTCAACCTTGCCTTCCTCTAAAATTCCTAAACCTATAAAATACATAGCTATCTACACATGACAACATGGTGAAAACACAAGAAAATCCTATAGCATGACATGTTGAGCCCAAATAACCAAATTCAAAAATAATTTAATCTATAAGTATAAATAGTTTGATGGTAGAAACTTTATACATATAAAAATATGATAAATGTGTGATTATTTTTCTTTCCACTCTATAAATTTTTGATGTGCTTGGCTATATAATTGAGATGATTCACTCATAATGTAATGATAAAAATTTAGTATGTATGAAAGAAATATTTTTGAGACATCAAACTACCATTCTACATAACTCTCACATGGAAATAAGAATATTATTTTATTTTAACTAAAGAAATTGTGTGTACTCTATCTTGAAAATTACTAATTAATTTTGAATTATATACTTATAATTTAAAATAAGAGCATCCTTTGTAACATGGAATAGATAGGTTAATTTTAATGAAATAAAATATGTTTTATATTAAGAAAAATTTACAAATATATGGAACTCATACATTGAGAAATTGACTAAGATGTAACTCTATATGAGAATTAAGATGCTCGAATAATTTATATACCTTCTTTCAATAATTAACATTAGAAATTAATACTTGGCTCATATTGTATACCCACCTCCCAATGGTCTTGGAATGGATGCATTTAGATGGAGAAGGATTTCAAAAGGCTCATGGTACTTGTGGACCCCTCAAAGGCATGATATATAACACATGAACTTTATTTATGAAATTTGGTCTTTAGTTGTTGGCTTCTAGTATGAATGTTATCTATAAGGTGGAATTCTTAGTTGAGACTCTCAATCTTCCATTTTTGGTTTCTAGTGTGATTATACAATATGCTCGCCAAGTATTAATTTATAATGTTAATTATTCAAAGAAGGTTTTGTTTCATAAGAAGAGACCTATGTTGACATATTCCAAGGCATTTTATTATCCACAATGCATGACACTTCTTCACATCTCTACCAAGTTCTAAATAGATACAAATATGCCATTTCCATGGAGGAGATTGATGATTTAAAAAGAAAATATCATGCCATTTCTTTCTTGAGAAGTCATGTTTACATTCATGATTTGCAACTTCCATCTTCATCCAAAAATAAATTCTGTTATCGTTATGTGCCTGATATTAACAAATCAAAACCTTCATTTGAGCATGATTGCCAACACAAAGATAAACAAGTGGAAACAAAAGAAAGCTTGGTTAATGGCTTTTAGCATGTTGGTGGAAAATCTGCATCTTTTTGAAAGTGGCTTCCTAGCTTATCAGTCTTATGTTTAGTAAGGTTTTGTAATCTCCATTGTGTTATGTATTTGGGTCACGGGTATATCTAGTATGATGTCTTCTTTTGGGTATTTTGGGTGCATAAGAGAATGTGCATATGTACTGATGTATTCAACCAATGTGCTTTTGTAACGTTGTAATCAAACAATTGGTCATTTGTACTAGGACTTCACCAGTCTTTTTGATATTTTGTAAAACTTGTTACTCAGACTGCAACTAGGGGTTTTCTTACTGGTTCTTTCTCGCCAGTATGTCTTCCTAAACTAGCTATATGTAAAATATTATATATAAATAAAATTATAAGTGGTCTCCCACTTTGCTTAAAAAAAAAGTTCTTGTAAATGTCCACATCTTTTTCCTTGACACAGTTGCTATTTCTTAAAAGATTTCTTATGATTTTTCATAATGTTGGTCAATACTTTACTATAAATATTCTATAGTCATGCTATTAAATTTCATAAGAATATGTCATAAGAGGGTTTCATCTTATAAAGCTATAATGATATTATATGCTCTTAGAACATCATAGACACCTCCCTTGAAGCATTCAACAAATGACAAATAATTACCAACACAAAGTGAGATGCCTCATTTCCTAATATGAGGACAAAATAACAAATCAAAATATTAGGATGCAAGGTTGACCCACCTTTCCCAATACTTGGCTAAGTTTATCATCTATTTAGGAGTGGATCCCAACAACAATTGTGCTTAGTGCTTACTACTAATCCAAGGAATACCTATTCATTTTTTCTTTATTGTATGCCTAATGACTCCTCATCTCAAGATAAATTGTGGGAATGGATTTTTATGCCCTCCCCATGACTAAATGGCTACATCGAGGTGAATATGATATGGTGGAAAAAACCAAGATACAAGTTGGTTTAGTTCTCATAAAATCTCTAAAAAATAATTGAATTCCTACATCCTAACTAGAAATACCATGAGGGGTTTAGATCCCATTTTAGACAAAAAATATTCTTATACTGATCACTAGTTCACTTGGACCAACTAAAGAGATGGTGAACTAAGGGAAACTTGTATTGATAGATTAAAAATTAGTTATTTCTCTTTCCATTGTCCCCTCTCCACGAAACACCCTTATTTAAGTAGATTCTATTAAACCTATCTCACATATCACCTCCCAATTCATTAAACTTTTCAAACTTCTTATTCCTCATACCTAATAATCTATCCTTCAATCTCAACACTTCCCACCTCAATCAAATTGATCACCTTTCTTCGCTAATATCCCTTTAGTTGATGTTCCTAGACCTCATCAAAATGGTAAGTGGATACAATTGTGGAATGATACGATTAAATCTATTGCACTACCTTACTAAAATAATTGAACAAATGACACAAGAAATTGTAAGACTAGAAAAAACTATATTTATAAGAGGGAGATTTAAATTATAAAACTTGAATCTTTTTAAGGTATCTCATTAGATTCTACTTACTCTAACTTAAATTTAAAAAACAACATTAAAATCCACAAAACAAATTTCAAAGACATAATAAATTATTACAATATTATTTAAAAATCTAATTGTAATGAACATGTTATAGTAATAAATATTCAAATTTTAAATCTATGAAAATATATATAACCAAATGATCCTTAGTTTTCATATATAATTTGTGATGAGAATGTTGAATATTATAATTTTTTAGGCCAATCTTTAGGCACTAATTCACCATTGTTAAAATGATCCTTAGTTTATTCATTGTTTTTTTTATGATTATAATTTTTTTCAATTTCTATTAAACCAAACTCAAAATAATGGTATAGATTAAGATTCTTGTCTTTATCATAATTAGAAGTTGTATAAATTGTTAAATTATATATTTTTTAACATATATAAAATGTATGGTTGGATTAGTGAGATATTTATAACAAGTATGCAATATATTTAATCATATAATTATTTTTGTAATAGAGATGAATAATTAAATAAATGCTATAACAATATATAAGAGTTAGATAAAAGAATTAAAATTAAATATATTAATAACAAATAGTGATACTATTATTGAGGGTAATATAAAGGGGGTCGTCATACTAAAATAAGTCGCAAATAAAATCACCCGAGTAAGAAAAGTATTTTATTGATAATCTTATTAGGGATGCTAAGATGGTAATAAAAGTTTTGCAAGCAACAATGAGCTGACAAATAATAGTGTTTATGTGCTATGTAAACATGATATCACTATCACATTAACATTTCTATTATGAGTAAAGTTTAATATTATTTGTGAGTAATAAAATTGATAGAATGTTTGTATTAATTGTAGAGGGAGCCTTAATATCATCGAGTATTGTTAATACTCTTATCAATATTCATATCGATAGTTACCTTAATACTAATGTTAGCATACTTAACCTTATTAATGTTCATCGATAATTGGATAGCATTTTTGGCAAAACCTTTTATAGATGTTGAAATATGAGAGGAAAATAAATAAATAAATGCAAACCATATAATTATTCATGTTGTTATTACCATCAAAAGTTACATATTTAGTACTTTAAATGCCATCATTGGGTCATGAGGAACTATCCTAATAATCATAATACCATATTGACCTTACTGTCAACAAGAAATAGAAGTAGGAACAACTCATTGTGGGTTACGATGACATAACCATTATAATGAGAATATTATTAGTGTAACCATTAAATTGTGATACTTGCAAATTTAATATTTAAAGTATAGTTAATAGTGAGAGATGCATTAATAATAGTATTGCATTAGCAAGTTAAACCAACAAATTAATTAAAGAAAGGATGTTAATTCTATTGGAGATGGTTATTGTTGCATCATAAACACTTAAAGCATTAATTAGCGTAATTAAAGGATTCAAAAAAAAAATTATAAAATTATGGGCATAACAATTATATATTTTTTAACATATATAAAATGTATGGTTGGATTAGTGAGATATTTATAACAAGTATGCAATATGAAGTCAAACTTTATTAGATTTGATTCTTAATAAATTATTTTTAACGATTCAATTTATAGCTTTATGCAATCTATAAGTTTAAATAGTTTGATGGTATCTAAACTTTATACATATAAAAATATGATAAATGTCTGATTATTTTGCTTTCCAATCTATAATTTTTTGATGTTCTTGGCTATATAATTGAGATGATTCACTCATTATGTAATGATAAAATTCATCCTCATATGGAGGATTTTATATTATCTTCCATTAAATTCATCCTCTTTATGAGATTCTTATGGAATATTGATATTCTAGTGTGAATTCTTAATTTTAGACATATCTTAACTAGATAAATTTAGGTTCAATGAAGGCAATAGAACTTTTTTTCACTTACATAATCCTATTTTGAAGTTCATTTATGTTAACAACTATTAGATTAAATATTTTTATCCCCAATTATTTTCAAATAATTTTACACTAATCTTTGTTTTCTTATTCTTTCTTTCATTGTTTCATTTAAAATTTGAACCATTTAAGGATGCTATGTTATAGATTATAGTTGTCTTCCAATTATTTTTAAATTGTTAATGGTATGGACATATTATTGATGAGTAGATGAATTATTAGAATTGTTTTAGATAAATATATTCTCTATATCTAGATATATTATTTACCAAGTTATCATTGCTTCTTTAGGTGTACATACATATATAACATGGAAAATGAAGATGTTCCACCTGCAAAAAAATTGTTTGGAAATACCACTAATGAGATTAAAAAATTGAGAGATTCATTAGCACAGGGTGCAAACTCGTGGATATATAGTGAACCATGCATGTTAATATTGCATAGTATAGAAAAACTAAAAGATGAACTTGAGAGGACTAGTGAATATTCCCTAGATAGAGTAGCTGCTATTCTTTCCCGCATGCGGGAAGAAGTACATGGTGACGTTCCCCTTAAACAAATACATGATAGTGTCACCAAAGAAATGATAAAAGCCACTTGTTTTCCATTTTATCAAAATGTGCGTAAGGTTAGGGGATACAAGGTCACTAGATGTGTCGATCATGCTATGGCCTCATTGATCTACCCATGATTTCTCACAACACATGGTCTATACCCAAACAATGACCAGATTCCATTGTATTTTGTTCAGCAGTTGTATGCTGAGGTCCATTTGGGCCTCAAAGTTAACTACTTGGACATTCCACCATATGTTGGTCAGGGGCGTGGTAGGATTGCTGATAGGCCCACCTATCATCGAGTAGATAGACCACCCCTAGTGTTTAGGGTATTGGTTGGTGAGAGGTCTCCTGCTCTCACCCCAGCTCTAGCCCCCATAGCAGATGAGGTTGTCATTGCTTCCCAAAAGGAAGCAATTGACACTATAGGTGACATTGCGGAGCTGCCACCACTAGGATATCTGATGATTGTGTAGGTTAGTATTTGTTGTCCAGACATTCTTGATCCACGCCATTTTCAGCACAGTGGACCACCATGGATCCTTTTACAGTGGTCGACATCCCTACTCCTACACAGCTTGATGCACTTACAGGAGATATGGCACACATGACTCTACATTGTTTGGCTAAGGACTTGTTGGAGGCATATGCCCACATTGCATCAGACAATGGGATCGATATAGAGCATGTTAGAGATCATTTGAGATGCAGAGGTCATTCAGTTCCAGGATCCCATCACTCTCAGCCGAGCACTAGTGCGCATCAGGATCCACCTACAGTTCATTCGACAACTGCACAGACTATGGGTTTTACTGATATGTTGATTGGTTTTGGTTCATCATTGCTGATGCCATCTCACCTTCATAGTCCTCTACATTCATCATTTCTAGCATGACATGGGATAGATCAGATGGATGTAGATGTTGATTTGTTGCTTGACCATTTGGTGGATATGGTGGAGGCAACCTTTTCAGAGGACTTAGGTCATTCGATATCAGATGATGTGCATGTATGTGTGCATGTGCCTGTTTCAATTATTTTTTCATTATTTTTAATTTTTTTTTAACTAGATATTCATGTAAGTTGATATATATATGTATATATATTGTTACAGGTGGACATACCTCATATCACTCCTAGCCTTGGTCTACATCGTGTGCATGATTGATGTGACTCTGTGGATGAATCTACTGCCAGTGGACATGTGAGTTTTACATTTTTATATAATCACACGTGTATATGTACATGCAATATTTATGTATGGATAGATCTAGATTGATATTTAAAAATACAAGTTCATTTAAAAATAACTTTCATAAAATTTATTTAATATAAATTATATGTATTTAACACATCCTGTACACAATTTTATTTGCAGGGCTCAACACATACATTAGAGCAGGACCGTTCTCATTCAAATGGCCATTCAACTAGGAGTAGACATTCATATTAGGCCATGCACACTAGATTTATGATCTTTACCACATGTATTTGCTTATATGATGATCTTTAGTATTTGAGATTTGATGATCTCTAACTTACATTTGCTTATATGATATACATACATTTTCTTATTTGTTGATCTTAGTATTCACATTTGATGATTCTAATTTACATTTTGCTTATATGATATGTACATATATTTTCTTATATGATATATACATACATTTGTCTCTTTGCTTATAATATGTGTTATGTTTTATATGTATTGGAACTTAAATGTATGTACATGTGTTTGCTTATGGTTTAAACATGTTTCTGCACATAAATATATGTATGCATTTTCTTTAAATATTCATACATACATGTTTTCTATTTTATGATCTTACAACTTACATTTCCTTATATTCAATATACATTTGATCTCTAGTAGAATTTTAGGGAAATCAATGCCACTTTATAATTAAGTTCATTCATGTTGATCACAATAAATATTTTTAAAAAAATGACTTAAGCAACATGAACCATTGAGTTGAGAACAAGATATAATATTTTTGACAAGTAACTTGAAATTTAATTCAAATATAATTAAGAAAATTCAATTCAAATTATACCTCTATATTACGTTTTTGACAAGTAACTTGAAATTCAATTCAAATGTAATTAAGAAAATTTAATTCAAATTATACCTCTATTGTACATTTTTGACAAGTAACTTGAAATTCAATTCAAATATAATTAAGAAAATTCAATTCAAATTATACCCCTCTAATATACATTTTTGACACTTTAACAAAATTCTAAATTTAATTGATATGTTGTGCATACCTATGAATTAAATAACAACAAACTCCAATAATGAAATAATTTGTTTGTTTACTACTTGATTCATTTAAACTAGGATCTAGTTATTCCATGTACACTAGAATAATTTTTTTCCCATCCCATATGCATATAAATAGAAGCTTATTTTTCATTATTTTGGATATCAAATTGCAAGATTAATTCTCATTTATATCACTTGGAGCGCATATTTTGGAGAAGAAGTTTTTGCACATTTATCAAGGAGGAAAATATTGGAGCTTGACAACTTTTCATTTTTATCAATCAAGGAAAAATTTGGAGGATAATTTAACTAAGTTCCAGTAGAGGACTTGTTTTGAGTCATCTTTAAGTTGAAGAAGAAAATGAGACAACAAAGAAAAAGAAAAAATGTGTCTCAACGAAAATTGTCAAAAGAAGAAGAACAAAAGAGGCATGAACAAAACTTGGAAAATTATCATAGAAAGAAAACAAGGTACATGCTTGTTTCTTCTCTCTCTCTCACTCTCTCAAGTGTGTGTTTTAGGACTTTTAATTTTAAAAAAACATGAGTATTCATTTGATGGGATGGAATCCATAATGCATTACCCAATCTAATAATTGGTTAGTACACCTGATAAATTGTATGTGCATACATTTTGCATTGGCTTTCTTATTAAAATTAGAAATGTTTAATGTATGACCATTTTTCAACTTATAATACCCCAACTTAAAATGTACTCTTAAACTAAAATATTGTACATTAAATCCTTCCCTACAAACCTTTCACTTATCTTTTACCAATACCTTTGTTTATTTTTTTTGTCATCACATTATCATTGTTGAGTATTGCATCTACACAATTTTCTCTTTACTTTGTTCATGAAGAAAATGATAGTGTACTTCAATACATGCTTAGTTCTCCAATGAAACCTTAAATTTTGTGTCCCTCACTATGCCACTTTGATTTTCATAATTTTCTCAACCACATTAATTATTTTATGGATTTACAAATTCCTATATACTCTAACTTTGCACTTTGAAAAAAACCATTATTTTTTCTTAATTATTCATGAAAATACACCTTCATGTACAATGAAGTAGCATTCTAATGTTGATATTTGGTGATCAATATCCCCTATCCAATCTACATTGCAACATCTAATTAGCTTAAGATTTTTCTAAACTCCCATTGAATTTAATCTAATGATCAATAGTTCCTTAAAAATATTTTAATAAATGCCCAATTCTAAGCTCTAGAATTATTTGAAAATTAGAACTCAAATTATACTTAAAGCCAATGCAATGTCAGGTTTTCTAGAGACTAACACATTTATACATCAAAACTCAAGCTATATGGTGCCAAGGAATAGGGTATGTGCAGGATCATGATGGGCCAAAAAGTGGCAATATGATGGGTATGTGGCTGACGACTTTTTTTACCCAAAATTAATGAAACAAAAGGGTTTTTAAAGGATATTCTCAGCTTTCCACCAATATAAATTATGCTTTACTTTGAATTTAATAAGTAATTATTATTCATTTTCTATTCAAATTATGACTAAAGTCTTGATTGATAGGTTGATTGAAAAACATCTATAGCTTTCAAACGGTATAACATTTTTTGAATCCAAAATATGCATCACATTCTATGTTTCATATATTATAGGATTAAAAAAAGAAAAAGTGAATTTCATGAATTTTTGACTGAGTTAAGGAGGCTAGACATACGAGTTTTTATAGTTTTTAAAAGTTGTAACAAAAATTCATAATTAATTATTTACTTAGAAAAAAAATTACAAAAAAAAAAAATATTCATCACATAGGGCATGATTCCTCTACTTATATTTAAAAATCTTTATAAAACAATATTATCATTTATTGTGGCTTGGGTGTATGGACATACACCTACTTCTTTATGTTTTCCTAAAATTTAAGTATTATCACATTGAAAATTTCAAATTTTCACCAAATAGATTTTTTTATTTTTTAGAAAAACCAGTAGTTTAGGAAACTACATTCAATTTCTACAAATTCTATTCTTACTCATTTTTTAAATAATATAGATAACTTATTCAAATTTTTACGTCAAGTTGTCTAACTCTATTTTTTCTATTTTTTTTGCCACTTAAGGGCCTGTTTTTTCCATGATGATCCTGCACATACCCAATAATAGTTATATATGATAGACTATTATTTAAATTATGTCTTAACACACATTTGTTTTGAAGGTTTCTAACCATCATTGCACTTGAATAACTATAAATACTTTTAAATGTCCTCAAGTCATCTTGGTCATGCAAGTTGCAATGTTTATCTGATCCTTGACTCCAATTCCTTAAGCCAATTCTTTTTGTTTTAATATTTGTGTTTGGTTTTAGTTGATTATTTGGGTTGTGTTTTATGTCCCATAAATTTTTTAACTTTTTTCATCTTAGCACATATTGGAAATTTATTTGAAAC
>VDFB02270651.1:778469473-778518083 GCA_007258455.2 Sequoia sempervirens
TTTCAAGGTCCTGTGATAAGTTTGAGGGCATGTTGCTTTGCAAATTAGGCCTAATTAACCTAATTAGGTCAGCCTAGAAGGGGTGTTTTTGGGGATTTGGTCCAAAGGAATTGTACCTAACATTGAGATATGTGTAATAACTCTGAAATGGGTTTCTAAAACCATCAATATTTTGTCTAGTGTTTTGGAGAACATTTGAGTTATTTGGAAAAAGTTGAGTTTCCACTACTACTAGGGTTCAAGGGGTGAAAGTGTGAAATACAACTTTTGATGATTTTCAAGCTTTGAGGGTTGTTTGGTTTGTTCAAATAGGTCATCTTAATCTTGTTAGATGCCTCTTAAAGGCATGTTGTAAAATTGGTTGTGATTGAGCCTCCTAGGTCTACATCAAACCCTTCACTATTTGTTAATTTCACAACTTAGCACTTTTTGCACATTTTGAAAATTATACTACCTATTTAAACTATTTTTGTTTTCATCTCTATTTATAAATTACCTCATCAGTAAAGCTACCTCATCACCTATGTTTTCTATTTATGAAGCCTAGAATGACATATATATTTCATTTATTTTAAGGGATACATTTTTGAGAAACTAGTATTCGTCTCATTACCATGCTACATGTAAAATTATCCGCCCCATGCCAAAGAAATGAACAAGGAAGAAACTAACAGATGAAGAGTATGAAACCTTCAAAGAACAGGAGAGAGAATGGGTGGTGACATATTGTGAAAAGAAGAAATTGGAAACGATTGATGAAAATAAGCCAATTGAAGAGGAATCTTAACCGTCAAAAAGAGAAAAGAAATTGGTAGCACAAGGGGAACAAATGTAAAAGAGTTAAAGACAGATGTAGATACCTTAGTTGGAGACAATAATCTCTACCGCAAGTGAATACAAAGGGACACTCACAAGCACAAGTGAATATGGTCTGACATTATCTACCACAAGTGAATATGATTGGACACCATCCATCACATCTCAAGTTGAGAGTACATCATCACTCGGATTTGACGAAGAAGGTATGCCATCATCCCCAAATGAAGATCAAGGTATGTCTTCTACTCCACCCTTGATCAAAGGTACGCAATCTAGCCCACCTCAATTACATATTGATGAAATTGCTAATGTTGAGATGTATGTACCTAGGAGAACACCTAGAATTTTGCATAGAAATCCAAAGTTTTTTATTAATATTGATGAGGATATTTTGCAACACATAGAAGGTAAGATTCCAGAACGCACTTGTAGAAGATATGCTAATAAGATTTGGAAAATATTCTTTGAAAAGCTAAATGAGACTGCAAGATGTCAACTATTTGTTCAAATGATGCGGGGTTCAAAGTACAGAAACATCATGAAGACTCTTGGGTTGAGAACATCGAATGCATCAAGTGAAAACACTATTGTGAATAATCTAATGGATGCTTATGAGAGTGTGGGTAAGACCTCACGCTCAAAGGATAGTAATATCACCCGACGTGTCATTACATCGACTTTGGTAAGCTTATCAAACAAAGCAGGAGTTCCTGCCTCATTAAAAAGACAAGTGAACAAATGGGAATTAGTAGAAAAACTTTATAAAAATTCGTTCAAAGGCGGCAAAGAATTGAGGGTACCGATTCAAATGAATTATGGGCATTCTCAGGAAGACTGCCACATAAAGATAAAAAAGTTGTTGAAGCATTGAGAACACTAATTGAAGAGTATTGGAAGAATAATACAAGGCCATCTCTGAATCAAAGGGATGTCGTAAGAAGGAGAATCGGTAGTCGAAACCATGAGCCACATCCAAAGCATTTTTTGGATATGACTCAAACCCAATTTTTTTGTAAAGTTCAAAATGATTATCCTCAAATTAGTATTTCTCAAATATTTTTTAAATGCTTAAACCTTTTTATGTCAACATAAATCACATATGCACTACTTGTTGTTGTAGACTACATATTGAATTCTCTAACCATTATGATGTTTATCATTCTATATGTTTAGATTTGCATACTAACGATGTTTTATAGGGTTGTGGCATAGAAGCCCCACCAAAATCTTCAAGAGAGTTCTTATCAAAAAATTTATGTCAAATAGAGGATGGCCAAATATTCTACAGGACAGCATGCTTGTATGGTTCATGTGAGTGTTGCAGTGGCTTGCAATGAATCCTAGTATGTCAACATATGGAAAGCATAGATGAGGTGGGACAAAAACTAGTAGATTTCAGGAAGTATAAAACAATGGCATATGCTACAAAAGATGGATCTCAAGAAAAAAGGTGTGATTTGGTTATTGAGAAGATTCTAGTGTATCAGTTTATGTCCATGTTTCATGAGAATCTAGTGTATGAGTATGTAAGGCATACCCATAGAGCCCGATGGATGGACACGCAATTCAAGCTATGCAAGGACACCTTTCCAGTTGGAAGCATAGTATCAGTGGTTGAATTTGTAGAGAACTACACTCTATAGCCACAGTGTGAGGTGCAGTCATAGTATTACAACTCCACACAGGTTCTAATATTTGTGCACATATCATTCATTCATACAGCTAATAGTACAAAGGACCAAATGAAGGTATTGAGGGAGTATCACTTTTATATTAGTGATGATTGCACACATTCTCTAGAGTTTGTGCAAGTTTGCTTCCATATTTTCTACAGTGATTTGGCTTGGAGGGGCATAGCATACAATCGGCATATAATATGGTCAGATAACTATGCAGCACAGTTCAAGAACGCGCACATGTTCTACTGGTTTTGCAGGATGCATCTCACTACAGATGTTCAACATATGTGGAACTTTTGTGAGGCTGGGCATGGAAATGGGGAGCATGATGGCGCAGGAGCATGCATGAAAAGAGCATTAGCACGAGAAGAGTTAAAGTATAAATACAGTGCAAAGTTGACAAATGCAAGATCAATCGTCAAGTGGTGTAATGCTTCGATGGGTCCAAGTAATGAAGGTATGTCTTCAGTTCGTATATTTTTTTGGTTGATGGATGATACTAACATTGCACCATATGAGGATTGTTGTACACTAACATGATCGAGTGAGCTACACTCTTTCCTTAGCTCAAATGCAGGTTCGTGGAGTATCAATACACGTAAGATAGCATGCTTTTTTTCTTCATGTACAATGCAAGCCTGGAATGATTGTGAGTCAACGGAGTGGGTTGACAAATGGTTGACAAGTTATCTTAGCCCACTTCACATGTATCGCCCTCTGATGGCATTGGAACTAACACAGATGGAATCATCGATCGACTTTGACCACGTATTAGATCTAGTTCAACCAGGTAATATATCTACTTGCTTAGTTTTTGAAATTCCGTATTGTTATCTTACTTTGTATTGGATTCATAATGTTGACTAATTTGAAGAGATATGCCACACATATCAATGTAGGGCATGTTTATGCAGTTATTGCAGATGAAGAGAACGAAGAGGGAATAGACTATTACTTGTGTTGTGTTGAGGCCAAAAAGAAATTGGAAGGCCTAATTATAGATGGAGAAAACATCAAATACCCTACAGGCTTATTTTTTGTTACTAGAACATGGCTTAGAAGGTACCCACATAGGAGTGTTAAACATTGGTTGTTTCAGGACTTTGACACACATCGTAAGATTCTTCATTACTCAAACCTTTTTGTGGCATCCAATGTTTGTTTGACCAAATATGGGGGTAGGCCTTTGAACAAGACCTTGTGGAAGGTTTGTGAGTCTGACCATGAGGCAATACTTGACACAATAAAGAGTAGAGCAGACCCGAATGGTTCATTGGATTAATTTGTAAGTATATGCACAATGTCTTATTAATTTATATTTGTATCCACGTTAATTTGTTTGATGCCAATGCTATCATCTTATTTTACTTTGCATATATGTAAGTCACTCAGTAAACATTGATTGGTGTCCCATTGTAGAAAATGCAGATTTATGAGCCATCCAAGAGAATCTCAAGCAAAAAAACAATGCAACATCACTATTTTGATGATCTTGACAAATCTCAATTATGATTAAATAAGTTATTACAAAAGTGCGTGCAAAGCTTGGTGAGGGAATTTCAAGTTATTCATTTCAAGTTAACCTTATCATGAGCACCTATGATGTAGAAATTATAATCTCAAATTTCAAGATATTCTATTCATGCGAGGTGTTGTGTACAATAGGTATCTTGGAACTCCCAGTGAAGATGTATGGCCAGGAGTGACTAAGTTGATAGACTGCCATGCCTATCTGTAAGTGACTTCCATCTATTTTCATTTCATTTCCATTTTGGATGAGTTATTTCTTTTTATTCTTTCACTTTGTGTATCTGTAACTAAACTAGTAAAAATTGATTGGTCTCTCCTTGCAAAAAATGCTGATTTTAGAGCCATCGGAGAGAATCTCAGCCAAAAAAGCAATGCAATATCCTTATTTTGATGATATTGACAAATCTCAATTTTGATTTGAAGCCACTATGCAAGAGTGTGTGAAGGTTTGTGAGAGAATCTCAAGTTTCTCATTTGAAGTTAACCTCTAAATGAGAACCTATGATGTAGACATTATAAGAGAATCTCGAATGTGTGAGTGACATTGTAAAATATCTATGAGAACAGAGTACCTAAGGCATTGTAATGATATTTTCTTGTAATGACATTTACTGAAATAATGAAATTTGGTGTCGGGGCACCAAGGTTATTGAGAAAATTTGATTCACAGAAGTCTTTTAAGTTAGTTTTTTGTTTTGAGTTTTGTCAATTGAATAAGGCCATAACACATCCACAATTGATTTATAATGTAATAAGTCATGTTAGTTACAAAAAGAATAGTTAGGCATGATTGGAAAGATGTAGAATCATTTGTAAAGGCTATTTAAAGCCTCTTGAAGGCTATTTAAGTCAATATTTGAATTTGTAGCCTTTTGAAGGAAAATATTTGAATATGGTTGTAAATGTACTATTAGTGAGATTGAGATTGTTAACCTTTAGAGAGTAGCAGTATTTATGTTGATGAAATTTCCTTTAGATGCAAGGATTCAAAGCACATCAACCATGTGGTACAAATGATTAAATCCTAGAGATGATTGTAGCAATGAAAGAGTCTGAAAATGAAGAGAGAGCTACACTGGTGACTCAGGAGAAAATTTAGCTTCCAAAAACAAAGTCAATTAGGCTAGTAGACGTGTGGATCAGGCCAACATTTGGTGGAAGAGGAATAAAGATGACTGGAACTCTGGAGGCCCACCATACTAGATTTTGGTATTCAACCATGAGAGTAGAAGAGAGAGTTGATATCATATATCAAAACATTAAGCATGCATTCTTCCAACCAACGGAGAAGGAGATGATTACTTTGCTTCATTTTCATTTGCATAACCATATCAAGGCGTGGGAACCAAGAAGACCAATGGTGTCGAGTTTTATGTGGAGGTAATGAATGTGGTCCAAAATTTAGGAGGGGCAAGAAGGTCAATTTATGATCTTGATGAAATTGAGGAAGAACAACAAGAGATGGACAGGAAAAATAAAATCAATACAGAGTTTCAAGGATTTTCAAGCGAGTAAGAGAGCTATGGGAGAAGCCTCGTCTAAAATATTTTGAACTAGAGTTTGATATACCATTTAGAGAGCTTGGTTTTCATGGAGTTCCTTTCAAAGCCTCCGCTTTAATTGTTCCTATGGTAAACTATTTGGTAGAGTTGGTGGAATTACCTTTCTTAGTAATCGCTATTAGTGAGATTGAGATTGTTAACCTTGAGAGAGTAGGACTTGGGAAAAAGTAATTTGATATGGCTATTGCTTTCAAATACTTCAAGTGGGATGTACTTCGCATTGGCTCCATTCCTCAATCTTCACTTGATGGCATCAAGGAATGGCTGAACTCCATGGTTATAAAGTATTATGAAAGCAGAATGAACTTGTACTAGCGGCCAATTTTGAAGACTATTACTAATGATCCAAATAAATTTATTAAAGATGTTGGTTAGGAATTTTTGAATATGGAAGCTAGTGATTGTGATTCTGATAATTCAAAAGAGTCAGATCAAGGATATGAAACCTCTAATGTAGGAGAGGAATCATAATCACTCTTCATGTTGTAGGTATCGGCTTTAATACCAACTACAATGGCAACATTGAAATTCCCTAGCAGTATTTATGTAAAGGAAATTTCCTTTGGATGCAAGGATTCAAAGCACATCAACCATGTGGTACAGATGATTAAATCCCGGAGATGGTTTGTAGCAATGAAAGAGTTTGAAAAGGAAGAGAGAGCTACGTTGGTGACTCAAGAGAAACTTTAGCTTTCAAAAACAAAGCCAATTAGGCTGGCAGATGTGTGGATCAAGCCAGCATTTGGTGGAAGAGGAAGAAAGATGACTAGAACTCTAGAGGCCTACCATATTGGATTTCAATATTCAACCATGAGAGTAGAAGAGAGAGTTGATATAATGTATCAAAACATTAAGTATGCATTCTTCCAGCCAGCGGAGAAGGAGATGATTACTTTGCTTCATTTTCATTTGCATAACCATATTTAAGGTGTGGGAACCAAGAAGAACAAGGATGTTGAATTTTATGTGGAGGTAATGGATGTGGTCCAAACTTTAGGAGGGGAAAGAAGGTCAATGTATGATCCTGATGAAATTGAGGAAGAACAGCAAGAGAGGGACAGGAAAAATAAAATCAATACAGAGTTTCAAGGATTTGTCAAGCGAGTAAGAGAGCTGTGGGAGTAGCCTCATCTAAAAGATTTTGAACTAGAGTTTGATATACCATGTAGAGAGCTTGGTTTTCATGGAGTTCCTTTCAAAGCCTCTACTTTTATTGTTCCTATGGTAAACATGTACAATAACCTTCAATACCTCGAAGGATAGGTTGTTGGTTGATTTGTAACCTATTTTTAATCAAGAAGAATGTTATTTTCCAAAAATTTATTGGTTTTTCTTACTTTTCTTATTATTGTACTGCTTGTACAAACACTAAGATGATCTAAAACATATTGTATGTTGTATATTGATGAATTATCTTTCATTTTCACCTATTTAGAGGTTCTAACGCTTTGTATAGTGAAATTTATCTTATTTTTATTGCAGTTACCTACTTTCACAGTGTTCTTGGATTGAAGGGTTTCATGATGTAATTCGACCCATTCCACTTTTTGTGCCTACTGTAACTTGTGGAATGGGTCCTCTAACTTTTAAAATACATGCCTAACCTGTTTAAAATGTTGTGGAGTCAAGGTTGGGTGTTTGGGATGATGTTATAGGGCTATAGCAGGGTATTTTCATGATGAAAATGAGGGTTTCAAGTGGTGTTTTGACAAAATGTGGGAAGTACTATCCATGTAATGTATTATTCACCATGTGTAGGATATGGTAAGTGTGTTTGGTGCTTTTTTTGGGTATGGCAGGTGTAGGAGATAGGATTTTCATTAAAACCCCAAGTATTTTGCTTGAAATAGAGGGTTTGGTGTATTAGGGGTCTAGAGGTTTTGGACCTAAAAAAAAATCATGGAATTGAATTTTTTGACACATAACATACTATTTTTTGAGGAGTTTGAGTGAAGATATAGTGTTTAAAAGGTCATCTCTTTGTAAATAGGGCTAATTTAGTAGCCTTTATGCAAGATGGTCTATTGGATCTTAATGATTGTACAAAGAAACATGGTATGATATCTTGGGAATTTGTATTAGGGTCTGTGTTAAAGCTTGATTGATGTTTGGTTGGCCATTGGATGAACTTCTCTAAAAGATAAGCCAATTTGATGAGATTTGGAGACTATAAGTTAGGCAAGGGTTTATTGAAAACCCATACTCAAAACCTTCCCACATCCAACCAAAGCCTAAAACACCTTCAAAAAGGTCTGCTCAAGCTTAAAAGTTCAAGAGATATCGGTGCCCCCAAAGATTTCTTCAAAACCTAGCAGTAAACCACCATTTTCCACTAAAAAATGCACCATTTGACATCTAGGGCATCACCTAAAAACCATCTATTCACCTCCCTTGTGCAAAAAAATTTTCACACATGTTTTATAACCATAACTTAGCCTTCCCATTGAGTTATAGAAGCATATAGTGGGTGAAAGGCTTAATATGACATTTTAATGTACTCAAAACCCGTAAAACAGAGTATACAAACTGACCCTTAGTAATTGGCTTCTAAAATGCACAAATTCACTTGAAATCCAACCAAAACAAAACTAGAATAGAATTAAGTATTTTCCCACCGAATTCCATTGAAAAGAGAGCACAATCACCCTGTACGAAACCATACAGTTCAATGAAACATCAAATCCCAAACTACAAAAGGGTAGCAATCTTTGACGGGGTATTACTCGGATACCATGGCGCTTACGAAATCTCCGTCTGAACCTATGGGATTGTGTTAGGCCCATCTACAATAAATTCTCTCAATTTTTGTTATTTCAAAGTGGTTTTCCCATGGTTTCTAGTTTTCAGTTGATGGAAAAAGTGTCAAATGCAAGCAGTGGAAAGTTGCAAAGTGGTGCAACTTTCATTTTTCAACTTGTGTGACCAAACGGACTGTTCCAATGCATTTGAATAGGTATTTTTACACTATGCATGGTTCTCTTTCACACCCAAACACGCGGAATCGCTATGAGCTACGTTCAATCGGATTGATCCCTTAAGGGTCCAAAGTGCAATATTTTTGCAAACTTCAGCATGTTGCTACTCGGATACGGTGATGCTTAGAAACTTCTCGTCTGATCCTATGGGATCACGTTGGACCCCTCTACAATAACCTCTCTTTTTTTGTTATCTTAGAGTGGTTTTCTTGTGGTTTCCAGGTTTCAATTGATAGAAAAAGTGTTAAATGGAAGTGGTGGAAAGTTGCAAAGTGGTGCAACTTTCTTTCTGCAACTCGTATGACCAAACGAACTGTTCCAACGAGTTCGAATAGGTATGTTTACACTAGGAATGGTCCTTTTTCGCACCCAAATACACAGAAATACTTCGAGCTACGTTCAACTAGATCGATCCCTTAAGGGTCCAAAGTGCAAAATGGCTGCAAACTTCAGCATGTTGTTACTTAGATACTGTGATGCTTAGAAAATTCTCATCTGATCTTATGGGATCATGTTGGGCCCCTCTACAATAACCTCTCTCGGTTTTTTTTTATCTTAGAGTGGTTTTCCTGTGGTGTCTAGTTTTTAAATGATGGAAAAAGTGTCAAATGCAAGTAGTGGAAAGTTGCAAAGTGGTGCAACTTTCGTTCTGTAACTCGTGTGACCAAACGAACTATTCCAATGCATTCAAATAGGTATTTTTACACTATGCATGGTCCTCTTTAGTACCCAAACATGTGGAATCAATCTGAGCTATGTTTAACCGGATCGATTCCTTAAGGGTCCAAAGTGCAAAATGGTTGCAAACTTCAGCATATTGTTACTCGGATACCGTGACACTTAGAAAATTCTCATCTAATCCTATGGGATTTTTTTATACCCATCTGCAATAACCTCTTTTGGTTTTTGTTATCTTAGATTGGTTTTCCTGTAGTGTCCAGTTTTCAGTTGATGGAAAAAATGTCAAATGCAAGTAGTCGAAAGTTGCAAAGTTGTGCAAATTTCATTTTGCAACTTGTGTGACCAAAAAAACTATTCCAACACATCCAAACAGGTATTTTTACACTAGGCATGGTCCTCTTTCACACCCAAACACACGGAATCGCTCTGTGCTATGTTCAACTGGATCTATTCCTTAAGGGTCCAAAGTGCAAAATGGCTGCAAACTTCAGCATGTTGTTACTCGGATACCATGACACTTAGAAACTTCTCGTTTGATCTTATGGGATCGTGTTGGGACCCTCTACAATAACCTCTCTTATTTTTTGTTATCTCAGAGTGGTTTTCTCATGGTGTCCAATTTTCAGTTAATAGAAAAAGTGTCAAATGCAAGTAGTGGAAAGTTGCAAAGTGGTGCAACTTTCGTTTTGCAACTCGTGTGACCAAACGAACTATTCCAACATTTCCAAATAGCTATCTTTACACTAAGAATGGTCCTCATTTTCACCCAAACACGTGGAATCGCTCTGAGCTACGTTCAACCAGATCGATCCCTTAAGAGTCCAAAGTGCAAAATGGCTGCAAACTTCAACATGTTGTTACTCAGATACCGTGATGCTTAGAAAATTCTCATCTGATCCTATGGGATCATGTTGGGCCCCTCTATAATAACCTCTCTCAATTTTTATTTTTTTTAATCTTGGAGTGCTTTTCCTGTGGTGTCTAGTTTTCAATTGATGGAAGAAGTGTCAAATAGAAGTAGTGGAAAGTTGCAAAGTAGTGCAACTTTCATTCTGTAACTCATGTGACCAAACGAAGTGTTTCAATGCATCTGAATAGGTAATTTTATGCTATGCATGGTTCTCTTTCACACCCAAACACGTGGAATCGCTCTGAGTACGTTCAACCGGATCAATCCTTGAAGGGTCCAAAGTGCAAAATGGCTACAAACTTCAGCATGTTGTTGCTTAGATACTGTGATGATTAGAAATTTCTCATCTGATCCTATGGGATCATGTTGGGCCCCTCTACAATAACCTCTCTTTGTTTTTGTTAGCTCGAAGTGGTTTTCCTGTGGTGTCCAGTTTTTAGTTGATGGAAAAAGTGTTAAATACAAGTAGTGGAAAGTTGCAAAGTGGTGCAACTTTCGTTCTACAACTCGTGTGACCAAACAAACTATTCTAATGCATCTAAATAGGTATTTTTACACTAGGCATAGTCCTATTTCACACCCAAACATACAAAATCGCTCTGAGCTACGTTCAACTGGATTGATCCCTTAAGAGTCCAAAGTGCAAAATGGCTACAAACTTCAGCATGTTGTTACTTAGATACCGTGATGCTTATAACCTTCTCATCTGATCTTATGGGATTGTGTTGGGCCCCTCTACAATAACCTCTCTCGGTTTTTGTTATCTCAGAGTGGTTTTCTTGTGGTGTCCAATTTTTAGTTGATGGAAAAAGTGTCAAATACAAGTAGTGGAAAGTTGCAAATTAGTGCAACTTTCGTTCTGCAAATCGTGTGACCAAACAGACTCTTCCAACGCGTCCGAATAGGTATTTTTATGCTATGCATAGTCCTCTTTCGCACCCAAACACACAGAATCATTCTAAGCTATGTTCAATCGGATCGATCCCTTAAGGGTTTAAGTGTAATATGTTGAAATAGGCCATTCCACCTATTGTTCAAGTTGTGTCTCAGTGATATGGGCCTGATGTAAGTAGGCTAGGAGTAGGAATAAGAAAATAGCATTGGTAAAGGCATTGGAAGAGATTACTAACGCTGCCCCTATTCAAAATTCAAAATTCAAAATTGAGGCCCCTTAAAGCAAGGCTAGAAGAGGTGAAAAGAAGAAATTGCTTGAAAATAAGTTAGAATATGTTGGAAATAGGGTGAGGTTGTGGAGTTTGATGTGTTCAAAAGGTCTGCAAGGATAGGGGAGGTCAAAACTATGTTATGGCATGATGCCCTACTTGGGAAAACAAGGGTTTTGAATAAAAAAGAGATGTTTGAGGGAGTAAAAGTGGGTAAAGTGAAGAGGCAGCATAATTTGGTGGTCAATTAAGTTTGTGCAGGTAGAATGAAGAGTTTTGGAATAGGTTTTGAGGTTCGGGTTCAGGTTCAGGGGTTCGGTTCACCAATTAGGCCAAATTTTTTTGGAGGGGGGTTCAGTTCGTTTTCGGTTTGTTGGAACAAAAATCATGTAAAAACAAAATATAAATATATATGCAACCTAGAAGCATGCATTAGGATTAGAATATCACATAACATCATATAAACAACAAAACCACCATACACTTGAATTTCATTTAAAACATGCATGATAAATATTCATCTTTGAAACTTGAATTATGTTAGCTTGATAGACAGAGTCTATTGATGGTAGGGTTCAATTTGTGTGATTTTGCAAAAAGAAGCCAACTGAGTAGAGTTATCAACGTTCTTCATAAATCATAAGAATTTTTTTAGTACACTAGCCATTTTGATGTCTTCTTACAGTCTCAAACATTATTTTGTATCATTGTTACATTGGTCTTGAGATTGGTAGCTTAATATAGCTCCACAATACAAAATTTGGTTTACCTATGCAGTGTAACAATGGCATAGGCAGATTTTTCTTTCAAAGAATCAAAGGATGAGTGCATAATTGAAGTGTATAAACACATGTCTTTTTGTAATATCAAGGATACTTTTTGAAACTTCCATGCATTGCTAATCTAAAAGGAAAAGTATTATGTACATATCCTTTGCTTAATTGAGTTGTTCCAATCAAAGGATTAAATATATTGGAATATTTTTATCAATTATTTCATAGAATACCAATTGAAAACATGTTTTTTTCTTTTAGATAAAGTTTTTTTACCATCAATCAATTAATTTATTCAAGACAAACCATGAAGGACAACAATGATCAATGTTATGGCTAACCAATTAATAAGTATACACGTGAATAATTCAAGCATGTACATGTGAATAAGGGAAGCACAAGTATTCACAAACACGTATTCCTTGAAGTATACACACGAATACATAGTATACACAACTTAAGACAAAGTATATGCACGAATACAAGGTATACGCATAAAAACGCACAAGTCACAAGTGCAAGCAGAATGAAGAGTGTTGGAATAGGTTTTGAGGTTCGGGTTCGAGTTCGAGGGTTCGGTTCACTAGTTAGGGCAATTTTTTTTGGAGGGGGGTTCGGTTCGTTTTCAATTCGTTGGTACAAAAATCATGTAAAAACAAAATATAAATATATATGCAGCCTAGAAGCATGCATTAGGATTAGAATATCACATAACATCATATAAACAACAAAACCATCATAAACTTGAATGTCATTTAAAACATGCATGATAAATATTCATCTTTGAAACTTGAATTGTGGTAGCTTGATATACAAAGTCTATTGATGTTAGGGTTCAATTTGTATGATTTTGAAAAAAGAAGCCAATTGAGTAGAGTTATTAGGATTCTTCATAAATCATAATAATTTGTTTAGTACACTAGCCATTTTGATGTCTTCTTGCAGTCTCAAACATTATTTTGTATCATTATTACATTGGTCTTGAGATTGGTAGCTTAATATAGCTCCACAATACAAAATATGGTTTACCTGTGTAGTGTAACAATGGCATTGGTAGATTTTTCTTTCAAAGAACCAAAGGGTGAGTGCACAATTGAAGTGTATAAACACATATCTTTTTGTAATATCAAGGATAATTTTTGAAACTTCCATGCATTGCTAATCTAAAAGGAAAATTCTTATGTACATATCCTTTGCTTAATTGATTTGTTCCAATCAAAGGATTAAATATATTGGAATCTTTTTATCAATCATTTCATAGAATACCAATTGAAAACATGTTTTTTTCTTTTAGATAATTTTTTTTACCATCAATCAATTAATTTATTCAAGACAAACCATGAAGGACAACAATGATCAATGTTATGGCTAACTAATTAATAAGTATACACGTGAATAAGTCAAGCATGTACATGTGAATAAGGGAAGCACAAGTAGTCACAAACACATATGCCTTGAAGTATACACACAAATACATAGTATACACAACTAAAGACAAAGTATATGCACGAATACCAAGTATACGCATGAAAACGCGTAAGTCGCAAAATATACATTGGAACACAAGTAAGTCACAAAGTATACACATACATTGTAAAGTAAACACTTCAATACACGTAACTCATATCTATTGAACCATGAATTTATAACATGCAAATATGGACACCATCGATAAAAAATATTTGTAAACCAAATAGCCATGTACACATACATCAGTATATGTTGATATAAGTATAAAATATAGGTACAAAATAGCCATATAGGCTTATGAGAATGCCATATAGGCATACAATGTCAAATATATCGAATACAAAATATGTACAAAACTGTCATGTAGGCATACAACAAAGGGCTCTGGAATCAAAAGTCATTGCTCTCCAAGCTCTCGAAATAAACTCTTTCCCTTTGTTGGTTGATCAACGATAGGTATGTCACTCATTTGTGTTGCACTTGAGGAGTGCTCCTGCTACTCCTCCTACTATTGTTAAGTTCTCAGTGAAGTTTTAACTGTTACAATAAGAAGTAAAGACATTAATATATAGAAATTACATTATAAAAAAAGATATATTTTAAAAAATAATCACTTACGCCCATCTCACGATCACTCTCCTTGAGGGAAATACTCGCACGCTGATGTTGAGGTGTGCTCAAGCCCTGTATAAACCATCCAAATAGAAATTAGACTACGAATCAATAATTTGGTTTGATTTTTCACTCGAACTAACATCTATAACAATGAATATAAATAGAAATTTAGTAATTTTCCTCATACCTCCCCTATTAGAGCCATCGAGGATTGTATAGCAGATGAAACACTAATATCCATTGCCCTCGTAACATTTGGAGGTGTTTCCACAACCAGCGTCTAAAAATAAAACAACAAATTATTTAATCACAAAAAAGTTACAATAGCGATGGACACATCATGACTTATAGTGTATGAGATCTAATGAACAAAATTTTGAGTACTTATTAAACTATATATTTTTTATTATCATGCTTACTATTTTCCCTATCCATATCTTGTTCGAAAGGATGTGTTTTTAGGCTTTTACCCATAGCAGCAAGCCGTTGAATCATTTGATTAAATGCTTTTGTAAACATGTACGATAATTGTGGTGGCATAGAGAAGGCAATGAACTGTTTGAAAAAATGCCTCAAAAGAAATGGGGTCTCATGGTGATGGAATGCCATTACAAACAAATGCATGTCATGGCATTCCATCACCATAAGAACGCATTTCTTTCAGGCATTTTTTCAAAAAGTTCATTTCCTTCTCTATGACTAGTATTATTGCTTACTAGATTGTATCTTGTGTGTAAATGCAATCCTAGTGTTCTTTAGTCTAATATTTCAAATTTATTCTAAAAAATCTCCTTTTGCTTAAGGTAGCCCACTATTATTTTACATGATTGTGTTTTGTGTGTTATTTTAGTTGTGTATTGCATGCTCTTTTATTCTATCTAAGGGATGCATTTGACATTATCCTCATAAGTTCCTTGAAGGCATACCAAGGTTTTGTTTGTTTCTTAGTTGTCAAATGTATTTCAAAGCCTTATGAGCATATAGATGAGGTTCCTTATGATACATTTGAGAAATATTGTGGAAGAACCCTTTCTAAGGAATGATGAGTGTCTCCTCTTAAAAAGGAAGAAACTACTTGACCAAGCCAAATGCTAATGTATATGTGTAGGAGGTGAAAAATAGGATTGGAGATATTTCTATTTAGAATATATTATATTTAGTTTTGTGATACTTGTTTCCACTTGGATTAGCATAAGGTAGAGTTTAATTGCTCAATTGTATCAATTTACTAGCACAAGTGAATTGAGATGGTTCAAATGCAAGCCTATTCCCCACAAAATTTATTTGCTAGAAAACTTATGTAACCAATTTTCTTATGAAACCAATTTTATTGGTTTCTTTTGTATTTAGTTCAAAGGATTAGATTGTTATATTAATATGCTTTTATAGATATTTTTCCAAGCATCCATAGTTTTTTGGAAAGCACCTATTTTAGGCTTTTAGCCATAGTAGCAAGGAAGCATGAGTAGTTTGATAAAATGCTTTGGTGCACATGTATGAAAATTGTGGTATCATAGAAAAGGTGGTGAGAATTTTGAAGAAATGCCTCGAAGAAATGTGGTCTCATGGTGATGGAATGGAATTCCATTACCATGAGACCACATTTCTTTAAGGCATATTTTGAAACTACTAACTGCCTTGTCTATGCTATTGCTTACTATTATGGTTTCATAGATTTTTTCCAAGCATCCATAGTTTGTCATGCAAGTGCACCTTTGCAAGCACATGCCTCCATGTGAAGAAATTGCATCACTACTTATGTTGACTTTCTAAACAACTATATTGTAGTTGAAATTTTGTCATCTATCAACATCTAGTTATTAGTTATGGAATGTGAAGTAATGCTTTGAGTTTGAATGATGTTCAATGCAACATAACCAATGATATGAATATAAACTACAAAAATCTATTAAGTATAATTCATTAGTTAAACTCTTTATTCTATTACCTGCGTGAAGGTTTGATTAAATCCACTAGCACTAGGAGGTGTTCCCTCGAAACCTCCAATATTACCCTGTTCAACATCCAAAATCACATATTAAAATACCATTCATAAAAAAATGCTATTAGCATGTAATAAATTTATAATTGTTTACTAGTTGCATACCCCACTGATAGGTGTATTGCAGAAATAAGTAGGTGGAGGGATGGTGTATCCAGTCTCAACACTGTGACCCTACAATTTTATTAAAATCATAAAAATAAATTAGTTAATCTTGTATTTCAAAATCAAAATTTAATAAATTAAATTCAGTGAACATGCTAACTTTTACCCAAGTATCAATTCCATATGTATCATGAAAAATGTCAGCCACCCTCTCCATCTTCGTAGTTGCATAAGGATCCTCCGTAGCAGCCTCCTGAGTGTCGATGGGGTCATATGAACAAGTTGCCCGCAAGATTGACACACATGGGTTCAAAGGCCATCACTCGAAGACTCCCCTGGATGGCGCTATAGAATAGGGCTAGTATGATGGATGACACTCTGGGTCAAAGTGTTGATCACCTGCAATGTCTCTACGTCCACACTCTCCTTCGTAACTATAGGCATAACAACGTGCTCATGAGGCAGCCTAGCGAGAGCTCGTCTCCCTTGTCGTGAAGGATCTGGTTTTGCATCAGACCTATCCTGAGCCGACCCCCCACCTCTCCCTCGAAGTCCCTCATATCAAAATAATTTTCTATTTTTTTCAATATGAACTCATTGTATAGTTTCCTAAGAAAATATTGGGGGACTTCACAATTGTTGCACGATCGGTTATCAAAGACCATGTACCACCTATCATAAAAATGGTTCCTAATCTCTTGGTGGTGGCACCAATGAATAGGAAACCTCTTCTCATTAAGGATAAGATTTTTATTTGTGTGTGGATCACTGAATAATGAGCACAAATCAACTTTTGTAATTTTTAAATCCTTTACTTGTTTATATGATAGTTTATCTGCATAATATTCCCTAGCCGCCTGCCTCCTATCTTGCCATCCAGTTATTTGTTTGCTAATTGAATCTATATTTTTTAAATGTATATCTTTCAATGTATTTGTGAGGATCATTCTTCCTGTGGTTGAACCATTTGGATCACTCAACCTACTAATAAAATCCTTAATCTATTTTTTATTGTTCTCAATCTCACTCATTAAATTTTGTTGAGTGTTAGGAGGGTGTTGAGGGATTGGTGGAGGAGGTTGTTGTTGAGGTTTATTTTCTTGTTGAGGATTTTGTTCTTCAAGATTTTGTGGGTTTGCAGGTTCATTTGCATCTCCTACAAATTCAAAAATTTATATATCAAATTTAACCTAAAACTAACAAAATCAACCTAAAACTAAGAAATTCAAAACAAACAACAAACAATACTTACCTCTCCCACCTCTTTGTTGTCATGGCGCCATCCTTGCAAAAAAATAGCAACTCTTGTTGAAGATTTGTGTCCAATACCTCCTCCTAGAACGCGAGCACGAAAGTTGGGGGTTTTGGCCACAAGCAGAAGAAGAAAACAGTCGAAGTGAAAATGAAGACTTTCACTTTTTTTTTTGCTTTTAACATGTTATAATGCACTCACGTTATAGCATTCTCAAACCTTTTTTTAGAAAGTGGCCACGAAATTGGTACCCGACTTCATGCACCTACCCCCTTTTCCACACTTAATTTGGGAATTAATATTAATAAAATGAACTAAATTATACCTTAATTTAGTGTTGTCATACGTATTTTACATATTCACATTAAGTTTAGGGCCCTATTAATTAAAATGGACTTAATTGTGCCTTATTTATAGTGTTTTAAGGTGTACCTTTACGCTTTCACACCTATCTAGGGCTTTATTAAATAATTGCAGTTAATTTTCCTTAATTGGCCCCTTTAATTCAAATCCAAGCCTAATTAATTGCAATTTTTGAAGAGGAAAACCCGACATTCATAAATTCCTTAACATAACACTTATCATTGAGCAATGTGTGTCCTAGGTAAGTGACCTATGACCGATTCACCCATGGGTGAATGGGTCCTCACTTAGATCTAGGACCCTAATTTAAATTATGTTTTTGGTAGTATTCAATGATTTCAAATGTATATTCACATGTCGGCTTGTGTTATTTGAATTCCAGGAATTAATGTTAACATATATATAAATAAGAGGTCATTTCACTATGTTTCATCTAAAAAAATTTCATGAGCACCTAGAGCATTTAAATGAGCATTATAAAGAGTATTTTCAAGGAATTCAAGGGAAGATTTATTGAAGATAATTTCAACAATCAATATCCTATTATCATGTCAAATTCTTCTTGCATCATGCATGTTATTTGAGCTAATATGTTGATTTAGTGTTCAAGATCCATTCAAACATTCAAAGGAATTGTTTCAAATGAAGTTTCAAGATCAAGATCCACATCCATTGAATCCACTTCATGCAAGTTCCAAAATGCATTCTAAGGTTCAAACAAGGGTTTGGTGAGTTGTGACATTTCTTTTGTTCATTCATCATTGCTTCATTTTATTTCATTTCATTCCAAGGTTTAATTACCAAAATGGAGTTTGACCAAGGTAAACCCCCATTCACCAACAACAAAATATTTCTTCCTCTTGATTTTTGTTTACAAATTTTAGGTGGAAGATATCTTTAAGAGAAAAATTGTAAAGTTGTCAAAGTTGCATTTGTTTTCATCATTCTATAATTTCATGGAAGCTTTCCTATAGGATTTATTTATGGTTGTCTAAGTGTGAAAATTAGGGATCTGGGAGTGCATACATGAGCAAAGAACCCATAAACCATTTTTACAAAGCCTTAGCCAGGACCCATTCGGCATAGGGTGAATGAGTCCTCAAATAGCTTTGAGAAATCACTTTTGGTGATTGGTACACATCATTTTCTATTTCTCATATCTGAATTTTTATTTTTGGTTCCATAATAATTAAGCTTAATCTATTAGATGTACTTTATAGATTGCATTATGGAGTTAGTTTTCTATTCTTAATCTTTCTCCCCAAAGTATTGTTTAATCATGCATGTTGTTGAGCTAATATGTTGATGTAGTCTTCAAGATCTAATTAAGAATTCAAAGGAATTGTTTCATATCAAGTTTCATGATGAAGATCTACATTCATTGAGGCCACTTCATGCTAGTTTCTAGATTTGTGCTCCAAGGTTTCAAATACTTGGTTTGGTCATTTGTTACATTTATTATTTCATTCATCATTCATTCATGCTATTTCATTGTTTCATCTCAAGGTTCAATTACCAAAATGGGGTTTGACCAAGGAAAACCCCCATTCCCTAACAAACAACATTTTTCTCTCTTTGATGTGTGATTGTAGATTTTAGGTTGAAGGTCCTTTGAAGAGAAAAAATGGAGAAAGTTGTAAAGTTGTCAAAGTTGCAAGAAAAGTTGTCAAATCATGAAAACTATTCTACAAATTTTATTTCTAGTTGTCTGATAGTGAACACCTACAATCTAGGAGTGCAAACCTAGCAGAAGAGAACCCAAAAAGCATTTTCCAGAAACCCTAGCCAAGCCCATTTTCCATAGGGTGAATGAGTCCTTAGTGAGCTTCAAAAGGTTACTTTTGGTGAAAGGTACACAACATTTTCCCCTTTCTAGATCTGCCTTTTGATTACTATTGCAATCAAATTTGATTATTGTTCTTCATTTGCACTTTGTAGCTTGCATTTTAAATAAAATTAGGAAAATAGGTCCCTTTTTGATTCTTCACTCCATTGTGGTGAACACACACCCCTATTTTCCTCTATTTCATTTTCATGAACCTAAGTTTGATCATTGCATTTTCTGACTTTGGAGTCCTCTTTCATCCCAGATTTAGATCTTGCATTCATTTGCATCTCTTTGCATTGAATTTGGTCTCATTTAAGGTGTCTTGTCTTTTGCATTTCATTTAAGGGTTTTAGGATTGCATATTTTGTATTCTTCAAATCTAAAAATAAAAATAAAAAATTAGTCACCTTGCATATCATATACATAGCATTCACTTGCATTTGAAAATTGAAACAAAATTGCATATCAAACTAGGTTTTCTAAGTTGTCATTTTATCACATTTTGCACTTGCATTCCACAATGAATTTATAGAAAATTGAAACTAAAACTTGTTGTATCAAACCAAAATCTAGAAATCACTGAAAATCACCCAAAATTTTGAAAAACATTGTTTCAAAACCCTCACCTAGGACCCATTCAACCTAGGCTGAATGAGTCCTTGATCAGGGTCACATTCTAGTTTTTTAGGAATTAAAATATTCATCTTTGCATTTCTATTTGTTGCTTTTAGGTTTATGTTTCTATTTGCATAATTTATGTTTCATCATTTTGATCATATCTAGCTTAATTTGATAAAGTTAGTGCATTGTGTGATTTCAAAATTGCATTTACAAGACATTATTTTCAAGTTTTTGCATAGTGTAATCAGAAATTTTCCTTGTTTAGAATCTAGAATTACATTTACATATTGCATCCTAGATCATTGCATTGCACTTTATCCTCTTTCCATTTTGGGTTGGCATTGAGTTTGTGAAACTTGTATGAGCTTTACAACTTGGTTTCCTATTAGCAATACTATTGCAAGACGTAGTTTGGGGCTCATGTCATCTCGTGATACACCATTCATCGTGGATCTTGGGTTTTCTAACTCTCTTTCTAATAGTTTTGGCAATCAACCCCCTATGGATCATAACATTCATACCTCATTTTTGATGACTTCCTTACCTATAACCAATGTGCATGATGTTAACAATACCATCCCTACCATGACTAGTTGTACTCAAGCTTTGGGGTATACTCAAAGCTAAGGTGGAACTTCAATTTATCCTTCTACAATTCCCATCTCTATCCCTACCACTACAACAAAACAGGCAATTAGCACCTAAAATAGTGCCGGATTTTAGTGTATTTGAGTTCATGAATTGGGAACTTCTATTAGTGAAAAACTCGACGCAAAATGCTATGTTCGCTTTGGCATCGGATTTAGCATAGGATTTAGCATCGGATTTAGTGCTGAATTTAGTGTCAAATTTAGTATCAGATTTAGCATCAAGTTTAGCGTCGGGTTTAGCACCAGATTTAGCATCGGATTTAGCACTAGATTTAGCACCATTTTTTTGTTGCTTCCAGTTTAACTTCTAATTTTACTTATGGTTTTCCTTCTTGTGTTGCTTCCACGTTTGCTTCCAGTTTTGCTTCCGATTTTGCTTCCAATTTTTCTTCCAATTTTACTTCCAATTTTGCTTCTAATTTTACTTCCAGTTTTTCTTCTAAGATTGCTTTTGGTTTGCTTCTAATTTGGCTTCCATTGTTGCTTCTTTTTTTTCTTCTAAAAATACTTCTTGTTTTGCTTCCATTTATTAATTTAATATGTTTTATTTCAATTTAATTAGTTAAATATATCATGCCTCTTAAATAACTCATATGACTATAGAGTAAGTAAATTAAATAATATGTTTTATTTCAATTTAATTAATTAAATATATCATGCCTCTTAAATAACTCATATGATTATAGAGTAAGTAATTTAATTATTTAACTCATATGATTAAATAACAAGATAATTATTAATAAAATTATCATCATTTATAATTAAAACAAGTGAGTCAAAGATCTATATAAGTAGATCAAAACAAGTGAGTCAAAATGATACATGCCCAACAGTCGACATAAATCAAAAAGACACATGTACAAATGATATAAGTAAAAATGATAAATTATATAACTCAAAATGATACAAGTCAAAATGATACATGTCCAAATGATATATTTCAAAATGATACATGTCAAAATGATACAACTCAATAATATGGTATTGTAGGCCATGAAAATGATACATATGATAGTAACCATGAAAAAAGGCATCATAATGATATATCAGCAATGATCCATGATGCAATCTATATGATTATGAATGTCACTAGCTACTACCAACAACTGCCTCATCATCATCATCGCCATCATGATCATCATCGTCGTCATCATCATTGTCATCAACCTCGATGTCTTTTGTATCTGTGTCATCATCATCCTCTACCATGTGATCTATACCATAACCAACATATTTTGGATCTATATATCATGAGGATCATCTTGATCTTTTGGAAGATCCATGTTCTGCAAAACAAAAACTTAAAATGAAAAGTTATTATTTATTTCACGCAATAATTTATTTTTCTATTATATATCTAATATTACATGTGAAACAAAACCATAATCATATTACATTATATCAAAGTGCACATACCATAATAAAATTTCATTAAATTTACAGCTAATATGTCATTCTAGTGATGTAAAACATGCAACAATTCTAATAAATGTTAGTAAAATATGCCAGCATTTGGTGGAAGAGGAAGAAAGATGACTGGAACTCTGGAGGCCCACCATAATGGATTTTAGTATTCAACCATGAGAGCAGAAGAGATCTGATATCATGTATCAAAACATTAAGCATGCATTCTTCCAGCTAATGGAGAAGGAGATGATTACTTTGCTTCATTTTCATTTGTATAACTATCTCATGGTGTGAACCAAGAAGACCAAGGATGTCCAATTTTATGTGGAGGTAATGGATGTGGTCCAAACTTTAGGAGGGGCAAGAAGGTCAATGTATGATCTTGATGAAATTGAGGAAGAACAGCAATAGAGGGACATGAAAAATAAAATCAATGCAAAGTTTCAAGGATTTGTCAAGCGAGTAACAGAGCTATGGGAGCAGCCTCATCTAAAATATTTTGAACTAGAGTTTGATATACCATTTAGAGAGCTTGGTTTTCATGGAGTTCCTTTCAAAGCGTCTTGATGCAGTGCTAGGAGGATCACAACTCAACTCATCATTCACTTCACAAAAAACACTTGATTCCACACAACCAATCTAAGATTAAGGCATACAACTACTTGTAGTTTCCTCAAAACACATTTGACATCACCAAAACAATGAACTCAAACTCAAACTTGTAGATTCCTAAGCTTGTCAATTTGGGCACTCAACACCAAAATGATAACTCAGACTTCCAACATGGCTCCAATACCCTTCAAGACACTCAACAGATGTAAATATGTCAAAAACAACAAACTTTATCAGCAAATCCCTACATTAATGAATCAATACTCTAAACCCTTACCATTCCAACTCCTTGTTTCATGAGGGTTTGTTGAAAATACATACCCCGAGTCCATTTTCCCCCTTCCAATTCCACAAACATGTGTTATTATACCTGCAAAAAAATATTATACTATTTCCCATCTTTTTTTCATGATAATTCATCAATCACCATTCAAAAAGAACCTCATTTTCCATTCCTAAATATCACTGTCAACAGGCTGCCCTGTCTGATCAATCAATAAACAAAAGATTCAAACCTATGACATCACCAAAACCTGATTAGATAAGGCTCACAATACCTTTCAACTCCCCTTATAAATAATGAGAATCAAGAAAACTTCACTCACCATAATCAAATTCCTCGAAACAACTCTGTACACAGTCACTTTTCAAGATTTTTCCCAAAATACAGATCTAGGGCTTCATGATTTCAAATGCTAACCACCATAATTCGGTCTAAGTCTTTAGAACATGAAATAATGTGCTAATATAAACCTTCTCAGGTGGGGATAAAAGACCAGACTTTGTTGCCTCCACAAATGAGGCTTTTGTTTTCATCAAACCTTGCCCTGGAGGCAAAACACTCGACACCTTAGTAGAATCCAATTTAACCTCCTCCGATGTGGAACCCGTTCCAATGTGCCTGTCACAGTTGGTAATACATTCACTCTCAAGCAGAGATGTAGTGTCTGGAGGAGGAGAAAGCGATGTCGAGTCTCCCAAACCATAAAAAGAAGAAATCTTAGAGAACGGCATGGCAGGAATGTCGTCCAGCTTTCCCGACGCACCCGAGCAACCTCGAGAACCCAAACCATAGCTATTCTTCGCAGAGCAAACACAGTCCTTGGCAACCACAAACGAACCATCACTGAATGCCGCCTTGGACTACTTGGAAACCCTAGGGAAAGCATTAGCAATGTCACAGTCTTCAACATTTTCGGCACCAGATGTATAGTGTATAATTTACATCATAGAAATATTATTGTACAATACTCTTAGCCAATAGAATTGAAGCAAAATAGTTTTCTAATATTGAAAAACATAGTCAACCTAATTTAATTCATTGATCCAATTGATTCATTTTTGCCAAACTAATAAAACTTATTAATTGCATTAATATATAATATATAAATATATTAATATAATATTATATAGAGTATATTAATATAACTAATATATAATCTATAATAATAAATAAATATTAATTTATATTGAATAATGTTAATATATTCTTATATATAATTTATATGTATTATTCATAAAAATAATTATTATATATATTATTATTTATTATATAAATATATTATTAATATTAATATATAATAATTCACGACTATATTAATTAATACTAATATTACATTATTAAAACAAATTAAATATAAATAAATTTTATTGAGAAAGATATATCTCCATATTATTTATATAAATTATTTAATAAAATAATTAAATTAGTATTTAATATATTTATATTATTTTATATATTTTTAATTCTTTGCCTGCTGGTCGTCCGATTGGAAAGAGTTTATAAGGACGGCTTGATATTGGTTTTTTTCTGGCGAGTGGGAGGATATTTTCCCCGCCTATGTAGTGACGCAACCTGCCACAGCGATCCCACTTTCTGCGTGCCAATTTACAGCAGAGATATAATACGAACACCGCCTGCCAAATCTAAAACGCGGACTTCACGAGGTGTGAGCGGGAAAATTATTCTTTTAGATATATACGAACCCCATTAATTTATGTTGGAAAAAAGCATGTAATTTCTCCACATGAAGGAAAAAAGTGCAAGTTTTTGTATCAGAATAAATTAGGAATTAGGTTAGATTTTTTTATGTTTGCATGATTTTAAAGCTGTTTTAGCTGTATCTATTATTAGATTATTTCATCTTCGAAGTCTATGAAGACCTCTATAAAACAGAGGCATGTGTAATCTTTTATTATCAGAAAAACAAAGCCGTAGCTTTGCATATGGTGAGTTTTTGTCTTCTCTGTTTTGCCTTCAATTTATCTCCCTGCGCCAATCTCTCTCAAATACTCCATATCTTACAGATTGAAAAGTTATGGCTCCTAAAATAAAACGACTAGGGCTAAACGATCTCCCGGATAGCTTGCTGACCTTCATTCTCAGCAAAGTTCCCTTCAAGCAAGCAGTGCGTTGTTCCATCGTCTCTAAAAGATGGAAATCCCTTTGGACATTCTCACCCAACGTAAAATTTTTATCAAGGGATTTTGACTTTTCATCATGGGGGGATTTCTCCATCACCTTTTCCCGAATTGTTGATCGTATTTTTGATCTCCATTCTGGTCCCCTTGAAGTATTCGATGTTAGCGTCATCCCCTACTTCTATATCCATGACAAGATTTGTGAGTGGATTCACCGTGCTGCCCTCAAAGATGTGCGAGAGATTAGTATTGAAGGTAACACCTCATCTTCCTATGATGAGGTTCCCACATCCATTTTTTTATGCCAGAGCCTCAGATCTTTGACTCTCAAGGAATTCCGTCTCAAAAACATACCACACTGTTTTGATGGCTTTGTCGAACTGGCAACACTCGATTTGTATAGAGTTTCGCTGAATGACAAGACCATTGAGTTGATGTTGCAAATATGTCCAGTTCTGGAAAATTTAATCGTTTGTGATTGCTATGGACTTAAGAGATTGAAGATATATTCTGAGAGTCTTATTTCTCTCAATCTGTCAGACCGTCGGATCGAAGCAATAACAGCGAATTGCCCACGATTGGTGAGCCTTACATTAATAAAAAAAAGGCTGGGTGATATCGTTGAGATGGAATTCTACTTGCCAGAATGTTTAAGCCTATGTACAGACATTGTACAACTTGAAACGTTTACAACTCTAAAATCATTGAGAAAACTTACCTTCTCGAACTTGATTTCTAAGGGCGATGTAAAGATTCTAAGCGAATTTCCTGATTTAGAACAAATGTGCATAGGCAGCGCTGGTTATTCTGCAGCGGTAAGTTTTTAACGTCTTATTTTATTGCCAATATCGTAAGTATTTCTGATATTTCATTTTATCCATGGCCTTAATAATAGTGTACTATTTTCTATTTACGGCTTTACTGCATTTTGCTTCGAATATTTCTAATATTTGAGGGTTGTAAGTACTCCGTTTGCTTCGAATATTAGAGAAGAGGAAAACTCGTTGATAGGAAAATTAGAACTGCATTTTGATATATTATCTTTAATTTTCTGTATACTCAAATCTCTCCGAAGTAATGATATTCTTGCTTTTGCTTTTTGATGGTGCAATGCAGCGTTTCTCTCGTGATTGGTCAGGTGCAATTCCAACTTTTCAACTGGAAAATTTAAAGCAGGTTCATTTGAATATGACCTTATTTTATGACCCTACACCTCTACTTACCTATCTTCTTCGACATGCTCCTGCTATGAAAACCTTTTTAGTTTTCCGGAAGGAAGGATTCAATGGCACTAAAGCTCTGCGGTTTGTCAACGGGTTGTTGAATCTTCAGCGAACTTCTACAGAAATCAAAATTCTCTTAGCAGCGAATACTTTGAAGGAAGTGAGATGCCTCAACTGCGATCTTGATGAATTAATCTCTGAGTCAGAAAAAATCTTGCGGTAAAGGTGAACGGTGTATTGGTTAATTTTGCAGTTGGAAAGGTGAACGGTATTATTACACAAGTATGTGTCAATTTTTATTTGAATTTAGTCAGCTAAGAGTAAACTTTAATGGGTTCAGCAAATATATTTTCTTCTGAGCACGTTCCCTTCTTTTAAGCTTATTTCAGTTTTTCTGTCATCATTCGATTCAGTCTTTTTGCCGTTGCATTTTTGTTCTGCCAAATAGACTTTTGCTGTTGTTATTTGAGAAAATTAAAATATTGAGCAACAAAGCATCCTGCATATTTAATCATCCTCAAATGTAGCAAATAATTGATATGTTTATTTAAATAATTTCAATCCGTTCGTTATTTCTAATTACGTTTGCTCTGATGGTGGTGGTGGTTTAGACAATTTGTTTACTTAAATGAATAAAACTTGGTAGCTTTTCGCCTTTGACCGTGTGTTTGGGCCTGGAATTTGAGTCTGTAGCCTATTAATTCAATTACATACACTAAACCTTGTTGATAACTGATGCTGGACAGCTAGTTGACTTCCAGTTCTACCGCCGCTGAATGTCTTGCATAAAATTAGTTTGTTAGATTCCTTTAGATTGTATGTTGCATGTCCCATGCGGATTTTTTTGTTTAGAACAGTCTTAGTCAGCTTTGGTAACAGTTATTAAACTTGGCTTTCACCACCAAATCCCACGGAGAGAGTAATGCATGTAAAATGCATGGATAGATCTTTAGCCTTTTTTATTTTCTGCGAACTATGTATTAGTTGAGTTTGTCTCTTATAAAAATATGAATAAAGAGACATTTATTTTATGTGAATTCTACCTCTGTTTCATATGTTCCGTCTTGGGTTGTGAGATTGTGGAAGTCAGAGTGAGTTTCTTACCTTAAGGTTACTTTGGGACCATATTTACCTTCGGTGGCAGAGCGTTCTGCAATATTCCTAAGGAATATAGTTGTGGCAGGCTGCCTGATCTCTCTCTCTCTAGCTGGCACCTCTTGTTTATGAGAACTATGCATAAGACATTATGGCCTTCCCCTAGAATTTTGAAATTTAAAGTGTTCATAATCATCAATTGGCAACTCTATTGGGGAATGTTTAGCAGTGAATATGAAATATTTAGGTCTTTGTTCCTATCAAGATCACCCAGGACCTAGATTTACATCTAAACCAAAAAGTCTCCGTTTCTTATGTTGAGGGCTGGTTCTTTTTTAGGGTTCTTTTAAGCACTTGACTATGAAATGCTCATGTTTTGTTGCTTTGCTTGCCCTAGAGTTGGCTGTGTGCCTAATAACTGTAGGATTTGAAAAGAGAGGATAAGACAGAATACAGAATATTTTATATTGATCACCAAAGAAAAACATTACAAAGAGCTTCAGCTCATCCATACATAGACATAGATGCCATTGAAACCTTCTTACACCTTGCAGCTCTACAGAGCTGGACTCCTAAAAGAGTAAGTTATAACAAAACAGATTTAGCAATATATAGAAATCAAACACGGACAGAGTAGAGATCAATACATGTGTGAAAACTGTTGATGAGTCAGTGAATAGGTTGGAGCAATTAATATGCAGTCAATTCGAATCTTTGCCAAGATCTGCTTTCACTGTTTGTCATTAATATTAAGATCCAATGCTGATACGTAGAGGACAGGTCCAACTGGGGAGTTAATGAAGTAGTTGGGATTAGATATTTCAACACTCCCACTTAATCTCAACCTCAAATTCCAATTACTTTCTCGATTCTTTTCCATTGATGCTTCGGCATCTGCAACCTTTAAGTCTTATGGATCAAACCTAGGAAATCCCAATTCTTTGTTGAGATGCTCTAACCACGAGCTCTGGTTCTTCTTCTCACCATTCCATCATAGGTTCAAGTGTGATGCATTTGTATTTCTCAACACCTCCCTTTGAGCTACACTGCTTGGTGTTCAGGGATCCTAACATCAGTGGACTTTTACTAGCCTCATACATTTCTTATACAAGAACATAATGCTACTGCATTCAACCATATTATTTCCTTACCAATTTTCAGCTTCACTTGTCTGTCCTCTTTTGATCTTCTGATCTCCTTTAGTAAATTTTATTTTTCCTTGCAGTCTCCTCCTTTCTTACTATTTCGGCAGATTCTACCTTCTTGACAACTCGGCAGACATACTGACACAAACAATGACTGTAGTCTTTCCAAATAATCTCCAAAATCAGCAGCGACTTCCTTTCTCCACCCTTCAATGGATTTGCTTAGTCTGCAGCTTTCTTATTCTTCACGCAGCAGCTAAAACCTCTTTGACAGAACAGCAAATTTCTTTCTTCATAACAGCCTCTCAAGACTGGGTCTTCAACACAACTAATAGATTCTTCTGAATCTTCTTCAATAACTCTCACAACTGCAAGTCTATTTAGACAGCATCGACTAGCATTGACTTTCTTCTCAGTGGATCATCTCTAACCTCAACTGTCACCTTTGACACTCCCTCTTTTCTTCGATAACCAAAACAGGGGAAAAAAAACAGAGTACCCCAAACTTGCTACAGCAATATAGAATTTTCATTCAACTTCACTCCTGATTTCTTGCCACATCTGTAACCCAATTTTCCTAACAGCTGCAGCTGTATCTTTTTCTTTCATTGGTCTCTATCCTCTTTTCTTAATACTTCCCTATAACACTTTCATTGACTTACACAACATTCTTTTGACAAAGGCAGACTCTTTTAAATTTAGCATCACCTTACATAGGCATCATATTCAATTGTGGCTGTTACTAAAACAAAAACAGGGATATCCTTTACTTTCCAATGATGACTTTAAACTTACCTCTTTCTTTCAATCTGCAACTTCTCCTTCTGCTAGCAGCGAATATTTCTTTTCAACTTTTAAGATCTACGCCTGGCTTCCTTGTTGACTTGGTTGATCATTCTTAAATCAGATTACTGTAGACTGTGGCAACTCAACGATCATCAAATCCTTCAAGCAACAGCTTCATGAAATTCCAGATCAGCAGCATGCAAACAACTCTTTTGATCGCTGCAGACTTGGTTGATCCTTCTGGCGGCTTCCCCTCTCAGCTTGACGACTACAGATCCCATCAACTTTATTCAGATTTAACAAAACAGAATTAGCGATATATAGAAATCAAATATGGATAGAGTAGAGATCAATACATGTGTGAAAACTGTTGATGAGTCGGTGAATAGGTTGGAGCAATTAATATGCAGTCAATTCAAATCTTTGCCAAGATCTGCTTTCTCTGTTTGTCATTAATATTAAGATCCAATGTTGATACGTAGAGGACAGGTCCAGCTGGGGAGTTAATGAAATAGTTAAGATTAGATATTCCAACACTGCACAAAAAGGCACTATAATATCTTTGGTTCACACTGTACAATCTCTCTTTGCCCTGGAATATGTTTTGGAAACTCAAGACGGTATTTAAAATATGTCAAAATTACTGGTCTCAAAAAGAAAGAAATTCCCCCCTCTTGAATGGCTTCCAAGCTTATAGTAGAGGAGAAAGGAAAGTCCCAGTTTTTTTGGGAGCTTCTTCGAGTCTCTATAAGTACAGGGGAACTCCTGTAGCGCCTAATCCCCTAGACGTACGATATCTGACAATGGGTTTTGAATATGTGCTCCTATTGAGAACAAGTCCAAGGATCAGCTGATGGAGGTTGCTCCTGAGCTTGCCTCTCTCATTGGATCTTTATTCTATGGTCTTTGATTAAGGTAATAGATTTACATAGAGAAGTTTAGCAAATGGGTATAGATGGTAATTACTTCATCTTAGATCATGAGGCTGTCTCGTTCCTTTCTATGCTTTGGGGCAATAGGTGGTCACTTTTATGTGTTTATGTTAAGAAAAATGGAGATTCTGAAATATATTAAGTAGATTTTGGTTTAAACAGTATATTATAAGTTGTGACTTGTTTAGATGGTTCATTTAAAGTCACATTAACATGTAGGTCTTAAGCTACAGACCCTTCCCGCATTTACCATAATCAAAGCATGTAGGTCTTAAGCTAGAATGATTTCAGATGAGTCATCTGACCAAATCAAAACTTAAGTGTGTTTTTTAAAAATAAAACTTCTATCTATAACTAAAGCCGAAGTTGAGAATGATATTTAATTTGATTTCAAATGTATGCTAACAAGATAGAGGTTGAAGAACCCTTCAATGGATGTGTTTTCTTGGAATTTGACAGGCCTTAATGCTTTGGATAAAATAACTTTAGCAAATAGACAAATCTCACCTTCAGCTCTATGCTTGATATTTATCTGACAAACTAAATTATTTGTCAGCAAACTTCAGTCTTTGCTAAATAGCTCATGGAAGGCTTGGCATAGTTTAGTTTTGGATGTGCAAGGAGCTTTGGGGCGCTTTAGAATTCCCAGGCACCCTGGATGGCTCTAGGTTTCTCTTATTGTTTCATGCATAGAAGCATAAATCTGCAAAAAATCCCAATTAATCGTGATTTTTAAAAAATCTGCAGGCTGGACGATTTTTTCCCCGATTTTTTGAAAAAATCGTTGACCTTTTGGTCAATGATTTCTTCCCATTTAAAACTACAAAATTGCCAAAAAATGTGTTTAAAACCTGCAAAAAGACGCAAATAACATCACGCTGATTTTCGCGTGAAAAAAAATCATGAGACCATAGCTTGTTGCTTGCTATTATTCTTTGATAGAATTTTTCCAAGCATCCATAGCTTGTTCCAAAGCTCCTGTTTTAGGCTTTCAGCCATAGCAGCAAGGCAGTGAACTGTTTGAAAAAATGCCTCAAAGAAATGTGGTCTCATGGTGATGGAATGCCATGATAAATTGCTATGGATTGTCATGGCATTCGATCACCATGAGACCACATTTCTTTGAGACATTTTTTCAAACAGTTCACTCTCTTCTCTATGCTATTGCTTACTATTATGCTTTGATATATTTTTTCCAGGCATCCATAGCTTGTTCGAAAAAAATGCCTCAAAAAAATGTGGTCTCATGGTGATGGAATACCATGACAATCCATATAGTCGCAAGGCAGCAATATGGATTGTCATGGCATTCCATCACCACATGACCACATTTCTTTGAGGCATTTTTTCAAACAGTTCACTCTCGTCTATGCTATTGCTTACTATTATGCTTTGATATATTTTTTCCAAGCATCCATAGCTTGTTCGAAAGCACCCAGTTTAGGCTTTTCGCCATAGCAGCAAGGCAGTGAACTGTTTGATAAAATGCTTTGGTAGACATGTATGAAAAATGTGGTAGCATAGACAACGAGCTTCATCATCGGGAGCTTCTGCCCTCTAGCACGTCATTTGCTACAATTGATTTTTTTGGAACTTTGTACTTAGTTTATAGGTTGACTTTGTACAAAGTCACAAACTATATTGTAATAGACATTTTGCCAACTATCACCATCTGATATTTATGCAGTTCTAGTATGTTTTGTGCAATGTAATCAGTGATATGAATATAACCAACGAAAATCTATTTTCTATAATTCATCAATTGAACTCTGTATTTTATTTGCTCTCAATGTCTGTATGCTATGGAAATGCCATTAAATTTTTTTAAAAAGTAGATTCTGACTGTTTTTCTTCAATTTTTTGTGTTTTTTTGTAAATCCGATTTTTTCCCAATTTTTTCAAAAAATCCTGAACTTTTGGTTTGCCAATTTTTTCCCCAAACAATTAATGCTGCTATGGTTTCATGTCCTATGCTTGAGTTTCAAATTCTATGTCGTAGGCATTCTTCTCAAATTTAGACAAAGCTCTATAGAGTCCTAAATTTTTCCAGTTCAACTCATTGTATATGATCCCATTAGAAATATTTCCTTGCGCAAATGTGCCAACACCAGATCTCTAACTTGGAACTCGACTTCTTGCCTCTTCTTATCAATGCAGACCTTATACTGAATGTTGCTTCTCTCCAACTACTCTCATCCCTTATCATGTATGCTTTACGCTCTGCCTTTGCTTTCCGTACATCATGCAGTTCTATGTCCCCTTTCTGTGTCAAGTAGCTGGGATCAACTATAGAGAATCTGGGTGTAAGTATAATGACAAGAAGCCTGTGCATAAATGTCCATGCTTTCATGGAAATGTTCTGGAATATGGTGCATAGAAATATATGGAAGGGCACAAGCATCAAAAGCACCCAGGTTTTAGAAAGAAATATATGGAATCTAATGACTTCAGGATATATATTCGACAAGGATACCTTAGAACAGGTGTGATTATTCATCAAGAATAACAGAAAGATGGATTGTTGCTAAATATTAATGTTCCACGTTCCCTAGTGAACATGCATTCAAAAAGTGGTAGCATATACAAGACGTGAACTATTTGATATTAAGCCTTACTAATGATTGTAGGATATGCACAAACTGATTTTGAATAAGGGTATAGAAATTCATCATCTAAATGGATAGATGAATTTATCGATGTAATGCAGTTGCCCTTGATAATTATCTGAAAATGGAAAAATTCATCATATAAAAGGAATAGGATAGATGAATTTATAGATGTAGTGCAATTGCCCCTGATAATTATCTGAAAATGGACATGAGAATCAAAACTACTATGCATAGAAATGGACATGAGAAGCAAAGCAATAATGTGTATGTTGATTCCTATATTGAACCCACGACAAAGTGAAACATAGACAAAATATAAATTCCAAACCATGTTAAACGATCTGTCTCTTGACAGCCACATACATAAACTAGTGCATTTCAACACCCACATACAAACCGTTAATATATCCATACCAATTCCAAATTCAAGTCTAGATTATTAGCCGGTAGGTTATATATAGTGTGAGATTTGAGTTTAAAACAAATCTCACCCTGCAAACCATGTCAAGTCGTCAGAAAACAAGTTTCAGCTCTCGTTTAATGGTAAACCAGCTGTCATTTAATGGTAAAAGCCTCCAAAATCTCACTTATCACATAAAAGCAGATAAATATTGATTTGACAATTGGATGAGAATATTCTATTTTCATTTGTAGTGTTTTCTGTCAATTTGATGGCAACTTTTTTCATTTGCATTGCTTTATGTTTTAAATCTGTATGCAAATATTTTATAATCAGATAATACTTAATTTCTTTAAGGAGAAAATTTAGATTTGTATAAGTTTATTATTAATTGTTTAGTGCACCCACATACAACTAGAATTTGAACACGGACTCTCTACCATATTAACATACATATAATTTTCTATCGACGTAATCTTTGAACTTTCTTTAAATACCAACTTTTCCTATCAGTGCAGACCTTTTCCCACACCATCTTGCTAAGCCATGAAGTAATGAGTCCTACTCTTGTAGCACAGACAGTCTAGCGTACTCTTGTTGGTTTGTCCATAGTTATAATTGTAGTATCTAAGGAACACCCATGCATAATGTAGAGACCCAACAATATACAATACAGTTCAGTGTTGAGAAAACACTCTTTTAAAAATGATGTCTGATTTCAATATTCCAATGATACAGATTTATGGATGCAAGCTGCAAGAATTGGTGTATGAATGGTGGTAGCCTACAGAGGCAAATGGTGCTTGCTTCTCGGTTCAAACAAACCCATGTAGCTACACAGTTTTTCTTAACCCACCCCCCGTTCCTTTGCATGTTCAATCTCCATTTTCTATTTTTCTTGTTTATCCATAACCAATTTACACAAGTAATTAAATCATGCATTAACAACCATATCCCATTTCGCAAAGAATCTCGCCCACTTCATGCATAGTGGCGAGATTGTCTCCATTCCCAACTTGCACGAGCTATAGCTGCCCTAAACATTAGGTCTTTATTTAAGACTCTCCCCCATTTTTTCTTATTTTTATTTCCTCGTACTTTTTGAACTCTTAATCCATGTAATAAACATGTTGAAATGTTTCACTTTCATATAGATTCATGTTGCGAGCCAATCTTGTTGAAACATCATTTTCACAATTTATTTGGTAATAAAACTCCTAAGTAGGGTTAACTATAATAATTCAAAGAGGGTTTCAATATTAAATAAGGTCAACATAGAGAGTAGTTAATTAATAAAGAAATCAGATCTCTACAAATATTAGCAACATTTCTTTTAAAAATTTACAAAAATAATAATAAAAATTAAATTAAATTAAAAAAAAAAAGGCAACAAGGTCAAGCTCTTTGCAGTTTTTATATTCTTTTACTTCAATCCACTATTTAACTTAAACAATAGAATGAGTTATCTTAACAAACTTACTTTGCTAGAGGAAAGTATCCAAATTCTTAGTCTAAAGTTATTCAAGTTAGATGACTTATTAGCTAGGAAGAATTTGACAAAAAAAATCTTTTTTATTATTAAAAAAAATATCAAATATTACAGCCAATATCCAATACTCAGCAGCAGCAAAAAAAAACTAACATCAAGTCTACACAAAACCAAGCTAAATTACAAGCCCAATGCCCCGAGCATTTAAGATTCAAGCATAGATAGTGAATCAATCTTTAAGCTAGAAGTTCACGCCTGTTCCAAAACTCCCAGTTGCAAAGAGGATGCTGGCAAAGGTCGTGGTTGTATACTTGCCAATTGGAATTGCCTGAAAGTATTCTGCAGCCTGTCCATTCAATCAGCCTATGATTCCACATTCTGCATGCCTGATTACAAAAGCATTTCCAAATATAATGGAGGAGTGACAGCATCTCGAAGGAATCAACAAAGTCAAACAGTTAGCTAGATGTCCACGTTCTGATCCAAAACTCCCATTTGCCAAGATGATGCTGGCAGAGGTCGTGACTGTACACCTGCCCATTGAATTTGTTGCAGAGTACTTGAAGCCTTTTTGAGCCTGTTTGCAACAAGAAAGCTAAACAAATAGATTGAAAAGCTATCAGGGTCCATAGGTGTTCCATGGCTAATCATTAATTTCTTCATAAGCCCCTGATAAAACCTCTATCAAAATAAGCCTCTAGAATGGTCCTTTGTATAATGCTACCATGAATGCTGGTTGAGCTGGTGTCCTGCACACTGGTATTAAAAGATTTAATTTGCATCTGTAGGTTGGCTAGTGTATCTTGAAGGTCCAAACTTGGAGAGTATGCTGAAGAATGGTGAGATGGAGTGAGAAATCTACATTGAGCATTAATACCTCTATATGAAGAGGGAAAAAGGTGTGAGAGAATGAAGCTAAGCACCGAAGTTTCCAAATAAATTTAAGAATAATTTGCCTAAAGGTCCGAGAGATAATATTGTGATGCTGGGAAAGCCCGAGAAGCGCAGATCTCCAAGTCCACTTGTGGGGAACAATAGTAGGGAAAGTGGAGGAGAGACAACACCAGGGGTTATGAGCATGAGGGAAAAACCAAAACGTGTGTTTAATAGACTCCCATTTAGAGAAAAATGGGCGAGAAGGGGAGGGAGTTATGAAGTGAAGGCGATCTCCAATAGGAAATTTAACATCATGAATTTTCCATGCCACTAGTTGGGATTGAGCATCAACTTTGGACTGCCAAATACGAGAGCTTAGCTTGTCCACTTAGTGCAGCTAAACTTGCAATTCCATTTCAGATTAAGTCGAGGGGCAAGAGATGCCGATAAACAATCTTGAGAGGAAAGTGTCGGAAGTTGCAGTTGTTAGGCCATTCCCAGTCTTTGAGGAATTTATCATGGAAAGAAGTAGATAGAAGGCACAATAGCTGTAGAAACCCCTGTTTCCGCTAACTTTTGAATCTGACTGTTTTTTATTGTTTTGTGTGTATTTTGGTTTTTTTGTGTTTTTTGCATAAATAAAGAAAGTGGCGATTTTACAAGAATTTGATAATAAATTCAAATAAAATGCTACAAAACCAATATTGATAGAAATACGAGATCTAATGCTGACAAATCATTTATTGATCCTCTGGACTTATTACAATAGAGATCTGATAACATGCAACAAAGGAAACAACATTATTTTAATGAAAACCTGGAATTTGCAGCAAGTTGGAAGTACATGAATGGTACGGCCTTCACAGGAAACTACTTCTCCCTCCGTCTGTTGAGCTCAAACGGTCCCAGATACCACTGCGCCCAAGTTGATGAAGATTGAATGCCAGAATGGAAGGCGTTTTGACCAAGACCAAAAATACGCCCTTTTTATGTTGGTACGGCTCTGCTGTAAGGTAGTACGGCTTTGACAGCAGCAATTAATTAATAAGTACGGCCCTTTCAATGTCTCCAGATCACATTAACTTTGGCGCCTGTGAATGATAATCTCTTCCGGATGAAAAATACCCTGAAACCCTGGATAATATTTTGACTGTGAAGCTCTGTGATAACTCCTGTGTGAAGATATCTCTCTGATTGGCAATAGATCAGCTGGTATTTCACAGCCTCTGAATCGCACACACTGAAGATTGCACGTTCTCCAATGCAAGTTGAAAACTGGAACCCTTGGCTCTGTCTTCAAAAGGAAATACTCAGCAAAAGTCGACTTCAATCATGAATGGCTCCAATTTCAATGCAAAACCCTTATATTCTTCAAAAGTGCGATTTCTCTCAATTAGGTTTCATTAAAATAAATTCGAACTTCTTCTTTAATTTTTTCAATAGTTTCAAATCACATTTTTAATTAAATTATAATTAAAAATGGCCCCCTTCCATGATGGTCGACCCCTTCAGCAAAATCACTTAAGTTATAATATTTAAAATATTATAACTTTATATTATAAGCTCCAAAAAATTAATATTTAATTAAATCAATTAAATATTAATATCTCCCTCAAAATGTGTCTGATTCACGAACCGTCTGAAGCTGGCGAAGAAGTGAGTGATTCTGCACATGACCAAACCATACTGCTAAAAATAGCAGGGGTGCCTCGCTAAGTGCCAAATACTGTTAAAAATAGCAATCCAAGCAAATGGTGTCCGAATGAGCCCGAACGAAAGCCAACTGGTAAAATTCTGATAGTCGAAGCCAAGCCAAGCTCCATCAAGACCCTCTATCCATCCTATCAGCCTACGAGGGTCGCATAATAGGCTAATCATCAGCTCTGAGAGATGTCAACTGGAAGGGGACATGACAGTCTGCCCCTCCTGAAATTGCTTGCCCTCAAGCAATCTCAACTCCGGATGCTGCAAAATATCCTCGCTCTCCCATGTAGCATCCTCCACTGGCAAATCTCTCCATTTCACCAAATATTCCCTGATAGTCCTCCTACGCAACTGTCTCTCTCTGTACTCCAGGATAGACTCAGGTATTAAAATCAACTTTCCCTCATCATCTAAGGGAGGTAAAACTGCAGAAGGTACCACATGGTGTCCCAACGCCTTCTTGAGACGTGACACATGAAAAAAATTGTATACCTTGCTCTCCGCCGGAAGCTCTAGCTCATAAGCCACCTCTCCAACACGCCTCAAGATCCTGAAAGGACCATAATATCGTGGCTTAAGCTTCTCTGAACCACTCTTCCTAAGAGTAGACTGTCGATAGGGCTGCAGCATAAGATAAACCATGTCACCCACCTCAAAAGTCCTCTCTGTCCTCTCCTGATCTACATACTGCTTCTGCTGATTCTGTGCCTTAGCAATATTCTCCTTGAGAGCCCTCATCGTGTCCTGACTCTCCTGCAGCAAATCTCCAACACTCGGCACTCTACTGTCACTTAGTAGCAAATCCAAAAAGCTCGGCTCCTCATAACCGTACAACGCCATGAAAGGGGACATCTGAATGGTCATATGGAATGTCGTGTTGTAGCAATACTCGCACAAATGAATCCACTTGACCCATGCCTTTTGCTGCCCTGCAATATAGTTCCTGAGGTAACCTTCCACCCATTTATTCACTATCTCCGTCTGCCCATCGGTCTGCGGGTGGTAACTGGTGCTCGGAGTAAGCTCGGTCCCACAGAGTCTGAACACCTCCTGCCAGAAGTGACTCAAGAACGGACTATCCCTGTCGCTCACTATGCTCCAAGGCAACCCATGTAATCTGAATACCTCGCGGAAGAGGACCTCTGCTACCTGTGTAGCTGTGTAAGTGGTGGTAATCGGAAAGAAGTGGGCATACTTCGTTAGCCGATCCACAACTACATATATGCAATCCCGTCCTTGGGCTTTAGGCAAGCCCGTAATGAAATCCATCGACAGGCATTCCCACTTCCTGTTAGGAATCGGAAGTGGCTGCAATAATCCTGCCGGGTACGTGTTCTCCTGCTTGTTCTGCTGACAAACAAGGCATTCACGCACATACTAAAGAACATCTGCCTTAAGTCCTTTCCATGTAAATCTCTCCCGAATCTGTCTGTAGGTTTTGAAATACCCGGGATGTCGTGCTGTAGGTACATCATGAAAGGCTCGCATGATAATGTTCTTCATCCCTCAACCTGGGACCAAATAAATCCTGTTCTTGTAAATGATCAAGTCATTCACAAGCGTGTATCTAGTGTCAACCATTGATCCCTCGACGATACTGGATGCCCAAGTATCCTTGGCATACTCTACCACAATCATATGCCTCCAATCCTCCGTAATATGAACCATAGAGCTTAGATAAGGCCTGCGTGAAAGAACGTCAGCCACCACATTTTGGGTGCCTTTGATGTAAGATATATCAAAGTCATATGCCTGCAATTTGCTCACCCACTTCTACTGACGATCATTGAGATCTCGCTGCCCCAGGAAATGTCTCAAACTGTTGTGGTCAGTTTTAATGCAAAACTTACTGCCCACAAGATATTGCCTAAATTTTGCCAAGGCATGCATTATAGTGAGTATCTCCTTATCATAAATACTGTAGAGCCTCTCTGGCCCTCTGAGTTTACGGCTCTCATACACAATAGGGTGCTTGTCCTGCATAAGCACCGCTCTAATGCCCTCACCAGAAGCATCGCACTGAAGCTCAAAAGGCTTCGAAAAATCTGGTAGTGCCAACACTGGGCATGTAGTCATCAACTCCTTGAACCTCACAAAACACTCCTGTGCCTCAGGAGTCCAACAGAATGCACCCTTTTTCAACAAATCCGTCATAGGTGCTGCATGACGTGAATAACCATTCACGAATCTGCGATAAAACCCACACAAACCAAGAAATCCTCGCAGCTGTGTAAGGTTCGCCGGAGTAGGCCAGTCTATAATAGCGCGGATCTTCTCAGGATCCATCCGCACTCCCTCTGCACTGATGATATGACCTAAGTAGAGCAACTCGGTCATCCCCAAATCACATTTGGACTCCTTGGCATACAAGGACTCCCTCTCCAAGATACTAAGCACGGTCTCCAGATGAGCCAAATGCTCCTGCCAAGTCCTGCTGTAAATAAGAATATCATCGAAGAAGACCAGTACAAATCTCCTCAGCAGTGAATGGAAAACCCTGTTCATGGTGGACTGAAAGGTAGCTGGCGCGTTGGTTAGCCCAAAGGGCATCACCACAAACTCGAAGTGCCCACAATGACAATGGAATGCAGTCTTCTCAATGTCTTGCTCACGAACCCTGATCTGATGATATCCTGACCTTAAGTCTATCTTCGTGAAGTAGCATGCACCATGGAGCTCATCAATAAGCTCATTGATACGAGGTATTGGATACCTGCTTTTGATAGTCCTCTTATTCAGGACTCTGTAGTCTATGCACATGCGAAGGGTGCCATCCTTCTTCTTCACCAGAACAACTGAAGAAGCAAATGGTGATTTGCTAGGTCGAATGTGACCTATAGCAAGTAACTCCTTGATCGTTTTCTCGATCTCATCTTTCAACCGCTTAGGATGCCGATAAGGAGTAATCATAACGGGCTTAGCGCCCTCCTCAAGCTCAATAATGTGCTCAATGCCCCTGTCTGGAGGTCTCCCTGGCGGAATATCACTGAATACCTTCTCATGCTTGACTCTCAACTAATGTATGTCAGGATTATACTCAGTCTTCTGCTGCCCCTCCTGTATAGGTTCCAATGTGCACTCGGCAGCCCACTCTACCATGTCGTGTCGCATGAGTCTCTCCATCCGACGAAAAGAAATAGTTTTGATGTTGCTGTCCCGAATTGCCTTAAGGATATGTGTCTTCCCATCCACATCAAAACGAATCTCCATGTCCTTGAGACGAAGAGTGACTTCCTCAAGTGAATGAAGCCACTTCATGCCCAAGACTAAATCGATATCCCCCATGTTCACCACGTAATAATCAGCCTTGAACTCATAGTTGTTCAAGCGCAAGGGGAGATCCTTAATCATCTGTTCACACCTGAGAGTGTAACCGTCGGCTACCTTAACCCTAATGCCTTCGAACTCCTCAGTGATGAGTCCGCGCTTCTCCACAAATCTAGCATCGATAAATGTATGTCTCCTGTGTCAAGAAGGGTAATGACCCTCTGTCCTGCCAAAACTCCACGAAGCCTGAATGAACCTTCCTGCTGAATGCTAGAGATAGCTCTGACTCTGCTGCCTTAGGCTCTGCCTCCTCTGCTCTCCTCTCCTCAGAACTCTGAACTCTGTTCTGAATTTTCTGATTCCGAATCCTCGTAGTAAGCCCACATCACTCGATTTGCCTTGCCCTTAGGCCTCAAAGGACAATCGTGATTGGCATCATAGGGACCTTTGCAGTAGAAGCAAAGCTTCTTCCTGCGTAGATCATTAAGAGCCTCTCGATCCAAAGGTGGTGCTGCTGATTTTCCCTTTGTATCATTTTTGAAATCTGATTTTTCTTTGTTAAAATCTGATTTCTCTCTATTTCTGTTGAAGCCCTTATTATCCCTGAAAGAAGAATTGTTTCTGGAATTGAATCTACTGGATGGTGCTGCCAACTCCATACTACGTGCCTTCTTCTTCGCTTCCTGTAACGAAGGAGGATCAAAGGCTTTGATCCAACCTCTCAATGGCTCCGTCAGTCCCTCCATGAAAAGCACTACAAGTCGCCTCTCTGAAATATTAGGAACCATAACTGATAACTTCTGGAAGTCACCAATGTAAGACTCCAAACTGCCACTCTGTCGCAACTGAGCCAAATCTCTGAAATAGGATTCTGGATCCTTCCTGTCAAATCGTTCCACCAACCTGTCAACAAACTCCTGATATGAGGTGATCCGATCATGCTGGAGTGTCACCATCCCGTGGTGCCACCAGTCGTAAGCTACCCCCTCAAGATGCAATGTCGCATACCTGATAGCATCTCTCTCAGCCATCGGACGCAATGTGAGGAAAGTGTCTAGCTTACTGATCCAGGCCTGGGCTGTAACCTTGCCACTACCATCGAACATCGCTAGATTGAGCCTGTTTGTAGCATGTTTCAGATCATTATTCTGGTATCTAGGTCTCCAATCCTGTCGACCTCTGTGATGTTCTCTCCTCTGTGTAATGAATCTATCAAAGGTAATCCTCTCTCTGACATCTGGTGGTACTAACTCCCACTCCTCGTTCGCTACCATTAGTGTATCCGCAAACAACTCCTCATGCTCCTCACCTGCAATAGCCTCATCGGGCTCCTGTCTCATAAAAGTAGGCCTAGTGGGCCTGTTTGCCGTCCGTGAAACAGTCCTAGGTGCTCTCCGAGATCCTGCATCACTCCTGTTATCGTCACGCTGTGGTGACGGTCTCCCCTGTGTACCTAACCTCTGGATTGCCACTGCTAACTGCTGTAGCACATCGTTAGACTGCCGTTGACCTGCTCGTATGTCTCTGAGAGTGTCTAAAACCTCTGCATCATCCTGATCTCTAGGGTTATGAGGAATCTTTGTTCTAGGAACATCTGTTCTGTCAGTGATGTTTCTCGGCTGCTGGTTGCCTGTCAATCAAGGCTCTCGTATGAGTATAATACCTGTGTGACCCAAACTCTTGTGGCTGCATAAGATTGCTAAACCCTCAGGATGGCAGGATTTAGCTCTGATACCACTGTAGAAACCCCTATTTCTGCTAACTTTTGAATCTGACTGTTTTTTATTGTTTTGTGTGTATTTTGGTTTTTTTGTGTTTTTTGCATAAATAAAGAAAGTGGCGATTTTACAAGAATTTGATAATAAATTCAAATAAAATGCTACAAAACCAATATTGATAGAAATACGAGATCTAATGCTGACAAATCATTTATTGATCCTCTGGACTTATTACAATAGAGATCTGATAACATGCAACAAAGGAAACAACATTATTTTAATGAAAACCTGGAATTTGCAGCAAGCTGGAAGTACATGAATGGTACGGCCTTCACAGGAAACTGCTTCTCCCTCCGTCTGTCGAGCTCAAACGGTCCCAGATACCACTGCGCCCAAGTTGATGAAGATTGAATGCCAGAATGGAAGGCGTTTTGACCAAGACCAAAAATACGCCCTTTTTATGTTGGTACGGCTCTGCTGTAAGGTAGTACGGCTTTGACAGCAGCAATTAATTAATAAGTACGGCCCTTTCAATGTCTCCAGATCACATGAACTTTGGCGCCTGTGAATGATAATCTCTTCCAGATGAAAAATACCCTGAAACCCTGGATAATATTTTGACTGTGAAGCTCTGTGATAACTCCTGTGTGAAGATATCTCTCTGACTGGCAATAGATCAGCTCGTATTTCACAGCCTCTGAATCGCACACACTGAAGATTGCACGTTCTCCAATGCAAGTTGAAAACTAGAACCCTTGGCTCTGTCTTCAGAAGGAAATACTCAGCAAAAGTCGACTTCAATCATGAATGGCTCCAATTTCAATGCAAAACCCTTATATTCTTCAAAAGTGCGATTTCTCTCAATTAATTTCATTAAAATAAATTCGAACTTCTTTAATTTTTTCAATAGTTTCAAATCACATTTTTAATTATAAATTATAATTAAAAATGGCCCCCTTCCATGATGGTCGACCCCTTCAGCAAAATCACTTAAGTTATAATATTTAAAATATTATAACTTTATATTATAAGCTCCAAAAAATTAATATTTAATTAAATCAATTAAATATTAATATCTCCCTCAAAATGTGTCCGATTCACGAACCGTCTGAAGCTGGCGAAGAAGTGAGTGATTCTGCACATGACCAAACCATACTGCTAAAAATAGCAGGGGTGCCTCGCTAAGTGCCAAATACTGCTAAAAATAGCAATCCAAGCAAATGGTGTCCGAATGAGCCCGAACGAAAGCCAACTGGTAAAATTCTGACAGTCGAAGCCAAGCCAAGCTCCATCAAGACCCTCTATCCATCCTATCAGCCTACGAGGGTCGCATAATAGGCTAATCATCAGCTCTGAGAGATGTCAACTAGAAGGGGACATGACAATAGCTTAGGGGAAACAAGTTGTTGAATTTTCAGAATAGCATCTTTGGCGGCTGGAGAAAGCTTGAATTGGGCTTTGAGAAGTTGCCAAGGCTTCCAATTAAAATTGCTATAGTCCCACAAATCACAAAAATCTTGGATGCCTTTTTTAAACAAGTAACTTCCTTTAAAGTTTTTGATCCTGGCAAGAGGAACATTGTCTTATTGAACCCAACCAATTCCACCAAATGGAAGAAGATGTGAAACTTAGACCATGACTTAAAAATTGATCATACCAAGATAGTCTTTGCAAAGTCATCTGCCAAGCAGTCCAAATAGTGTTAAATGGGGCGGAACTATGAGTCTTAAAGAAAGGGACCATAAGAAGCTTGTCTTTCCAATTAATCATGTCCCAAGAATGACTAGCTGTAGCAGTTTTTATTCGATGATGAACCAAATGTTTCCAAGGAGCCTCCCCGTCCAAGGCACTTATAATCCATTTAGTAGTAAGACAAACACCTTGGGTAAAAGGATCAATGAATCCCAACCCCCGCTTGTCTTTTTGGCTGAATGCAGTGTAACCACGAGGAAGTAGGAAACTCTTTCTTATTTCCCCACTTAGCCCAAAGGAAACTCCTAATCGGTTGTGTAAGTTTTTTATAGCAGTTTTTTTAAGGGACCCAACAAGAAGAGATGTAGACATGACTAGCTAAAAGGATATTATTGGCAACCTATATTCGTCCAGCTAGAGATTAAAAAAAAAGTTGGTCCAATTTAACAGCTTGTGTTTTATTTTGGATAAAAACCAATTCCACATATCTTTGAGAGAAACCCCTATACCAAAGGGAACACCCAGGTATCTCGTTATAACGCCATGCTTAACTTCATGCTATTCAACAGGAATCCAAGGTGGTCATGGGGTGGAGTGAATCATAAAAAATTCAGTTTTATGCATAGTTAACTTAGAGCCAGAGATGGAACAAAATAGGTCCAATACACCAAGAGTGTTAGCCACTTCATCAGCTAAATTATGGATGAATAGCATGCTGTCATCAGCAAAGTGAGAATTGAGAGCTTTAGCATTGCCAGGAAGAGAAATACTTTGGGTAAGTTTGGTGGATAGTGCATGCTGAAAAAGATATCCAAGAGCATCAACAACAAGAATATAAAGAAATGGCGCAAAGGGGCAGCCTTGGCATATGGATTTCTGTAAGGGGCACCATTAACAGCAATTTTGGCATTAGCATCCATAAACAGCATGTTGATATGATGATGGATTTTGGGACCAAATCCAAGCCACTTTAACATATTAAGAATGAAGGGCCAACGAATCCGATCATAGGCTTTATCAAAATCAAGTTTTATAATTAGAGCATCTTGGGAAGATTGTTGAGCCCATTCAACTATCTCCCAGGAAAGAATCAAGTTGTCTAAAATGAATCTTCCTCCTAAGAAACCAGTCTGCTCTAGACGGGCAATCACTTGTGTTATGGTCTTGAGTCTTCTTGCTAGAGCTTTAGCAATGATTTAAAGGAGGTGTTGAGGAGGGTGATAGGTCTCCAACCACTAATAGTGTCCTCATATTTTCCTTTGGGAATAAGTTTAATCAGTAACTGATTTATAACAGCACCCAAAGAACCAGTCTCAATGACCTCCAAGTAAACATTATAGAAATCCTCTCTAATATGGGGCCATAAAGCTCTATAAAATTCTTGACCGGTAGACCATCAATTCCCAAGCTTTTTTCCAAGGCCATACTATGCAAGGCTTTGTCAACCTTCAATAGAAAGAAAGTGATCGAGGAATTTACTGTATTCAGGATCTATTTTTTTAGGAATGCAACCAGCAACACTTTCTTCAAGGGTAGGAAGAATGGGGTCCTTTGCCGATTCATCTAAAAAAAGGTTTTTAAAGTGAACAAAGAAGGTTTGCAAACTTTGCATAATATCAGCATGATTGGTTTGTAAAGTTCCATCTGCAGATTTAATAGAAGAAATGTGTTCCATTTTGTGCTTATGTCGGAGATACCGAAAAAAGAATTTTGAGCCACGATCCCCATCCTTAATCCATTGAAGCCGAACTTGCACTTGAGCACCTCTATTTTTATAAGAAATCATTTGGCGTAGAGCATTCTCAATATTAGCAACAGATTGCTTAAGGTAGTATTATGAGGATTAGAAGCCAGCAAGGTACGTCCATGCTCTAACTAACCTTTTGGTGCAGGAGCACCATGGCATCATCATGAGTCTTATGAACAAATTTTGGGGAAACATAATCAAATGTTGATAATACACCATTGTATTATGAATTATTTCTCATGTGTATTGGTCATTGTTTAAATCCTAAGTCCATTCCATAGAGAGGTGTGAACAAACATTTACTAAATATACAAAATTGTAAGATTGCATGAAAGCAACATTTAGAAGATAAAGAGCCATTTAGGATGTAGGGTCGGTTGGAGGTAGTTAGTGGTTTGAAGTTAGTTGAATTGCCTTTAAAAAGGCCTTTGTATCCTTTAGAACTTCGAGGGTGATTGAAATTTTGAGAAATAAAAGTTAAAAGCACTGTTTTTCTGTGTTTTCTCCAGAAATTCTCTGTGTTCAGCCTTTGTACAGAGTTGTATGGACTGCAAAGCATGCAAAAATGGTTGGAAATGTTGTGGCCTCCAATCAACTTCCCAATGAACTTGATTTCATGCATTTTGGTGAACATTTGAGTAAGATATCATTGTTTCTCTAAAAACAGGTAGAAACCCTCATTAGGGTAACAGCAGGCTTAATAAATTGTGTTTCTCATTTAAAAGTGAATGAAAACATCTGATGTTTTTTGTGATATTGCAATTCTATGATTATACTCTCGTACTCCAATAGTTTTAAGGCAAAACTAAAAGGATTTGAGGCTTGGAGGAATATGATTGACTGGTTTTCCTGAGATTGCAGACTGTACAGAGCATTTAAGGGAACCAAGTGCTAGGGTTTATAAAATAATGGTGGGAATGACTTCTAAATGGTCTATTGAGCATGTATGAGTCAAATTCAAACTGTTCCAAGCATTGAATGTGTAAGTTTAATGTTGAAGATAGCAAATACAATAAACCTGTTTTGACCATGACCCAATTAGCCCTGTTTTAGCAGCAATACAGTCTTGGTTGATCTATATTCACAAAGAAAACATATGATAAACTTTGGATATATTTTAGGTCACATCAAGGGGCAACTGAAGAGTTGGTTACAGTTGGTAACAAAGGTCTTTGTTTGAAGAAAAACTCTGTCAGACCTATGGCAGACCTACTAGGAATAAGGGCAGAGCAGTGAAGGAGTCTCACCTAAACCATATTCTTGAGATTGAAAAGAGCTTATATATGTTGGATTTTCTCTCTTAAAGTTGTTTCACTTGTTGGAGGGATTATATGTGTCTTGAAACCAAAAGTTGGTGCTTGGTGGCTTGTAGACATCACAGTTGTACTCTAAGACAGTCACAAAAGGATGTCAAGTAAATGAAAGGGCAGACATTTGTAAAAGTACTTGTTTGTTATTTTGACTCACAATAAAGGTGACATATGTTTGGATTTGATTGGTTGTGCTTTGCAAGATAAAGTTTGTGTTTGTAACCATCATGTGCCATTGTGAAAGGTTGGAAGAAGTTGGTCTTGTTAATGGTTAAGAGTGTATTGAAGAACTTAAAAGAGGTTGGAACTCTTATTTCAAATGTTGAGTTGATGTTACAAAGAGGCATATAGTTGAATAAGTGTGTCAAGTTGTTGATTTCTTTCTTAGCTCTGCATCACCTTTGAGGGATTTTTCAATTTGCGATGCTTAGTTGCAACCCTTCGACCATAATCTCGAAGAAAGGTGACACATCTAGTTATGGTTCGCTCCCACCAACTAATCCAACTATTGTGTTGAGGTTTAGGCTCAGCATGCCAAATATCTAAGATGCCATTAATACAATCTTGGTTTTTAAGATGAGAAGTGTTCAACTTGTAAGGAAGGTCATGGCAAAGGGGAGTGTGAGTGGAGAGGGAAAGGGTGGTGAGGATGGGAAGGTGGTCAGAAAAGGTGGCGAAAAGGTCCAATGAAAAAAGATGACCAACATGTGAAGGCAAATTTGGGCAATTAGGGGAGATATAAAAGCGATCTAGCCTGCTCACCTTACAAAGGATTCCCTCACGACAGTTGCTCCAAGTGAACCAGTGGGGCATCTTGAGACTAGACTTACCTCAAATGGGATCATGAACTCCAAGGGAGTCTCGGGTGAGGGTCCAAGCATCAAATTCAGAATAGGATAGGTGAGCAGAATTGTCCTAGCTACGGTCTGAAGGATGTTCAACCATGTTAAAATCACCCCCTAACACCCATTCAGCATTAGGAAGGTGAACACAAAGCCACTCCCAAAGGGCAGTTCTATCAGAAGGAGATTTGGGAGCATAAATAGAACAAAACCCCACCAGCAAACCATTTAAAAGGATAGTAGCCCACACACAGTGATGACTAAGATCTGACCCAAAAGCCACTAAATGTTTGGCTAACCACGAGGCAAGGCCCAACACTGCACCCCCACCACCATC
>VDFB02270651.1:778518183-778550534 GCA_007258455.2 Sequoia sempervirens
TCACATTGAGGATAGTGAGTTATTGAATCTTACATCTAGTATTTTGGAGAATATTATGCCTACTCATGTTTAGGATCCATTCGGTTCTTCTTTTGGTGAGCTGAAGAAGCTTATTAATTCTGTAAGTACTCATTTTGAGTCACTTGAGAAGTTAGCTTTGGTCAAGGTACAAAAGTAATTTGATGATATAAGGCTCAATAGGTTGAAAGGAATGATAGCTAATGATAAATCTCTGTTAGCTACCTATGTGAAGAATGTTCAAAGTGCACTATCTAAATGTGGAAAAATCTATAAGTCGTGTTTGTCTTTGTCTAAACTTACTGAGGACAATGAGAAGAAGATTAAGGATCGTGAGAAATAGTTAGCTGCTCTTTCTGATGCTTTTTGATCATTTAACTATTTCTGTTGGAAAGCAAGAAGGTCAAGTTATATCCCTACTTGACAAGATAAATATTTTGAAGCATGATAATGACAGATTTGTGGAAAGAGCTTGTGAACTTAGAGGCCTAATTGGTCCAAAGATGGAAAATATGTTGAGTGCTTTGAAGGAAGCACAAGATGTTATGGCGATCAGTGATCCGATGAACCTTGAATCAACAGAGATGCAAACTTACTTATTTTGTGGTCACATGACTATTCTGGAGAGTCTCAAGAAGAGTTGGGACACAAGCTTGAACTTGTTGAAGACCAATTTTGCAGATATCTTCAAGTTTGTGTAAGTTGTTGAAACAAGTCTGTACATATGTAGTTTGAAATTTTTGTTTGTTTATAGAAGTTTTGTATGCGGATTCCCCATCTTTTCCATTGATGTCAAAGGGGGAGAATAGAACAGTGAAAAATGTATATTCATCTAAGGGGGAGTTGTAGTTTTGAGAATGAAGATCTTTTTGGAGTTTTGGTTGGCAGTGTATTTATGTTGGTACTGATCTAACACTTAGTCATTTTTCACTAAGTGTTGCCATTAATGCCAAAGGGGGAGATTGTTGGCAAGAGACATTGCACATGTTTTCTGGTGATGTCATTGATGGCAACCCTTTTCAGTAAGTCAATCTACACATCGTAATTTGATCATACCAAATAGATTGAAGATCAATGATTATCTATTAATCTAGAACATAACATCCAATAGATTTGTGTTCTTTGATTCATATGAAAATTTTAATTTTGTGTTGTGGATCTCAGGGAAGATTGTTTGATGCATGATCTGTGTTATCTATAAATCTTGGTGCCTTGTATCAATTTGAGTGTAAGTTAGAAGATCTGGTTGACAAATTTTATGTTCATCAGTGTATGAAGGCCAACTTGGTGAATGTAGCATGTCGCGAATATTTGAGGAGTTATTGTTTAAGTATTTTTGTATTCGAGCATTTTGATTTGGGTCCTCACTATGTTATGGCTAAATTTTGTGGATACGCATTGAATATTATGCTTGATTTGAGCCGACAGTTTCTAAATATTTCTTATTTTGTTGAAGCTGACATGAAGCGATTAAATCCATAGTAGTGGATATATATATAAATGATCAATTATATCATTTTGGTGTATGTTTGAAGTGATTTGTTGTATGTTGCAAATGTCAGAAGTTTAGTAGAGAAATTATGCACAGTTTCACTTGTGCATTAAGGATTTTTTATGCAAGTAGAAGCAAAACAGAGTAGAAGAGCAGAATTAGTTTGAAGGTTCAAAATTCGATTGATGAGCCTAACCGAAATTTTAATAAGGTATTTGTAGATGCTACTTTCTTAGTTCAAATCCTTTGGAAGTTATCCAAACTTTTGTAAGACAGTAAGCCTTTCAATTTTTGAGCAGTGAGCTCTAGGTAGTGTGCCTAAATGCAAGTGCATTACCATTTTGTGAACTTTCTTTTTGAGTATACTCAAACAATATTGTGGATTGAACTCCACTGTGGTTTTTCCCCTAACAAGTTTTCCATGTAAAAATCCTTGTGTTATGGTGTTGGGGTTATTTTTCTTATGTTCATGCATCTTTATTTTGGTTGAATGTTATCAATACTTTAAGGATTAGATTAATAAATTTAAAAATTGTAGAACACTAATTCACCCCCCTTCTCAGTGTTCCTTGATTCCAACATGGGCTTTATTTCCTCTGAGAGTGTGATATTTCTTTGACTTATCCTCTCTTGGAGACATTAGGCAACAATGTTCCCTATGAAGAGACCTTACATGAACTAAGAAAAATCCATTTGAACATTTCTTACACTATTTTGTATTTACAATATCAGTTATATGGCCACCTTGCATAACACACTTTGCTTTCCTATGGTGCCATCTTGTTTGTTCATGAGTTTCAAGCATACAACGCTTTTCTTGACTCATGAATCTCAAAGTTAGTTGTCGTGTGACACCTTATCAAAGTTATCAGGAGGTATAGCTTTGGTATAGTTATATGTATGGGAGCCAAGCTTAGGTGCGACTTTCCCATAACCAATTTCTTGTTTTTGTAAGTGCATACCGGTTGTGTGCGTATGTGTCTCACCCCTTTGGATACTCACCCAATAGATAGCCTAAAGTTATGTTGCCTCAGAGTGAGCATGCATTTTTAGACAAAAAAATTAGATTTGATCCACATCATGTTGGACAAATGGTTGAGGCTTGATCCACCTCTTTTCATTTTTTCTTGTTTTTGTTTTTCTTTCTTTCAATTATTGACATTTCATGTTTATGTATCTTGATGTTGCATATCATACACCTTGTGTGTGTGTCCCTTTGTGCTTATGTTGGTTTGACATAGGATCTTGGATCCTAGGGGCTTGACCACCATCTTTATCATCCTAGACCATCCATATTGGTACATAGGGACCCCTCTTGAATCTCTACTTTAGTGTGAGTTTCAAGCAAGTTCCTTCTCTCACTAAAGTGCGAGCTAAATGTAGTGTAGAAAAATGTCGTCCTTTACATTTTCACACTTAATTTTGGAATGATTAACATTAAAATGAACCTAATGTCACCTTGATCTAGTGTTGTAATGTGTTTTACGCATTCACATTGGGTTTAGGGTCCTTTTAAGCTAAATAAACCTAACTTTTCCTTTATTTAGTGTTGTAAAGTGTTTGTTTACAATTTCACATTAAATTTAGGACCCTTGTAAACTAAATAAACCTAGTTGTGCCTTATTTAGGGTGTTGTAAATTGTACCTTTACACATTCACACTAATCTAGAGTTTCATTAATTAATTGGGTTTATCTATGCCTTAATTGGCCCTATTTTGCATCTACAAGCCTTATTAAATATATTTTTCTAGAGATAATCTTGACACTTATCTACCCAGATTTAGTGATCTAGGACTCATATGCCACCTTGGGCGTATGAGTCCCACCTAAGTCTTGGGACCTAATTTTGAACTTCACCTTAAAATGGACCTATCTTGGAGTGTGTGCCCCAATTTTAAGCCACTAGGACTCATATGCCACATTGGGCGTATGAGTCCCACTCTAATCAGGACCTAATTTAAATTCAATTTTCCCTCATTTTCATCTAAGACTTTCAAGAGAGCATTCCTAATAACAAGTTTGTGATTACAAGAGTTCACAAGAGTATTCAAGGACATTCAAGAGCATCTTTAAAGAATTCAAGGGAAAATTTCTTCATCATTTGTTGTAGAAATTCAAGATCCATCATATCAAATTCATTAGGCATCAAGCACGTTGAGTTATTTTGTGATGTAGCGTTCAAAATCCAAGATTAAGCATTGTTATACCTCTATTCAAGATCAAGATCTACATTCTACATGTCCACTTCATGTTATATTGTTGATTTACATCTCAAGACATCATTCAAGGCATCATTTTTCATGTTTCATTGTTTCATCATAAGGTTTAATTACCTAAACGGGGTTTGACCTAGGCAAACCCCTATCCTCTAACAATCAACATTTTTTTCTCTCTCTACATGTGTGATTGCATATCTAGGTGTCTTGGAGCTTGAAGATCCTTTGAAGACTAAGTTACAAGATTACAAGATTGAAGGAAGTTTTCGACATTGTCACCTACATTACAAGATCACGGAAAGTCACTTGCAGGTTGCAAATCAAGGTTTCTGACTTGGAGATTTGGTAAGAAGGACACTATAGGAAATCACTAGATAATACCAAAATTTGAGCCAAACCCTAATACTAGTACTAAATCACCACTTGTGGTATAAGAGTCCCAAGACTGCCATTTTCTAGATTTTAGGAGATCTAGATCATGCACTGTCAGATCCTAGTTTTGGCACAGAAACCCTAGTCTGGGACTAAATTCCCCAAACTAGCGTATAAGTCCCAATGGACATCAAACATCAAGTTTTCAGGGTTTTGTTGCTTTTTTTGACCTCATCACTCTCCCAGGTGCACCTCTGTAATTTCTCGGTCTTTTATTCTACTTTTCAGTTTCATTTCCTAGGTCACTTAGTTAGGTTTTGCATGGTACTTTGCATCTCATTTATATTTTTTGTCTTTCTAAGCCCTAGCTTGGTGGTGAACCCTCTTATTATCTTTAATCACATCCTAGGACATCCCTATTTCAAATCTCTTTCCCCTTTACATCCTTAGATTGAGATCTTTAGGGTTTCCTTGAATGATATTTGGAGAAAAGTGTTGATCTATTTCCCAAACATAGAGAGAAATTTTTGGACAAATAAAGAAGTATTAGTCAAACCATAGTAATGGGACTCATACATCCAACCTGGTGTATTACTCCCAGTATACCCCTTTTTTCCATCTTTTTGTAGATCCTGATCAATCATCAGAAGATTCCAAATTCTGCCCAAAAAACCCTATAGCAGGACTAAATCGCCCAATCTGGTGTATTAGTCTCAGTATACCTTAAAAGTAGATTTTTAGAGTTGCAGTCCTTTTTGTATTCCATCATTCATCCAGGTCATTTTTTGTTTCATTTTGTTTGTCAATATGATTTCATGCTTTCAAGTTTCTAGGGTTTGTGCATAAGTGTTTGCATTTCTCCTTTGAAGCTTCATTTAATGGTGAACCCCCATCCAATTACCAGTGAGTCACCTATCCATCCCTCAATTGAGTCACTTGGTTGAGGGATCTAGGTTTCCTAATGAATTGAAATGTGAAATAGGTCTAATTCCATCTCCCAAAAGGTGGAACCCTATTTCCCTTTTGTTCATTTTGGTGAACCTGACCTTTGGACCCTTGAATTTTTGATTGGAGAGCATTGTAGTCCTAGATCTAGGTTGTATTAAATTTTCATTAGATTTGCATTAGTTGATTTGTATTTAGGATTTCTAAATATTGCATTAGTAAAAAGTGCATATAAGTTGCATTTTTGCGTTTTGCATCATTCAATTTCACTAGAAATTTTTAACTACAAACAATCAATTGAGCATACAACCTAGACACATTAAAATCAACTCCGAATTTGTTGATTTAAGCTTAAAACCCCTAATTAGGACTCATTCTCCCCTCTTGGTGTATTAGTCTCAGTACAGGTCTTTTTTGTAGATTTCCAAGTGTCTTTTTTGTAGATTTCTAGGTATTTTGTGTTCTTTGTTTGCACTATCTAAAACTATAAAAAACCCTAATTAGGACTCATTCACCCTTCTGGGCATATTAGTCCCAATATAGGTCCTTGCATATTTTTCACTATATGAAACTATCAAAAACCCTAATTTGGACTCATTCACCCATCTAGGTGTATTAGTCTCGAATTAGGTCTGAATCGGCATTTTACAACATTAAAATCTTGTCATCTGTGCTTCTAATGGCTATCTTTAGATTATTGTTTCAATTTTCATAATTACTATCATTTACAATATTTTCAAAATTGGTTTCATTTTAAGTGAATTTGTAAACATTAAATTACAATCACATCATCTCTTGCATTTCATCATGGATATATGCTTTGGTAAGTTTTGGATGTCCTTGAAATCATTGGTGGATGTCTCTAGTTGTGTTTTCAGTGATGAGCCTAATGTAGTTGAATCCATTCATACTCAATCGACTCTAATTGCATGTCCTCCTCATGAAGTTGACATCATTGGAGAAGATGTTGACAACATTAACAACTTCATAAATGATTTCCTTAACAATCTTGATAATAATGAATCCTTTTATCGCTCAATGAAACAACCAATGCAACTTGAGATGTCTGGTCTTTTAAATCCTAAAATTGAGTCACAAGTTAAGCCTAAACTTCCTACAATAAGTGACCCTAGTTCCTCTAATCAAGCACATACCCATTAATCCTATTGTGAAAAAGTGACCAACACACCAATCAAATTAGAGGAGACTTATGGCCAAGGCTTTAAGATATTAACTAAGCAAGGATGTGATACAACAAATGAACATGAAATTCATAAAATCTTAGAAAAAATACTAACTGAAGATACCAAAGGAGCAAGATATCAAGATCCTCCTCTTGACATAAATGTCCTTCCTAAAGAGCAATCAATTCCTCACATGAATGATAGAATCATCTCAAATCTTCCTTCTCAATATCCACCTCAATAAGTTGGTGAATCTAGCAAGCAATGAAAGCCCCAGAAACTAAAGAAGCTAAAATTCCATTGTCCCATGTCTAAAACTAAAAGAATCTTACACATTCTTCTAAGTAAAGGACTCATAACATTACCACCCATTAGAGAAAATCCAAATCCAAATCCTAAGAACACAAACATGTCTCATTGTCGATATCATATATTTTTTGGACATAATACTAATGAGTGTCATTCTTTAAAACAAATATTTAAAAGGTTTGATATCATAGAAATAGTCCCTTAAAAGCATGCCCTTCCACTCCTTTCCAAGTAATAGTTGTAGGATCATAACATCCTCACTATTTCATGTCTTAACATTCATTGCAAATCATTTCAAAATGGAAGGATCTCTTTCTCATCACCTACCTCAGCTCATTCTTGTCTTGCACTCAGTGGGAGCAAGAATTAGATAGCCTTGTCCTAGTACCACACTTGATGTTGTCCCTTTAGCTATTTTTCCACCTTCTGCAAACAATGAACAAGATTGGGATGCAGACCACCTGCTATAGGTTGACTTGCATGTTCCTTACTAGTCTTTTCTTTGTTTTCTTTTTCATGTTATGTGTGTGATTGCATTTGCATAATGTGATCTCCTGTACTATTTTGTTTGATGTTTCTCTCTATTTGTGACATTCCTCTATTCATATCTACATTCTTCTATATGTCATAAACCTTTATCTTTTCTTTTTCTTGTGTTTTCCTTTTTGGGACGATGCAAGGTGTCGAGACATTTAGGTCTCTTCCATGTTGACCCAAAAGCTTTTTTGTATCTTCACTCTCTTGGTGTCATTCCTCTCATTCCATGAATATTTATGGAAAGATAATGTTTGCAAGCTCTCTAACAACATTGTTTGCAAGATCCCTTATGTGTTCTTTTGGGATTTCATTGTGGGGGCAACCCCTTTTCATGACATAGATTATTGGAAACATATATGTACGACATAGGGCTTTCCAAATAATATCTCATGTCGTATTACCATTCATCATTTGCTACTTTAAAGTAATTTCTCACATCATGGTGTTTAACAATTTCTTTAAAGTGGGGGCATACATTGGCATTATTCTTTTGCATTCCAATTACAACTCATGTTTCATTACGTGGTCTTCTTACTTCACGTGATGCATCTTTCTCTTTGTGGTGACATTGGGTGTGATGTCCTTCAAGAGTGTGATCTCTCTTAGCATATTATATTCCTCTTAGTGGAAATGCCAAGCAGAGTGCATTCCCTCAGTTATGAATCTTCTATTCTTTGATTGGTCTTCTCTTGTAGACATTAGGAATGATGCTCCCTAAGTTGAGACCTTGCATGAACTAAGAAAATCCCCTTTGAACGTACCTTACACTATTTCACATTTACAATAACTGTCATATGGCCACCTTGCATAACACATTTTTCTTTCCTGTGGAGCCATCATGTTTGTTCATCGGTGTTAGCATACAAAGTTTTACTTGCCTCATGGATCCCACTGTTCATGTTGTGCGACACCTTATCAAATTTATTAGGAGGCATAACTTTGGTATGGTTAGTACATATAGGAGCTGACCATAGGCATGAATTTCCTATAGCCACTTGCTTGTTTGTGTGGGCACATACCAACTGTGTGTGTGTCTCACTTTCTCAGGGGCTCATCTAGTGGATACTAGATCTTACTAGCCCTTGTGAGGATGTGTTTGGTTTGCATAGTGGACATTGTGTTCCACTTGTAAACATTTTTTGGACAAACAACTTAGACCTGGTCCACATCATTTTGGACAAACTGCCAAGGATCGATCCATCCTTTTTTCCTCATTCTTTGTTCTTTATGTCTTTAACAGTGTATGATTGTACCATGTTGTTGCTTCATACATCATTCACATGTGTATTCTATTGTGCCTATGTTGGTCTGCCATAGGATCTTGATCCTAGGGGCTTGCACAACCCTCTTGATCATTGCCATCCTATCTCACTAGCATTTGTAGATGTTCAAATTATCTTGATTGATATTGTGCATTCGATCCTGATTCACTAACATCAATTCTTCTTGAATCACTTCTTTACTAACCAATTAATCGAATAATCCTTATTTAATTAATTCATCAAGATTCCTCTTTTAATTAAATAAATCAACTTTATTTGATTAAATCATAATTCCTCTTTGATTAAATAAATCATTTTATTTAATTAATCCTAATGTCCCTCTTTTGATTAAATAAACCATTTTATTTAATTAAATCCTAAAGCCATCTCTTTTAATTGAATAAATTAACCTTTATTTGATTAAGTCTAATGTTCTTCATTTAATTGAATAAATCAAACTTTATTTAATTAAAATACTAATGTTCATTATTCCTCTCATTTGATTTAAATAAATCTAAAAATCTAAATCAAATGTCATATCGACTAATTCTATCTAAAGTTAATTAAATCCTAATTAACTCTAACTCTAATCCTCAAATCCTCTAGTTTTTGCAACTTGCATATATAAATCAATTTATTTGATTTATTAATTCTTCTATTTCCATTCAAATATGGCATCTCTTTGGAATATTCTATCAATTTGAAATCCCCCTCCCAAAAGGACTTGTCCTCCAACATGGCATTTATAGGTCTTACATGTCCTTTTTCTTGAGCCAACTTGGCATTAACTCATCTTACAACTCTTCCTCCACAAGCCATATTTTGAATTTCAAATTCCACCTAATTGCATTAACTTGCACATTGTTCAAAATGTGCTCCACTCTCCTTCATTAGCATGTTGACAAGTGGCACAATTCCATTGGTCTATATTTAATCCCACATTCTTCCTATTTCTCATTTCTCCATCCTTTTTCCTATAAATAGAGGACTTCTCTATTGATTTGGGATCCACAACTTTATGCAAGATTACTATCTACAAATTTGAGCAAGTTTATCCAACATTTTCATCCAATTTCTCATTGTTTTTATCAATCTTAGCTAGGTTATTGGAAATTTTCATCAAGAAGCACACAATCATCATCAAGTTCAACAAGGAATTTGGAAAGGGCTTCTTTCCACATCAAAGAAGCACCAATTCCCCCATGGGATGCTAGTTTGAATGTTTTGAATAAGATTTCTTAGCTTTCAATAGATTTCATTTGATATTCTATCTTGTTTTCTTGTTCATTGTATTTGAATGATTTGCATGGGGAATGTTTGTTATAAATTTGTTTATTGACTAACATTGGATTGTTTTATCATGTTGGAACAATTCTAGACCAAGCATTCACATTTTGGTGCTAGCAGGGCTCACCTTTCAAAATTAACATTTTTTTGGTCAAATTCCACTTTTTTTTTCAAATTTTTGTGTCTTCAGGAAACAACAACGTTGGGAAGGACAAACGACAATGCTACCAATCCAATGCCACTATATAGCGACAATTTCTGCACTCCAAAACACGATGTTGAAGTAATTCTCCTAAGGCTGGACTAGTCAAACTCCAAAGGGCGACACTGAGTAAAAATAACAACGCAATCATAGTCTCGATTTCTCCACATAGCAACATTGACTTCACCGGAGTGACGCTGACTTCTCCAAACAACGATGCCTCTGTGGATTGTAATGCTGGAGTTGGGTAAAAGGTTAAATTTCAAGTTTATTTTAACATGTGCTTTTTTTTTTTACCTTGAGCTTTTAACCTATTTGTGGCTTTGTTTTCTGTAGGCTAATCAACTTTTGTAGGTTGAGGTGATTAAGAAGGAAAGGAGGAAACAAAGAGAAGGCTTCTTATGACACTATCTCATGATTGTAACAAGTGTTTTTAAACACTTTGGGAACAATTATAATCCCATCTTTTAGGATATTGTTATCTTCAGTTTTAGGACTCAAATAAATTTTGTTCGGGTTTTAAAAAAGAACAATCAAAGGGTTAAAAAGAATCTTAGGAACTTACTAGAGTTGGTTTGGGATTTTAAGAATTGAACAAACAACTCCAAACATTTCATCTTGGTGCTATAAAAAGAATTCATTACTGCTTTTAAGGTCTAAAATGAACATGTGTCTTCTTTGTTTTGTAATTTTTTTTACAAACTAATATCATTTAAAAGGCATATGCACTTCTCTCGTGCTTCACGATGATCTTGAGAATCAAAAGTATTTTGGTGATATTAGGTTGTCTAAAAGATTACCTCCACACTTCAATTTGGGCTTTTAAAATTGAAGAAATCTTGCTAGTGTGAGCTAAGTATATCACATGTGTTCTCTCTTTGTTCACACAAACAAAGATTTATCAAACTACGGATGTGCTTACTCGCTATTGTTTACCTTTAGAATGGCTTGCCTAAGACCAATTGGAAGGCGACTCCAACCAGTTTTTCACTCGAGCCGATATACAAATGTATAAGACTAAACTATCAAGTCCTCATGGTATGTAGGCCTTAGCCATATAGTGTCTTTCAAAATGGGGTACTACTGTAAAAAGTATAAGAGCCCCTAGTAGGATTGATTAAAGCCTTTAGTGCCTTGTTGGACACTCACAAGGTGCCATGTCCCCTATCACCCTGACTAAGAACCAATTTGTATAGAGGCCAAAATCCTTACTATTTGTTGGTGCAATAACAACTATTTTGAAGCCGTCCCACATACTTGCGATTCTTTGTAGAGATGAAAATTTTTTCATGGGAGATTCATGAGAACTAAAGTTTGGATGACCCACAAAAGTGAGTGTCGTGGAGGGGAGCTAGTGTGGTCAAGCTTCTAGTCATCCACTTTGAATAAGCACAACTGGATTTATCCAAGTGGGAATTCAACAAGTATTGTCTCTTTCTATCCTAGGGTTGTGCCTCATTTTGGAATCAAAACAATTTGCTTGGATCTAAAACATTGGAAAAAAAACATTCAACAAAATCATCAAATTTCAAACCCTTTAGGAGGAGCAAATACTATTAAAAAATCCAAGTGTTACAGATTGTCCCTAGGGATTTCATCCTTAGAGGCTTCTAAGTATTTGGATTTATATCTCAATTTTCTCTCACTAAAGTCAACATTAGGGAACTACTGCCTTAATTTCCTTGATTTCCACATAATGGACCTTGTGGGATGAAAAGAAATCGAGACATTAGGCATTGAGTTCAAAAAGGTACGCAAGAAGGTGTTTGTGGTAAAAAGGACTCATTAAGCAAAGATAAAAGACTAATTGAACCTCACATGTGTTTCTCCAAATGATTTCCCATGAGATCAAAATACGAAAACCAAAGTATAAAGGTCTTAGTCCAAGAGATCTCAAGAAACGTCTTTCAACACTTTACGAATTTAGAGAGAAATTGGTCTTTAACTTTTACAAACGTGCTTCAAAGAACAATCCCAACTTGTACTCATTTTATTATTGTCAAAATCTAAGTCTTTTCCGAAGGTTTGAGTTTCTCACATAGGAAGTATTGCATGGTCTTCAATATTGAGGTCTTGTAAGCAAAAATCTCTCTAGGTTCGCGTAGGATCAAAATCAACACTTTCATCCATCCTCAAACATCAAATCAAATCCATCTCACAAACAAACTCTTAGAACTATTGGAAAAATACTTCATACTATACTTTTGGAAAATCAAATCAAAATCATTTTGTTTGAGTAGGTGTGTGTGGATGAATCCTTCTTTATTCACTTAGTTAAATTATCATCTTGTGGACAAATTTATTCCAAGACAACATCTAACCTCTTGGAGTTTATGAGTTAATTATCAAATCCAAATCAAGTCAAAATCAAATCCAAAAATAAAAATCCAAAAGTCCTAAAGTCTAGTATCTCCTTCAAGGTTTCTTAAAGAGTTCAATAATTCACATCACTCATCTTTCATTATCTCGTCACCACCCTTTGATCCTTAACATCTTAGACTTTATTTTTTGTACCTAAAGTTTAGATCAATCTAAGGAGTTAGAGGTTCACCTCCCACATTCCTAAAAATTGATCCTTATTTTATGGTCCAAACTAGATCTCAACACAAGAAGAACATGGAAACAAACAAAGAAACATCCACTTCAAGTGACTTGAGTCAAACCGCACCTGAGATCAATCCCATTGGATCTAGCAATCACCCACTAAATCTTCCTCAACTTCCACAAGATCCTCAAGAGGAAGGTTTCCAAGTGGAGGATATTACCAACAATTTCCTAGGAATGACTGAAGATGAAATCATAGAAATGGTCCAAAATCCTGAGACTCACAAAATTTTTAATGCCATGATGAGACTTAATCCTTCACAATACATGCTAGAATTGGAAAAAGAAGGGGCTAAACTCACTTCTAATTATGATGTAAGAACTATTGTGGAGAAACCTCTTGGGACTATGCCACTTGTCTCATTCACACCCTCCTTTCAAAGCATCATTCAACCCATCCCACAACCCACATCATCCCTTGCTCCAACTCAACCCATTGTCAACAAGGGGAGTTCATTACTCCATGCTCTTCAAACACATCCCCTTGTAAACAACCAAGAATTGGATGCAAACACCATCTTGGGTCAATCTATCCCTCAAGATCTGAAACACCCATATGTTCCACTCATCTTTCATGAAACCAATAATCCATCCGCTTTCCCTACAACATCGGCATATCCTCTTAACACACAAGTCTCTCTTGGAATCTTCGATCCCTCATCATCATCATTTTCTCAGGGGAATACACCAACCATCTTCCCACCATTCCCTCCTCTACCAATCACATCCATACCAATCCTCAATTTATGGCAGCCCCCTTTACCAATCCTCAATCAACAAAATCAAAACAATCCTCCAATCATAAATCAAACCAACATACCAAGTCCTTTGATCATGCCACTGATTTCTCAACACCAGGTGGCACCAATCCAATCAACACATCATCTACAACACCCCAAATACCTCAAAACATGGTCTCCCAAGGACCTAGCATATCAATCACACTATCTACCACACAACCTCCTATCATCAATCCAACAACACCTCAACAACCACCTCAAAAAACTCTCATCACAACATCTAACACCATTCTGAATCCTCCACCACCACCACCAAGACCAAACATGGAAAAAACAATACATCACATTTCAAGCAGCTCAACAAGCCTACTAAAAATCACTCCATCAGTTTCAAGATCAACAAGCCACACAAGCTTCACAACAAGCTGCTCAACAAGCGTAGGCACAACAAGCTGCACAACAAGTTGCTCAAGCATAAGCTCAAGCTCTGTTACAACAACAAGCCACCCAAGTTGTCCAAGCTGCACAAGATGCACAGGCTTCCCAAGCTACACAAGCCGCCCAATAAGCTCAAGCTCAGGCACAAGCCCGATATCAAGCTCAACAAGCACAAGCAAAATACCAAGCAGCTCAACAACAAGCATATCAACAAGCCCTGCAATAATACCAAGCGCAGCAAGAAGCATCTCAACAACTAGCCCAACAACAAGCATTGTTGGAACAACAATAGCAAGACCAACAAAAAGCGTTGTTGGTACAACAATTGCAAGCATATCAACAAGACTTGATCACACAACAAAGTTTGCAACTGCCTCCCACAAACATGCATAACACCCCACCTATCACTCAAACATTCAAGCCACCCCAAAACACATTGATCCCACCTCCCCATCCACAAAACAATGTGTCTGCACAAATCAAATTGTTCTCACAACAAGTGCTAGACCTCCAATCAAAGAAGACAATGAAAACAACAAGCAATTTGTGTCGCTATCCATTCGACAGAAGCATTACGATGGTACCATTCCCAAAAGGGTTTGAAATCCCTAAATTTGACAAATATTGTGGGATGGGTAATCCTGAAGATCACATCAAGGAATTATAGGTACATTGTATGGAAGTTGCATATGATGACACATATCTAATGTGATTATTTCCTCAAAGTTTGGTTGGAATAGCAATGGAATGGTTCTCTCACCTTCCTTCCAGAATCAAAAAGTTCCAAGAAATTGTGGATAAATTCATATAGAATTACGCATTCAACATTGGCATGGATGTAAGTCTAGAGGAACTGTCTACTCTCAAACAAGCCAAGGGGGAAACATTCACATCCTTCTTAAAATGATGGCGTTCCAAGGCCAACAGGAGCAAGTGGACCATGCTAGAAGAACAACAAATCTGTACCATCATTACTAATCTCAAAAAACCTTGTCCTTCCATCTAAAAATACAATGCATCACCACATATGACCAGTTCATCCCCAAGGAACTCAACATTGAAAGAGCCCTTATTGCACAAGGGGGGACACCCACACATCAAGAGTATCAAGATAACCGCCCATCAACTAGTTATAACCAAAAACCTTGCACATGCGCATAGAACAAGAATGTCACTAGCGATGGTGTCATTGATGCCAAAGTGGTCATCAATGCCCCAAGGAAAAGCACACAAATATATCAACCATAAACCAATAACCAAAACAACACATAAGCCAATGCGGTAACACAACCACCCAATAATCAAGCAGTCAACAATCTGAGTAATCAAGGGGGACCACCCCCACGAAACAAGTATCCCCCCAAATGAAAATGCACACCCCTTGGGGAATCAATTGAATCTATCATGAAGAAAATAGTACAAGAGAATCTCAATAAAATCCCTATTTATGAGAATTATTTGGAGCCCCAAGTGAAACCGCCATGGTATAACGAAAATCACCTTTGTGATTTTAATAAAATCAAGGGACACATGACGACCAGTTGCATGAGATTGAAAAATTTGATCCAAATCCTTATTGATGATAGAACCATAAACGTTGAACAACCTGTAGGAAACCAGGACCTAATGATATACATGAATCTGATGCCAAATCACAATAAAGGGAACAACCATGGAAAGACAAAGTATGACAATGTAAACCATGTTTATGATCATGTTGTTGCATCCTTAGATGAATGGGTCATTGTTGTTAACGTTAAGGGAGGCAAAGCCGATTGTGGAGTCACCACATGTGGTGGAAAGGTTACTAGATTTCTAGACCATCCCAACCATCCAAGGCACCAACCTCTAATCCAAAATCCATTCCCAATGGTTATAATGTCTTGGACTGACTAAAAAGAACCTCCACTCAGATATCCATCATGGAGTTACTAAAGATCTCACCCATACATAGGAAAATCCTAGAGGAAGCATTGACTTCATCCACTGTCCCCACAGATCTCGATGCAGACTAGTTCCAAACTATGGTCAGACGCATCACCACACCACATCTCCTAACATTTTCTGATCAGGACCTCCCAATACAACCATCTCATAACCGCATACTCCATCTTGAGGTATTGCTCCATAAGAATAAATTCAAAAGGGTCTTGGTGGATGGGGGTACAATTCTAAATATTTGTTCTCTCAAGCTAATAAAGAATTTGGGATTCTCTGAGGATTTCATTAAAAAAGGTAAAGGTATTACAATCAGGGCATATGATGATCAGGAAAGAGTATCTTGAGGCACTATTCAACTCCCTATTCAAGTAGGGCCAACCATCATGGAAACCACATGTCAGGTCCTTGATCTTGATTTACCTTATAATATCCTCCTGGGGCATCCATGGATCCATGGGATGCAAGTTGTTGCATCCACTTTCCATCAATGTTTGAAGTTTCCCTATCAAAATCAAGAGGTCACAGTCCATGGCGATCTTGAGTCCTTTTATTATTGCAAGAACTTGGAAGCCAAGTACTACACAATCCCTCAAGTCCCAAAGAATGATGAAGGCCCTACAACTCCATATGTAGACCCATCTACCTTAGCTTCCACTTCTGAGACAAAGACACCCACCATTCCTGACATCTTTGATATCAAAGTCATTATCCAAGACAATGGGTCTGGGGATTACAAAATGAAAGAGTGCCTTTGTAGTAGGAGAGTTACCTCAATCTCCTAAGTCTCGCGCGCAGCCCCAACCAATTGAAACATCAACCCAAACCTTTAAAGCAGACCCTTCTAGATTCAGATGTTGGGGAGACCTAAGTTGGGAAGTGGTAGATGAAAAATACATATCAAGTCTTCTATACCAAGATGAAAGGCTTGTGCCTGATCTTCCCATGGATGATAGCAACAAAGGACTACAAATGATGCTAGGTATGGGCTATAACAAAAACAAGAAACTTGGACAAAATGACAATGGTCTTCTAGTACCTATCATTCTTAAGAAGCGTATAAGAAATATTGGCCTTGGATGTACTCCTTTGAAAATAACCATACTTGGCAAAAAAGTGCCCCGGTTAGAAAAGTCAAATCTACCCATTAGTTGTTGGTATCCATAGGTTTTCCCTTAGACAACTATACCTTTGACATAACCGATGTGTGTGACGAGGACCCCCTAACTAACTTACCCATGCTATTTGAGGATTCCTCCCTTCTCATGATTAGTACCCTATCTTTTTAGTCAAACAACCAAACCCATGAGCTAAACTTAGTCTATCCCCAACTCATCGATTATGACCAATGAGGACCATCAATTCTAGACACATTCAAAAATGATGAGGATCTCTCAAAATTCATGGGATTACAGGATATTGTACCATGTGGAGATCACAAAGTTGGGTTTGGTATCATGTTGGACACACATGCCTATTATGGGGAAATGATTAAATCCCTCAGTTGTAAAAGTGAAAATTTAAGAATAATATCCAGGTCTTTGAGTGAAAACCACACTGTGGCACTCTCTGACCTGAAAATAGTAAATATAAAGGATGCATCCAATGGAGAAAATATCTTAGAGGCACCGAAGGATGAGGGATTCAATCTTCCCCTTAGAGCTATTCATCAGGAGAAGTCAATATTCTTAGCAGAGAAATGAAATCCAGTCAGCCTGGGAACAAAAGAAATGCCACATGTCACCTTCTATGCAGAATCACTCTTGACAGAAGAACAAGAACTCCTAGTTGTGTTTCTAAGAGAAAGAAATATAAGCTTTGCATGGACCTATGCCGACATGCTTGGCCTCGATCCAAAATTTTTGGTTCACCATCTAGCCGTCTATCTCAAAGCAAACCCAGTAAGATGAAATTATAAAAGCTCCTTCATGCAAGTTTCATACAACGAATGAATTATCCATTGTGGGTTTCAAATCTTGTACCTATTTGAAAGCCCACTAGGGTTATCCACATCTGCAATGAGTTTAGAGATTTAAACAAATCATGTCCCAAGGATGATTTCCCTCTCCCAAACATAGATATGATTATGGATATGATGGTAGGGCATGAAATGCTATCACTAATGGATGGATTCTCAGTGGTCAATCAGATCATGAAAACTAAGGATCCCATTCAGGTTGAAGAACACAGGAGCTACCTATCAAAGAGCTATAACACTAATCTTCCATGATATGATTCAAAAAACTGTGGAAGACTATGTGGATGACATATTGGCCAAATGAAAGAAACATCAGGATCACATAGTTACGCTAGGCTCCATCTTCAATAGGCTAGAAGAAAACAAGATCAGGCTCAATCCAAAAAAGTGTGTCTTCGGGGTACAATCAGGCAAGTTACTAGGATACATTGTATCTATGAGAGGAATCAAGATAGACCCCACCAAAGTCAAAGCAATCCTTGAGATGGAGGCCCCAAGGACATTGAAGTAGTTAAGGGGTTTGCAGGGAAGACTCTGATCCATCTGTCGATTCATAGCGCAACTAGCAGACAAGGCTATCCCATATTCTCATCTACTCCACAAGGGGGTAGCATATAAATGGGATGAGAAATGTGACCATTCTTTCAATAAGATCATGAAGTACTTGCTCACACCACTAGTTCTCATGCCACCAATTCTAGGAAAGCCCTTGATCCTATATATATCAGCAACAACAACCCTTGGCACTCTCTTAGCACAACATGATGAAAATGGGAAAGAGAGAGTTATTTACTACATCAGTAGAACAATGGTGGGACATGACCTGAATTACACATCCATTGAGAAGGCTTGCTTAGCAGTCTTGTTCGTAGCATAGAAGTTCAAGCACTATATGCTAGCACATATGATAAAACTCATTGCCAAGATAGACCCTCTCAAATATCTTCTTTCTAAAGAAATTCTCATAGGTCGAACAACTAAAAGGGTTATGATCCTGATAGAACACGACATTGAGTATGTAGAATGGAAGGCCATTAAAGGACAAGCAATTGCATATCAGCTAGAAGAAGTGTCTATATATTCAGAAAACCCACTTGTATCAGAGTTCCTCGATGAGTCAATCTTTAACCTAAGTGTGGCAGACCACTGGAAAATTTACTTTGATGGATCCTACACACAACACATGCTGGGAGTGGGAGTCTTCTTCATTACACCACAAGGAGATTGCATACCTAAATCATATAAGTTGTCTTTTCCTTGCACAAATAACATTGTAGAATATGAGGCTCTTGTCATAGGGCTCAAAATTGCAATACAATAGAAAATCATGGCACTCAAAGTCTATGGAGACTCACAACTAATCATCAACTAGGTCAATGATGAATATCAAATGAAGGACAACAAGTTGACTCCATACAAGAAACTGGTGGAAAGCCTCAAAGAATTCTTCATTGATATCACGTTTGAGAAAATGCCAAGGGAAAATAATAAAACAACAATGTTATGGCAACAATTAGATCGCTACTAGATGTCCCATGCAACATCCCAAAGCAAGAATTCCTTGTAGATCAGCTTCTCATACCAGCATTCGAGGTACCAAAGTTTGAATTTGTGTGTGAAATCGTTGGTCCCGGTGATCCCTGGTATCATGATATATACACCTACTTGAGAATAGGAGTCATCCCCGCTGATATAACCCTGAACCTTCAAAGAAAATTTTTCAAGAAGTCATCCCATTTTGTTATCTTAGGAGACACCCTATACTGTAGGAGTATTGAAGGAACCCTTTTACGATGTCTAAACGTTGAGGAAGCTTTAACTGCTTTAACCGAGGTACACAATGGCATTTGTGGGTCACATTCGAGTGGTATGACCTTGGATAAGAAATTGTTGAGGATTGGGTACTATTGGCCTACAATGGAGAGGGAAGCTCATGACTATTCCCAAAGGTGCTTGCAGTGTCAACAACATGGGGACCTTATCCATGCACCAGCTCAAGAGCTCCACCCAATCGTTACACCTTGGCCCTTTTCACAATGGGGGCTTGATCCCATCGGAAAAATCACCCCCACCTCATCTAGTGGACATAAGCTCATCATCATCGCCATGGAGTACTTCACAAAGTGGGTAGAGGCCATTCCCATTTCCTATATCATAGGAAAGCAGATTTCCAAGTTCATCCTGAACTACCTAATTTTCCACTACATTGTCCCTTAAGCCATTATCTTAGATAATGGGACACCTTTCAAAAACCAAGATGTTTGGGACCTATGCCAAAAGTTCAATATCCAAAATCATTTTTCCACTCCATACTACCCCTAAGGAAATGGCCAAGCGGAAGCTACCAATAAGACCATTTTGAAAATCCTAAAGAAATCAGTTAATGACGTTGGTCATGACTAGCACCTATAGTGGAATCCTGCCTTATGGGCCTACTGGAGGAGTATCCACACACCAATAGGTGCAACCCCATTCTCCTTGGTCTACGGATCAGAAGTCATTCTTCCTATTGAGATCAAGCTCCCATCCCTAAGAATATCATTGCAAAATCTCATTACCAATGAAGAATATCAAGTTTCACAGTTGAACAAGGTAGGACTACTGAATGAGCGATGCATGGATGCCTTAAACCATTTGTAGGTCTGCCAAAACCATCTCAAGAGGAGCTACAACAAGAAGATCAGGAGTCATACCTTCCAAGTCAGAGAGCTTGTGTTAAAGGAAAATCAAAAAAATGTACCAAATCCAAACAACAAGGGAAAGTTTGAATCTAAGTGGTTGGGACCCTTCGTTGTTATAGCAAGCTACAAGTTAGGGGCATATCAACTATCTACGCCCAAAGGGGAACCTCTACAAGAACCATGAATAGCTCTCATCTCAAAAAGTTTTATACCTAAATTTCTAAGGTGTAAATCAAAAAATCAAAAAAAATCAAAAAAACATAAAAATCTAAAAAAATCATAAAAAGGATTGAAAACAGTAAAGAGAAAAATCGTCCTCTAGTGAAAACCACTTTGGTGGAACTTTGGGCAAGTACCTTGGTGAAAACCTGGAAAACAGGCACCTCATGTAAATAACCACTTTCCATCCACCATGATCCCTACAGCTTGTCCTACATCATTCATCCACTACATTCCATCCATCACACTTCCATATCTCCATCCATCACTCATTTGTGTTTGCATCATAGCTTGATCCTATGTTCTTATCATGATTCCTCCTAGTACTACTCGACCCATTCTTAAGGTTAGTTTGTCCTTCCTATATCAAAGTAGTCTATTGCATCATGCTAAGGGCATGTTCTTATACCTACATTGGATCAAATTCATGTATATTCCTGAAATATTCCTTAAAATAAAAAAATCCAAAAACATCAAAAAATCCAAAAACATTCATAAAATCATAAAACCCCAAAAACATTCAAAACATATCAAAATAAAAAAACAAGTCAAAAAGTCAAAAAAATTAAAAAACAGAGTTGTCTTGTTGAACTATGGGTCTCTGAGCTCTAAACGTAGGAAAAGTTGATCTTTGATCATTCCTTGAGACACCTAGGTCAGTCCTTTAGGAGTTCGTCATAATAAACTAGTAATCCATTTGTTCATATCTCATCAATAAATGAGTCTGTGTTAATCGATCTATGTGGTCTCTGCATGTATAACGTAGACAAGGCTAATCTTTGATCAGCCCCTGAGGCCCCTAGGATAGGTCTTTAGGTTAGGTTCTTGGTCAAAATCTCAGAAAACCTAAAAACATTAAAAATTTGAAAATCAAAACATTTGCAAAATATCTTGAAAATACCAAAAACAACCTCAAAACATTTCAAAACATCAAAAACATCCAAATATTTGAAAAAATCCACCCATCCCATTTCACAATCACCCAAAATAAACCTCCACTCACAATAAATCAATCATCACCCTCAACCTTTGGTGAAATAGTCAGAAACAAGTCTAGCAGATTAAAAGTGAAAACTAAAACGTCAAAGGTCTCAAGTCTAGGTCAGTAGATAAACAATTTGGTCAACTCTTGGTATTAATAGCCCATCATCCAATCAATCCCAAAATCATCTAATAACATCATGTCCTAGGATGCATCCTTCCTAGAATGGACATCAACATTAGGCATCATTGTAATTTAGTCTTGGCTAGTGGTATGAAGAACATTAGCTTGTTTGTTTACTTGATCTTTGTCTTTTGACTTATCTTATTGTGCTCATTTCAATGACCTCTCGATGATATCCAAACAAAGGGATTTAGAGAGAAAGGAATAGGGCAACAATCATTATCTTTTGTTTTATATGCTTGTTGGGTACACTTGTAATATAACCTTGGTCATACTTACTTTGTTTGGTCTGTAGGGAGGGTGTTTTAGGTGTCTTGTTGACCACATAGGAGGGCTTGCTTTTCTATGTTTTGGACCGAGATATTTGAAATATCTAAACTGCATTTTAAATAAGTCTTTGTATGCCAAGTGTGAATAGGGATACTCCTATCTGATTGTCAAGTCAAAGCCCATCACACTAGACACAACACCATCCTGGTTCTTTATACCTTGATGCATCGTGCCTATGTGTGTTATCAAACATAAGGTAAGTAAGCCCTTTTAAAATCCTAATTCATGATAAGAAATACATCGTCATCATCATCCTCATCTCTAATAAAGTATCACAAATCATGGACTTGTTGGATCCTCTTACCATCATCTCATTTCTTCTTTCTCCTCTCTAAGCTAACATGGTACCATGACAGTTAATCAAAACATCACCAATGCATCCATCCTGCATCCACAAACCGTCAGCATGTTGCATATCATGCATATCATATATAATAAGAAACACTAATTATCTCACATGCATTGCATTTCATCATTACATAATATAGATTGGTTATTCTAAACATCTCATAAACCATACATTTGTATCCATTGCATAATCATATAGGCATCATCATAACATACATGAAAAAGATACTCAAAAAGAAAAAGAGCATGTCATAACATATATCTCATAATCATAACATATAACATCATCCATTAGGGGCATGATATAGATACATTAGTTTAAGCATATTAAAATCATTTGCATCCATACATCCATACTCCATACAAAATCATAATAAAGGTACATAGAAATAATACTAAAGGAAAAGGTACATCCATCCATAAACATCTACATAATCATACATTGCATATCATATAGAATCACATTGCATAATGAATTGATCATATCATATATATATCAAAAACATATTTGTCATGGTACAAATCATAATCATTTGTATGTGTATCAATCAATATACAATGCCCACAGAGCTATAAAAAATGGAGCCTGTGAGTTGTTGATGGTGTTTTCTGCACAGCAACAACTCAGACAGAATACGATATCCTATCTCTCTTGAAAGGTAATCTTCAACAATGAATTAATGAAAATCACCCCAAGGTCTCTCGGGTGTTAGGTCATAACAATGCATAAAACAACTCAGATGAAATGTGAAATTGCTGGTAATCACAATCGGACCTTACTACAAGCAAACTGTATCTTTCCAATTTATCAGATCTGACAATATGATGATCTTAAAACCCTAAATCTAACCAAATAATAAAGAAACAGCAAAAGATAGGGATGCAAGGAAGTAACAAAATCTAAACTATCGCAAGGACAAGCAATGCAAATGACAAATATCTGGAATGGACCTATCTCAAATAACCAATTCATGTTCGACCCACAAGGCAATCTTACAAGAACAGTGCAATCTTCTGAGGAATACAGATTTTCAAATCATAGACTTGCATCTACAACCGAACTTAAGCACATCTGAATATATGGTCCAGGTTGACTTTACCAGCCTACTACAATCAAATAGTTACTGGGAGTATAGACCAGAGATAGCTACCAACATTCCAAATATGAAATCACATACACCATTTATCCAGATAAACTAATTTATTTCTGAATACTAAACCCTAGATCTTCAAGCAATGTAAAAGATAGAACAAAAGAACCATGCAAGATGAGATAACACAAAGGATTTCACCAGGAATAACCACAATGCCTTCAATTGTATTAATTACCAAATGCTGCAACAATTCAACTGTTCTGAATATGGTATTTGCTTCAAGAAATTCTAAAATACTCTAACTATTGCTCCTGCTAATCTCTATTACAGTCTTGCTAATGTCTACCACAAATTTCTGAACTGAACCCTTACAATGAGGCAAAAATGCCAACTTATACCAAAATTCCCCTCAAAACATGTCGGCCCAGCCAAACATTTTACAAAATAAATAAAACCGCCAGAACAGGTCGGCCAAGGAAACAAACTAAGGCACACATTTAATGCCATCATCCAAGTCGGCCAAGGCACAGTCCCCAAGGAAGTCCGGTCCAATGCATGCCCTATGATAATAGGGAAGCACAAATCTTGAGATAAACATTAACCGCTGCTTCCTTTGTCTTTCCTCCGCGCTGGTGACCCTTGGACCTTCGAGAAAACTCCCTCCAGCTCAGCAACGGGTGGCGATGGCAAAACTTTGAGCCGACATTTAATTGAATCAATTCCTTCATTGGATCGCCCAATGGTTTTCTTCCATTCCTCCTTGCTGGCCAGGTACCTATCTATCACTGCCAAGTATGTAGCTACATCATCAAGCATATGGCCAGTGACAACCTCATCAGAATCCAGGGCATAAACCTCATGCCACCATTCCTTCAATTGATCTAAACTCAGGTACTTAGGAGCTATCTTATTCCTCCCTGTCATCACTTCAAAAAATGCAATGCAACCATCATAGATTGCAGTAAGGTCGGCATCAATGGTTTTTCTTCGTTTCTGTATCTTTTTCAGGCCTCCCTGCCTGATCTGCAATGCCTCGAACCATTCCCATGGTTCATCCAATCTAGCGGAGGGAAGAATTCCATCCTTGCCCAATTGTTCCTTGCCATGCCCAAGAATAATCTTTGTCTTCTGCAGCAGGAGGTCGACATCATTCTTATCCTGAGAAAGGATGCTTTCTATCAGCTCTTTACCTCGGACTGCATCCTTTCCAACAGACAGGATTTCCTTAATAGCTTCATCTCCTTGTGCCTGAACACTCATCAACCAGTCGGTGGCAGCTTGTGTGGAGGCCTTCATCTTCTCTATGCCAGAAATTGTTTCCTTCGGCAGAAATCCGGGAGTAGAGGAGGACGGATGGAGGGATTGTAGAGGCTTCATGACCTCTTCTAAACTCTTCCTCAGCCTTTCATTTTCTCTTTTCAGTTCTCGCTTTGTCTGGGTCTCCTTCTTCAATCTATCCACAATTACAGCACTTGACCCCTCAAATTCCTCAATGTCTTGCTCTAGGGAGGCCGGCCCAAGGTTAATGGTTTGGACACTGTAATCCTGGCCTGTTACCTCATCTCTTGTTTTATCTGCAGCAGGGGTGGCGATGTGAACTACACGGTTGTGCACTTCATCCCTCTCTACCCGGGAAATTACCCTGGCAGCCTTCTTCTTCTTCCCCTTACCGATCTGAGATAACATTGCATCCCAGTCAAGAGGAGTATCCTCTACTATCACCTATTTCTTCTTTGCTATTTCCTTTTCTAACTAGTCTGGGGCTATGGGGTCCGTCCGGATTCCTTCTGTGTCAGTTTTCCTCGGGTCCTCTATGACTTTCTCCTCTTCCTTAGCTGTCACCTCAGGCTCATCCTCGGTCGTGGCCTTGTCATCCTCTTCCTTCTTGGGAGTCTTCTCACTCTGAACAACCTCCTCAATTCCCAACTCTGGAAACACTGGTGATGGAGTCCGAGCAGGCAGGCTTTCCTCCGGCTCTGGCGATCCACGACCTTTCTCACTCTCCGGAGAGTCCTTGTATTGCACCAAGGGAGAAGTGTGCCTTTCCTCTATTTCCACATCGAGCTCGGCAGCCTCACTGAATAATGTTCCCTCCTTGAAAGATTCTGCCTCTCCGCTGATTTCCTATCCACCCGGATTCTCCGGTTCTGATATACTCTGTGGAGGTGAGACAAGTTTGTCCTGTTCAGTGGCCAGCAATACTGGGGAGGAATCCTTTGGCTGTGCGGCATCCTTTGGGGAAGGAGTTCTAGATTTTCTGGTGTATACTTTGGTCTTCTCGCCCCCGGAGCTTTCCACATATACAACTGGAGGTTCATCCTCCGAATTAGTTTGGCCTTTCTTCTTAGCAACCCTTGTAGTTCTAGCTTTCTTGGGTGGTGGAGGAGCATCCTCCTCTTCAGCCTTTTCTACTTCCTCCTCATCTGAGGACTTGCTGATGGTCAAAGTCTTCCACCTGCGTTTACCAATTGGTTTCCTTTTTGTTGCCGGTTCTGTCCCTTTAGGACCTCTGGCTTTAATTTTGAAGGGGGAGGCTTTGGTTGTTTTCCCTTTGGGGTCCTCTTCCCCGGATTCTTCAGAAGTGGACATGGGGTTGAGATTCCCCATCAAATCAAAGGTACAAGGTACCTTGGCATTCTCTAACACCCAGACTTCATGCTTTATCCAAGACAAAGTAAATCTTAGCACGGGAGCCATCAAATCTTCCAACTCTGTCACCTCAGGCTCATTCCAATCAATATCTGCAACTGACCTGTCCTTGATGGGCTCATAAACGTGGTCCTGGACCAGTTTTCCATCATCTTCCAACTGGTCCGGAATCAGCTTCACATTGTACTGTCTAATGACCTCTACAGGCAGCCGGGAATACCTCTTCTTCCTCGCATCAAGGTCATCCTTGATGTTGACCCAATAATCTTCCAAATCCTCTTTATGCCTGTATTCCCGGGTAGCCCTTTTCTGTGCCTCCCCGGTGATGTCAAAATTCATTCTCTTTGAATGGAAAGAGAATCCATAGGCGGCCAATTCCTCACCTGCAGTGTGGGCTAATTGGATGGAAGGGCACATCTCCCCCACGCCAATCCCAAGGGGAAAGTCACCTCCAAAACCAGTTTTATGTTTCTCCCTCTTGACCACTGCATCAAACTCACAAATTTGTCTCACGACCTCTAGCAGCACAATGTGGTCAGTGGGATACCTGGGCAATCTGTAGGGAGCAATGGGGCATCCATCGATCCGGAGATAAGTGAAGGTGGGGAACTGAATGAACCAGGCCCCGTAATTCTTAATCAATCCTTTGGCCCCATCGGACAATCTGATGTGCTCCGCATTTTGAAGGGTCCGGGTAATGTGCATGGTGAAGGCATCATTGGCCCTCCTATAATCTCCGTGCCCGAGGTGCAATTCCGGATAGACTTCATAGATAATATCCTGTCCAATGGTTCCCGCCTGAGTCAGTCCCTTGTAGGGGTAGGAGATGGCCAGTATATACACGATGTAAGAGGACATGGTAAACTTCTTTCCCTCCAAAACATTCCTCAGTTGCTTATCTATTTCTGCACTGATTAGACCGGCCCAGTGATAATTCGTTCCTTGGCCTATCTTGGTGATCACATGGACCATCCAATTTTCCAATACCCCGGCAGTTTTAAGTCCGGCCACCCTGCTCAACAGTGTGATGGCGTCATAGATATCCGGCCTGAACTTCACCCTGTGCAACTGTTTGGGCAATTTGGAGTGGTGAGACTTGGGCTTCTCAAGCCATGAGTTGATAAGTTGTTGAGCTTTAACTGGCTCATTCTCATAATATGTGCGAGCAGTGTCAATGTTTAAGGCACAGACCGAGGGGAGATCCGGCATGTTGAAGGCCCGGGCAATGGAGGCTGGACTGAAGTTTGCCAACACCCGTCCCTCAGTGCTAACTACCATCTGTGTGTCAAAAGCGTACTGTCTAGCACACTCCAAAATCAGCTCGTAGCACTGGACTGCTGGAGGGAACCCTGCCACATGTACCAACCCTGAGTTCATCATCCCCTGCCTCAATGCCGACTGGTCTTTCTCAGCTGTTCTCTGCTTAAACTCTTCATACCGCCATGCGCCAACATTGGTATCGGACACATCCGCCCACACGGAGGATATCTTACTCTCTGGAACCTGACTTTTCATGTCTAATCTTAACCTTTCTGTCTCGGAAACTGAAGATGCCCCAGCACCACCTTTGGACTTCCCAGCAGTAGCTTTGCTTGATTCAGCCTGCACATCCAAAATTGTCATTAGAATGCAATTATTGAGTTCATGTCAATCCAAAAGGTTAGCACACATCATAAAAATCCACTGAAATTCATTGCTAATTGCCAATCTTTCGAGATCCGGAGAAATCAAATAATCCGAGAAATCATGTAAACCGGGAAAATACCGTTGGGGCAGAATTTCGGAAAAATCCGACCCAGACGGATTCCTGCTGCCAAAGCACTATTAGTCACATAAATCATTGATCCGCTCAGAAAATCAAAGGATAATCATTAAATTTACTCATTGGCAACAAGAAATAAGCATAAACAATCATTCCATCAATCCTATCATCGAAATATACAAAAGAACGCCATCAGACAGGAAATCCGGAAAAATCCGGATGGGACGGACTTTCGCGGACAGCATAAAATGTACCAGAAATTAACCCTGTCCGCGGAATAAAAGGAAACCGGGAAAATCCGGGAGCCAGGAAATTTCACGACAGCCTCGGAAACCCGAAAAATGGCAAATCGTGCACCAAAACTAGAGCGACCACAAGATTTCAATACCTGAGCTCAAATGATTCAAAATCGACGATAATCACCGGACTCGAATATGCAAAGGATTCCAACTCTCAAAAGCGCTCAAAGGAAGGATCCTCGCGCTAAAACGACGATGCCCTAAATCGAATAACCACATATCCGCCATTAAAACCAGAGCAAGCTTTCAGGGTTAAAAAATTTCGGTTCAAGATTTACCCAGAAGCCCTCTAATCCTCACGGGACGGGGAAGCCAACACGAAACGGGGCGAAAGTCATTCAAACACAAGATCAAATCATCGCGCTAATCGAAACACCAAGGAAACCCTAAATTCGCATGGTAACACATCTCGCGCCCAAAACAAACAAGCAAGATGACCTAGAATTTCATCTAACGTGTAAATATGCAATCAAACGGACAAACGAAACTCATAGGGCACGAGAGATGGGCCTCAATAAAAAAAATGGATCAACCCGACTGAATAAATACGAAACCCAAAACCAAGACAAGGGCTGACCCCAAATTCAACAATGCCCAGTACAAGAAAACCTCAAATCACCATGCAAGCAAACGGAAGGGCAACGAATACATACCATGGATCAAACGGGCAGAAATCGAGCTCAGGAAATCGAGCGGCAAATACGTTCAAGCAAAGAGATGTCGGCAGCACGCTCAAGCAATCCTCGCGCAAACAGACCAAGACCAATCCTCAAAGTTCAAATGAAAGTTTTAAATCGCCAGAGCAAATCCAGGGAGCAATCGAAGTTGGAATGAATCAAAAAAGTGCCCTAAATTCGCCCTTATACCCGTCTGAACCAAGGTACCTCAGCCATTAATGCGCGATAAGACCCTTCTGACAAATCCAGAAACCCGAGCCCCAAGCGGAATTTCGGAGAATCCCAGAATGTGCGGAGTCACGGATCCCGCGGAAATGCAGAAACTGGGAAAATTAGGAGGATCGGGACTTTGACAAAATCCGGGAAAATCCGATAGGACCGAAAAATCCCGAAGTCAAGCAAAAACCCGGAATCGGAGAATCCTGCCAGAGACGGACAAGGAGCCAGGGCCGGAAAAATCCGCCAGAGGCGGAAAATCCCGGATCTAGATGAAAACCCGGATTTGACCCAAAACTCAATTTCAATCAATTCTGGCATCAAAGCAAGGGCAAAACCAGCAAGACCAACATATCAAGACCCTAAAATGATAAATCCAATAAAATCAAAGGTCAAAGACACCCAAAAAAGAGGGCCCCCACTCCCGGTGGGGCATGTGTGCAAAGACTGCACAACAAATGGCGACTCTGCTGGGGAAATGCTCCTGAGCATTTCGATGACAAACTGGAATCAAGAACCCAGAACTCTGGTTTCAACTCAAGTACCTAGCCACCACCTTGAGTTAAAGCAAAGAAACTCCCAGCTGTGCAGACATTCCTATACCAGGGTCTAAGTGTGTGCACATGCATATATTACCCACCCTCTGCTGCAAAGGAACCAGACTTGGTATGAACAGGCTACGTAAAGATTCTGACCCTAAAAGTAACCTGGATAGAGCCTCGCTGCCAGTCAGGCGTCCATAGCCCCGACGAGGTTATCGCTGTGATCCTCCTGAACATAGCTCTACTGCCAGCCAGGCGTCTATAGCCCCGGTAGAGATATTCAGGTCCCCCTGATGAGTTGAATTCAAACCTCAGGATTTTTAGTATATTTTATTTCTTTTTCTTTTCTTTTGATATTTCCTTTTTTTACTCAACTTGTTCAACCTGTGAACAGTGAAGTCCACACTCAAGGCTGAGAACCACAGTGGCACTAAAGCAGAAAAAGATTTTTCACCTATCCAGACCTTGTAAGGACCTTTTACAACTTCAGGAACGCTTAAAGATTGAAGGTATGAGACCCCAATATATTCCTGTTCCGACGGACCAGAAAACCTTCGCCTTACCTCAAGGACAAATGACATAGGCAACAGAATCCATACCATAACATTCTGGAAAAATGATTAAAATTTGTAAGGGAAATATCAGGAACATCGGACCTGCAATGCCACCATTATCATACAGATGCACCCACAATCCCAAAAGGAGATTGGACCAAAAGCAAGAGCAATGCAAAACAAAACAAACAAACCAAAGCAAACCTACTCTAACCAAACAAAACCAGCAAAGTAGAAAGGGAAACCTACCCTAACCAAGGCAAGCAAAACAAACAAAGAAAGCAACCTAACTAACTATTTACAGGGCAAAGAGCTGAGAACAGCTCAAGATTGGAAATAATGTTTAAGATACTGCCCATTAACAGGCAGTGGTATGTCCTCTCCTGTGAGAGTCCTCAAGCGGAAGGCATTATCTCCCAGAATTTCAGCAATCTGGTAAGGACTAAGCCATAATCTATCAAACTTACCATGGCTTCCTTTCTGATCATGCGGCTTATCCCAATACAGGACAAGGTCAGAAATCCTAAAGGCCTTGACCTTAGCTCTCCTGTCAAACCATCGCTTGACTACCCCCTGATGTTTGGCAAATTTTTCAAGGGCATTATCCCGTTTTTCTTCAAGATGCAATAGTTCAGCTAATCTTGCTTCCCTTCTATCCCCTTCATCATAAAACTGATTGATAAACTGCAGAGTTGGGATTTTAAGCTGGATAGGGAAAACTGGTTCCAGACCGTACACTAAATGATAAGGAGAGGTACCAATGGAGGACTTAACTCGAGTACGATCTGCCCAAAGAACAAACCTAAGCTGGGTATGCCAGTCCTTTGGGTTCCTCTCTAACAGCTTTCGGATAACAGTCAACAGGTTCTTATTAGAGGATTCAGCTAGACCATTCCCCTGGGGATAATAATTAGATGCAAACTTAACAACAATGCCATGATCAAAAGCCCAGTTTGAGAATTTCAAAGATGCAAAGGCAGGACCATTATCACACACAATAGCAACAGGACATCCAAACCGATTGAGAATGGTAGATTCTAAGGAATCAATTACTACTTCTGATGTACACTGCCTACAAGCAAATGCTTCAGTCCACCTTGTAAAGTAATCAGTTATGGTAAGGATATACCTGTGTCCAGCAGAAGATGGTGGATTGATGGGGCCGATGAAATCCATACCCCATTGAGCAAAAGGTTTTACCTCAATCACAGACTGGAGCGGAAGTGCTGCACACCTTTCTCTCGTTGCTGCCGTCTGGCAAGTGTGACAGGTCCGGACATGATGATGAACATCCTTGAATAGTGTAGGCCAGTAATATCCTGCCCTCAAAATCTGGTTTGCAGTAGCAATGGCAGAACCATGACCAGTGCCATATTTCTCATGAAACTCATTTATTACCCTTTCGGCCTCCTATTTTCCAAGGCACCTCAAGTAAATGCCTTTGTGATTCTTCTTGTATAGGACGGCCCCTTTCAGCATGAAACCATCACTTTTCAGTCTCAAGGCTCACCTCTGTACTGTATTTAAACGACCAGGAGCCCGCTGATTCAGCAAATAATAAACTATATCATCATACTAGCCATCTGGGGAAACTTCTTCAACATCATAGCTACAGACAGACAATTCAGGGCCTATCTCGGCCATGGTCTGGGTAAGTCCCTATCCTCTTACCAACTTCATGGGCTGGATCTCAATGTCATACTCCTGAAGCATGGTTACCCATTTAGCTCTGCGCTCCCCTAATTCATTCTGCATCAGCAGCAACTTAACTGCAGAATCGGGGACAATTGCGAACACCTTGTTTATGAGGATATAATGCCTGAATTTCTTTACTGCCCGAACAAGGGCATAGGCTTGCTTCTCCACACATGGATATTTCAGCTCAGCATCCTTCAATGGGGCACTCATGAAAGCGATGGGATGCTCATTCCCCTCATCAGACTTTTGTGTCAGCATTCCAGCACATGAGTGATCTGAAGCAAAAGAATAAATATAGAACGGTTTACCATAATCTGGACTGACCAACACTGGAGCATCAGTAATAGCTCTTTTAATCTCTGCAAAAGACTCCTTCGCTTCTGTGGTCCACTCGACCTTGGCATCTTGTTTTAACATGGCATTTAGTGGCTTGACAATCTCAGCAAACCCAGTGATGAATTTTCTGACAAAATTAATCTTACCAAAGAAAGATTTCATCTCTTTCTTGCTGGCAGGTGGCTGAATTTTTAGGATGGCTTCCACTCTCTCCGGATCTATGGCGATTCCCTTCTCTGATATCACATGTCCTAACAA
>VDFB02270651.1:778550634-778657319 GCA_007258455.2 Sequoia sempervirens
GGAGATGGAAAAACAAGTGCAATCTAATTCCAAAAATTTTGAAAAAAATATTTTTAGAATCTACAGAGAAAATGTGACAAGACTCTAGTTTGCATCATCTTTAAATTCCTCACAGTTTAAGCGCTATAGGTGCTCGAATGTGAAGATTTATTTTAAAAAAAATCAGTGTCCAGTTTGGCCAAAAATTGTAAACCACTATATTGTGGGATCACCCTTGAGAGAGATAATCAGAGCCCAAAGATTGGGTGTTCAAATCTCCCACCCCATATTTTACACCACTAAATTGGAACCCATCATTGACTGGCACACAGTGCCATGTGGCGCCCAGCCATTGGGCCACATGGCACCTAATCACTTGTCCCAAGAAGACACATGTTCACAATAGATTGGTCCATGTCAGCATAACTCAGTCTATGCACTTGCCACTTGTCACCACCTGATTGGTCCAAGTCAGCTTCTTTTGCCACATTGACTGCCATGTGTCATGCCATGTCAGCATGATGATGTCATCATTGTCACATGGTCAACCTTTTTCTATGCAACTTTTACTACCATATCTTGCTCATATAGAATTTGTTTGATGCAATTCAAGAGGTGTCAGAATCATCATTGTGAGCACTTTGACTTGGTGCTATTTTTTTCTAATTTGGAGATGATAATTTTTTTAGCCTTGAGTCAACATCTGGAATCTCTAACTCTGTCAAACTTTGACCAAGCATAACTTTCACGTATGGTATCCTTTTGACATGATTCAAGTTGTGTCAAGATTGTGTCAGTGAGCTCTATCTAACGATGCTAGTTTTGTTAGATTTTAAGACTATGAAATTTTGAGGTCTTCTAGATCCTCTTGGATCATTCCTCCCAATTGAAAAACTTTTGGACCACCCAAATTATATTTTTATGTAGAATTGAAGTGAGGTAGTTGTTGCCTCACTTGCCTAGTATCATCTTTCCACCCTACTAGAATTATTATCATATGACCCATGACAAATAAGATGAAAAATGAGATAGCATTGCTAATATAATCAATTGTATACTCAATATTCATTTTCGCATCCACCATCCACATAAAACTAACTAGTAGAATAACAATAAATAATACTAAATAAACTAATGTGAAAGGAAAAGTATCATCGTGTTGGATCTCTTGAACATGAACTCTATTAGAAAATGAATCATTCAAACCCTCTTTTACCACCTTTGGCTGAAGGCTTAAATGTGCTAATGATTGATCCTCACACTATGTTGTCTGTGACATCGTATCATGATTATAATCTTCATGCTTAATATCACCAGCTATTATTGTGGACACAAAAAAAGTAACCCTTAGATACTTTTTTCTCATGTTCAGGCCCTCCTAGTGATTTTGGCTTGATTTTTCCTTGATTTAATGTTGTAATGTAGCCAACACATTCACATTAGGTCTTGGGTCCTTAAGAATAAATAAAAAATCTATGATTTCTTGTAAAAGTGTTGTGAAGTGTTGTAACCCACTTTCACACTTTTCTAGGAACTTTTCATTATAATTCACCCAAATAACCCCTTTTTATCACTCTCCAAGTCTTATTTTAAAGTGCTATAAAGAGTTGTAACAAACTTTCATGCTTTTCTAGGCTTGTCATCAATAATTTGACCCTTTCTTATGTCTAAATGGCCCCTTAATGCACTTTTCAGCCCTACTTAAGTGTGTTTTAGAGAATAATCCCATTAAACATAATTAAATACACTTTAATTTTTGACACCCAATAAACGGGACCAAGTCGCCACCTGGGGCGACTTAGTCCCACTTGGCACAAAAATCAAAATTATTTTAAATTTCTGGCGGGATATTATTCTCTTAACCTTGAGGTCAGCCCGTGATGTGTTATTTTCATGAAGTTTTGTAAAATCAAGTATAAATAAAGGATTTTCCCCTCATTTTGCATCTTCTAATTCCCCATTCATCTAGTACATTCATTCATACATTAGCATACATTCATTAATCATTCTCAAGCATTCTAGGCATTATCAAGTCTTCATTGAAGCATCTACTTGCATATCTTCAGATTTCTACATCAAGGATTTGGTGAGTTGTAGCATTTCATGTTGTTCATTCATCATTCTCTTTCTCTTTCATTTCATTTTTAAGGATTTGATTACCAAATTGGGGTTGGACCAAGGAAAAATCCTATTGACTAACCCTTAACTCTTTTCCCCCTCTTTGCATGTGTGTTTTATAGGTCTTGTATGCAAATTTGTCAAAGAGAAATGTGTTAAAAGGTGTTGTCATTCCATCAAAGTCATTCAAGTCAATAAAAGCCCTATTTTTTGATAAATTACATAAGAATCTATAAATACATAGTCTTATTATCATTTGAAAACTAACAATTCAAAAGAAAAATGATCCAACAAGCAAGAAGAAAAATTCAAGAGAAAATATCATTGTCAAGAGCATTCAAGAGAAAATTTATTAGTCATTTTTTGTAGCAATAAAGATTCTAACATCATGTTAATGTTTATGTGTGTTCATGTCATCTTGTGAAGACTAATACACATTGTTAATCCTAAAGCATCCAAGCATTTAAAGCTTCCAAATCTATTAAGCAAAGCAAGATCAAATTCCTTAGAGAGATGTATTTGACTTCAATCCTCTAAGAGAAGCCATTGAAGGTTGGTGAGTTGTAACAAGCATTTTTCATTCATCATTTCCTTCTCCTTTTTCATTATCTTTCTATCAAGGTTTAATTAGCAAATTGGGGTTTGACCAAGGTAAACTCCCATTCAATTTTTTTTTTTCCTCTTTGAGTATGTGTAGATTACATGTTGAAGAAGAATTGAAGAGATCTCAAAGGAGACATTTTTCATTGATACACAAGTTGTCATCATTGTTGTCAATTCACATAAACTAGGTCACAGACTTTATTTCTAACTTTCTAATAGTGGGACCTGTGTCAAACAAAAGCCAAAATTCAACATCAAAGGACTATCAAAAATTATTTTGGAGCCCTAGACTAAGACCTAGTCACCCAAGGGTGAATGAGTCTTTTTGCATTGCTCAAAAAAAGTTTCTAGTGATAGGTACATGTGTCTAGACCCGTCTTAGATCTAACTACAAACTATTATTTTCGTTATGTACTTTTGAAAATTGGAATTTTATATATTAGGTCTTATTGTTCAATTAGTTTGAGTGCTTCAAATCATTTTAGTTTATTTCTAGATCTTTCCTACCATCCTAAGGACTGAGATCCGGGTTTGGTTGACTCACCATTGAGGTTGAAAGTCAATCTTTACACATTGTGATATTTTTCCTAATGAAATGCCATTAGGGAAAGGTCACCATTAAGATTCCTATAGGTTTTCCACAAAAAAACCTTTGGGGATCCCTTTCCCCATATTTCAATTACAAGTATATAAAAAACCTATAGTGTAGTTTTTGTCATCTCTTGGTTAATAAATTAATATTATTAATATATTAATTTTTGTTATTGTAAATTATTCTAAATAAATTAATTTGCTTCATTTACTTAAACATTGGTGTTTAAATTTCTTCTATTATGAAGTAGTTTATATTTTCATTGTAACATAATGATACATATTTTTATTTTACCTTGCTTTTGAAAATTTTAGCAATGAAATTTTGGTATGATAGGAAAGTTTAACTTTCCAAAAAAAATGGGAATGTGAAGATGTTAACATGTTTCATATTCCCAAACTAAATAATATTTCTTCTTGGATAAAGGATAGGTGGAAAGTATTGTCCATCATATTATCAACAATGGAGTTCTAAAGTATTTTTCACATACTAACCTATCAATTGATATTATTTATGTTTTCCTTTCCAATAACACATACATAACACTTTTTGTGAGATTGAAAAAAATGTTGGAAAAGTCTCTAATTTTCAAAGCCTGTGTGCTATATGATATGTTATCTATAGTGATTGATGGCTTTAAAGAAGATCTTGGCTCATGGTAATTCAATTATATTTTTCTCATGGAATTCTAGTGAATTCCTCTATTGATTGATGTGTCCTAGAGATGGCTTAGAAGGGCTTTGAGATGGATTCCCTCAAATATTTTTAGAATTCTCTAGTATATCATAAATATTTAGCATTTGGTTCTTTTTTGGGTAGAGAAAAAATTGTGGTTGGTGCTATTTTACTCCTACTTGTGATGAAAACTACTCATGAAGAGGTTTGATTTGTCTTTCCTAGGCAATGATAGTTGAGATGAATCCAGTGGGTGATTACATTCTTAATCAAAACTATGTCACCCAAAATTTATGATATAGAATATGAGGTCTTCTATAGAAATTGAATCAATATATTATTAGTTAAAAACAAAATCTTTGCACAGTCCATGAAAAATGGATAAACTATATAAAGCTTTTGGACCTCTAATTAACAACCATGTATAAATGAATATATTAGTGATAGTGTGAGAGGGATGTCATAAAATGGTATTATACATCTAAGACTAATTTATAGAATTCATTCATTTTACAAGTTTCATCAATAAAATCAAAAACATATCTACAAATGGAACCACCCTCACCTTAAATATAGACCACATAATAGATTCAATTATTAGACACCTCTACCTATATATAATAATCATTAAAAAGGGAGGGAAGAGAAGTGTGATACATGTCATGATCAATAGCACCATAACATTATGTAAGAACACATACACAACAAAATAAAATATTTTGATGGATATACTCTATGGGTACTCCATGAGGTTAGTCATGATATTTGTTAAGTAACAAATATCACAAAAAAGTATGTTGATAATATTTACATCACCCAAGATGACATTAACTTGTTACTCTATAATGCTCAATGTCTTTACTAATTATCGCCATGAATATTTGAATTTTGGGGCTTACTTAGACCAATTTATAATTTTATCCCCAATAGTAGTATACAAAAATTTCATAGCACACTCCAATCAATTATTATTTAATTCTCACCAAAATAAGCAATGAATAGTTCTAAGGAGAAACAAATATTTTTTCTAGCCACATTATAAATATATTTTAAAATGTTAGGTAATTTACTGGCTAAATATTTTTTAATACATAAGTAATTTTCCAACTCAAATATTTTATTTTTCTAATAAATATATATTTTTCCAACTCGAAATATTCAAATTTTTCTAATACATTTAGAATTCACTAGAAAAATACAATAATGTTCATAAATTTGAACAAGCTTTCCATGAAAATTCCTTTTTCCCGACTAGCCTTTAATTTACCACAAATATCATATATAAATTAAAATTTTATAAGATTTGCTAGGATTTAATATATTTTTAAAGGTGTTATTAAAATATCATTGCTTCAAATGGTCATGACATTTATGAATGTTCACTATGTTCTTATTATATGACAAACAATTTGAAAATAAGTAGAAAAACAAATTGAGCATGAGATGCGTGTCAAATTTTATCAAGCACTAAACTAATTTGGTTGTCTTGTAAGAAGACATCACACTCAAGGTGATGGAATCAAATTTATCACATGTTAAATGGTAGTGAATAGTTATGGTTAGGAAAAAGGGAAGTTTCAGATCTATGATGTGGTTAAAATGATTAAAAATGTTGAACCATTTAGTTGTTGAGTCAATAATACCAATAGATGTTCCTTACTAAACATTCTTTAAGTGATTACATATAAAAATAATGTGACAATCCTTTCATTCCAATCCTATTGTCCACACCAATTATGACTAAGCTCCTTAAATATCATCATTCAATATCCATCATGGAGACTGAAAAGTAGAGAGTAACTTCAACTACTTGCAAAGCCCAAACTTACCACAACCAATATGAATTGGACATATGACACACATACACATACTTGTGAATCTTCACGCAATGCTAAAAACAAAATCAATTGCTAAATATATATTGATATTTATTGTATTGCTCACATGTCTACCATATGCATAAATGAAAATCTAATTATATCTATTTTACTAAAAAAATTTCAAGAACACTAAAACATTTCTTCCAACCCTCTTTTTTCTTTTCTTTTTTCTATTATAAATTTCATTTTCCAACTTTTTTCTTAAAATTCTTTTGAATTTCACTTCTCCACAAAATATTAAAACAAACATAATAATATTCATAATCAACTTCTAAAAATATCAAGTATTAAAACTTAGTCAAACTAAAATTAAATCATTAACATCATTGTCTAACATTTTATTTTATGGATCACCTTTCACTTTAATATTTCACTTTAATAATAATAATAATCTCGTAGTTTTATTTATTTTAAAGGAAAGCCTTAAAACAATGAAAAAAACACACTCGCATCCATTTGACTTTGCTTCCGCTATGATTTAGCTAGCGGGCCCCTCCATTTGCCACATTGTCCTTTCTTGACGGGCTAAAATAAAATACATACGTTTTAAAAAAATAATTAATGAAAAAATATTTTTTTTAAATTTTAAAATAAAATTAATTAAAAAATATTTCTAAATCTTTTTCTGAATTAAAAATACTTCTTTAATTTATTCAAATAACAGCAGCAAAGGTCTCTTTGACGGAATAAAAATGAACAGCAAAAGATTGAAAGAAAAGATCACAGTAAAAAAAAGTGGTTGGGAAAGAGTAATAATATGCTTATATTAGGAACGTGTCAAGAATATATTTAAGTAGGGTTATAAAATTGTAGTTTTTGAGATATAGAATAAATTCACAAAATTGTTACAGCAAAAACATAATTATTTTAACACATCAATATTGTTTTATTCATTTTCAGAATGATTAGATCACAACCAGCTCCATATAGAAGTCTTTCTCAGACTTGCAAACTAAACAAGAAGAGGATTCTTTATAACAACCTTTAAAAATATAGTAAAAATAGTCTTGCATTCTATACAAAGCTTTTAAAGCTACTAAAACACTAAAAAACATAGAAATTACTATTTATTAAAAGTTGTCAAAAGCACTAAAAAATTAATTTAGATTTTCCCTTAAAAGATTCCAACTCATTGACATCACATCTTATCTTCAATTCCATATTTGCATCATTATCCAGCATACCGCCCCTTAAACGGACTCACAAACTGAATCTTTGAAACACACAGAGAATAAACTCAACTTTTTTTTTATCCCTCTTACCATACCCAAGGCTTTCATTCTTTGGCCTCAGTATTGGTTGAATGGGCTTTCAAATCCTTTGTCCATGTTTTTCCAAACCTTTTCTCACATATCTCATTTTCTTTATGATTTTCAAACTAATATTTTTTTCAAACCATCCTTTATTATTAGCTTCATAACTTGCAAAATTTATAGTTTGAGACACATCTTGACCTCTAACAACTTTAGCCATATCACACAAATCCACTTGCAAACTAAACAAGAAGATCTTTTTATAGAGATAACAACCCTTAAAAATATAATAAAAATAATAACACTAAAAAACATAGAAATTACTATTTATTAAAAGCTGTCTAAAGTATAAAAAAACTAATTTAGATTTTCTACTTAAAAGACTCAACTCATTGACATCACATCTTATCTTCAATTCCAATTCCACCTTTGCATCATTATCCAACAAAAATAGGATCATATTCAGATGAACCCACTTTAGATTTTCCAGTGAAAAAGCACCATGCCGCAAAGCAAGAACTCCTACATTCCATCAAGTTTCCAAAGCAAGAACAACTGCATTGCGCCATCAGACCAAATAAAGATTTTCATTACTTTGGAAAAATTGATAATATACCAGAAAAGCAGTTCCAATGTTCCTATCAACGAGTTTTCCTCTTCTCTAATATTAGAAGCAAACAGACTACTTACAACCCTCACAAATATTAGAAGCAAAATGCAGTTCAGTTTATCACGCTCCCATTTGTGTTGGAAAATTATTAATAAAATATTTGGAAAGTCATTAAATACAATATTTGCAATTTAATAAAATTGGCTGGTATGGTCATGTTTTTATTGTGTAGTTGGCTTGTTAGTTAAAACGATGGATCGGTGTTTTTTATGATATTCAACAAATTGAACAAAAACTGTTAGAAAAATCAAAGTTATATGTAGTTGAAACAAAAAGCTCATGTTATAGTTAAAGAATCAAAATTATTACTTAGAGAAGGGGGTGCTTTGATGTATAAATATATTGACAAATAACATAATCTTGTATAAAAGTTGGGTTTCTTGTCCTATATTATCTACCTACTTCATTATACATCTTTTATGTTTCTACTACTTATCTCCTTTCCCATGTTCACATAATTTTTATATGTAGCCTATTAATTTATTTATCACTCTTATCCATACACTATCCACTACGATCTGATCCTTTTTAAACTCCAATATTACTTCTCAATGATGGGGTCATTCTTTTGGTCTAGGACTCATTCTGCACTAATATAAAATTTTAAATTCAATATGACCAACTTCTTGTCACTACTTTTTCTATCTGGGGTTGACTAAGTAGAGGCCTACATGATATGTTGATATGCCTTTGTATTTAAATTTTTTATTGCATTCATTCTGACCAATCAATGACTTTTAAAAATCAAACAAATAAATTAATTGTCTTTTGCATATAAACTCTTCAATTGGTGCTCTAAAAGTAATCTAGCTTTGTACAAATTTTTTAAGAGCATTTGTATGATTGAAGAATTTTTTCCAAGATTTTTAAGAGCATTTATATGATTCATAAGGGGAAGAACTCTCACAATTTAATTATACAACCTAGACAAAAATATCATTAGCGTCAACCCCTATGTGCCTAGGGTGGAGAATAAACCCAACATTGATATTCAATAAGCAACTTGTATGAGTAAAATAATTTAGTGAGAGTTACACAAGACCATGTACTATCTAATAAAAATAAATCCAATGATTCAAAAACCTTGATAGCGAAGGAAGAGAACATGCCAACTCTGTGCCAGGGAGTCAATTATTTTGTAACCCCAAAGATAAGATCAAATTTCATAAAACAAAAATAATTAAGTTAAAAAGAGTGATTGAATTATTGCTATATGAAAATAGGGAAGAAAACTAACTTAATCATGTATTCTAGCTCTTTTAGTGGTTGATTCTTTCCTTAAGATTAAGACAACATTCAATTTAAAATCTAATTTTATAATAATACTTTCACATTGATAATAACAATTTTTATTTTAATATTATATTCCCTGTCACTTAAATCATCCTTGAGACAAACACTTATTTAATATTTTTTTTTTTGCCAACCTACATGCAAATCCACTTCATAAAAAGTGTATGGGAAAATTGTTTACCTATAGCTTTTAAACATTAATGATAATGACAACATTAAAAAGAACTGAGACACGGTGTGGCAGGAATGACAACGACTAAAATTGTGAACTTTATTTGTGATCTCTAAGTTGGTAAATTAACAACTACATTTGAATCCAGTGTGACATTTTTTATTTCCATTTACTCTTTCGTTCTCTTAGCAACTATAATTTTGGGGCTACTATCTTGTGATTTGTTGTGCTTTAAGGGGATGAGTTTAGAGCTAGTTTTGTTGTAACCATTCTCTATTGAAGACCCTACTCCAAATTTTTTGCCCTAGTTTATTTATCTTCTTCCCATGGCACTAGGATATATGATTGGAGGAAAAATGGATACCTAGAGATATCACTCTTTCTCCACTAATCATTCAATAATGTCCTAGGAGTCCTAATTGGATTGACTAGCAACCTCACAAGGTTAGTCAATTCTCAATGAGGAGGACCTAGGAGGGGGTTCTTTTAGATTTTAGGGTTTCACCACTAAGAAAATTCTTGGAAAAATAAGTTTAACATTCAACTCACAAAAACCTAGCAATGCAAGTCAAATAATGAGTATAATGATGAAATTAAGCTATACCAAGTTAGGTTATGTGTACCTAGGAAGTCTGGAGATGTTGTGAGGAATCTAGAAATTCAAAGAAGCTATTGAAAAGTGCTATGGAGGACTAAGATGCCCAAAGGGGCGTCTTAGTCCTCATGCTATTTTTTGGGGCAAATACAGAGTCCTTAGATGTCGGAACAGTATCCCGAAGAATATCTAAAAAATACCTTGTGGAGAACCAAGATGCCCTAGGTGGCATATTAGTCCCGTTTTGAATTTTTGAAGTCTCTGAATGTGGTCCTGAGGGTTGATGTCTGCACTCAAGCTTCTTCTTAGATATGAGGTCCTGAAACTTCTAGATCTAATCTATAGGTGAGTTTCCGTGAAGATGACAACTTTGACAATGCAACTTTGCAACTTTTCAATCTTGCACTCCAAATGATCTTCAAGTCTTCAACCTAGATCTGCAAATACAAACACACAAGAGAGGGAAAACTTATTTATTGTTAGCGAATGGGGTTTTCCTTAGTCAAACCCCTTTTAGGTAATTAAACCAAATCATGAAACATGAAATATATAAATGATATCACCTTGTATGATGTCTTATGAAGCAAAACTGCAATCTACCATGTAGTGGCCATGAAGAATGTAGATCTTAGATCTTGGAATATGATGTGAACAATGGTTGCAAATAGATCTTCAATGTTACATCCACAATCTTGGCTCAAAAACATGAATGGATAAACTAAGCCCTTGACATGATGCTTGAATCTTGATGATGACTTCAAATGCTTGATGAAATCCTCTTGAATGCATAAACTTGCCTTAGGAATTAATACTTGAATGCTTGTTATCTTGTTATGATAAAATGAGAGAGGGAACCTTGTATTTATACTTATTCATGTTTAATATCCTGAAATTACACCACAAAAATTTGACATATGAAATCATTAAATAAAGGAGGCTAAATCCCACCCAAATTTGAAATTGAATCTCAAAAATAAGCCAAGGAGGATTAAGATGCCCTAGGTGGCATCTTAGTCCCAAGGCTCGATTCTTGGGGCACAAAAATTTCCAGAAAGGGACCTTTTTAGGTGTTTTCAATATCAGGGTCCCAAGACCTACAGAGGACAAAGTCGCCCTAGGTGGCATTTTAGTCCCACTCCACAAATCAAGGACACACAAAGAGAAACATTAAATGATCATTTATCTTTTGAGGTTTTTCAAGATTTTCCATAAAAATATATAGTTTATTAGGCTTGTGGATGCAAAATAGGGCCAATTAAGCCATAAAGAAGCATAAATAAAGCAAGGCAGGCCCAAACAAGTGTGAAAATGCAGGGGTATGCATTTTGCTACACTACATTTAGCCCCCACTTTAGTTAGAGGATGAACTTGCTTCAAACTCACACTAAATTAACCAACCACACAATCATGAGGGGTTTGAATATACCAATGTTAGTAAGATAGGATGACAACAATCAAGATGGATGATCAAGCCCCCAAGGTCAAGATCCTATGACAAACCAACATAGGCACAAAGGAACACACATGTGGATGATAAATGAAGCCATAATCAGATCACCAACATACACCATCAAGGACAAAAAAAAGGAAAAAGGAAAAAATGCAACAGATCAAGCTTTGACTGGCCGTCCAATGTGGTGGACTAGGTTTAGGTTGTTTGTCCAAAAGGTTTACAAGTGGAACGTTCCATCCACTATGCAAACAAAATGCATGCTCACAAGGGCCAGTGGGAGCTAGTTGTCCACTAGGTGAGCCCCAGAAAGTCCATATCAACATCATACCCCCATGACTATGATAAGGACAAAAGAAAATGCATGCTCACAAGGGATAGTGAAGCTAGATGTTCACTAGGTGAGCCCTAGGGGACCATATCAAAGACATACCTCCATGACTTTAATAAGGCACAAAAGATGCAATAAGAAAGAGATATTTTTCTTAGTTCGTGCAAGGTCTCATCTTAGGGAACATTGTGCTTAATGTTTCCAAGAGAGGAAAAGTAAGAGAAATATCACACTCTCGAAGGAAATCAAACCCAATGATACCACCAAGAAAAGGACATATCGCAAGAAGAAAGAAAATCGCACAATGAAACATGAGTGTCAATGTATGTCCCCACTTTAAATTGGTTGCTAACACCATTTTTGTGAGCAATTGCTTTACAGTAGAAGAAGACTGAGAGCTTATTCAGAAATCCCTATGCCAAGTCCTATGTTTCTAATAAGCTACGTCATGAAAAGGGAATTCCCCCAAAAGATAGTATGTCACATGCGATCCAACTTAAGGCATGTCATCCACATCCCAAGCTTGCTCTTTACATATACATGAAAGGTGATCAACTAGCCGAAAGAGGCAATGACAGGTGACATACGAGGACACGACTACCTAACCCCTTGCCCCCATTGAGTGCAGGACAAAGGTGAGCTAAAATGGTTGATGAGAAACATGCTAGAGTGAAAATTAGTATCAATTAGAGGAATTAGGTGCTCCCACATAAGGAAGAACACCAAACTCCTTAAGATGCTGAATTTTTATACTCAAATCCTTACATTAATTAGTAGAGTGACCATGAATTCTATGATATGCACAAAATGAAGTCTGGTAATAAAATTTCTTTTGTGTTCTTGGAGGAAGAGACATTAGACGATCTTGGAGGAGTCTCATCAAGATACTATCTTGGTCAAAAGTTGAGGATGTTGCTTTATTTTGTGACAAAGATATCTCTTGCTTAGCACAAGGTGTCATACCTACACAATACGCTTTAGATTGTGAGATTTTGTTCTCTCCTTTATTGGAGGGTGTAAAATCTAATGAATTTGAATCATTAGTGTTTTGCATGATGACATTTACATTAAGCGAGGATTTCTTTGTTTGTTTCATTTCTTGCAAAGGATAACTTTCAAGACCACTAGTGTCTATCAGTTTAGGATGCACCACTGTTAAAGTCAGCTTAGAAGGATGTTTTGTGATAGTGTTGATATTAAGCAAAGGATTGTTTGTGTCTTTCGAGGGACAATAACCAATACTTCTAGTCTTTTCTTGCATGTGAAGCTTTATAGGGACACAAATATCTCTAGCACCACATCCGTTTCCACTATATCCGAGTTGTTTCATAAGTTCGTAACCTTTTCCATAAAGCTTCTTCATCTCTTTTGGATTCGGTGGTTGCTTGTGATTAAGTTCATCAAAGTTTGTTGTGTAATTTTCTTTTTCTTCTAAAGTGGTTGAGGTGGATGCTTTCGAAGGGTCGTCCGAATTTTGTGTTGACATTACATTTGTTTCTTTTCCCTTGTCTGAATATTTGTGTATGATCTTGTATTCTCCCATGAATGCATGTTCAAAATCTAAGGAACCCCAATCATCTTCTAGTAGCTTCGTGACTTCCTCAATGTGTTTTCTTTGTCTTTCTGTTGCACAGGTTCCACTTGTGTCATTGGTGTTAATGTGTTCAAGGGATTTTCCTTGGTTTTCTCAATGTTTAGACAATTGTATGGTTTAGGATCGAATTTGATTATATAAAATTTGTTGTTGTAGACATATTTTATGATACGATGAAGGGTAGAGGGCACAACATGCATCTCAAGAATCCATGGTCTATCTAAAAGAAGATTATACAAAAGATCGTGATGTATACCATGAATAGGGGTTTGTAAGGTAGCCTTTCCAAATGTAATAGGTAAAGTTATCACTCCAAGCGATTTTTCCCACATTGTCAAATCCCTTAATAGATAAAGAGTCAGGTTGAATTTTTAATTTATCAACACCAAGCTTATCCAAAAGATTTTCACTACACACATTTAAGGTTGAGCCATTGTCAACAAGGGTTCACTTTATCCCTGCCATCTTGTATTGAGCTATTATCATGAGAGCATCACATTATTTTTGCACTTCCAAAGTAGGGAGTTCACTTTGGTGGAAAAAGATGTCAACATTTATCCCCTGAATCATGGCTGCTATGTCATTTAGGTTTGCACTAGAGGGAACCACAACTTGTTGTAAGGTTGTTTGAAGCATGGTGTGATAATTAGGTGAATTCTGAATCAGGTCCCAGAGGAATATCTTTGTAGGAGTATACTTAAGTTGTTCAACGAGATCATACTCCTTTCCACTTTGTGAAGGTAAACGAGGGGCACTAGGAAAGATAGGATTAGGCAAAGGGAGGGATGTTGAAGTGGTTTGGCTTGGTTGTGGATTGTTCCTAGCGTTGTATATATGAGCAATGGTATTGTAACTTAGTTGCTATGAAACATTGTTCTTGGGTGGTTTTTGAGAGGGTCTAGATAAAGGATAAGTTTAGGCTCGAGAGAGTACTCCAAGGGGTATCTAATGTGCATAACCTCAGAAGTATTATCATTATTTTCATGATCTCTTAGTGAAGAAGAGTCTAATGTTACTTCTGTTTGACACTGGGAACACTAAAAGGGGGGGTGAATTAATGTTCAATGATTTCTACTTCTGAAATAGATCAAACATTATCAACAAAAATAATAGAATTTCATTTATCACTTCCAACACATAATAGATAAAAAAATTTAAAACATGCAGTCATATTAGTGAAAACCATAAAACTAGATATTTTTATGTGGAAAACCTATTAGGGGAAAAACCACGGTGGAGATCAATCCACAATGTTTACTCTGTTAAAAGTAAATAAAAGAGGAATTCACTTGCATTTATGCACACTACCTAGAGCTCACTACTCAAAGAAAAGAGGCTCATTGTTTTACAGATATGACAAAGTTTTACAACAAGATTTGAACTGAGAATACAAAATCAACACATGCTAGGATTCAGTTCCATTGAAGCTCAAGATCAAATTCTGGATCTCATGACCGGATTGCACTTCTGCTCTGCTCTGCTCTGCATTGCTCAAAAAATGTTATGCTTTCTAACAACTGATCTGCTCTTTTCTGCTCTCTCCTTATAATTGCATTATACCAACCACCATGACTTGCATTTTTCACACATACACACATTCACTCGCATGTCTTTCCCATATAAAATGATTTATGGATCACCTTTATATACCCGCTAACAAGAGATTCAAAAGTATGTAGGCCTCACAATAAGATATAATAATTTTATTTTATGTCAACTCACATCACTTAATTGGAAGATAAGCGTACCCACACAAGTCAACTAGACTTTAGTAGGGACCCAAAACATAAGTAATAGAAAAACACATATTCCACATAGATCCACAAAATATCGTATGAAGCATGTCAGCCATAATAGAAAATAAGCCATAAATCATGCTACCAAAACTCTTAACTCCAACTCCATCTTACTATAGTACCACAAAACTCATCAGAGGATAGTATAGTTGATAATAAAGATTTTCTGGAGATCCACAACATGAAATAAAGATCCGGTACAGTAAGTGATATCATACACAGTTTCACTTGCGCAACCGAATGTCCTGTTCTCCAAACTTACTACCGGTAGAAGTACTGCTAATACTGTAGATCATACTTCTATCTCTAGTTTCCATCAATGACAACACAAGTAGCCAAAAATGATCTTCCCAATCCATATGCCAATAATCTCCCCCTTTGGAATTGATGGCGACACTTTTTGAAAAATTGACTAAGTGTCAGAACCAAAAACAAAATTACTGCTCTCCCTAAGGATATCTGGGAGATTTTTCACTCATTCTCTCTCCCTTTGACATCAATGACAAAAATTTACTATATCTACTCTCTAGACTTCCCTTTCTTACTCACATTCCATTCTCTCCTCAACTAATAATGCAAAAAAAAATTCATCAAAATTTGAAAACTGCAGCAAGAGTTTAGAAAATTATTTTGTACCTAGCTAAGTTCATTTTTGGAAGGAATTTCTTCTAGGAATCTACTGCAATTCCAATGCTAATGATCAATTTTTTATTTTATGAGGTTATGTTGATGATTTGAATAAGCGACTCAAGAATGGTGATTGTAGCTTCTAGCTTTTCTCCTAACTTGAGAACCTCAACTATCTGCTCTAATATCCCTTCAGTTAGATCTTTTACTTTCTAAAAGGTATCAATAAGAGTATTTCTAGCACAGTGAACCTTTGTATGCTCATCTTGTAGAGCATGAACCTTCTTCTTCACATCTCCATCCATATCCAAAGAAATACAATAGTCTTGCCTGATTTTGACAAGCTCATCCTCAATTTCTTGCAACTTATCTTTGTACTTGCCTACCGCATGAGGCGACTTTAGATAGTAATTGAGTACCTTATTGCCCGAATCAATACACTATCTTAACACATTCATTTTCTTCTTTAACTTGGAAAGAGATAGCCTAATGCATCTTTAAATGAGAAATGATCTCTTCCTCTTTTCTGTCCAGAGGTACAAGCTTCCTTGACACACTAAATTAGCTCATTTGGGAGTACATTCTACAGACTTTCTAGTTCAATGTTCCTGTCAACACAATATCTTGCTAGAGTGTCCTCAATGACATCTTGCTCATAGGATGGTCCATTCAACTATATAGCTGATATCTTCTGCATACCACCTTCATCCTAAATGATTTGCACTACCTTTGACTTGAACAAAGCACATTCTTCATCACTGTCTTCAACAATTTCTACAACCAGTTCAACTAGTTTTGGTTGATTTTCTAAGGCATGATCTTTATAAATTACATCTTCTACATCCACAACTAACTAACCTTTTCCTTTTTCTTCAACCTTTGCTGACTTGGGTACTGGTGGAGTGACATCACCCATATCACTTCCTCTCTTCTACTTTTTCTTAGCCTCTCTAGAGGATGACTCACCTTTTGCTATCTTTACTGGGATAGGGATAACACCTTCCCCAAACCTTTCTAACAACATTCTAAAGAAACTTTCATATACTTGTTCACAGTTCTCAAAGAATTATAATGATTGAAGATTTTCTTACAAATTGGAATATTTTCTCTCCATACTACATTGTCTTTCGCAGGAAAACAATTTAGAAAATACATCATAATGCAATAACCAAAGTTCCAAAACTAAAAGGGTAGTCAATATCCTTCGTTAGTTGAACATTTTCCATCAGTTGCTCCTTTACCAAACTACACGGATTAAAATCTTCATTTTAAATTATCATTTTGTGAGTGATATATGTAGCACCGGCTGAGGTTGATCCTTCACAGTTTCTGAAGAAGATATTGTATGTGATTCCATGTGCCACATACCTTGTCAAAGGATCACTAATAATCACAATTAATAGAGCCCTCTGATCTCCCTTTATTCTAGTTAGGGCTTCGACCTCAACATTGTAAATTGACTTTTTCTTTAGTAAATCACCAATATTGCATAAGATCATTAAATTTCTAATCAAATACTTAGTAATTTGATAAGGTTTATCAAGAGTGAGGATATCACCATCAATTTTGCTTAGAACAAACCAAATTACTTCCACATTGACGAAATGAGGGTATTTGTTCCATATATCCACACTCTTATGCTTAGATCCTTCAAGCCTCCTAAAATCGGTGAACGACAACAAATTCCTTTCATCCTTGATCTTTTGACTGCTATACTCATCTAGAGTTAAGTTTTGATTTGCTTCATGTTTCACCCGAAACAAAGTTCTACCGATCGCAAGAATAGATATGAAATTAATGACAAATAGAAATACCTAGAAATTCGCTACAAGGATCACCTTATACACCTTCAAAATTTTGTAGAAAATGCTCTCGAACTGTCCTTATTTAATGCACGGTAATGAATTAGGGTCCCAAGTGCCCCTTTTATAACTTATTTTCTACTACATTAAATGTGATTCACTAGAAGTTCTGGTCACTCAACAAACTTAGACATCAAACACAAAATTTGACTTTGGACCTATACCATTCCACCCAATTCAACATATGATTGCTAAAGTTATTACTTCAAGAATTAACACAGTGACTGACGACATCCAGCAATTCAGAGCCAATTATATATAGGGGGGAAAGAGATCTTCATGAAAAACTCCCCCTAGGCCACTAGCCTGATATTAGTTTCTGGAAGAGGTACCATAGGGAAATTCCGGTACAGCCTTGTTTCCTTCATTAGATTCACTTTTCTTTACCCATGTTTTCTTCATCTGATCTCTTATCTCTTCCAAATTCACTTTTTCTTTTCCTTTATTGTCTTTCTGTGAATTTCTTCCTTGATAAATTGGACCTCTTTTTTTCTTGTTTCTCTTCCTACAAAATTTTGCAAGGTGTCCAAGAAAGTTATAATTGAAACATATTGGACCTTTCTATCTATACCAGCTATTCCACTAATTTCCTCATGACCTGCATTGTTTAGCAATATGTCCAAATCTTCCACAGGTATATCATTTAATGTTACTTGTATTGACATGCATGCTTCTTCATTCTAATGGATTATGACCAAACTTCTTGCATATAAAAAATTGACCAGAGAATGATGGAGTACTAGGATTTATCCTACTTCTACACTAAGAAGCCATATGACCAAATTTATTACAAGCAAAGCAATATCCATTAAATCTTAGAGCATTTGGTTGTCTTACCAGATGTCTTCTTCCTTTGTTCTTCTTCTCAGAGTTCTTCTATTTGGATCCAAAGCTTTCAACCTTCTCATAGCCAAGACCTCTCTTGTCATTCATATTCTTTTGACTTTTGGTTATCTCATCAAGCTTAGCTGAATTTAACCTGAATTTTTCCTTGAATTCATTTGCAATAGAAAGCTCATCTCCAAGAGTGATTATCTGTCTTTCAATATCATGTTCATAGTTTCTATCCAGTTGTAGTTCAACCTCCAATTGAATGGTTCTACAGTTAATTTTGCTGCATTCTTCAAAATTTTCTTTCAAATACTAGGAAAGATTCTCCTCATTCTTCTTTCTTTGTTCAATTTCTTTGATAAAATTCATTCTCACAGATTCCATTTCAACTTTCAGGGCTGCACTATCCTTGGCTAGCTTTTCACATTCTTCTGTTATTTCTTTTAGGGTTTGATTTGGATGGACATCATCTAGACCTTTTCTTTCTTTTTGCTTCAATTGATCGTACAAATCTTTCCTCTTTTCCCTTGACCCATTTATCTTATCCTTCAATGATTGAATGAATTTTTCAACATCTGCAAGATTTTCTTTCAGTTCCATGACTTCTACTTTAGATTGAACAAGATCATCAAGTGCCACCATAAGTTGTTGTTGAATACCAACAACGTCCATTGAGATTCAAGAAAAACCTCAAGCTTTTAAGCTTCTAAAGAGGAACCAAATCTTTGATACTAATTGTTGGACACTGGGAACACTGAGAGGGGGGTGAATCAGTGTTCAATGATTTCTACTTCTGAAACAAATCAAACATTATCAACAACAATAATAGAATTTCATTTATCACTTCCAACACATAACAAATAAAAACATATAAAACATGCAGTCATATTAGTGAACACCATAAAACTAGATATTTTTATGTGGAAACCCTGTTAGGAGAAAAAACATGGTGGAGATCAATCCACAATGTTTACTATGTTAAAAGTAAATAAAAGAGGAATGCACTTGCATTCATGCACACTACCTAGAGCTCACTACTCAAAGAAAAGAGGCTCACTGCCTTATAGATATGACAAAGTTTTACAACAAGATTTGAACTGAGAATACAACATCAACACATGCTAGGATTCAGTTCCACTGAAGCTCAAGATCAAATTTTGGATCTCATGACCGGATTGCACTTCTACTCTACTCTACTCTACACTGCTCAAAAATTGTTCTGCTTCCTAACAACTGATCTGCTCTTTTCTGCTCTCTCCTTATAACTAAATTATACCAACCACCATGACTTGCATTTTTCACACAAAAAAATTCACTCGCATGTCCTTCCCATATAAAATGATTTATGGATCACCTTTATATACCCGCTAACAGGAGATTCAAAATTATGTCGGCCTCACAATAGGATATAATAATTTTCTTTTATGTTGGCTCACATAACTTAATTGGAAGATAAGCATACCCACACAAGTTGACTAGAATTTAGTAGGGACCCAAAACATAAGTAATAGCAAAACAAATATTCCACATAGATCCACAAAACATCATACGAAGCATGTTGGCCATAATAGAAAATAAGCCATAAATCATTCTACCAAAACTCTTAACTCCAACTCCGTCTTAATACAGTACCAAAAAACTCATCAGAGGGTAGTGTAGTTGATAATAAAGATTTCCCGGGGATCCACAACATGAAATGAAGATCTGGCATAGTGAGCAATAGCATGCGTAGTTTCACTTGCGCAACTGGATGTCCTATTGTCCAAACTTATTGCTAGTAGAAGTACTGCTGATATTGTGGATCATACTGTTGTCTCTAGTTTCCATCAATGACAACACAAGTAGCCAAAAATGATCTTCCCAAGCTATATTCCAACAACTTCATCATCTTCATCTAAGAAATTACTATTGTCAATGTTCTCATTTTCTTCCACTATTATGTCTTCCCTAGTAGGAGAGTTTCTAGGAGAACTACAAACCAAATGTTCTTGACATTCAAGGGTTGGTTCTTCTAAAATGACTTCATCATATGTAAAGGAATTATCAATGGTTAGATTATCTTGTTTATCATTAGTGGGGATATTAGGAGAAGACTCTATTTAATTGTTATGATTGTTCATGACTTTATCCTTTTCTCTAAGGTCTCATTCTCTTGTGCTATACCATCTATCCTAGTAGGAGAGCTTGTAATATGTTCATCACATTCCATGTTATATTTTGTAAAGTAGCTTCATCACAAGTAGGGGAGGCATCAAGAGAAGGACAACTATGATTACCAAATAGATCGTTCCAAATGGTAGGAGCATTAGAGAAGGGAGAAACAAGATTCTCATGACTCTCGATAGGTTCATCTTCTAACACCAACCTATTCTCTTTGTATCGAGGGGGGATATTAGGAGAAGGACAATTATGGTTATCTATAATATCATCTTCCTTTGCTAAAACATCATCACAATCAAGGGATGAATGGAGACTAGGTAAGGTGATGTTTAGAAATGTTTCTATGATTTCATCTTCTTGTTTTCTTATGTCTTCCAAAGGGGGAGGAGGATAGGGACAATAAAAAATCTCAATGCTTGTATCTTATTTCACCAAGATACCTTCATCAGTAAGAGGAGATGTATCAGGAGAAGAAAAAGTATGATTGTTATGATTGTCTACACTATCATCCTCACCAATGGGTAATGTAATGTTAAGGATTATGTCAATGGTTTGATGATTAACATGTTTCTTAATGACCTCATTGGTGTAATATAAATTGAACTCATAAGAGGGTATGTTGTACTTATGTAATCCATTTTTAACCATATCAAAGCCACATCTCTTGAAAGAAAACATTCTATTATGGAAAAGTAAAGAAAGTGCAATGTAATGACCTAAAGTGAAATGTTTAAACGCAATTGTTAGATTGGAAGCAAGGTAATGTTGGATGTTGCTGATATGTGGTTGTCATTGATGTAAAAACTATTGGAATTAATGTCTTTAAGGTTGTATATGTCAATGATATTGAGAAAATTGTAATAAAATAAGTTACAGGTTGTCAGTGATGTAGTGAAGTTCAGTATAGCCATCATGTTGTTGGCTAGCTAAGTATATTGATGATAAGAGGTTCTAGATTAAAGGGTTTTTTTTCAAGTATATATATTTTATCCACATGAAGTTTTAGAGGTTCGCATAAATATTTGATTGAGTTATGAGTATATGTGTTCTGACAGTTGTTATGTTGCTTCAGCTAGTGTTCCTGAAAGAAGGTGATGTGATTCTAGTAACTTGAATTATTGTGGATGCTTCTATGGTGATTCATGATGCTTGTGGATGTTTCTAGATCATACTCTATTTGTGTTGTACATCTACATTGATCGTTATGCTCGTGATTGGATATTTTCTTTTGTGAGTTCATGTTTTTCATGTTCATGGACAATAGGGTGATTGTAGCGTGTTGTGGATCTTCGAGGCATAATTTCTGAAGGTGTTTCATGTTTGAAGATGTTTTTTTGACTCCTCACTATGTTGTGTTTGACATTGGTTGGTTCACATTAATAATTGCTAATGGATTGAGCTGACAATTTGTACACATTTTATATTTTATTGGGCCGACATGTAGTTGATGTTATTCTTGGTTGCAGATATATATGATCGATTGTTTATACCATTTGATGCAAATAGTGTGCAAGAACTGTGAAAAGTGTGTGAGTGCTATGTGTGAATAACGTTCTAATCTTTTGGAGGAAGAAGTAAAGTGTGAAGAAGAGAGAAAATTTTTTGTGCTTAACCGAAACTGTAATCAGGCATTAGTAGATGTTATTTTCTCAGTTCAAATATTCTAGATGTAATCTAAATGTTTCTGTAAGACATCGTGTCTTCCTTTGGGAAGTAATCCTTTTGTATTTGAGCAGTGAACTCTAGGAAGTGTGCTTGAAGGTGTGTGCATTCCCCATTTATAATACTTTTAACATAGTATAATCTTGTGGACTAACCTCCACCTTGGTTTTTCTCCTAACAAGGTTTCCACATAAAAAATCTTGGTGTTATGTACATTTTTGATGTGGTGTTGGCTTATGCTTTCATGTTTATTTATTAGATATGAGAATAAGTTTAATAAGTATAATTTATGTGACAACTGATTCACCCCCTCTCTCAATTGTCTACCCTTGTGCTTCCAACAATTGGTATCAGAGCCTAGTTTCTTAGAAGAAGTTTAATATCTTGAGATGATCTGAGATGGTGACATATAAGAAGGATAGTCCAAGATTTGATGGAACAAATAATTCTTTATGGAAGAATCAAATGGAGTGTCATTTGAGATGCATTGGTGAACCTTACTGGAACATTACAAAGAATAGGTATATCATTCCGTATAATGGTCCTTCTACTGCAGGTGAGATTAAGGTTGCCTATCATGAGGTATTTTATCATAGATGGTAGATTCTCATCCATCTATGGTTTTTATTTCATGTTGTTAAAAAATTTAGGCATGATAATTTGGTTTCTTTTCACTTCTATCTGGTGTTATGTCCCTTAAATTTATTACATCTCTAGTGAGCATAAAGGTAAGGGTGCCCTCCTTGGCTATGAAACAAGGGATTCTGCTAAGGAGTGGGAAGGGGAAGATGAGGCGGGGTCATTTTAGGAGATTTCAACCTTAGAGAAAGCTGGTGGTAAGAAGCCAAAGAAGAACCCTAAGTCTGAGGTGTCTCATTCTTGGTCGGGTGGGTACAATACAAATGTGGATATGAAGGTGGTTTCTTCTACTGGTTTTAAGAGTGTGGCTAAGGGGAAGAAATGGAGTCAAAAAGAGGTTAAGCTAGCTCATGGGAAAGGTAGAGGAATGGCAGGGGAAGGGGATAAAGGAATTGGGGATAATTCCCCTATTCAAACTGGGATTTCTCCTCTTGATGGCTAGGGTAATGAGCAAGGTGTTGTTGAAGATGGGAAGGGTCAGTTGGATTTGTTAGATGATACCATTGTTAAATCCAATAAGGTGGAAGCTGAGGTTGAAGTGGTCTACTTGGATGATTTTCCTATTAGTGGTGTTTCGAAGGGAAAAGGTAGGGTGTCTGAGGACTAGCTTGAGAGGTCAGCTAGTCTAATGGAAGAGACTCTCAATTGGGATAAGTTAAATATGGATGCTGTGGTTAGAATGGTTGAGGATGGAATAGGAAACATCCTCCCTCTATTTAGATGGCTTATTTCAGAGGTCAAAGAAATCAACATCAAATTGAATGTTATGCATAATCTTAATGTTGTTTCGGTCAATAATAATAAGAAGGAATGGACTATGAACAACAAGGTTAAAACTATGAATATTGTCCTTGATAAGGTGGTGAGTGATGCTACTAAATTGGGTAGAGATCATGAGGCTAGGTTAGTTTCCCTTGAGGATATAAAGGTAATAAAATTTGTGAAGATATGAGTACTATTATGCAGGTTAGTAATCAGTCTCTCTATACTAGTTCCCAAGTGCTCACTATTCTAAATGAGAAAGCACATATGTGGAATGGAAAACTACTTGATATTGGTGAGAACATGTAGGAGCTTGTTGTTGAAGGTCAAAAAAATCTAATGGAGAAGAGAAAGGAGGGATCATGTGTGAGAGCTAGAAGTGAGACCAAGAAGAGGCTTTCCATTCTTGTTTAGGAGCTGGACAATGTTGTGGAGATGCATGAGAATGTCATCTCCAGTAATTTATAAGTTACAAAGGTATTAGAAAAATTACAATATTATTTTTTATTAGTGGATTTTTTGGCTGATGGTTTGCTGATAGTTGAGCTATTGGTTCGGCTTTGCTTATTCTTTAACAGCTAAGTTTCATTTTTTGGTTGCTACCTGTTGTGCATGTGTTTTCTTGTTCAAATTTCTCTTCTTGTAAATGGTTTTGGGACCCCTTCAAAACCTATTTTTCCTTAATCAAAAACTTTATGAGTCCTCTCATTTAAAAATTAATTAATAAATTAAATAATATGATTAAAGTAAAAAAGTTATATATTTGAAAACTAAACATCGTTATTTGTAATGGGTTTTAATTTATTCTATGTTTTTTGAAAATAAAGTCATCAGCCATATTGCTAAAATATGTTTTCTCTTGCTATTAATATAACAATGTAATTGTGGATCCAACATTAAGGGTTGGGTTTACAAGTCTTAAACAAAAGAAAAAATTTGGGTTTCAACATTAAAATTCTATGGATCGTGTACTCTCTTTAAAATGTGTGCCCATTCTAAAAAGTAATGGGTATGTGGTCTAGAGGAGGGGGGGCACATGCTAGGGCGAAGACCAATAGTGGGGATAGAAGTAGTCTGTTGATGTGTTTTTTATGCACTTCTCAACATAGGTAATGCATAGGTGCACTACCTCTCTTGAAAGACAATCTTCCACAATCAGATTGTAGAACACTATCCTAAGGTATCTAATGTTAGGTCTTGACAGTGCTTGGAATATCTCAGTTGATTTATGTGATTTGTTGGAATCACAAGGCGGTCTTACAAATGAGTTACAAAGCAGGGGAAGTTGGATCTACAAATGGGGTTCTTAAGATGGGAAAGTTGTGCATTTGATGTAGGTTCAAACAACATTCTTGAACTCCATTTTGTCATTGAGTTTAGCTTTACAATGTGCAATGAACCTTAGCATAGGTCACTATTAAAAAAAAGGAAAAAGGGGAGGGGAGAGAGGAAGTTCCTAGACCTAAAACTAACTATGAACAGTGATAATGGATTCCTGCAATGGACAACTTCTTAAAACAATATTCCACTTAACCAAAAATCTCATAGTATCATGGAACTTGTGCTATCTTCTAAGGTCTGCAAATATTTTATCTTTCATTCACCATGTGCATGCATGAATAAAGATGAAAGTTTGGAGCAGCTTTAGATTTAAGTCTAGAGTAACTTTACACAACTATCTACCATCAGCAAACAACAAGTATGGACTAAGAAGGCATCTACACAACAGGAATTTTCATAACCACAAAAAAAAATTCCTAAAATCCATTAAAGTGAGAATACAACTAACTAAAACAACACAACAAATCTAAGTCAAGCATCTAACAATGGATATTGAATCATGTAACATGTGAAAAACTCAGAAAATGCACCAAGTCAATGTATTTTCATTATAAATTTTTGCAGTATGTCTTTACTTCAACTCAACTCTCTTTGCAAATGAGAGGAGAGCTCTATTTATAGTGCCCAAAAGATCCAATGAATGGCCAAGATTGATTCTCATTGTGTGGCCAAGATTTATTACAAAATAGGGTTTCACCAACCCTCAATATTTTACAAATTTAAAATTACATTTTGTCTTTTCCGTATTTTGTCCTCTAGTGACAGCACTATAGCAGTTTGTCCTTTGCTAATTGTTGTTTTACTGTAGCTACTCTTTGGGAACCTCTTTATCACTAACAGGGCTGTTCTCCTGCTTCTTTGATGTTGTATATTCTATGAACTTAAGGATGACCGCTTGGAGCTTGTCTACTTCAATGACCTCATACCATAGCACTTGGTAGCTCCACTCCTTTGCATTATCTTCCAGCCTTTTCCAATCCTCATTGTATTTTATACCTTGATCTCTGAATAGCTCTGATTGGTCGAATGCATGGGCATCAAAACTCATAAATTCCATTGTCATTTCGTTAGACATCCCGTCGTCCATCTTCTTCTGGAAGTAGGGCTTCACCTTCTCTGGATCCATTTGCACTGTGGGCATGTCATACTTCATCATCAGCTTGAGATAACGAGTGCACTCCATCCTGATCTCTTTGATCCATTCAATGTCCGAATCCACCTTTCTCATGATTTTTTCTAGCCTTTCCTTTCGGTTATCAAAGTCTCACCACCACACATCTATCAACCAATGATCATCCCTTTTAAATGCAAGCTCCTTTTCCCATGTGGCTTTTGGCAATAGAAGGATAGCTTCGATCTTTGGGAAGGTGGAGTTGTAGGTCACAGGGAAGTCAATGTAGAGCTTCCTCGTGCCTTCCAGAGATTGCAACAGGTCTAAGAACTTGTTGGACATTCGTACAGCCCAGCTAATTCCCATGTTTCCGACATACAAGACCTGTCGGAACCAACTCTCCGTAGTCTTCTCCGAGTTCTTTCTCCTTCCCATCTTATCAATCTGCTCTATGGATAGTAGCTAGGGCAGGGCTGTGGATGTGGTAGGTAGGTTATCCAGTAAAGAACATTATTGTATGTAATCTGTTAAGGCTGCCACTTGTGCCTTGAGCTCATCCTTCGAGATATTATCCTACTTTATCAAATGCACCACCATAGCCACCGATTCTTCAAGGTGCCTAACTTTCTATTCTTTAGTGGCAGTTCCCAAGTCGATGGTAGAGATGTTGTAACCCACCCCAGCCCAACCGATCATAGGCATTGCTATTTGTACTGCTAAATACCCAAAAGCATCCATTGTTACCCTGGATCGGATCTTGGGCTTCTTCTCCTTCTTTGTCGTGATTTGAGCTCAAGCTAAGATGGCCTCTAGCCTCACCCTTGGGTCCTTTAGTACAAGGGTTTTTCTTTTGAGCTGCTTTTGTAACCATTCAGGAACATCAGGCTTGCCCTTAGGTGACCCATGATAACCCTTGCCCCTCTTGGTTAAGGCCTCTATTTCCTTATCTTTCGAGTTCCTCCCTTCTCTCTTGGTTGCATCTCCCTCTTCTTCATCGAAGTCTTGGATGAACACGAGGTGCTTGATAGGAAGCCTGGTGGATAGTTGCTACATGGGACTTTCTTGCCCTACTATCTCTTCTTCTTTCTTTTCCTCAGCATGTTCAATCTCATGCACATGTTCTTTGAATTGCCCAACTTCGAGGCTCTTGACAGCTTGGGCCCCACTCCTAGGTATATCCTCTCATGGATGCTCTCCTTCATTGAGGGGTGACCTTTCTCCCTCCGTTTCAATGTCCTTCAGCTGTTAGGCCAGCTCCTCCTCAAGATCATTGTCGAAGGTTTGCACAATGGCCCTACCACTGTTGTCCAACTTACCCCCACTCTCAGAAGAGCCTGTTCCCTCCTCCTCATAAGCCACCCTGTCAATTGTTCGATGCTCATATTCTAGGTGCTCATGGTATTCATCGGTCTCCTCCTCATAGGGCCTTGAGGATTCTTGCTCTCATTCCTCCCACTCCTTAGAGATTAGCATGGTGGCTTCCATAGCCAGTGGCCCTGTTGGTAGTTGTGAAGGCTGAGCAGTAGCGAGGACTTGTGCAAGGGTTGCTTGAAGAGTGGGATCCATTAGGATCTGGGAGAGTTCAGGGGGAAGATTCTGCATATGCCTTGAGAGAGCCTTAGGCATGGTGGAAGTGGGTATAGGTGTCATCACCGTAGCTAGAGGGAGAGATGTGGTTGGTGACATGGCAGTGGAGGAAGGGGGAGTAGTTACGGCAGAAGAAGAGTCAACAACTATTATGGCCTCAGTCGGAGGTGAAGGGGCGAGATGGACAAAAATGTCCACTACCGGCGGGGATGTGGTAATCATGGCTAGAGAGGTAGGTGGTGCAACAGTAGGGGCAAGGAGAGCCAAGAGGGGTTCCAATTGATCTGTACCCTTCACTTCCTCCTCTTGGGTTGAGGGCTGCTCCATGGTGCTCCCTATTTGTTTGAGCCTTTTGGAGGTTGAGCCCCCCATTTATTTCCTTGTACAGACCTTGGGGTTAGGAGACTGCTCCACTTTTGTCTCTTTCCTCTTCTTGGAACTAGTGACTAGATGAGACTTGGATGTCTTGCTGGTCGAAGTGGTGGCTACAGCGTCCTCCGTGGCACTAGGCTCACTTTTGAGCCCTTCATAAGTCAAAATTATCTCTTGTCCTTTTAAGTGGGTTACTTGCCCATTGACCCATCCTTTAGTACGGGCCAAGATTGGCTTAGTTATAATGTCGAGATCATCGACCTCCTACTCGTCCTAGTCAATTGTTGGTATCGGTAAATTGGCGACCGTAGGGTACTTGGGATCCATTAAGGTGCTTACATCCTCTTTGACCTGATTTAGTATAGGGAATGGTTGTACCTTTCTTATGAAATACACAGTCATGTGCATATAATGCCTTGCCCTTACGTCCTTATCATCTTGGCAATTTTCCCAGAAGTCCTCGATATGGTGAAGATGGGCATACCCTGATCCCAATGCCTTCCTTACATGCCCATATGGTCCATTTGTGGGTGGGCCATGTGCAGGTGAAAGTGATAGTCCTTCAGTTCTTTCTCAGAATTAGCAATGCATTGGGAGGTTTGTAGTCTATACATGCCCTGGCCGAGAGTCATGGGATAACAGATTCTCGCTATGTGTTTAATACTGAAGATTGCTTGTACATGTTGGAGCTATCGAGAAAGCTCTAGAAGGATGATCTGGTCATTGGGGTATCGAGGCAACTTGTTTGGCCACTCGGTGAAGCCTTGGGCATGGATGTATGTGAACTTCGGGTATTGGATGAATAGAAAGGCATACAACTTCAAGAGTGCCCTGGCACTATGGGAGACCCTCCTCTCAAAGTCTTCGACAATCATTTTGACAATATGGTAGATGAAGGCGTCGTTTACTCTGTAGTATTCCCTTTTGAAGTTTTGGTACTGGAGTTGCGGGTACCTATCATAGGCCTTGAGTCTTCGCCCCTGCTCCTGATCGGGTGCCACAAACAACCCGTTGTACTATCTCCGATCTGCCAAGGAATAGACGAGATAGGAAGTCATATAAAATTTGGAGCTTTTCTTCACATTGATGAACTACTCACGGAAGCAGTTGCTTATTATTCCTCCCCAATAAAATGAAGTCTTTGTGGTGATGTCCTCATTCCCATGAAGAATTTTCTTAATGAAGTACACCATCCATTCTTGGAAGAAGGCCGCCGTAGGAAGACCCATAACCTTGCTTAGCATTGTGACCAAGTCGTGGTAATCTTTGTGGAAATCACTGCAGAAGAGTTCATGAGGAACCTTCACAGCGTTGCCCCGCTTTTATTTGAGCCAATGCTGATTTATTAACCTTTTACATCCTACTGGATTATCATCCCACGCTGCCTGGAATTCTTCTATGGTGGGGACTTCCATCTCTTGAAAAGTGGGGATATGGAAAGTCTTCGTGATTCCTTCAGTTGACATGTCAGCGAGAATGTTACCCTCTCTGTCAATAATTGTCCTTATGTCGGGATGATACACCTCCCGACAAGCCATGACTAATTCGGGGGCCACGAGGGATGGAGGGAATCCTGCAACTTTTGCGATTCCACTTTGCCTTATCAGTCTTGCATTCTTGGTCGTTGGATTGACCCTGACCCTTTGTGTGAATTCGTCAATATTGACATGGTCGATTTTAGTATCGGTGATCTCCTTCCAATCTGTGGTAACCTTTGAGTGGAGAGGCTCACCCTAGAATTGGTATTTCATTTGGTCCTTGTCTTCTTTGCCTCAAGGATTTTTTCCTGAATTCTTTCCTTTTTCCTTTTTGACGGCTGCCTCTGAAGGTCCCGCACTTGATTCTATATATTCTGCAAGCAAAAGTGTAGTGAGTGCAATTGATCATAAAAAAATTCATGTTAGCCAAAATCCTAAAGATGAAATCCATTTGAATAATCTATCAAGCATAACGTGATACTTTATCCCCCGATGTCATTGGTATTTTGGTTGAGGTATTTTGGACAATTTAGGCCTGGAGGGCCGGACTTCCCTGGCAGGAATGCCGTTTTGGAAAGGCAAATGGGGTGGAGGGCTCCGGGAGATTCTCTCTAATCGAATTTCAATAATTAAAAAGGTTTGCAATATAGAGGACCACAATTAAGCATATGGGTCGAGATTAGATTTCAAATTGGGCTCATTTGGATCGATTTAGGAGCACTCAGAGGTACAAGGTTAGAAAGCCATCCGAAGATGGCCGTTTGGAGCAACAGATTGAAAACGGAATTTCGGAGGTGGAACTTAGGGTTCTGAGGCCGGGTGGGTTGGAGGGCGATCAAGAGTTTGAAATTTTCCCCTCGAGTGCTCGGGTTTGAGGCACCGGGAAGCTGCGCAACCTTTGCCATTCGGAACGGCCATTGCTAAGTGGAAGTCCGAAAAGGGTGGCCCGGTGGATCAGACCCAGTGTTACGGTCAGACGAAAGATTTTGATATTCACCGGCGAGAGGTTTTCATTTTTGGAAAGAGGTCTGGGAGACTGATGAATGTCTCGCCGACTAACAACAGGTGCACCGGGCTCGGCGTCAGCATTGGGTGTTTGAGGTTTCCTCTTGAGTGTTCATGACAACAGGGGATTCAGAGCCTAGTGCTCGGGAGGACGGGAATAATTCTCCTTTTTGGAACAACAGAGGAAGGACAAAGTTTCAGCATCTGGGGTTCAGAAGGGGAAAGGCCACTCCGAGTTTAGCTTGGGATTCCAACAGAGAATGGAGGCCCGAGGTCCGGAGGGCGGGGCTCTGCTAGAAATTCAGAGGTAGGCATGGTGGAATCCGAAAGGAGTTCTGAAGGGTGGGATCCGAGAACTCGAAGGGCAGTTGACCAATTCGAAATGCACACAGCGAGGAGAAGGGCGGGCCCCGACGAGCGGGTGGTCGGGGAAAGTTCCATGTTTTGATACGATGACATCTTCGCTGACTTTCGAACACGGAAGTCTGATGGCTCGGGCCTGAAGGGTGAAATTGCTATTGGAAAGAAAGTTCATCACTTTGGTTTGGATGGCCATGACAGGTCCCAGGGCTGGAGGGGATGATTGCCCTATGGGAAGAACAACCACGGCGAGGAGGAGCTCCAGATTGATCATAAGGGCACCTTCGAGGGTTTTCTTAAGTTTTCAAAACATGGGTTTTACTCGTGAGGCCATGGTTCATCATTCATATGTCATTTTGATGGTTATTGTCCATTTTAATCCCTAGAAATCATGAAAAAAATGCTCAAGAGGGTGAATGGAGAACCTACCTTGAACACTCGATGCGGGGAGGTGTGGGATCCACTTACGATCGATGAAGTGATGGTGAGGGCGATGAGCATGAAGGTCTTGAAGATGGTGGGATCCTCTAGCAAGTTCTCTGATGGCTCTGCAACTCTCACACATGAGAATGACAAGAGTGAACCTTATATTTATATTCTCCACCACCATTAATGGCCCTATTAAATGCAGGTATGGCGAGCAAGGAAGTTGGTGAATTTGAATTCACCGATAGCGGAGGGAGACTCAGGGTCCGGAGACCGGGAAGGTGCAATACTACAGCCGCTTGAAAAATTTAACTCAGAAAGAACCAGCAGCAAAGGGGAGGTCGGGGCCCGGAAGGCAAGGCTCCACGAGAGGTTTGTCGTGAGCAATGACGAAATACTCACAGAACCCTAGAAAGGGAAGTCAGGGGCCCCGGGCCTGGAAGGTGAGGAAACAACCAAGATTTCATAGATTTTCACTAGACAGAGAATGAGAGTCTGGAGTCCAGAGTCTGGGAGGACATGACCCAATCACCGTCAGGAACAACAGAGACAATAGGGAAACCCGAATGGCCGGGCCCGGTAGTGCCTGGGGCTGTTGGCAGAGGCAAATTTCCAGAGAGCCTCCGCGAGGCACCATAAATTGACAAAATTAAAAAGGGAAGGTATGGTCAACTTATAGTGAGACTTTGAAGGAACATTGACCATCAAGGACACCAAAAATGGGTTACGCAAAATGAGCTGGTGAGAAAAATGACCTAACAAGGTGAAAGAAAAGAGGGTCCCCGTTCGGAACAGAGCGTGTGTACCGAGGGAACAACAAATGGCGACTCCGCTAGGAAATGCTCCCGAGTGTTTTAAGGGTAAATATTCATTCAGGACTCAAGATATCCATTTTCACAGATCATGAGTGGCTTCCAAAGATGAAGCTAGGAGAATAGGATCCTTAATTGGGTTGGTCTACAGAACATCTCAAAAGTGTGTGTAGTGAGTTCATTCCTTTCTATGGGCTACTGACTGAGGGCTACTGATTCAACCGAGTGAGCTACATAAATCATCTAACACCAAAAATAACCTAAACATTGCTCCGCTGCTAGTCAGGCATCCATAGCCCCGACAAAGTTGTCACTGCAATCCCATGGATATTGCTCTATTGCCGGCTGGGCATCCATAGCCCCGGTAGAGTTATCCGTACACCCATATGGTCACTTATTTTTTTTCCAGAATTCCCTTTTTTCCTTTATTTTGATATTTCTTTCAATATACCTTTTCTCATTTATCATTTTGCTTGACCGGGTAAGCACTGAAGCCTACAATGGGTTTGGGACCACAGTGGTCATTGGAGCAGACTCAAGATTTTTCGCTCACTTGGGTGTCATAGCAACCATAGTACAGTCCTTTAGAAATGATTATTATATGTTTTGTGCGAGATTTGAGATGTGCGTAAAGAGATCCAATCAAGGGTCGAGTTCAAAGACAGAGTTCAGACAAGGAAATCATTCATGGGCAGCCTTTAGAGAAGGAAGGTCGAGAGTGAATGTTTAGACGAAGAACACCAAGGGCAGACAACAAAGTAAACCATTCATTGGGCGAGCACGGCCACTGCTAAGGGGCAGGGAACATCCCTTTCAAAACAAAACTGTCGAGGGGAGAGGAAAACAAAAGAGCGGCACAAAACAATAGGATGCAAGCAAACCAGAAAGGGCAATCTACTCTAAACTATATACAAATATTTACAAAGAAGAGCTCGAACGAGCTCACGCGTGGAAGTAATGCTTCAGGTGTTGCCCGTTGACCGGCAACAGGACATTCTCACCAGTTAAGGTCTTCAGGCAGAAGGCATTGTCTCCCAAAATCTTAGCTATTTGAAAGGGGCCAAGCCAAAGCTTGTCGAATTTATTGTGTCCCCCTTTCTTTTCATGGGCCTTGTCCCAATACAGGACCAAATCTATAATTCTAAAGGCCTTGATTTTGGCTCAGCAATCGAACCATCTCTTAACCACGCCCTGATGCTTGGAAAAATTTTCTATTGCATAGTCTCAGACTTCCTCTAAATGCAAGAGCTCAGCTAACCGAGCTTCTCTACGATCTCTTCCCTCATAAAAGTTGTTGATAAACTGAAGAGTAGGAATCTTTAGATGGATAGGAAATATGGGTTCTAGGCCATAAACAAGGTGGAATGGGGAGTCGTTAAGGGCGGCTTTATGGCAAGTGCGGTCTAGCCAAAGGGAAAAATAGAGCTAAGTATGCCAGTCTTTGGGGTTCCTATCTAGCAATTTCTTGATCACAGTAATCAGGTTCTTATTTGTAGATTTAGCGAGGCCATTGTCTTGGGGGTAATAATTGGATGAAAACTTAAGGGAAATCCCGTAGTTGAATGCCCAACTAGCAAATTTTGATGACACAAAAGTAGGTCCATTGTCACATACCAAAGCATAAGGACAACCAAAGTGATTTAAAATGAAACTTTCTAAAAAATTAGTAACTACTTCAGTTGTGCATTGCTTACATATGATTGCTTCTGTCCACCTAGTTCAGTAATCAGTTGTGGTAAGAATGTACCTATGTCCCACAGATGATGGAGGGCTTACCGGGCCAATGAAGTTGAGACTCCATTGTGCAAATGGCCTTACCTCCAGCACAGGCTGCAGTGGGGCAGCAACATTCTTCTCCCTAGTGGCGGCTATCTGGCATGTGTGACACAAGTGAACATGACAATGAGCATCTTTAAAGACAGTTGTCCAATAATATCTCGCTCTCAATATCTAATGTGTTGTGGATGAACCAAAACCATAGCCTATGCCAAATTTATTATGAAACTCTTTCAGGAATCGGTTCGCTTCTGCTTTACCAAGGCATCTCAAATAAATGCCTTCATAATTCTTCTTGTAGAGAATGGAGCCTTGTAGCATGTAACCATTGCTTTTCAATCTAAGGGTGCACTTTTGGACTCCCTGCAAGTGCGGTGGACACTTGTGGTTCAACAGAATAAACAACATTTTTGTACCATTCTCCTAGGGAGACATCTTCAAGCTGGTATTGCTCTATAGTGAGTTCAGGTCCAGCCTCTGCCACTGCTTCATCAATTGTATAGGTGAGTGTTTTTCCTCTCACTAGCTTCATTGGTTGGATCTCCATGTCATATTCTTGGAGCAAGGTGACCCATTTGGATTTCTGTTCACCCAATTCATTTTGCATGAGTAGCGTTTTTACTGTTGGGTCAAGGACAATGGCAAACACCTTATTGTGAAAGATGTAATGCCTAAATTTTTTCACCCCTCTAACGAGAGCATATGCCTGCTTTTCTACGTTATGATACCACAATTCAGCATCCTTCAGGGGAGCACTCATGAAGATAATCCAATGCTCATGTCCTTCATCGTCTTTCTGAGTCAACATGCTAGCACAAGAATACTCTGAAGCGAACAAGTAGATGTAGAAAGGCTTTAGATATTCCAGGATGACTAACACTGGTGTCTTAGCAATGGCCCATTTGATTTCTTCAAAATCTTGTTTGGCATTAGGAGTCCACTCAATTTTGGCATCCTATTTCAACATAGCATTGAGGGGTTTAACAATCTCTGCAAAGCCTGTGATGAATTTTCTGATGAAGTTGATCTTCCCAAAGAAGGACTTTAACTCTTTCTTACTGCCTGGAGGTGGGATTTTCAACAATGACTAGATACATTCAGGGTCAACGGAGATTCCTTGTGCTGAAATGATGTGTCCGAACAACCTACCCTCAATCACTCTGAAGATGCACTTCTTGGGGTTAAGGGAAACCTTGAACTCCTTGCATCTCTAAAACACCTTGCATAAATTAGAGACATGATCACCCTGCCTTTTAGAAAACACAATCAAATCATCCATGTAGATTATTATGCACTTATTGATCAGATCCTTGAAGGTGATATACATTGTGCATTGGAAAGTGGCGCCAGTGTTGATGAGCCCAAAAGGCATTCTCCTGTAAGCAAACGTTCCCCATTTAGTGGTGAATGTAGTTTTGTGACGATCCTCATACTGTACCATCACCTGGTTGTATCCGGAGTACCCATCTAGAAAAGACATCATTTGGGAGCCGTTGACGATCTACAACACCTCATCTAATGATGGCACTGGATAATTATTTTTCTCCAAAGCTCGGTTCAAATTGCGGAAGTCCACACACAATCTAATCTCCCCATTCTTTTTTCTAACCAGGACCAAGTTGGCCACCCACGTAGATTGTCTAACTAGGAAAATAATCCTTGCCAAAAGCAACTTCTGTACTTCCTTATAGATGATAGGTTCTAACAAGGCATTGATAGGACGCTGCCACTGACGGAATGGCCTCACCTTTGTCTTGAGAGGAATGGTGTGCATGATGATAGAGATGTCATATGTCTTTAAATCTTCATAGCTCCATGCCACCATGTCATGGTACTTTCATAATGCATCTGTAATTCCTTTCCTTTCCTCAGGTGTGCACACCTTGCCAATAAAAACATTCTTGATTTCCTCAGCTGTCTCAAGGTTGTAGGTATCGCACTGGATGCTTATCACCTCCTCCTTCGTTTGTCGATTCTGATCTCTGATCTGATTTAGGTCGAATATACATTCTAATTGTATTGGTTTTGAGATTAATAACCCCCTCTATATCCCACTTGGCCTCTTGTGGATTGGCTTCGTCGATTATTTAGGCTGCAAAGACGTCAAAACTCATGATGAATTCAAAAATATGCTTGTCATCATTGAAGACTTGAAAATGAGCGATGTTATCCAAGACAGATGGGGTGGATGTCAACTCAATAGTAAATTTCTTAAGCCCAGACAAAGAGAGGGGTTGCAAAGTGCTGGCCACTTGAGCCAAGGCATCAGCTGTATGATTCTGAGTATAGGGAATCAATTGTATATTGAATGCATTTAAGCCCTCTAAGAGATCCCAAACCCTATGCCTATAGTTTGCAAGTCTTCTATCATGACAAGAATATAGCTTCTTGACTTGTTTAACCACGAGTTCAGAATCTCTAAAAACTTATAGCATTTTGACATTTTTCTTCAAGGCCATGAGAAGGCCATGGACTAGAGCCTCATATTTCACTACATTATTTGTGCAATAAAACTGCAATCTATGGGCAGCAAGAAAGGTCTTACCCGTTGGACTGATGAGTTTGAACCTAGCTCCAGCTCCTTGCTTTGACTTAGATCCATCAAATCGGAGCGTCCAGCATGTGGAAAGTTCTTTAACTTCGAGTCTGACTAAGTTCTTGCTCCCTTTCAGCTGGGTGAGTAGCTTTGTGACCTTAGGGGAGTTTCCCAGCTCAATGTACTAATCAATAGGTGGTTCTGCTGGTGCCCCCTTTAGTGTTTCCATCTGAGGAGCAGCTACACTTTTAACATGTTTGACTGCCATTTGACATAAGCAACAGTCAAACTCAGAGTGGGTAGCATTGTGAATCCTACACCAAATCGGCAACAAAAGATCTTGCAAATCCATCCAGGCGCCCAAGCTGAGTTGGTCTCTAGCACACTTTTCCATGAACTCCTGGAAACCACTGAGTAGTTCCCAGTTATCATTTTTATTGGGTACATCATCAGATTCCACCAACATTTCCATACTCGGAGGTATTTGAGTAAAATTGGTCAGAGGACTACACAACACTAGGAGTACTTCATCAGCACATTCTTTCTGGGGCTCGATCTCATTTTGGTAGGCGAAAGGATGATAATTTCCTAGGTCGGTCTCAGCGAATAACACTTTGCTAAGATTATTGTATTCCGTGATCATGTATTTTATACGGGGTTCGCGGTCAATACAGATTTGATTTGGCAGTCCCTTCCACGGCAGCCAAATGTGAGAAAGATCTATGGTAGTATATTCATTCAGTGCCCTAGTGAATTCCCTCCCAAAGATGATCTCATATGCATTAAGAATGTCCACCACTTGAATGTTAATGACTTGTTGTATCCTTGGGTCTATAACAATCTGCATCAGGATCTAATTCATTTCTCCCATAATGTTGATCTTTGTTTTGTCCAGCTGGGTCACCTTCCTCCTCGAAGTTGTGGGGGTGATGCCAAGAGCCTTACATACTGCCAAAGACATAACATTGGCAGATGCTCCTGAATCGAGCAAACAGTTATGCAAGTTCTTCCCAAATATTTGGATGGTCGTAAGGAAAGGTGGAGTCTCCATCCTTCCTTGAAAGATGCCCATAGGTGTATCCATGTGAGCGATCTGACCTTTGTTCTTATCACTGCCTTTATCCCTAGTCTATCTAAATGGCTGGTACTCAAAGATCTACCCATTATCCCACTCTAGGTCCTTTTCCATTTAATTACTTGTGGATTGATTCACGAGGACATCTCTCCTTTTCCTTGTATCCTCATGTCTTGCCAGTTCTGGCCTGTGTTCTTCAAAGGTAACTCTCTTAGCTGGTGTTTCTTGTGTTGTTGCAGAGGATGTGGTCCCATTAAGGACCCTAAAGAAGGTGTGCCTTATAGTAGGGACTTTGAATAATTCAAAGGAATATAAACTGATTTTCACCCTTTTGAACTCTTCTGCTACGTATTCACCTATTTTCTCAATTTCTGAACTAAAGCCTGACCTATGGCGGAATTAGGAGGTTGGAATTTCATTTGACTAGACATATTTTGGGGTTGGCCTTGAGCCTGATTTTGTGACTGGTTTTGAGACCCATTTTTGTTGAGGTATTGGGTGGGTATATGGGGGAGTCCAGGGTTATTGTTGGCATTAGGATCAGGGGGTGGCAAAATTGTTTGATGGAGTAGAAGTTGTAAAGGGTCCACCCACCTGCCTATTCCTAAGGAAGTAGGGAGTTGACCTTTGATGGAACATGTGGACCTCATCTACAAATGACTCCTCTTTGTCTCTCGGACCATTGTTTACTGAATCGAAAAGTTGAGTCAGGGTTTGTTCGTTACTTACCTCTTGCACTTCTTCACTCCTAATAGGAATGGGCTTGACTTCGGGCTCGTTACGGTCACCCCGCAGAAATGATGCTTGGTTAACCACGAGACAGGAGGAATCATATGGCTCAAACGGGATGATGTCTCTACAGCCAACATTATTGACTGCATTTTGCACCTCCACTTGGAATATTTCAGCAACTGTCTGGAATTCGGGGCAATCCAACTCAAAATGTCTACTAGTTTTGTGAATCCAACACCATCTGGACAAGGCTGCCTCAACAAACACCCCATTAGTCATCTTTTCATTGTTCGCCAGTTGGTCGAAAGGTGTGGGGACACCTCCGTTATTGGGCCTTGTATTCCACGAATGATTCTGCCTTTGAGAAGTTCTCCTTTTGAAACTTTGATTAATGTTTAGTCCCCTATCATAATTATGCTCGAAGGAAGTGCTTGCCTCTCGGTTGTCCCTACTATCCCTATTATCCAGTTAAGATTGGCCTGGAAGTTACGCTGGGAGGCCTATAACTAATTATTTTGCTTTTTTAAGTGCATCATTTATTTGGACATTTTTTTTATTGTCTCTATAAGCTCCTCTAACTTGTCTTTCTCGGTCCCGTTCCTAGGTGGCGATGCTAGATTTTGGAGAAAAGCGGGTAGGGCTGTCGACTGATTTTGATACGTCGGTAGAAATTCTGGCCCTGATAGGTGCAATGGTGCCTGGGGCTACTATGAATATACCTGCGGTTGTTGGGCGGCTTGAGCATGGCTATGCGGTGGTTGAGGCTACAAATATGAAGGCATAGAAGGCCCATAATTTAGTGGCTACCCCAGATGTGGGATGATGGGTAGCTAGGGTATCTGGTTCATAAGAGGGGTCTGATGAGTGAATGCTTGATTCAGCCCTTGAATCTGCATTGGGTGAGCTACTGGCCCCAAAGAAGGCAGCAGGCTGGAGATATTCTACCCTAAACCCCACTGGCGATAACAACCTCTGTATAGGCAGTCACTAGAGTGGTCAGTGGTGAGAGCATCCTTTTCACCAACAGTGATGTAAGGTTGTCTAATGCTGTATAGTAGACTGGGAGAGCCATGGCATCATTATGGAGATATGGATCTTGGAGCCTTGTGAAGGCCCGATGAAAATGATCATTGAAGGATCTAATAGGTTTATTTATTTCTATCCGGACAGACATAAACTACTGATAAAGTTCTGAAGGATTGATGGGGATCTTGTATTTCTGCAAGAAGGCGCCCTTCATTAGGTTCCATGAGGTAATGGATCCCCTTGACAGGTTGATGTACCAATAAAAGGATTCTTCTCCCAGCAAATGTGGAAAAAGGCGATATGCAACATCCTCATGGTCGACTTGCATTTCAGTGATTGTTGTCTAGAATATTTTGATATGTTCTTCAGCTATTATTTGTGGGTCACAAGGATAAAACTTTGAACAAAAGCCTTCCAGATTCTTAGCCATATCATGGTAAGCAGTGAAATGAATTGGTGAAGGGTTATGTGCTAACCAAGTCATGACATGAGGTGGGGGTGGTATCTGTTGTTGAGAAACAACAATTTGGGGTTTTACCTAGAATAAAACATTAGTCTGGGATTGCACTTGAGTTGTGACTGTTTGGACAGTACCTTGGGTTGGAAGGGCCGGGAGAGAAGCAATCCCCTGGCTGCCAAAGAGGGGAGGTGAAAATGCAGTTTCGAATGGTCGGGTGGAAGACAAATGCCGGCTGAATGAGGGTGATGGTGGAATGGAAGTGGGTGGAATGGAGGAAGAGGAAGAAATAGCACTACTTCCTTTGACGCATTTTTCCTGGTAGAACTCTTGGAGTTCTCCCTTATCTGATGTTGACCATAAAACTCATTGAAATATTTCTAGGGAGAATGATCCAATTTGATCTAGCTTCACCTCTAACCTTTAACTTTGTATTTTGAACGTGTCTCCCTCCTTCTAGCGCTAGTTCTATTGATGTGTTTTTTATGCACTTCTCAATATAGGTAATACACAGGTGCACTACCTCTCTTGAAAGACAATCCTCCACAATCAAATTGCAGAACACTATCCCAAGGTCTCTAATGTTAGGTCTTGACAGTGCTTGGAATATCTCAATTGATTTATGTGATTTGATGGAATCACAAGGTGGTCTTACAGATGAGTTACAAAGCAAGGGAAGTTGGATCTACAAATGGGGTTCTTTAAGATGGGCAAGTTGTTGTGCGTTTGTTATAGGTTCAAACAACATTCTTGAACTCCATTTTGTCATTGAGTTTAGCTTTACAATGTGCAATGAACCTTAGCATAGGTCACTATTAAAAAAAAGGAAAAAGGGGAGGGGAGAGAGGAAGTTCCTAGACCTGAAACTAACTATGAACAGTGATAATGGATTCCTGCAATGGACAACTTCTTAAAACAATATTCCACTTAACCAGAAATCTCACAAATTCATATGTCATTTTGATGGTTATTGTCCATTTTGAAATCATGAAAAAAATGCTCGAGAGGGTGAACGGAGAACCTACCTCGAACACTCGATGCGGGGAGGTGTGGGATCCACTTACGATCGATGAAGTGATGGTGAGGGCAATGAGCGTGAATGTCTCGAAGATGGTGGGATCCTCTAGCAAGTTCTCTGATCGCTCTGCAACTCTGACAAGTGAGAATGACAGGAGTGAACATTATATTTATATTCTCCACTGCCATTAATGGCCCTATTAAATGCAGGTACGGTGAGCAAGGAAGTTGGTGAATTTGAATTCACTGACGGCGGTGGGAGACCCCAGGTTCGGAGACCGAGAAGGCATAGTATTGCGGCCGCTTGACAAATTTAACTCGAAAATAACTGGCGACAAAGGGGAGGTCGGGGCCTGAAAGGCAGGGCTCTGCCAGAGGTCCACGGTGAGCAACGACGAAACACTCACGGAACCACAGAAAGGGAAGTCAGGGGTCCTGGGCCCGGAAGGTGAGGAAGCAACCAAGATTTCATAGATTTTCACCAGACGGAGAATGAGGGTCCGGACTCTGGAGTCTGGGAGGACAACCTAATCGCCGTCAGGAACAGCGGACACAACAAGGAAACCCGGGAAGGGAAACCCGAATGGCTGGGCCCGACAGGGCCCGGAGCCACTGGCAGAGGAAAATTTCCAGAGAGCCTCCGCAAGGCACCAGAACTTGAGAAAATTAAAAAGGGGAGGTATGGTCAACTTACGGTGAGACTTTGAAGGAACGTTGACCAGCCGGGACACCAAAAATGGGGCATGCAAAATGAGGCGGCAACAAAAATGACCCGACAAGGCGAAAGAAAAGAGGGTCCCCATTCAGAACGAGGCATGTGTGCTGAGGGCACAACATAGTCCTCAGTGGGCCCCATAGTGGAGCACCTTAATATCCAATTGCAAAACACTTTTTATCCATAAAGTACATAAGCTAACAAATCATGTGATGACACATCAGTGAAACATATTCACATGACTTAGTGCCCTACTATTGGATTGTATGTAGTTTTTGATATTTTTTGGATACCTCAAAAAAAAGCATGTTGATGTGGCATCATATTTGATGATGTGACCCTAAAAATAATTTTTTAAAGCAGGTGATTAGCCAAATAAACTACCGTACAAAATTGGGGCTGATTTGAAATTATATAATATGAAATTATAAAACTCAGAGATAGCGTGCCCTACTATGGCCCCCTCTACCCTAAATAGAAATTGACAACTATTTATTTTTAGAATTCATAACTATTTTAAAATAGTAATTTTTTTTAAGCAAGTACCCTTCTCTTATAAAAATATGTACCCATTCCATATGGATAAGAGTTTAAGTTTAGGAACTCATTCCTAAATAGGCAATTTAAAAAAAAAACACATAGCTAAATTCCTATTAATATTTTTTTCCCTTGTGAGAATTCCACTAAAAGTGAACTCAACTTCTTGCACTCACCCCTGTATTTAGTAAAAAATAATTATTATGGAGCAAATTTATCTCTATTGAATATGTCATGTTATCACATTAGGTTTATTTTATTATGTGACACACATACACACACACACTTATATAAATAAGTTTGGAAATTTATTAGAGGTATCTAACTTAATGTGTTTTAGTATTATTTTGTGGTATGGTATAGTTGACATAACTTATATTTAGATGAGTATTTGATAACACATATACTCATCTATATATATAAATAAATTAAATAAATTTATCTACTAGACTTAACTATGGTTTGTTTTTTGGTTACCCAAGGGTGTCCCCGTGACTCAGCCCAACACATTCCCTTTACGAGGTGAGCTAAGGTGGGACTAGTCCCCTAGGGATACATGCAATAGCCTACAAACCACGTGCATCAGGTAAGCTTGGGCCTCAGAGTCAAACTCTGAACTAGTGGGGAGCAAACCCACGACCCAAACCAACTCTGCTACCCATGTGGGCTAGATTTAACTATGTGGTTGAATATAATATCAAATATTTTTTATATAATCTAAAAATTATTCTCATGGATGCATACCTTGTTAGATGAAAATATTAAATGGATTATTAGAATCTACAAGTTATGAAGAACATTATTCAATGGATAATGATAGTAGATTATGATTCTGAATGGTCAAAGTAATTATTTTTATTATAAAAATAATTTTATTTAAAATTCAAGAAAGTTGTAATATGATTTTTTTTTTTTAGATAAAAGTTAAAAGCCTAAATATTATTAATATTATAAAAGTTCATAATTATAGGTAGAAAGAATAAACTCTTTACAAAAAGTTTTCAAAATATATATGTGGACAGGGGAGGGGGGGAACATAACACAATGCCCCAAATACCAATAGCATGATGAGAGGAGGTCAAAATGGAACATAAGCCTCAAACCGGAGAGTGTGAAAAATACATAGAGAGTATATTTTCTATGCAAATGGTAGGTTGAACTACTCATACCTCTGAAGGGGTGGCATCAAATTCCATGATTAATTGAAGATCTAACATTGGCTCTAGATTGTTCACCTTTTTTAGTAAGTGGTTGCCCATGCATGCTAGAGTACGATGTTGAAATATTGACACTATGTGAAATTTTTTGAGGAATAAAAGTCATTCCACTACAACACCCTCCTCATGTACACATTGGATTTCATATGGCCTCAAAATTCCAAAACCCAAGAAAGATATTTCTAGAGCAGCCTCGAGTCCACCTAGATTATGTTTTTTGAACAATTTTATCATCAAGACCCCCACCAGTTCCTTTTGGTCTACAAAGTCCAATAGAGAAGCCACAAACCTTGAGGTGATATCTATTTTTACCTTTTAGTACTCAGCTTCCCTTAGGAAGTCAACACCAAGTGTCATCTGTACTGCTTTTATATCCCTTCTTGTAAGGTGTTTCATGATCACCTTCAAACATTGATATGCGATAGCACTAGAAAAAGGTATCAGGTGCCTTGAACCTGTGAGGAATATTAGGGTGTCCATTCTCAACTTGATACCATCCAATAGTGGGAAAGAAGAACAGTGAAGGTATCACCTTGCCACTTTAAATAAAGAAAGCTACTACCTTTTCCAATGCTTCAGGTGGGGGGAATTTATTACCATATTTATTTCCCATAAGAAGAGATATTGATGTAGCTTCAAAGTACTTGATTACCATTTTGATGCATGCAAGCTCCCTATATAAGTACAATGCAGCCACCTGGTGGGAATTACAAATCACTTCCAAAGTACAACACAGGCACATGGAAGAATATTTTTTAGATTATCTTCCCTTTAGCAGAGATACTAAAATGACTACAAAGTTCTTTAGTCCCAATTTAGCATAAGTCATGTTATCAATAAAGTACTGTGCCACTACTTAGTCATAAATAACAAGTCCTTTAATTAGCTAGCAATCAGAAAGGACATGAGCCGAAATGCCACTAAGTAAATGACTATATTGTTGGAAGTAGATAGATAATTTATAACATTGAATTTATCATAATTATTAAATGCAGGTCCCATCATTCATTTTTGTGTAAAAAAAAAAGGCTTCTTATAGGTTTTTGAAGCACCAAAACTAGTGTCGATGTTGTCACATGGTATGTTTTTATATAAGTAATTTTTGGTATGAAAGGGTGCTCAATATAGCGCAATTCCACCACATTTTGTGGCATGGGATCACAAGGGAATTCACTAGGTTAGGATAAGCACCAATTTTAATAAGGCTGGGATACTTTCAAGTTGTTGGTCATGGCTTCATATGGGCCTTTGGCCTATGAAAATTCTTAGAATCACCTCACAATAATCAACTTTATTCATTTTTTACCACATAGAGAACCCACCAAAAGTCCCAAGAAATTATGTAGTAGTTGTACTTTTCAAGATGCAACAACTTTCTCTTGCTATGGAGATGTCACACATGGCAAGCTATAGAGGTGATCTTTTGAAGAAAGGATACAATACTAACCCTTTTTTTGGTAGAGAATTGGGTTTCCATGTGACACCAAAGCACTACTTGCTATGTAGTGAGACTTCTTAGGTGGGAGATGTACAATTAATAGAATAAACCAATCACACATCTGATCTTGTTTGTGATACTTGTGGCCCTCACCAAGCTACACCATCTTGACACATCAAATTTATGTAGGGGTGGGTGCATGGAATATTCTAGAATTTCCCAACACTCAAGGACACCACAAGTCCCCATAATACTTTGTGATTTTAATTTAAGCCACCAAGCTCAATAAGAGCTATGAAACTTAAGCTAATGCTAATTAAACAAACAAAGGGTTTATAGGTACAAGTGAATGACCATCCAAGGATCCACACCTATTTGGAGATAGGTATAATAGGTGAAACTTAGCAACTCATAATCAACACTTTTTAAGAGCATTGGTAAGATTTGGATTGATGGAAAGTTGTAAAGCTTGAGCGAGAAGTGAACCTCCACGAATGACACACTAATAAGTTTCGAAGAAGTTGTAATTACCAAGGCTCGAGAAGAAAGTAGACCTCCATGAAAGACAAACCATTGGGGGAAGAAAGATCACAACACCTCAGGAGAGGAATCAACTTCCTATGCACCAAGTGGTGGTTGTGATGCTAGGAACTATGCTAGATTGTGGCAGTGCGACACTTTGTGATGAAAGACATGACTAGACATTTGATGCCACCACATGATGTATCGACACTTACCTTTTGCAATTAGGCATGTAGGCATGATAGAATCTGTCTAATTTCAACTAGTGTAAACTTGATGAACAAGGGTGTGCAAGTAGAAAGATACCCACTCGAGGAGCCACACTTGGAGGTGTTTATTTCCATTAGGACTCAATAAAACATGAATTGTATAGGATATTTTGGGAACTTAATTTCCTTATATTGGGTGTGATTATTTGTTAAATATGCACGCTAGGTTAGGATAGTTATCAAGATCTATTTGGTTTATTTGTAATGGCCCGTCAACTAGTTCACAAGCCATATTTGTGAGAATGTCCACTAATTTATTACCCTCTCTAAGAAATGTGAGAGCTACTTAACATCCAATTGAATTTTTTTTTTGCTTACATGCATTGATTATGATCATGGTATCTCCTAATTTAATCAATGTACATTTGATGCCTATTGATTTAGCCAGTTTTAGCTTTGCGAGTAATGCCTGAGCCTCATCAATATTATTTGTACCATTTGGTAATTTTAGAGCAAGGGATCCAATAATCATCACTTCCTTGTTCCTCAATACGTAGCCAACCCCTAAAGAACTTGGGTCTCCTCAAGAGGACCCATAAAATTAAGTTTTACTACATCCATTAGTGGTGCAGTCTATACTACATTTTTGTGATTGGGTTTGGTTTTTATAAACCATGTTCTTGGATTTGGAGAATGGATCAACTCCCACTAGGAAGATATTTATGCGTCATAATTTTTTTTAATTTTTCATGAGGTGTTTGATTCATACACACTAGACATTACTAACACAAAGATTGAAGTTTCTAATTTGCATATCACTTCTTTAGTTGAGTGGGCACTCCTAAAATATTCTTTTGTTTCTTTCCCACCATAAACAACATATTAGTGTTGAAGAGCTTATTGAAAAAATAGAGGAGAATATGGAATATTTATTCATTGTTGCCATAAGGAAACAAATACTAATAGAGATTCTTGGAGGGTTCTAAACCAATTAAGTTTGTTTTGAAGCCTTGTCCAACATAGTGTGAGAATTTTTAGGTTAGGATAAGATGATCGATATCCTCTTCTTGTTAGATACACAATACACAATTGAAGATATTCATAGCTTAACCAGTCTCTCACATGTAAAATCTGCTTATTCAATGCTAACCAAAAAAAAAAAAGTTTCTTTTGAAAGAATTGCAGACTCCCAACATAATTTGTGAGGCCAGTTTGTTGTGTCCACATTGCCTTGTTGGATAATTGATGAATATCATAGGCTAACTTTATAGTTTCTTGACTTTTTAATTTGGTTGTTACTCCTTATTCTAAATTATTTATAATTTGAGAATACTCCATTTTAATTAAACAGGTTGATGCAAATTTGTGCACTTAGAATAGACAATCTCTTCTGAAGTTTTTATACCTAAAATAGTGAGGCCAAAGTAATGCATGCTACATGTATTTTTATTTCACGAGTACCTTCTAGTTTCCATATTAACAAAATTTCATGTAGTTGGAGGGTATCCAAGAGATGCATGGTAGACTATATGTGATAGTGTAATCCTCAAACACTTAATTCTTGGATTGACATGGTACCATTACACTACCAAGATTTGTCACCCTCCTTGAAGGATATGGACACTTATAGTTAGAAGGTGTTTAGGGGACCATTAGTTCATTTATATTTTACTAGGATACACTCGATTAATTGTCAATATTGGTCAAGCAATGAAAGACAATAAATCACACACCCTACAAGTTATTTAGAAAATACATAATATTGCAAGAAAGAAGATAATATATAAAGATGAATAATTTGTAATGAATAAAATCATGAGAATGTGTACATATATAGTACAAAGGAGTGTAATTTTTAGCATGAAAAGAAAATGTAAATCCAAGCAAGAGAAAGGATAAAATTACACCTATGTAACTCTATCTTTAAAAAATAAAAAAAATCTATAAGAGAATATGTTATAGAATATTCTATAGTAATATCCCCCTTAAGCATAGCTTAGATGGGTAAGAACATTAGGTCCTAAAAGCTAAGCTTGATAAGGTACTCATTGAAACATAAGAAAATAGGTTCACCAATATAAATGATAGGAAATAGGGTTATGATGGACCTATCTTCCTCTATTTCATTAGGAAATGAGATCCACAAAATATAATGATTATCAACCCTTCAGTGAATCAAGTGAAAGTGTGAATCTAAAAATTTCCTTTTTGTGTTAGGATGGGGATACTAGTCAAACAACACTTTGGGGAGAAAAACTAAAAAATAGTAAATTAACACCAAATTGTAATCTAATAGTTGAAATACCAAGATTAAGCTTAATACTAATAGAACCAGAAAATAGAATGCGGATTAGAGAAGTGGAGAATGTTGTTTACCATTCACCAAAAGTTAGTTTCTCAAGTTGATCTCGGACTCGTTCACCCTAGGGCGAATGGGTCATGAGTTAGGGTTCTTTTGAAACTTTCAGGAGCCTCTACTATAGATATGAATCTTCCAATTTTTGCAAGTTTCAGGTTTGAAAATCCAAAAATAAATTCTTTAGATGAGTTTATATGAGATGACAACTTTTGCAACTTTGAAAAGTTCTCCAAACTTGACCTTCAAAAGGTCTTCAAGCTTTCTTCCACCTAAACTTGCAATCACTAATCAAGAGGTAAAAATGTTTTGTTTTGGTGAATGGGGGTTTTCCTTGGTCAAACCCCATTTTGGTAATTAAAACTTTAAATGAATAAAATCATGAAAAAGGGAATGAAGAAGAACAAAGCAATGTTACCACTCAAAACAACTAAGTGAATAAACCTTGGAATGTAAATCTATAACTTGCATGAAATAGATTCAATGGATGTGGATCTTGAGCCTTTAATCTTGCTTGAAATAATGGATTTGAATGCTTGAATGGATCATGAAATCTACATCATCATATTATCTCCAAAAATATGCATGATGCAAGAAGACTTTGACATGACAATTGGATCTTGATTGTTGCAATAAGTCTTCAATAAATCTTCCTTTGAATGCCTTTGATGACAACTTTGCTTTAGGAATGCTTGCATAAAATCTTCTAGGTGAAAATTAGTGAAATGACCTTGTATTTATAGATACGTACCCTCAATTTCCTAAAATTCAAATATCACAAGCCAAAATTGAATTATAGATTTGAATATGTTAAAATAGTTCCAAAAAAATAATTTAACTTTAGGTCCTAGGTCTAAGGGAGGACCCATTTTCCCATGGAAAAATGGGTTCTTGGTCCCTAAAATGTAGATAAAGAGAGGGAGAAGAAGATTTTCCTCAACCCACCTTTCTCTATATGGGTGTTTCATTCAAAAGATGAGATCCAAGAACCTTGAAACAATTATCAACCTAAGAGGTGAATTGAATCAAGATTAGGGGATCTTGCACTCTTTCCTTTATGCAAGGAAACTAGATCTCAATTTGAGGGAGAAAGAATTAGGCTAATGAAAAAACCCTAATCTTAGGTCTAACATAGAAAATGCATGAATTAAACACAAAACAAAAAGAAACTGCAACTTTTCTAGAGGAATATGAAGGAAAATATGTTGTGCACCTAGTAAAATTAGACTTTTTTATACTGCTAACAGGGACTCATTCCCCACCAAAGGTGAATGGGTCCTAGTAGGCCATTTTGGGGAGCTCTGAACTAGAAACAAAAGCTTGAAATGTCTAGAATATGATGTTTGTTAGCCAACAATAAGAACTCATTCGCCCTTAAAGGTAAATGCGTCTTGTTGTGACTTTCTATAAATCTCTAAATTTGGGTTGCAACTTCCAAGTCTACTCTTCTCCTTTGTACTTTAAATTTCCTATTTCTGAATCCAGATCTATCTATAACCCACAGAAAAAAATTGATATCTTGTTGGTGGGTAGAGGCTTTCCTCAGTCAAACCCCTTGTTGGTAATTAAACCTTTGATGATGAATGAAAATATGAAACATGTAATAGTGTGTGCAATCTTAATCTTAAGTGTGTCTAAGACTAAGATCCAAGAGAATGTAAAGGCAATTTTACCCAATTATGATAGGATAAAACCCTTGAATGCAATGTGAACAATGTAAATGATCCACTAAAGGAGATGTCTAATCCCTCCAATGAAACACAAATATGAAAATACCCCTTATAGGCTGCAAATATGATGATTATAGAAGATGGAATCACTCTGGAAACAAGTCCTTAGGCTTGGTTGTATGAATTGTGCATCTCCCAACACCTAGAATCCTTGATGATTCTCCATAGGCATCTATTATCAACCTTCAATAATACTTGATCTTGATCACAAAATGAGCTTGAAGATCTTTAAGTGCTACTCCAAACTTCACTTTTGCTTGAATCCTTTTTCTTGCTTGCTTGTAATCTTGCTCTAGTTTTCTCCCTTAGATTTCTTAGATGAAATTATGTAAAATAACCTTGTATTTATACTAAATTAGAGATTTAACCTCAAAATTCAAATAATTTAGGCCAACCTCAGATCTGGAAATGAAATTAATTAAAATCCTACCAAGATGAAATTCAAAAAGAGGGTCCTTTTTAAGGGAGGACCCATTCGCTACCTTGGGTGAATGGGTCCTGGCTCACTTTCTAGGACCAAGCTCTGGGGCTAGAAAGAGGATCAAAAACCCAGTTGGAATATGCCAATAAAGTGGGGTCCTGTTAGGGGAGGACCCATTCGCCCTTAGTGCCAAATGGGTCCTGACACACTTTCTAGGACCTAAAATTTGCCACATTCAAGGTTATGTCATTTAATTGCTAGGTGTTGGGATTGATCTTTAGGAGGTGCAATTTAGAGGGCTTAAGTTTGAATTAAAAGGGGCAATTAAGTCTAATTAACCACCATTAATTAATACCACCCTAGATAGATGTGAAAGTGTGCTTAAACACTTTACAACACCATAAATAGGGCTTGATTTAAGTACAAGAGGTGTCCATTAGACTTAATTAGATGAATAGAGCTTAGAAAAGTGTGAAAATGCCTTACAAAACTCTTATAAAAGGTGAAATTTAAATATATTTTAATTAATTAAGGACCCTAGAGGGGTGTGAATGTGTACAACACCTTACAACACCAATTTAAAGCATAATTAAGTTAAAACTATGTGTCAATTATTTCAAAAAAAGGATTACTTTTTTTGAGCTACATTTAGCCCCCACTTTAGCTGCCATATGATACTACATGAATATGCAAGCTAAAGGAAATAACTACTAAGAAAAAGGACACTTATATGGATTCATTAGCGAGAATGAATCCCCCATTGTAGCTACCTACAAAACCACAATGCTAGGAACCACATCCTGCAACACATATTCATTAGTAATTCAAAAATCGTCTTATCAAACTTCTATAGAGAATTGAATTCAAGGGTAGATGTATACCCACTGATGCCACTAGCTTTATGGAGGTAGAATCAGGGTTAGCACGGAATGACATCGAATTACACAGGTTGTATCATAGGGTATTTCCAAGTAACATACCACATAATGATAGATAGTTGATGAGAACGTGAGCGGAATTACAAATCTAATGCAACAAATGACGCCGAAAACAAAGTCCTCTAGCCCCCAATTTGCTAATTTTAATGAAATTTCCCTTTTAAATAAATAAGCTTTATTTACTAGGGTTTTACTATATACTATTGAAAATGACTCTTTTTACCATTCATTTGACCTTTACCATGTTGCAAATTTACCTTGGTGTAGAGTGATCAAGTGAATATGCAAAGCTACAGGTTGTACAAGCCTCTGAGATTGGACCTGGTTCATGATGATGCATAGCAGAGCATCCTCTAACGAACGGTGAGTGAATTCTACTTTGTGTTTTCTTCATTTTCATACCTTTAATGTAATTTTTCATGTAATATGAGTAATTTTATGACTTTAGAATAGATTGTCACAAAGCATCCCACTTTGGTGCAAAGTGTCCCACTTTTTTGTAAAGTTTCCCACTTTCACACAAAGTGTCCCACTTTCAGGCAAAGTGTCCTAGAATAGCCATAGTGTCCCAGACCTTCATCTAAAAATGGTCTAGATGTCCATTTTGTCTGAAAAGCATCTTACAACAGCTCTAGTGATGTTGATTGATTGTTTTAGGACTTATTTTATGTATTTTTTTCTCTTAGGTGCCTCCTCGAGCCAGATAACATCTTCATGGGAAGTAGTTTTGCTTCCTTCAAGAAATAGTGACTCGGTTATCAAAGGAGAAGATTCAGTTATTGCAGGAAGTTGGTCTATTTTGGGTGTACCTCATTCCACCTATGAGGTACCATGACAATATCCTACTAGCATTAGTAGAGAGATTGGATGCGAGTACCTATACATTTCGTCTTCCCACGAGGGAGACGATTGTCACACTAGAGGACATCCACCACATCTTACGTATCCCCATTCGTGGCAAGCATGTGCAGCTAGTTACTAATAGATCCTTCGCATAGATGAGAGATGATATTTGTTATTGTGTAGAGTGTCCTATGTGATGCTCAAGCATTGGACCATGTGTGGAGCTTAAATGGCTCCTCAACATGTAGTCACCACTCTTGCAGCATATTATGATCATTACCATGACACTTACATTGGTTCTAGATGGTCGAGAGCCACACCTAGACAATGGATTGGTGCATACTATTAGAGGGATGGAGCAGCATCAGACCATTTATGCTTGGAGTCACAACATGCTTTCTCATTTGTACTATGATCTTAGTCACTTTTCCTTCTGAGAGCTCTAGATCATCGTACATTGTACTCTATTGCAGATTTGGTGCTTTGAGCACATTACATGTACTGGGCTTGCCAGATTTCCTCTTATAGAGACCGTAGGTGAGCCTAGGGTTTTTAGCTACCCACTTAGATGGCCTTGGAAAGGGGGAGATTTATTATATTGGAGGGTTACTTATGATCGACAAGATGAGGATGATATCTTCTTGAGGCCTTATCAGTGGACATGTTGTGGGCGGATCACCGACATGAGATGCGTAGATTACATATGGATTGATTTTTGTTGGGATGGCATGACTATGTGGTCAGACCATTTTACTATGATAGGGTGATGAGACAGTTCGGGCATATGCAAGTCGCCCCATGTTCCACACCATCATTCCAATGATCAACATGTGGCACCGTCGATCCTAGGGATGCACATCATCTCTCAAGGGATGATGTTTACTTTAGTGATTCAAATGATGAGGACCCTAACTTGCCCCTAGAATTTGAGGCAGATGACAAAGGTACCACTTAGGCATACGAGGAGTGGTGGACTATGGCTAAGCCAACACCTATGTTCCCTTTACATTACCCTATGGGCTTTGTTGGACCTACTCTAGGTCGCAAAGGGGACATAGATGATGATCACATAGATGTAGCTACGAATGATGATGCTGCCACACCCAATGTCTTTGTAGATGCAAATGAGGAGGAGTAGGATGACAACTATGAGGAGGATGAGGAGGCTGATGAGGGTGATGGGATGCCCAGCCTATGAGCGAGGACACTATTGAGACAAAGGAGGATCTGACGACTTATGATAGTGTAGAGGTACCCCTTATCAGATCAGCCATACTACATACCACCACCAACTCAGTGTTTCACACACACAAGTGTGACGAGGCTAGTGGTAGCAGACCACCCGTGTCATCAACAAAGGGAGGGACCACCATCGTACGAGCATACCCCAATTGATAGACCGATGATCCAGGTGATATTTAGATGATTTATGTTGTTTTTCTATGTATATATATCTTTTATGCACTTGATTTATATATGATTTTGATGGTTTCCATTTTGTAGGACCTATACGAGAGTGGCGCAACCTTTATTAGCGAGTGGCCACAACACTGGTGCCTTTTCTATATTTTGAGGATGATGTCCTCGAGGTGTATGTGCCCCCACCCTTAGTGGATTCACATGCAATATTTTTGAGCCTATGGTGAGATTGGGTATAGCTTATCAAAGTCCCACTAGTCATGTCGATGAGCTCCATGCATAGCTTACAACAATTTTAGCTTCTCTAGGCACTGCCGATAGCAGTCCTGTGGAGAGTGACCTACGAGCAAAGGTCTCGAGGTTTCAGGAGGAGGTCACAAGGATACATGAAGACATGGACCGCATTGACCAAGAGCATGTGGAGGCTCTTGTGTGAGAGGCCAAGGCATCAAGAATGCTAGATATTCTATAGAGAGATTCAGTCAAATCGCGGTCTCACACTTCTGTCTCACAACAGTCACAAAGATCACTAGCCTGGGAGGGGTCAGGTAGTCATAGACCTTACTAGCATTATATTCATTGATGCATATGTACCCAAATTTTTTGATGACTATATATATATGGAAATTTTGGATTATGATGTTGTGTTGAATCAAATGTCGATGTGATTTATCAAATATCCTTTGCAAGAATATTTAATAAATGCCTCCATGATTTAATGTTTTATGTGATCTAATTAAACCATTCATAGTTTAGATTAGATACTACTTTTTGATTAAGATATGCTATGCTAACTTAAATACACTTATGATTTAATGATATTAAAGTCATGTAAGGATTTAAATTAACATATAACACACTAAGTTTTGAATAGTATGGCGACTAATTTAATTAAAAAAATATCTAATTAATTACCCTAGAATCTAGGATACACACATGCTACTATGTATCAAAGAATAAATTAATGTGAGATAAAATAGAACCTAGATCTACTTCACCTAACAACATTACTCTAACATACCATTCAAAATGAGAAATGCTAGATGTAATACTGACACAGTTGTGCGACATTTATAGGGTCTTTAGAGGCACGTACCATCAATTTAAATTAGTGTGTAAGTTGTGGGTCCATATTTTTCTTTAATGATGTAAGGGCCTAACCAATTAGGGCTAAACTTCCCTTTTTCATTCGGAAGAGCAATGACATTTTGTTGGTTTTCGTATAACATAGATCGCCTGGATTAAATTCACGAGGGATGACATTATCATTGTAACCATGTTGCATTCTTTTGGAGTAAGCTTGTAAGTGTTCAAGAGCATTAATACATTGTCAATCGAGCATCTCAAGTTGACGTAAACGTTGTTCTTTGTAGGTATTATCATCGATGAACCCTTTAAGATAAATTCCTAAGGAAGGAATTTCTAACTCTAAAGGAATTATTGCTTCTACACCATAGACCAGGTTATACGAAGTGTTTCTAGTGGATGTTCTAACACTCGTACGATAAGCCCATAATGCGTAGGTTAATTATGTATGCCAATCTTAGAACATGTGTTTGCTTATTGTCTTTCACAGAATTTGTTCGATAGTCTTATTAGTTGCTTCTTCTTGTCCATTTGATTGTAGAGTATGGTGTGGAGAAATGATGAACTGAATATTGAATGTTTCTAAGAATTTCTTCAAGTCATTATTTTTTAATAGATTTCCATTATCTGAGACCAATACGGAGAGGGAGACAAAAGCGAGCAATGATGTGTTCCAATGTGAAATGACATATTACATTAGTAGTTGTGGAATAGAGCGAGATAGCTTCTAACTACTTCGTGAAGTAATCGGTTGCAATCATGATAAAGGTATGTCTGGTGGAAGAAGGTGGTGATATTTTCCCAATAAGGTCCAAGCCCCAAACTGAAAATAGCCAAATAGGAACATGAGCACGAAGTTCAGAGGTAGGGGCGTGAATCAAATTGTTATATGTTCCTAAAATTTATGACACTTCTTCACATACTCAAAACAATCTTGTTCCATGTGTCTCCAATAATAGCCTATGCGAATTAATTTTTGAACTAGGGATCGGATTCCTCCAAAATGTCCCTCGCAAGAACCTTCATGTCCTTGTTCAAGTGCTATGGGAATTTTGGATTTCTTAAGGCATCAGAGTAAAAGGACATTAAATTATCTTCTATAGAGAATGTCAGCTAAGATTATATATATGGATGCGAGCTTTCACATATGGACTCGAGTGTTCTTAGTTGTAGGTTTAGGAAAGGTACGATCTTTCAAGTATTTAAATATAGGTGTAAACTATTCACTAGAACCATCAACATAAGTTGATAACACTTCTTTATTTTTTTCTTCTATCGATGGTTTTGGTATCATTTGGACTTTAAATGTGAAGTCAATGAGAGGATCGTCGGGAGATACAAGAGAAGTAGCGTTTTCCATTGCATCTGCATGCCTATTATCCTTTCGTGGGATGTTGTCTATCATGATAAGTTTTAATTTTTTTTAGTAATATCATTGTAAGATCTTGATATTGGACAAGTTTATCATGCTTCTCTTGATACACCCATTGATTTGTTTAATGATTAAGAGTGAATCCCCAAATATGGAAATGTGTTTGACTTTTAATGTTAACGCAACATGTATGGCGGCTATTAGAGCTTCATATTCTATAGAATTTTTGGTACATAGGAAGTTTAGACAGAAAGATAAGGGAACAGCTTGCCTAAAGGAGGAATTAAGATAACTCCTTCCCTTGAGCTCATTCTACACTTAGAACCAACAAAATATAATTCCCATGTTTCTTTTTCTTTTTGTACAGTCAACACATTTTCATCTAGGAATGAGTCTATGTTGGGCAGTGCTAGAGGAGAAGGAGCATCAACTAATTGGTCAGTTAAGGCTTGTCCTTTAATTTCTTTTTGTGAAACAAACTTAAGGTCCAACTCAGTTAACAACATAACCCACTTAGCTAAGTTTCCTGAAAAATTTGTTTTGGTAAAGAGATGTTTTTAAGGATCAAATTTTGTCATAACATGTATCTCAACATTCAATAAATAATGTCTTAGTTTACTAGTAGCAAACACAAGAGCCAAATATTTTTTTTCTATTGTTGTGTATTGTGTTTCATAGTCAATCAAAGTTAGGCTAATATAATAAACAAGATGTTCCTTACCATTATCATCTTGTTGAGCCAACAATGTTGCTAGAGCATGGGTTGATGCTACTGTATAGAGGATAAATGGCTTATGTTGCATAGCAGGTTGTAAGATGGGTGGAGTAGAAAGATAGTCTTTCAAACTCTCAAATGCATGTTTATAACCCTCATTCCAATCAAACTAAACATCTTTCTTAAGGAGTTGTGTGAATCATAATGTCTGATTGGCTAAGGAAGCTACAAAATGATGTATAGCCTGAATCCATCCTTGTAACGTATGCAATTGAGATATGTTTCTAGGAGGTGGCATGCTAATGATGGTTTCATATTTCTTTGTGTCCACCTCAATGCCTCTATGAGATATGATAAAACCTAATATTTTTCCACTATCTACACCAAAGACACATTTCTTTGAATTCAATCTCATGTTATATTTTCTCATTCGCTCAAATATTTTATGAAGAATATTTATATGATCTTATTGATTTAAGGGTTTTTCTAGAATATCATCAACATAATGTTCCAAAATCTTGTGTATGTAGTTGTGAAATATCAATGTCATTGCTCATTGATATGTTGCACTCACGTTTTTCAATCCAAAGGGCATGACTACCCATAAAAAGTTCCCCAAACGATGGTGAATGTTGTCTTGTATTGGTCTTGAGGGTCGATAAATATTTGATTATATCTGAAAATCCATCCATGAATGACAAAAAAGCATGTCCTATAGTTGAGTCCACTATCATATCGATATTAGGAAGGGGAAAGTCATCCTTTAGGGATGCTTTATTCAAGTCTCTAAAATCCATACACATCCTAATATTATTGTACGGTTTCACAACTATGAAAATATTCGAGATCCATGGAGAATAATCAATAGGTCAGATGAATCCAACATTGAGAAGTTTCTCAATTTTAGCTTTGACCAATAAGGCTATTTTAGGAAATTCATTTTTTCATATTTTCTATCACACTGGTTTAGCATCTTCTATGAGGACTATGTTATGTGTTACAATCCTAGCATCAATTCTTGGCATGTCTAAGTAAGTCCAAGCAAAGAGTTTGGGAAAGTCATGAAGTAAGGTTGCATGATCTTCTTGTTTGTCTTCATCAAGACATTTCCCTACTTGAATTATTTTCTCCTCATTATTGATATCCATTAGTATGTCGATTGTATCTCCCAAAGGAATTGCTTTTGGTTTTGATGTCTCAGGATCATATTCCTATTTTTCTTTGATGTTTTCATTATCTTTGAATAACTTCTTGGGTGCTAACCAATGCACACGTGACCCATTTCCTTGTGGGAGTGAACATGGTTTATCATAGAATCCTAGAATTTATTTTAAAGCTTCATCATCCTCAAAGTATTTGAAAGATACATCAGAATTCATGTCGAGTAATTCAGGATGCTTCAAGGCGAGAGTTGGTTTGCTAGAGTTACATAAGATAGTGTTGATGTTGAGTGAAGGTCACTTTGTTGCTTATGTTATCTTAGAAGGGAAATATCCCAAACCACTTTTTGTTTCTTGTGTGTTAGGCTCGATAGGGATGTGGATGGCTTGCTCTTTCTTTCCACATCCTTTTCCATTATACCCCAATTATTTCACAAGCTCATAACCTCTCCCATAAAGTCTTTCCATTTCCTTCGGGTTTGGTGGTTGTTGATAATCTATCTCATCAAAATTCATCATGTAACTTGCGTTTTCATCTAAAGTAGATGAGTTAGATAGTTGTGAGATGTACTATCTCACAAATAGGGGCATAAGGGCAGAGCCTATGGTGGGGGTCTAGGGGAAATTCCCCAAAAAAATCCTATTGGGGATAGTGCCCCTATCTGAGGGCTTGGGGAAAGTGCCCCCAAAGAAAAAATTGATGCATTTTTAATAAAAAAAATGTTACAATTTTTTGTTGAAAAATTGGTTTCATACTACCAATTTTGAGCAATTTTTTGTTGTTGATACGGAAGGCCAAGAGGCACAGGTATGTGAAGTCGAATCAACACACAATAGGACAAAGTGGAGTTGGAAGGCCACATGGTTTGAAAGAACACGTAGTAGTGCATGTGGAATTTGATCATAGGTTTGTGGAAGAACACACAACAACATAAGTTGCACATAGATAGAAATGTGAGGTTGTTTGGAGTAGTTTCCTATAGCTTTAGAAATTGTTGCATGTTTATGTAACTTGTATTCTTTGCTAGAGTTTAATAAAATTATGGACTATTGTTTGTGGACGTAGCCCACTGGGTGAACCATGTTAAAACTTGTCTTTTTGTATTTTTTTTCCATCATTTAATTATGTTATCTACATTGGTTAATCGTTTATTTTTTATTGCTCGATCCTATTGAAAAATTCTAACAAGGTCTGCTCTAAATCATCTTATACGTTTTCTCATAGAATTCCTTTGGATCTTCTATAACCTCTTTACAAAACTTGATATGTGTTTAAATAATATATCTTTTTACTCTTCCACACACTCTTCTTGTCCAACTCCACATCCCCTATTTATTTTTCTCAAAGGGAGATGACTTCATTAATTAACACATTCATTCTCAAAAGTGACAACTATTCATTTATTTGTACCATTTTCTTTGTACCTTTTCACAAGAAATGGGGCACTCCATTTAGGGGTTTTCCCCCCTATAAATAAAATTACATTTATTTAAATTTAAATTTCTAAAAATGTGGGTGCCACTATAGGAGGAAGGTTAGACCAAAAATTAATTTAATTTAATTTAATATTTTAAGACACAATTTAAACCCAAACTTGGGTGCCAAAATGGGTCAACCCATAATCACTAAAAAAATGAGATAACTTGCTAAGGTATTCAACCATGATTGAGTCCTTTCCTCAATTTTATTTAGTATTCCTTCTTGTGGCAGTGATTAGATTTTCTTGGACATTCCGTTTGACATCAATGACAACAATTTTAACATATCTGAGGAGAAACAATGGTTATAGGTGAAGGTATTGTATGTTTATTGCATTATCTTTTACGTTATTAACCTTTAATATTTTCTTGTCAAGTCACTAATGATGTGGTTACTTTACATTGGACATACAAAGATTTATGGATGTATATTGGGTAGGTGACTTGAACAACTGAAAGTTCAAGTTAGTAGCTATATGTTTGTTTTATTTAACATTGCAATGAGTTGGATGACTAAAAGGTAACCCAATATTAGTGTGTCTACCATTAAAGTAGAGTATATGATCCTACTACACATTCCTCTAAGGATAAAATATGGTTATATATACGATATGTAGGCATTTGTTTTGATTATATAAGATGATTAAATTTAGTTGTAAAATTTAGATTAATATTTTTCTAACAAAGAATCCCATGTTCCATGTGCATATTAAACGTGTTGATGTGCAATATAATTTTTTAAGAAAATTGTAGATAATAGTAATGTCTTATTGTAAAAGGTTAAAATTCATGAGAATGTTGTAAATTCCCTTAATAAATTAGTGGACACGATGAAGTTGTCTTGGTTACAAAATATATTATAGGCTTAGCTTCATCTAGTACTCAAACCATCTTATTTTATTTTCCACTAATCTATTGTAATTCAAATATCAAGTGGGAGTGTTAGGATTGGTGTTATATGCTTTGCAATCATATGATTATGTTTGATTATTTAAATATTAACAATCAATTATTATGTTATGTGTCTCCAAGAGTCATGAAGAAGGGACCTTGATGCCCCACATAAGGAGAAACAATTTTGTAAGTAAATATTATTTTCTTAGGCACTTGGCATATTCTTCATATGGTGGCACTAAATGAAGAAGCTTAATTTGGCCTATGATAGCATATATAGAAACATGGATAGTTTTGGTCAATGCATGTTAGCACCTATGATAGTTATAACAACTTGTAAGAGCATCTTTTTAAATAAGGAAATTTATGATAACTTATGACAAATTCCTTGTAAGATAAGAATTACCTATTATTCTAGGATTTTGTTAATGTGTGAGGGGCATTGGAACTTTGAATGGGGTTTTTGGTGCCCATTTTGGGCCTAAGGTTTCACCCCTTGTGTGAGTAAACCCTTTATGGTATCTAGTTTCCTATAAATTAGAGCCTTGGGGTAGTGGTTTTTATAGAAATTTTGCAAGGACACATGTGCTACTAAAATAATGAGAGAAGTGTGCTACATTTTTAATTCTTGTTGTTTGAAGAGTATTAACATGATGAGTTCTCTCTTTTTCAAGTGAATTTTTTTCATGTAATGGTTTCTCCATGTGAATTTGGTATTGTGCTTTACTTTTATGGTTTTCTAATTTTATGTACTTTCTATTTTCATCATCACATTTTGCTTAATACTTAAACTCAAAAAAATGTACATAAATTTTATGTTATTATTGGGATAGTTCACTCTATTATTTCAAAAAGGGAAAGCCCTCAATTTTACTCTATCTCAAGGTTATGTCCATAATCTAGGAGATATATACCTAACATGATTGGCTATAAAACAAGAATAAAATTATAATTAATCATACACAAGCTACTCAATTTAGAATAATTTCTAGAATTGTCGACAACCAAGAGTTTAAGAAACTAAAACAATAATAAAAGAAAATTGTGTGGATCAAACCCATCCAATTCAAGGAAATTCTAATAATAAGTAGTAGATGAGGTATCACTTTGTTCATCATGTATTTCACTATCCTTCTCAATGAATACAATTGTATGTGACTAATGGAGAGGAACTAAGTCTACATTAGCGACTTTTGGTTCATTAAAAGGTTTTAGTTGCAATCCATATTTGAAAAATATCTAACCTTTTTTAGGCCTACCTACAGAACGATTGTTCAAGCTCTTTAGTCAAAGAGAGAAACCATAACTCAAGAAAATAAACAATTCTTCACACTATTTAATATTACAACCAAATTAGAATAAATAAAAAATAAAGTCAAAATTTTGTGCGACAAATACAATGAAGTGATATATACTTCTGAAATTCTTAAAATACATTAAGGAATAAACATGTTTGTTTTTAAAACCAACACATATTTGATGTAACAACAGTAAGAAGGTAGCTAGAGAGATTGTTTTTTTTAATACCTTACAAAGCTAATTGATTTTTTGCAAAAATAATGAAACCCCTTCAAAATTTATATTGCTATAGTGAATTTCTTGCAATAAAGAAAGGATCCAAACAAACATAGGGTTTCCATGCATAAATTTTGAGATGAAAAACACATTTAATAAGAGTGTCCAAAAAAATTAATTAAAAGAAAAAATACTTGAGATATCTATAAAATTAAATTTTTATTCTTAATTTTTTAATTTAATTAATAAAAGTTAGTTTTTCAATAAAATACTTACAATTTTTTATAATTAATTATAAATATAATCTAAAATATTAATATATAAAAAATACATGATTATTATTTAAAAATACCTCAATCTATCTATAAATAAAAACATAACTTAAAATATTTTGAAAAAAATTAAAAAAAAATAATAATTTTTTTTCCCACAAACTAATTTAAAAATTATCAGTACAAACATAAGCTAACAAATATCTTGTCCATCACTTCCATGACATAGATAATAAATATCATTGATTTAAACTAGTATATATATTTTAAATATTAATCTATATAATATACGTCAAGATATATCATTTTTTAATGGTGGATTTTTGTAAATAAATATTTCATGTTTTTTGTTTTTTTTTAAAATAAATATATATTATTCTTTTGTTTTTGATAAGGATAAGATTGTGGCCATGAATTTTTTAAAATAATTATTGTGTTGCTTTTTTACTTTTTAAATAAAGAAATATTGTTAAATATATGTTGCTTTTTGTTTTTCTTTCACGAATTGTGCTAGCCTCCTAAGCATCTCCTTCCCAACAATACTTTTTATAACTTTTCAGCCCCACAACCTATTTGTCATTAAACAACATTTATATTATATATACCGAAAACTACATGCTATTAACATTTATATTCCAAATCTAAATAATTTGACACAATTTTAAAAATAAAAAATCTGAAAGAAAGATCTTCCACAATTTAAGCCATATCTCAAAAGGAATATATATCACCAGCTATAAATGGATCCCAATGTTCGGATTATTAGCTTTGATTTTATTCCAATCTTCCCCGCCTTCCTTTAACCTCTCCTCTAACTCAGGACTTGCCTCCCCCAGAACCCCTATCACCTTCAGTCTCTTCAACCGCTCCAATCCCTCTGGAATTTTCTTCATCCGCGGACAACTAGATATGCTTAGCAATTCAAGACTTTGCATCGCTCCATCCTCTAACGCTGGCAACTCCTCCAAAAGAGTGAAGATACCAATATACAGCCTAGCCAGCTTAGGAAATCCCCCACGCTCGCCAAACTTCTTTGGCAATTCTATGCATTTCGAATCATATCTCAAAACCAATGTTTGTAAGTTAGGCATGTTTTGGAGCAACGGATAATCAGTGCAGTACCACAATGAAAGTTCGGTCAGATTTATCATACCACATATCCAGCTTGGCACGGAGAAACGACAGAGGACAAGTTGTTGAAGATCTTTGATAACATCCATTTTCTTTGGGAATGCTGGAAGATTGGATTCTTCCGTATCACCCTCCGTTGCAGGAATGACATTTACTACACTAAGAATTCTCATTTTCACCAGACGCTCAAGGATACCATCTTCTACACTTCTCAACCTCCCTTCATCTTCTAAAATTAAACTTTACTTCCTGGAGATTGATCAAATTACCAACATCTTTAAAATTTAAAAATACATTTTCTTCAGTAGAAAGCGGGAATTGCTTTGATCTCAGTGTTCTCAGACTAATGAGATTTGATATTCCCTTGGGCATATAACTGTTACTGAGTTCAACACAGTCGTATACATCGAGATGGGAAAGACATTTGAGCTCCCCTATCCAGTCAGGTACACGTTGTATGCTACTGCATCCAGAAACATTAAGATATTCAAGGCTCTTTAGTCTTCTAACACAATATGGCACCTCCCTGATCTTTGTATAAGACAAATTCAGAGCCTTAAGAAGCTTCAATTTCCCAACAGATTTTGGCAGTGTAGAGATGGCAGTGCGGCTAAAGTCAAGAACCCGGAGTACTCTCAGACGATCAAACAAGTGTTCTGGAATACTTGTAATTTCTGGATTCTGAGATAATGAGATGGTGCGGAGAAATCTTTGACAATGAAGAGAGCTTTCTGAAATTGCATTAGTAGTTATACCTTTTTTAGGCAATAATAACCTGCGGCAGCTTGTTTCTTTCACTGGAAGATCAAATTCACACTTCTGTTCTTTACTTTAACGACCAAATCAAGAAACAAGTCATGAACGGCGTAACAAGCATCAACTCTGTCTACTTCCAACAAACATAGATTTTGGAGTTGTTGTAAGTAACTCAATCCACTATCACACTGTTCTATGTCCTTTTTTTCTGGAACAAGCCCTTCGGCTATCCACAAATATATCAAATAATCCTGGTGTATATATTTGTCAATTATTGCTACGGAAAAAGATATATGTGTGTCCTCTGCAAAAAAGGAAAAATAAGCAAAACAAGCTTTGAGAAAGGGAGGAAGAGAGTGGTAACTCAGCTTGAGGATTTGCATCGTGAAGTCCTCTGCCCTTACTACATCCATTAATTGCCTTAGTTTTGACCGCCACTCCCGTTTGTCCAAACAGCTTGCCATGGATGCTGCAACCGTCTTAACGGCCAGTAGCAACCTCCCGCATTGTTCTACAATTTGATGAGCCAAGCTCTCCAGGTGCTTAGGCGGCCTATTTCCCTCACAGTCGGGGAAGGCAAACAGGCAAAACAGATTCCAACTTTCCTCCGAGAGAGAGGTTGCATCTCATAGACGCGAGCCCTCATGTTTGCAGCAACATCTTTATCTCTGGTGCTAACCACAATTTAACATTGGTTATTACTGCCAGTGGGAAGGCCAAGACTTTGTATCCAGTCACCTGCTACACTGCTCTTCCACATGTCATCCAGAACAATCAGACACTTTCTTGCCTCTAGTTGCTCATGTATCAAGTCAGATAGTAGCACCTCACTTATACTAGCGTCTATTTGCAGCTTAATCTGGTAGGCCAGATCACTTTGCAAAGCTCTAAGAGAACAAGTCTGTGAAACAGAAATCCAGGCAGAATAGTCATACCAGTGTTTTGTTCTGTCGTAGACATGCTGCAGAAGGAATGTCTTACCCAGGCCGCCCATACCCACGACGGCAACAACACCAACAGCAGGATCTTCTAACAATCTGACAATATCCTCCACCTTGTGCTCCACTGCCACTGCTCGTGAATCTGGCTTACTCCCTCTTCTCAACTCTGCTCCTTTTCTCTCTCTTTCGGAACTACCACATGAAGGCTGATTTGAATGCAATACATGATGAACAAGATTGATCTCCTGCGCCTTTTGAATAGTAGAGCTCATCCTAACCTTTAGATCTTTAATCCTCTTCCCCATCTTACGCCGGAAGATTGATTGACTAAAACAGCACACACATGATTGAGTATACAACGGCTCAACAGCGCACTCATCAACTATATCTTCTGCATCAAGAGCAATATCGCTCACTTCCGACAGCCATCGTTTCACAGAAGCATCGAGCACACTTTGGTCATCTGCGGCTTGTAGATAACCAGACAAATATCTGAGCTGCGTTTGCAACCATTCAAAGTCCTCTCTGAATTTAAATACCAGCGATGCTTCATTCAATACTTGCTGCACCACAATTTCGCCAAGCTTTCCAACCACGGCTTTCGCAACAACAGCAGCAAATCCTGCAGCCATCTTTGGTTTGTTACAGACCCTGGACTTAGAGAATAGAATTGAATGGCAATGCAATTCAAACTTGGTTGAATGTGAGTGAGCACAATAACCTGACAACAAGCTCTAAATTTATAAGAGGAGGCGGCTCCTCGTCCAATATAATAGTGAAGTTTATTTGTAACAATTTAATCGGGAATCGGGTGTACATCAGTTATGCCATGGTTCTATAGTAGCTGTTTTAGAGCTATACTATGTACCTTATGTCATGAAATAAGCGCATGACAGCTGTTTTTCGTACAGCTCATCAGTGGAAATTTTGAGGTACGACTGCCTACTGACGTTTTTTATGTATTTAGAAATATGCCACCGTTAGCAAGTTGAGATTTTAGAAATATATAATTATTGTAGTTCATAAGGAAATGAATTAAAATTAAAATTAATGTAAAATGCATGCACTTAACAAAATTAATTCTCTTTTTATTGAAAACAACTTAATAATATATCAGATAAATATTTGCTTTCCCTATTTATAATACAAATATAAAAATTAATGATACAAAATAAGATAATATTTATTATCATAAATAAGACAATAACATATTATCAAATAAATATTATTTTTACTATTTATAGTAAATTAATTATTACAAAATAGGTGTGGCTTACAATTTTGTTTTTATTTTAAAGTAAGGAGAATTTTGCTAAGGTGTTTAAGTTAGCCTTGCTAGGCTTCTTTCTTTATCTACATTTCTCATGGGGGCTTTTTGTCTACCACACTTGTTTAGGATTTTTTTTAATGGCCTCAAACTTCATTAACCTAGTTATTGTTGTTGGTGTTGAAGGTTTGATGACATAGGAGGATGGCTCCATCTTGGACAAATGCATCATACTCAATGTGTACTTTATCTTAATTTTCTAAATGCTTATTTTATGTGCCAATATTTGGATCATAAGATCAAATCTATTGCCCATTTTATTACCACTCATAACAAAATTACTCCTCAATCAACTATTGAAGCTTCTTTCTTGAAGAAGAGGCTTAAAAAATAGTCAAGAGTCAAAAAAAAATTAGAACGCTAGAATTGGTGGTCCTCTAGTTGATTTTATTTGGAAATGGCGTTGCTCTTTCAAGCCATCTAGATAGGAAGAAATATTTGGCTCCCTTTGATGGGGATTCATCCAAAGAGATGAATAAACCCAAGTTCACTAGAATGCCACTTTCAACTTTGATGCTCTTTTCTCAACTAATTTTTTTGTTTGTTCTCCCTCCTCTACCTCCTCAATGGTTTAGCATCACCCTCATAGTCAATATGGGAATTTGTAAGAGGTGTATTTTTTTCCAAAGAAAAGAAAACATAATCCCCTAGTTATTTAGTTTGGTAGTTTTTCTAGAGAGGATTTTTTGTAACGCAACTATGTATCTCTTGACAAGATAGATAGTGAGGATATGACTTTGGACTCTTGACAACAAATTTGTATCCTAGAATATTTGAGGTCCTATGACATCCCTAAAAAAATTTGTGCAATACATTCAACATTAGTTTCTCGGTTTGGAAATTCTTTATTTGTAAGAAGTAAAAAAAAATTGTTTTCTTCCTTTTATTGCTTGCCATGTTATTTGGCTAAAAATTCATTTTTTGTGTAGTAACCATGATATGGATCATGCAGGACTTGTCAACTTTCTCTCTCTTAAGTTGTAACTACATTTAGCTGACCATGATATGTGACCCCACTAATAGGGAATTATGGGCTCTTTTGAACATTGATAATCATTCCTTAGTTATTAATGTGTATGCTTCAAATGATGTTTTTGAAAGATCTTTTCTCTAAAGATGGATCACTAACTCAATTCCTACCACCACTTGGGTTTTATGTGAAGATTTTAATATTATAGAGATGCCTTCTAATAAATATGGTACTCTATGTATGAGATGGGTGTTGAGGAATAAGGTGAAACTACTACAATTAAATCTTCTACAAAGTGTATACAAATCTAAAATATGTTTCTTAATCGAGGATTACAATAAAATAATATTATGTATGTGAATAAGTTAGCAAACCATAAAGAATCAAGACTTACATCCAGATAAAACCTTTCAAGTGAAAATTCTACTAGAGAAAGAGGACACACATGTTTTAATATTCAATGTAAATGATATTATATCAACAAATTAAACCTTTGTATTCTAATAATACTCAAGTAGCACATGTGTACCTATGAACAATAATAATGTGAAACTACTATATCATAGCTCCTTGATATATAGGCAAGGAGAGACACCAAAACCATAAAATGATTTTACCAAAAAAATGGATACCCAAACCATGGTATCATGCAAAAATCACACACCCACCTAAGAGAGCATCTTCCAAGAATAGTAAATGCATCAAATGATTTCACATGGGTGTCACATGGACTCAATAAATTATGAGTCCCTAAATAGAAATCTAATCGCAAAGGCATTTTGACCAATAGCTCACATTCTCAAGTCTAACATTCTATTTTAGATTCCACCAACTCATGTGGTACCCATACATAATAAAAAAGATTCTCCACTTCTTCTTCTTCAAAATGTCTAAACATATCCTTCAATTAGGGGGCATCTTGCTTTCCGTCACCTAATGTAGTCATGTTGACATATTTTTAGGACTTATACATTAGGGCAACATGACATTCTACTTCTATGCATGGTTATATCTTTACATTAGACTAGACATCACGTGTTCGCTCTTGCAAACCATTGCTATAATTTTATATTGGAAACATCATGCCTTCTCCTCCTTGACATCCCCTACTTGTGTTGTCGTATCATACCTATACACGATGGGCATCCCAATTTCCCCCACACATTACCTTGTTCCTAGACCTAAATACAAGTTACCTCTAGAGACATGATGGCTTTTACGTACTCATGCTCTTGGATGCCACTTTGAGGGCATATATCCTAGCACTCTTTGTACTTACACAAGTGTTCTTAGCGATTAAGGGTCACATCACCACCTTTGTATTGCCCATGCTAGGGGTAAATCCACCTTCCTTGATACTATCTCGAACAATCATATCATTTAATAGACATTATCATATCACATTAATTCATAATAAAGTATTTAATATTAGAAAAATATTGATAAATATATCATTAAGTATTAGGTAGAAAGAAGAGAAAGAAGGTAATTATATTGGTGTTTCTTCTTAAGTATTGATGGTAAGCTCATGGAAAAGGTTGGAGTTTAGGTTTAAGATATCATTAGAAGTAGGAAAAATAATAATAATTTATCTTTACTTTTAACTTTCATGAAAATATAAAGAAAAAATGATTATGATTAAAGATAATGACATTTGGAGAGCCTATTATAATATATGTGATTAAAATTGAATAGAAATTTATTTTATCAATCTTTTACACAATTTTAATCCAATTATTATAATATTTATATAAAAGTCATATGCATATTTATATAATCTTAAATAAATAAAATATAATTATAACCAAATAATGTAAATATTTGTAGAGAAGAAATAATTGAACTACAATCCTAAGTCATGTTCTCAATTGAAAATTCCATAGGATTTTATGGTTACAATTGATACACCTCATTATACTCCAAACATGTATTTTGTGACCTTTTCTTTAATTCCATTTTTAAATTGGACAATTGTTTTCTATTCACATTGTCACATTAATTGTTTAATTATATTAAAATAATAAAAAAATTATGCTAGGTATTACCTGCCTGGGTACATGAATGGTGACTCTCAGATTGAACCTCAATTTTTGGTTACATTAGATACACCTCATTATACTCCAAACATGTATTTTGTGACCTTTTCTTTAGTTCCATTTTTAAATTGGATAGTTGTTTTCTATTCACATTGTCGCATTAATTGTTTAATTATATTAAAATAATAAAAAAATTATGCTAGGTATTACCTGCCTTGGTACATGAATGGTGACTCTTAGATTGGACCTCAATTTTTGGTTACATTAGATACACCTCATTATACTCCAAACATGTATTTTGTGACCTTTTCTTTAGTTCCATTTTTAAATTGGACAGTTGTTTTCTATTCACATTGTCACATTAATTGTTTAATTATATTAAAATAATAAAAAAAATATGCTAGGTATTACCTGCCTGGGTACACGAATGGTTACTCTCATATTGGACCTCAATTTTTGGTTACATTAGATACACCAAATTATACTCCAAACATGTATTTTGTGACCTTTTCTTTAGTTCCATTTTTAAATTGGACAGTTATTTTCTATTCACATTGTCGCATTAATTGTTTAATTATATTAAAATAATAAAAAAACATGCTAGGTATTACCTGCCTGGGTACATGAATGGTGACTCTCAGATTGGACCTCAATTTTTTTTAAAGATTAGCACATAGAAATTTCGTTTATTGTGTTGCGTGTAAACGTTGCACGGCACATAAGTCCAATCAATTTTAATGGACAGGTCTTGGCGTGGGCAGGCTTACATTAACTAATTTGCACAGGGACAGGTCATTACGTACAATACGAAGACTTTTGACGAAGTGCACGTTCCACGACTCTCATGCAGTCGCTCACGTTCTCTTGCATGTTCCACGACTTTTGGCGCCACGTTCCACGTTCATTCGATGATAGCAATCGAAGGTCAACTAGGGAAATTTTTGGTGTTATTTTTCTAAAAATTTATTTTATTTCCCATATATTAGGGGGAAAAGGCTTCAATTATTGCTCATTCCATGGTCACTTTACTCTAAAAAAAAATTGCATTTGACTCATTATAAAATTTATTTAATTCAATAGAAAGTTGCAAAAATACGAATACATATTCACAAGACAATATGTAGTTGACCAATGTAGGTTGTCAATTACACATACATTTGCATTTACAATGCAAGTCTAGTTGCACACAAAACAGTTCATTTACAATTTATAAAATACTTTTATTATTAAAAATACCCCCACTTGCAAAAGGTGTCATCCTCAATACATATTATATTAATAAATACATATGCACACTTAACAGTGCTTCAAATGACATAATGACAAACTCCTATCAACTCAATGGAATATCAAATGCACATCCTTCAACACTCTCTCTTATTTACATGTATTAACTTCATTCCCTATAGGTACCTGCATAAATAAATATTGGTGTAAAGCTCCCCCAATAAACATCAAATCTAAATATAATGCAGGCTTTAGTCAATTCACCATAATAAACCTATATAACTAGCAGCTACAAATTCAAATGATCAGATCTTCCCCAAACAAATTCAAATTTGAAACACAACAACCAAACTGAATTATTTCCTACTCTCCATTTTATCGCATGCTCGCAATCTGGTAAACTATCCACAATTTCATAATTTTGTCTAATAAAATGATGTGGCATCTTGCTAGTTTGATCACATGTCTACACAAAATAATGTATTTGTCTATTTGGACCTTTTTCTTAATAACCCATGTGTATATACACAACAACCAAATTGAATTATTTCCCACAATTTTTTGGGGTAAAATGATTATTTCCTACTCTCCATTTTACCACATGCTCACGATTTGGTAAACTATCCACGATTTCATAATTTTATCTGATAAAATGATGAGGCACCATGCGGGTTTGACCACATGTCTAAAGAAAATAATGTATTTGTTTGCTTGTACCTTTTTCTTAATAACCCATGTGTGTGTGTGTGTGTGCATCTATACTAAACACTAAAGAATATAGTTCAAGTATGTCCACTTTGTATGAATGTGTCAAGTTTGGATTGCCAGCTAAATACACTAGAATACATCTTCATTTTGGAGGTACTCTTCATGTGTGTGTGTGTGTGTGTGTGCATTTATATAAGTAGATCACATATTTCTAGGTACATGATACTCAAAAATTTCTTAATAATACAAATTATCTAGATTATGGTGCTATTCCATGTTGAAGCATATAGTTACAAGCTAATTCACGCATTTGATTATCTCTAACAAGATGATATAATAGCCAAGAAATGTTCAAATATAATATATCCCTTAAGTTTGACATAGGAGGATCCTACCACATCAAAAAAAATTTAGAGACCACATCCAAAATTATGGTCATTCTTTGTATATCACTATATATTTTCTTTGAATTGCATATTTAAGATGACAAGATATGATATTGATTTAAAATCTCAAGTACCTCCTTAGCAATCATAAGGCATCTAGGTTTTCCATGTGGGAATTGACAATATCTCCACATATAAATCAAATGAGTTAGATACTTCAACAAATATTGCTAAAGTAATGTATTAATACATTCTATAGATTTAGATGCTAGATTAGAATCTTTTAATTAAGCATTGTTTAGAATAATTTTCTTTTTAAAAATAATTAATCATTAGATTCACAAATAAATTGATTCTATTTTAAATATAATTTATGATTTATAAGCACCCAAACATGAAAGGATTTATCTTATGGAAACAAGTGACTAACTAGAATAGGAAACATGAATGCATTGGGTCTAGCCTAATTGGAAGATTTATAATGTGGATATAACATGTTTTCTACTAATGAGCATGAAAGTATCACTTTGAAAAAAATTTAATAGGGATGATTGGGTCCATAAATCACTTTAGCTATAAAATTTTATATCCTTGGATGTGAGGAACCAATGAGTTAGAATCTATAATTAAGTTGGGTCTTGAAGCACATGGGATCTTAGACATGGTTAATTTTAAATTTGAAACCCTATCATCTCAAGTTTGAAACACTCACTAAAATTAAATTTCTTCAATAAATTTGGAAGTGGGTGAATCAAAGTATTAAATGAGGACACTAGGCAAGTCATTCTAGATAGACCATAATTAAACATGTGACTAGAAAACATAGGCACACATTAATAGAAAAATACTCAAGGTTGACATGGAAGTCAAACAAAACATGAACCATAAGAGATGAAATAAAAACTATCTTGTTTCATTAGATCAAATAAAATTCTTAATTTGGGTATCACTAAGCTCTTTGAACAAATTTACTATGAAAGGTGATAGGGTATATATAGAGCCAAAAAAATCGTTCAAGATCTTAAATTCAATGGTCTTGTGTTTAAATTAGAATTGGGTGTTTTGGGACGCCAATAAGAGGTTTCTACCATATTATGTATCCTACTTTTTTTCTTACTTCCTCACATTCTATTAATTCATCTTTATTAACTTCACACACCATTAACTCATGAAGAGTAATAAAATATTAATATGTATATTCTTATGTATTCTTATTAATATGAAGACGAAAACTTAACCACTTCAAAGGTATTGAAGTATTCAAAGCTTAAGACTGATAACATGCCCTTTGAGGCCAAGAGGAAGCTTTGTGGGTCTTATGATATGTTGATGGATGATCGATTTGTGATTCCATTATTGCCTACACATTTGGGGGAGACCTTTTTTAAGAAGAAGCATCCTATTATGGTGGATTTGAGCCACAAGAAATGGAGGAAGCTAATTGAGCTAGCTTGTAGATATGCTTTAGCTTACCTTTGAGGGGTCACATGTTATGCAGTGAAGGTGGGGAAGGTTTCTTAGGAGATGGATGAAATTGTGTCCATAATGTTTGTAAAGAATAAAGGATACAAATTTCAAACAATATAATGAAAATGTAATCTAATATATGTATGGTGCTCTATTGTATCTATAGTTGAAAGTGATTAATTACTAAAACATTTTATAGTGAATGAATGCTAATGTGATGTATGATGAAATTGGTAAAAAAAAGGTAGTGATTAATAGTCAAACAACCAAAATGGAAAATAATCAGATTCAAGAGTATCATTGTTTGCATATTGAAAGGATAAATGATGTTCAATGTTATCTCAAATCGTGTAGAGCAGACATCACCAAACCATCCAGGGTTTACATATATATGTACATAAATAGATATATATATATATATATATATATATATATATATATATATATATATATATGTATATATATATATATATATATGTATATATGTGTAAATATATGTATACATATAAATACACACACATATATATACATAAATACATATATATATATATATATATATATATATATATATATATATATATATATATATATATATATATATATATATATATATGTATGTGTGTACATGTATATATGTATAGATAGATATCTTTGTGTGAACATCTAAGAGTAAAATGAGCATGTAAGTTGTTAAGTAAAGAATATAAGATACAAAGTTTGTCCTATATATGTATGGTGCCTTTTTATATGTGCAATGGAAAGTAGACAATTACTAACACATTTTATAGTAAATGAATGCTATTTTATTGTATTGGATAGCTAAATGATAGAAATTTAAATAAAGTTAAAATGAATACACACACATATATATTTAATGAAAATGCAATCTAATGTGTACACATTTTTTAATATAAAGGAGCCTTCTACAAATCAACTAAGATATATATAAATGATGGTTCATCATTCTTATATCGATTTGTTGAATGAACAAGAGACAAAGAATATAAAGGAGGCTTTTATGAAATAACTAACAAATATAAATCCTGAGAAATAATCAAAAATAGTAAATAAACACGTAGTTTACTGAATTTATAAATGGGGTTTGTAAGGAATAATTTTAAAGACATCAAATGTTTAATTAATAGATGTCTTTGTGTGAACATCTAAGCTCATACAATAAAAATGTAAGTTGTTAAGTAAAGAATAAAGGATACAAAGTTCGTCCTATATATGGGTGATCCCACAATAGTGGTTTACAATTTTTGGCCAAACTAGACATTGAAATTATTATTTTTAACTAAATCTTCACATTCGGGCACCTATAGCAGCTAAACCGTGAGGAATTTGAAGATGATGCAAACTAGAGTCTCGTCACATTTTGTCTATAGATTCTAAAAATAATTTTGTCAAAATTTTTGCAATCAGATGGCACTTCTTTTTCCATCTCCCATGAAAACTGATTTTTTTCAAAAAACAAAATTTTAAAAAAGTGACACACACCGTATAACACATAACTTTTTTTACATGAAGAATAAAATTCTAATTCTTTCAAATTTATATTTTTAAGTCTGATATCTAGTGCTTCTAGTTGGTTAGATAATTTTTTATTGAATATTTTTCTTTATTCAAGTTTCAAAGTCAAACCAATTACAATTTAGACATAGTGTGACCGTATAACGGTAACTTTTTTTATATATATCAAAATTAAATTTATTTATTTTTGTTGGATCAAGGACTTCAATATCTGGTGCACTCATATTTTTCAAAAATATTTTTTGATAATCTACTATTTTTCCACATGTGCAAAACAAAGACCTTCATTTTCAGTGAAAAACCTATGTTTAATAAAACTAAAAAAACAAATACATAATAAAATAAAAATATATAAAAATTATATTCATTGGATAGCTCGTTCCGATGACTATTTGATTCTAGAAGGGTTTCTGAAGACTTCCCCATTTTCATCCTCAACCCTAGCTCTGAATTGTAAAACAATAGACTTTTTTTGTGTCTCAGGAGGGGGATGAGGGGCAACGGGGGTTCGAATGAACCCCTAGGGGTTCAAGCGAACCCCTATAGGTTCACTCGAACCAGGGTTTTTCCAAACCATTGTTTGAGCGAACCTCTTCAAGGGGGTTCACTCGAACTCCCTTTGCTATGCATTTTTATTATTTTTTGGCAGCCAAAATTTAAAGGTGTTCGCTCGAACACTAGTTCGAGTGAACCCCTAATGCATTTGGTCAAACTAGTAGGTTCATACGAACCCCCAAAATCACTTTTTGTGCTTTGGGGTCATTTTTTGTGAGTTTTCCTTCCTCACTTGAATTGTAAACCACTATTGTGGCTTCACCCATATGTATGGTGCCCTGTTTTACATGTGCAATGGAAAGTAGACAATTTTACTAACACATTTTACAATAAATGAATGATACTACATGTTGTATTGGATAACCAAAGGATAGAAATTTAAACACGAGTAAAATGAATGCACATCTGCATGTTGAATGAACAAGACAACTAAGAGGGCGGTAAATCAGTTGTAGCAAACTAAAACATCAAAAACCTCAATAGTAATAAAATCCATATGCATTCATTAAACCCTTATTCTGTTAAAGGGATTAAACATGAAATGCGGATTAAAAAAATTAAAATAACAACACCATACACAAGAAAACACTAGGTTTACATGGAAAACCCAATGAACAAAAATCCACGATGAGGATTAGCTCACAATATAAGTAATTGCAAAACTAGTACAAGGGTTCACTGCCATAATAGGACACATTATCCAAAAAGGCTCACAATTAAGTCTCATTGGTATTAAAAACATAAGAAGATAGAAGAGAAATGTTACACAAAGAACAACTTCTCAATGCAACAAGGAATCCAAAAAAAAGCTCCAACAATTTCGCAGTCTTGCATGAAAGATTTCAAACACCTTCAACTCACTACCTTCAAGAATCCAACACTTTGAAATTTGCACTGCTCTGCTCAAATTCACATCACAAACATCACTCACATCAATCTCGCATCTATCTTGCTTCTCTCTTGCATCTCACAAAAAAAAAATCTCTTATTTATATCAACCTCAACCTCAAAAACCTTCTCCAAGGTCGAAAATTATCTGTTATGCTTACAAATTCAAATTAGGTTGGCCCCTAAACATTCCTGTGGTGGATAGGAATGAAGGAAACCCATATAACTCCTTTATTAGGACCCAAATAGACCCCAACACATCTCAAAATTATTTCACAAGAATCTCATGTAGTGTTAACACAAGGTCGACTAATACCCATGTAAAACACCTTAAACATTAAGTACACACTTCCTTAAATCAATTTGAAACTTACAGACAAAAAAACTCACTTGAACAAGATCTAGAATAATCCTCGAACCACTTGAGATCCAAAAAATACTTTATCCCAACTTGCAACATAGAAATACTTCATCCTAGAACATCTGATTAACCCTATTCACACACTAATGCATGAAACACACATTGTATTGTACCAAATCAAGTAAAACCTTGAATTCCAAAAGATATAAACATTAAATAATAAATTTCCCAAATCCAAACAACCTAAATTCAAATAGCGAAGAAACGTGGAGCAAATACATTTCTCCCAAGCCATAGAAAACATCACTGTTCAAGACTAGTTCACACACTGCTAAAAATATCTCACTCTGCACAATGATCCAAAAACTTGAATTTTGAATATAGCAACCTCTAACAACCTTGAACAACATATCAGATCTACACAATCATATCATCAACAAAGAAGAAGCGTGGAGCACATCCCAGAGCACATTTTGAACACTTGCACAACACTATTTTCTTTATTTATCAAATTTTCTCAAAAGCACCTAGAAACCAAGTACCAAAGACATCATCTCAACACATTACATTGTTCGAACACATCTTCAAAAACTACAACATCAAGATAGCTCCATGTACTCACAAAACTTCCTCAACATCTCAACTATACATGCACACAACGTGCAATAACCTGTTTTCCTCTTTTTCACAATTTTCTCAATATCCTCGACATATAGTTGACATCAATGACAAAACCAGCCTATAAACATCTAGTTGAAATCAATGAAAATACCTTCATACTTGCAACAATCTCCCCCTTTTTCATTGATGGCAACACAAGATGTGAAAAACCATCAAAGACAATACAATAGCTTTGAATACATTTTTTCTCTTTTTTTTGAATGATTTGAAAAAATACACAACTTTCTCCCCTTGATACCTTGCATTTTTTCACATGATTCTCTTCCCCCCTTTGACATCAATTGCAAAGGATAATTTTTTTTGCATTCTTCTCCCCCTTTGACACTGAACCAATATACTCGCTCTGAACACTCCCCCTTAGGAGTACACCCAATCAACTCAACAACTCTGCACAATGACAAAACATGACACTACCTACTCCCCCTAAGAGGTAGCCACCAATATCAGTCCAAAAAAGAGATGAATCCATAGATCCAATGGACTGATGCATCTCCATATGCATCTAGTTCAAACAAGGAGGGGAAATAACCCCCAACTTCTGTCGAAGATACTCAAAAGTATCCTTAGGAAGATCCTTTGTAAATATGTTAGAAATCTAATCCTTTGTAGGTACATACTCAAGCTTTACCTCATTCTCCATAACCTTCTCTCTCAGAAAGTGATACCTAATTGATAGATGCTTTGTCCTTGAATACATCACTAGACTCTTTAAAATGTTAATTGCACTTGTATTATCAAAAAAGATAAATATAGTCTCATCATACACTACTCTAATATCTTTCAATGTTTGTCTCATCCACAAAACTTATGTACAACAAGATGTTGCAATATACTCAATATCTACATTGGATAAGGAAACCGAATCTTGCTTCTTATTCAACCAAGACACCAATCTACATCCAAGAAAGAATGCACCACCACTTGTACTTTTTTCATCAACGCAACCAACCCAATCTGCATCTGTATAAGCACTTAATGTGAAATCAGTATCCTTAGGATACCACAACCCATAATCTGGAGTGCCTTTTAAATATTTGAATATTCTCTTCACAACTGCAACATGTATTTCTTTAGGTTCTTCTTGAAATCTAGCCACAAGACAAATTGCATGCATGATATTTGGTCTAGTATTAGGTAGATACAATAGTCCACCAATCATGGATCTATATTTGCTCTGATTAGCCTTAGGTGAATTATCATCTTTGCTCAATTTACAACAAGTCACCATATGAGTGCATATCGGTTTCCAGAGTCTTCCATTCCAAATTTCTTCAACATCTCTTTTACATACTTAGACTACGAAATAAAAATCCCTTTATCTATTTGATTGATTTGTAGCCCAAGGAATAAATTCCTCTCTCCAAATATTGACATTTCAAACTCTTTATGCATCTCTTTAGCAAATTTCTTACACATAGCTTCATTTCTACCAAAGATAATATCATCGGGTCATCCCACAATAATCGGTTACACTTTTTGGCCAAACTTGACACTGAAATCAACATTTTCAAAAAAACTTCACTTTCTGACACCTATAGTAGGTAAACTATTAGGAATTTGAAAATGGTGTAAACTAGTGATTTGTGAGATTTTTTCTGTAGATTTTAAATATATTTTTTTTAAAAAAATTGGAATTAATTTTTTTTTTTTGCTTCTCCTTTGATAACTAGTTTTTAATAGTAAACAACATTTTTTAAAAGTGATGTGTACTTCGACACGCATAAATTTTTTTCTACAAAGGATAAAATTTTGATTCTTTTTAATTTAGGTTGCTAACACTGGTATCTATTGGTTTCATTTTGTTTCATAACATTTTGTTGAATTTTTTTTTTTTTAATTAAGTTTTGAAGTCAAAACATTTACAATTTAGACATAGGTGCGCTTCGGCACACATAAATTTTTTGGTATGTATTGAAATTCATTTTTTTTTTGTTAGAACGAGGACACAAATACCGAGGGCATATATGTTTTTCAATTTTTTTTTCTCAAATTTAATATTTTTCCACAATGATTTTTCACTAAACTTGATTTTCAGTGAAAAACCTATGTTCAGTAAAACTAAAAAATAAAATATAATATAAAAACAAAATATACTAAATTTATAGTTGTTGGAAAGCACGTTTCAATCTCTATAATCATCCAACTTGGTTTATCAATTTGACTCCATTTGCACCTCCTTCCCAAGCTTCGATAGTCAAAAAAATGCATAAATTTTGAAATGGTGGAGGGGAAGGTGAAAAAAGGGGGTTCATTAGAAGGGGTAAACCATTTTAAATTTTTTGATGAGCATTTCTAATTTTTCTTCGTTCAAAAAATTGTAACCCACTATTGTGGGTTTACCCCATCCACATATACAACCACTATCAATATTTTATCTTCCTCAATTTTGAAGTAAAGATTACTATCTACAGTTCCTTTACTGAATCCTTACTGTATCAAATACCTATCCAATCTTGCATACCAAACCCTGGGAGCTTGCTTCAATCCATATAATTTCTCCTTCAATTTACACACCATATCCAGTTGATTTGACAACTGAAATCCTTCTGGTTGTTCCATGTAAACCTCTTCTTCCAATTCACCATCTAGAAAAAAATAATTTACATCCATCTGATAAACTTTAAAGTCCTTGTATGTTGAAAATGTCAAAAACATTTTGATAGCTTCCATCCTAGCCACAAGAGAAAATGTCTCCTCAAATTCTATTACTTCCACTTGTGAGTAACCCTTACACACAAGTCTTGCCTTATTTCTCACCACTTCTCCATTCTCATTCAACTTGTTTTTGAATACCCACTTAGTTCCAATTATGTTCTTGTTTGTCGGTCTAGGAACCAATTGCCAAGTCTAATTTTTCTCAAACTGCATAAGTTCTTCTTCCATTTCCTTCATCCAATGTTCATCTTTGCATGCCTCACTCACTGTTTTAGGTTCAACTTTAGAAAGTAAATATAGATTTACCTCAACTTCAATAGCTTTGCTTCTTGTCAATACTCTTTTCCACTTGTCTCCAATAATCTATTCTTCAGAATGATTATTTTGCACATACTTAGGGGTCTTAGTGGTCTTCTTCAAAGCTTCTTCCTCTTCATTCTACACTTCTTTTTCTTTAACTTTTTCTTCTTCTTCTTCTTCTCTACAATTAGTTTCATCTGACACATAACCATCTACTGCAATTAAGTTCTACAAATTTTCATCAACCTTAACATTCTCACTTTCAACAATCTTTCTCAACCTTGTGTTGTAACATTTGTAAGCTTTTCTTTTAGTAGAATATCCAAGGAAGATACCTTCATCATACCTTGAATCAAACTCTCCTCAATTTTCTTCATCTCTCTTGATATAGCATTTTCTTCCAAATACTCTAAAGTACTTGATAATAAGAATCATTCCATACCATAACTCATATGGAGTCTTTGTGTTGTTAGCTTTAGCTTGAACTCTATTAAGTATGTAAACAACAGTATGAATTTCTTCTCTCCATTAAACTTCTAGTAAATTTTATTCTTTCATCATAGTCCTAGAAGCTTCTTGAATAGTCTAATTTTTCCTCTCAACCACTCCATTCTGCTAAGTAGTTCTAGGGACAGAAAAGTGTCTCTTTATACCATAAAATTCATAAAACATGTTACTCATTAGAGGTGAATTCTCCACCTTTTTCAAACCTCAAACATTTGATTTTTAAATCCATTTCATTCTCAACCATAGCTTTAAATTCCTTGAATCTATCTAGTGCATCAGATTTCTCTCTAAGAAAAGTAATGTCATTCTAGAATAATCATTAATGAAAAGCATAAAATGCCTATAACCTTGAAGACTTCTCACCCTTTTGGGACCACAAAGATCTGTATGTATTAATTTCAGTAGTCCGGTAGCAGATTGTTCCTTTCCTTTAAAACTACTCCTTACTTGATTTCTAAACTGACAATTCTTGCAAACAACATTGATAGGCTTTATGATTCTTGGAAAATCTCTCACTACATGAACTAAACTAACTCTCACCAAATTATCAAAATTCATGTGACACATCCTTCGATGCCATAACCAACTATCATTAATCCCATACATAAAGAAATGGCCATCAACACCCTTAAGATGATAGATGTTTCCATCTATCCTCTTACCAGGAGCAATCACTATTCCAGACCCTTTTCCGATCTCACATGTTTCATCTTTAAACACAATATTATATCCCTTGCTACACATTTGTCCAACACTGAAAAGATTATGCCTTAAACCCTTAACATAGTAAACATCTTCAGTATTATGCTTACCATCAAAACTGATTGAACCTATTCCACAAATATTAGCTCCTGAATCATCTACAAATTTAACTAATCCACCATCATAATTTTCAAGTTTAACAAACTTAATTTTGTCTCCGTTCATGTGATTAGAGTAGCCACTGTCAACAACCTAGTAATTCTTATCTTCGTTAACATGAAAAGCAAAAACCAAACTACCTTCAATCTTATCCTTCTTTTCTAGAACACTTTCCTTCACACAACTTTCAGAGTTAGAAAAACTATATTTTTCTTTTATAGCCAAAAAAAAGCATTCATTATCATGAAAAATCTCCATAATCAGATTCATCATTAGAAATACCAACATCTTCTTTGACATACTAAGCTCTTTTAATCATCTTTCATTTATTCTCCTTACTCTTATTGTTCACAACTCTTTTTGGACATCTTGAAGCATAATGACCTATTTCACCACAACTAAAACATTTGAAAGGTAGTTTACCTATGTACTTATTAGTTCCCTTTTTCATTCTTCTTAAAAAGTTAGCTTCCACATCATCAAGATCATCTCCATCTGAATCTTCAATCTTTTATGATTTTCTAGCCTTAAAAGAAGTCTCCACTTTTGTACCATTTTTCAAAACAAGCTTTCTCATTTCAAATGAAGTTAGTGTACCAATCAATAGATCTCTAGAATAAGTATTAAAATTTGCAACTTCCTCAATAGTAGATACCTTTTCACTATATGAATCAGGAAGAGCTCTAAGAACTTTATTTACCACCTGAGGTTCTTTAACTTATGCACCAAGGCCTCTCATATCACTTACCTGTTCATCAATTCTCTACATGTAGGTTGAAATTATTTCATCTTCAGACATTCACATGGTCTCAATTTGTGCATTTAGATTCTACAACTTTTCTTGTTTAACCTTGGCATCTCCTTCATAAATACTCTCAAGCTTATCCCAAACTTCTTTAGCAGTAGATTAAGATTCATAACTTTAACCAATTCATAATTTGAAAGACTATTTTTCAAATAAATCTTGCCTTAGCATTTACCTCATGTGCCTTGATATCATCACTTGTGCTCAGATCATTTGTAGGTGGAGTCTATGTATTCTTATAGGCCTTTTCAATTTCATACCCTTGAGCTACCAGATATCCTTCCATATTTGTCTTCCAAAATGCATAGTCTGTTCCATCAAATCTAGGGCATTCCAACTTTCTCACCATCTTGGATCTACCTCAAGTAGTTAAGCTCTTCTCCAAGGAACCTCACTTTGATACCAATTTTTGAATGAACAAGACAACTAAGAGGGGGGGAGTGAATTAGTTGTAGCAAACTAAAACATCAAAACCCTCAAAAGTAATCAAATCCACATGCATTCATTAAACCCTTATTCTGTTAAAGTGATTAAACATGAAATGCAGATAACATAAATTGAAATAAAAACACCATACACAAGAAAACACCAAATTTACATGGAAAAATCAAGTTAGTATAATTTACCAAATAAATGACTAGGTGACTAAAACTTTTAGTCACAACAACTAAAAATGACTATATTCTACTCATTTTTTGCAACTCGGCTATAAATGAGTAAATAAATGACCAATTTGGTTGTTGAATTCAAAATTATTTAGTCACAAAAATAAAAATGACTAAATAGTTAGTCATCAAATACAAATTAGACAAAAATTTTTAAAAATAATTCAACCAATTATTGGTGCGATTATTCACATTCATTGCAGACCTCACTTCATTCATTCATTGCAAACCTTGCTTCATTCATTCATTGCAAACCTTGCTCCATTCATTAGCCTGGAACTGGGGCGCTTTGATCAATTATAACAGCTACTTGCATGGGCGATAAAGATTCTGAGAGGACTTGGAGACTTCTGAAAAGGCGAGCAAGGAATTCAAAGTTTTTTGCAATGAATTTGAATTTTCTAAGGCCCTCTGTAGTGAAATCAAATTTGGGGATGCTCTCTACAGTGAATTCAGAGGTAATTTGAAACCCTCATTATATTAAACACAAATTTGAAACATTCATTACAATCTACTGCTCTTAATAATGTTCTACTACTCTTAATAATATTCTTTTACAATCTTGCCACTATTCTGCTTCATAATGTGTTCAATCTAAATATAATAAAATTTGGGTGTCAGTTCCAAAATATAATTTCCTCAAACAACTTTGATACATTTTCACTGCAAGTGCAAACTATCCTTGTGCAAAGTAAACATGTCCTAGATTTACCCACACATCAGGCATCTAAACAAAGATGTTTTCTACAACAGCTTCTTGTACCTGTGTAGATATTTTATTTGCAATATCAAATTCACCCCTTTCAGCTAGCACAATGGTTGTCCCATTTACTGTAACATAAACATTTCCTGGTCTCTATGCCAACACTTTACAATGGCTACCCCATTTGCAGCATACACATTTTCACTGCGAGTGGAAAGTTTCCTTGTGCAAAGTAAACATGTGCTAGATTTACCCACACATCAGGAATCTAAAAAAAGATGTTTCCTGTAGTAGCTTCTTGCAGGTCTATGTAAAAATTTCCTTTGCAATATCAAATTGACCCCTTTCAACTAGCACAACAGCTACCCCATTTGCAACATAAATACTTCCTGGTCTCTATGCCAACACTTAAGTGGCCCCTTTTATGACATTAAGATCCTCTTGAGTTATTATTATACTCCTATTTTCCAAGAGAAAAATCCCCAAGGCCCATGGGAAATGAATGATGAGCATTTGAGTTTCAACTTGGTTTCATTTCAAAAAGGGGACATTACATTGTACAAGATTTGTTTAATAGTAGAATAATTTAATCCACCTATTTGTTGGAAGAATGAAGAAGAACATATCATTATGCAACTTTTGTGTTGGCATTGATGTCACCATGTTATATGAGTTGCAACTGCAATTTTAAGTTCAAGGTTGATTCGGTATTCTGAAACGGTATGCAGTTACTATCCTCTGGTATTTTGGTCTGCAATCCTCTGCTGATGGTTATCATTGCTTGTAGTTTTTGGATGTTGGAAGCTTATAAGTTCAAAATCTCATGTGCACAGGTGCTCATATGGCGAGCTAACATTAATTTGGTGTTAGATTTTTCTATTAGGTCTATCCCTGGCCGACCTAATGTATAATTGATGTTGTAATGGATCAATCTTTGTATTGCAAATGTAATTGTGACCTATCTTGGTCCATGTTGACATGTTGTAGCATGTTACATGCTTTATTTTTTTTGGAAATATTTTGTATATGCTTGAATCCAACAGTTATTTTTTTGGTGAATAAGGGTTACATCTAATTAGGCTGATTTAATTGGTGCTTGCAAATGAATTGATCAGGTATATATATTGGATAGTTTTGTGATTGTTGGTGAATTAGAGGTGCAAAGTGCGAAGAGAGATAAGCATGGGAAAATGATGAAGTGTGTAAAGTTAGTTTATTGAGCATCAAGGGAGCTAAATCAACACTAGTTAGGTGTAACTTTATCAGTTCATATTCTAGTTGTAAGTCATTTTGTTATTGTATCTTTTGTAGGTAGTGAGCCTCCCATTTTGGACAGTGATTCCTGGTGGTGAGTCACCCTTTGTAATATCTTATTAAACTGGTTATACTATATTGTGAGCTAATCCTTGCTGTGGTTTTTTCCATTTTGGGTTTTCCACGTAAAAATCCTGGTGTTCATGTGTTGTGTGCTTTTATGTTTTGTTAATGCTCTTGATCATTTTTACTATTATATGCATTGGAGTAATTGGATGGTATTTGTTCAATAAGTTTAAGAAGATACTGATTCACCCCCCCTCTCAGTATCTTGGGTATTTAACACTATTTGGGACTGTAAAATAAAAATAGATGAATTAATCTATTTTCAATTATAGGTTCTTTTAATCTCAAATCTGATAGAAAGATAAAACATAATACATTGGACACAAAAAATGTTATAAAATAAAGACTAAAATAGGTTTCCCATAAAAAAAAGAAAGAGGAAAAATGAAAAGATAACATATAGATGATTCATTTGAGGTTTTTGATAAGATCTCATTTAACTATGTCAAATGGATTTGGAAGGGACAAAGCATATTTGATTGACTAAAATTTTGAAGTAGCTTGTCCATCGTCATTGTATACATCATCTTCTCTTGGAATCTATTTCTACAATGCACCAAGCCTATAATTGATTGGGGATGCACTTAAGGTGGATAAAAACTCATCAAATGCTTTATGTATGCTTGACAACATGGAACTAAAAATAGATGACTGGCTTAAAGCAAAAGAAACAATTAAAGTAGCACACCAACTTGTCTTGGCTGATGAAGCAAAACAAAAAGTTGATGAAGAATGAAGGACTCAAATGGAAAGGAGAAATCAAGAGGAAGAAATTCGGTGGGTGATGTAACAAGAGGATCAATTTGAACGTGTGAAGGAATTTTGGAAGAATAAGCGTAAGGACATGGATGATGACGATGATGAGGCTAGTCAATCTGAGAATTAAAAAAGAAGGAAAAAAAAGAAGAAGGATAAGGACAACAAGGCTTATGATTCTTATATGGAGGAACCTGATGTTGCCATGGAAGATGAGTGATAGAGTGAATAACCCAAGATCATCAACTATAGAAAACCTTCACAAAATAGCAAGAGAGACATGAGGTCATTTCACCAAACAAGGAGTGAAAAATATGAGATGATAAATTAAATAATGTTACAGGCTTTTAAAGCCATGAAAATGTTGACGGGTAAGAAAACTATCCACACGGGAATAAACCACTTAGATTAATAAATGCAAAATTAAACTAAATGCAATAGCCTAAGTAAACTTAAGCGGGTAAATGTAATTTACTGTAACATCCCCCCTTAAGTGCAACTTAGGGAGAATGTAAATGCAAATATGAAGATGCAATATTATGCAGTATGAGTCCCGACTACACAACCATGTTAGGTACCCATTTACAATGCAAAAAAGAAGTCTCTCGCAACCGAAGAAAAAGAGAAAAACCTAGTGGGAAAAAACCCCTCTCCAAAAGAGAAAAGAAATCAAAAAAATGATGCATGGATGGAGGACTAAAGCACACCCCCCAAGAACTACATACATCATATATATACAATCAATAGCCTCCCCATAAGAGGGAAAGAGAGAGACTATATAGCCCCCCCACAATGTGTAATCACCTACAAAAATGGTAAGTGCCTGAAGACAAAACATGATCCAGTGTCGACAAACAACTTGTCTCCCTTTTAGAAGAAACAAAAGCAAATGAAAATGCAAGTATGCTTCCCAAATAAGCATGAATATGTATGATGATGTCTCTAGAATCTTCTCATGTGTCTCCAAAACCTTGGAAGATGATACCACAAACCAATCAGGAACATGTCCAATCATAATAGAAGGTGACAAACAAGGTACCACTGGAAACTAATCCTAAACAATATCTAGAGACTAAAATGGGGTGACAACAGTTGTACCAAAAATATCATCAAATAGGAGGGATATACCCTCAAATGTGTCCTCCAAATCTGAAATATGTGATTCTACGAACAAGCAACCAATATCCAACAAATACGAATCCCAATCAAGAGGACAATGAGATACTGGGGGTGATGAATCACTAGATGTGCACAATGAATCATCAACACAAAATGGATGATCTTGTAGAATAGGAATGATAGGAGCCTCAATCAATGACTCTGCACAATGAATCATTGAAGGAGAAGGTATAACAATTGTCGATGATGGAGAAGGAGCATCTGAAGAACTCGTCATCCTCATCTAAATATTCAAAGTATTCCAGCACTTCAAACTTCTGCATAGTAGCATGATCATATAGTATCCTATCTAAAAAATGAAGAGGCACAAGACAGTCTAAAACAAGATCATTTGGGAATGGTTGAGTATCAGGATCTCGATGCATTTCCCAGATTTTAATCCAAAGAGTATATGGACACTCAAAATGATCAATAAAATCCAAAGTGGCATCATCAGTATGTATTGTAATAACTCCTAGGACATGATCCCTTTTGCAATTCCATGCAAACTTCTTACTATCAGTACCAAGAAGGAGAACAAGATTATATAGGTATGGAAAAAGATGAAGCCATCTCAAGTGCTTCAATAAATTATACCATCTCTCCATTGTGTATAATTTCCCCTTTCCAACATAATCACAGTAGGATGCAATGAAAACCGCATAATCAACTATGAAAAATCTAAAAAAAATACAAAGACTACCTTCAACAACAAATAGAAAATCTCAAAAACTATAAATGAAAGGAGACCAATATCAAACTTCAACAGATTAAAAGCACCACTAAACAACAAAAAGTGAGAAATTCTTTAACCACTGCAAAGGTGACGAAAATACCTTTTCGTTGATATGTGGTTTGCGAAAAATGGCCTTTGTTTGCAAAAGATATGCAAAAAATGAAAAAAAGGCCTATAAAGGCACTTCTAGAGTTCTCAGTCATACCATATGATCACAGAATGCACAGGGGCTAAAAAGGGAGCCTCTCGGCCAAGTGAACTCAAAATCACCAAGTTCAAGCACAAGTATCCAAATCACGCCACCAAGCCGCCAATCACCCAAGCAATATCCACCACAAGAGACACCACAAGAGATTTCCAAAAATGCCATGTGTAACTTTTCTCACACCATTAAACTGAAAAAAGAGGATATTTAAATAGCGAGAAATCTCCCCATGAAGCAAATGTGGGATTAAAAACCCATAAAAAGTTTAAAAGAAACTTCAAAACTGGGGCCCACTCCAATCAGTTGCGAGAAGCCCTAAATATTTTTAGAGGAAACTTTAATAAATATAAAGTTTTTAAAAAAATATATCCTCCACATAAATGCTCACACAGATTCAGAGTCTCGGCACCTCCAAACAACAACGCCTTCAACTGTAATCGCACCTCTCTCTAAATGTGAATTCAAATCCCACGCAATGGTTTCCAAACTGTAGGCAGTGATTTTGACACCAAAGAAATGCCAAGTGCAGATTGAAATGCCTTAAAAAAAAATTCAAATGAAGCCTCCAACACAGAAATCACGCCTCCAAAAGAAAATAGAGCCTCAGCAATAAACAAATTCCACGTTCAAACATGGAATGCCCAGCAACATAGTAAAGCAGGGTCGCCATAATAGATTCGCTCCCTTCTCAGCAAACAATCTGGCTTGTGAATGAAAACACCGCTCCTAGCAAATCAAATCGCCTCTCTCTGCTTCTCTAGGAAATGAAATCCATTGCTCCGAAAAAAATCGAAGATTCGACAGTGGTAAACACCTCCAAGAACAGGAATTGCGCCCTCAAAGCAATTTGAATTCGGGCTTCAACAGAGAAAAAACATGCCTTTCTAAGGTGATACAATGGCATAGATGGAACGGTCTGCAAAAGAAAATTTCAATCCTCTCCAACACCATGAAATTGGGTCTCTTGCAAATAGAGCGAGATGCAAATGCAATCAGACAAATTGCACCTTCTTAGTCCATTCGCAGTCAAATCAACACAAATTCTCAATCGGCCAATCAACAAAATGCCTTTAGACAGCGAAATTGGGCGTCAAGCCTAAAAAATTATGTGACTCTCCAGGAGGAAATTTTTTCCTTTTGCAATGATCAAATAGACTCAAATAAAGAGAAATTTTCCTCTGGATTCAAATCATGCTCCAGCAGCAAATTGTACATTTCGAACACCAAAATCAAATGGCTGGACTTGCTAATTGGCCTTTGCAAAATCGGCTAAATTGAGCCTCAACCATAGAATGAATCGTTGTCTCTTCAACAGGCACGTCCCCTCAGACGGAAATTCACCAGCAAGGATTCAAACACTTGAACAATAGGGAAATCGAATGAAAATGAGGCAACTTTAAAAATTTAAAATTTTCAAATGCCGAAATAACCAATCCCAACACTCTAATGAAAACTCTTAATGGTGGAAGGTACTGCAAACTAGGAGGCTCTAATACCATGATAGAGTGAATAACCCAAGATCATCAACTGTAGAACACCTTCACAAAATAGCGAGAGACACACGAGGTCATTTCACCAAACAAGGAGTGAAAAATATGAGATGATAAATTATATAATGTTACAAGATTTTAAAGCCGTGAAAATGTTGATGGGTAAGAAAACTACCCACAGAAGAATAAACCACCCAGACTAATAAATGAAAAATTAAACTAAATGCAATAGCCTAAGTAAACTTAAGTGGGTAAATGTAATTTCTAAGAATGAGGAAAATTATATGAGTGATAAGGCACAAGATGATTCAAAAAATGACCAAGATCTTCTTGCAGCTATAGGTCTAGAAGACTCTTATGATAGCAAGACAAATTATCTAGTTTCAACAAAATCACAAAGGAGACATGTATACTCTGATTCTGAAGATGACGAACCATTGCAGAAATAGAGTTTGAGAGAAGATGATCCATATGATGATGATGTCTAGGCTTCCTAAGCTCTAACCAAACCTAGCTCCTATTTTCCAAGAGAAAAATCCCCAATTCCCATGGGAAATGAATGATGAACATTTGAGTTTCAATAGACTAAAATAGGTTGCCCATAAAATATAAGAAAGAGAAAAAATGAAAAGATAACATATAGATGATTCATTTGAGGTTTTTGATAAGATCTAATTTAACTATGTCAAATGGATTTGGAAGGGACAAAGCATATTTGATTGACTAAAATTTTGAGGTAGCCTATCCATCATCATTGTATGCATCATCTTCTCTTGGAATTTGTTGAAACTCAAATTCTCATCATTCATTTCCCATGGGAATTGGGGATTTTTCTCTTGGAAAATAGGAGCTAGGTTTAGTTAAAGCTCAAGAAGCCTCTGACATCATCGTCATATGGATAATCTTCTCTCACACTATTTTTGCAATAGTTCATCATCTTCAGAATCATAGTATGCATGTCTCCTTCGTGATTTAGTTGAAAGTGGAGAATTTGTCTCGCCATCATCAGAGTCTTCTAGACCTACAACTACTTCCTCATCTTCCATGGCAACATCAGGTTCCTTCATATAAGAATCATAACCCTTATGGTCCTTATCCTTCTCTTTCTTTTTTTACTTCTTTTGTTTCTTCTCAAACTGACCAGTCTCATCATCATCATCATCCCTGTCTTTACGCTTACTCTTCCATAATTCCTTCACACGTTCAAATTACTCTTGTTGCATCACGTGGGTGCCAAATTTCTTCCTCTTGCTTTCTCCTTTCCATCTGAATCCTTCATTCTTCATTAGCTTTTCATTTTGCTTCATCAGCCAAGACAAGTTGGCTTGCTACTTTAATTGTTTCTTTTTCTCTAAGCCAGTCATTTGTTTTCAGTTCCATGTTTCCAAGCATACATAAAGCATTTGATGATTTTTTATCCACCTTAAGTGCATCCCCAATCAATTCTAGGCTTGGTACATTGTAGAAACATATTCCAAGAGAAGATGTTGCATACAATGACAATGGATTTAATCGACCTCAAAATTTTCGTCAATCAAATATGCTTTGTCCCTTCCAAATTCATTTGACATAGTTAAATGAGATCTTATCAAAAACCTCAAATGAATCGTCTATATGCTATTTTTTCATTTTTCCTCTTCCTTTTTTTTATGGGCTGCAACCTATTTTAGTCTTTCTTTTTGACTTCAGTCCTCTAAGAGAAGCCATTGAAGGTTGGTGAGTTCTAACAAGCATTTTTCATTCATCATTTCCTTCTCTTTTGTCATCATCTTTCTATCAAGGTTTAATTACCAAACTGGGGTTTGAGGTCAAGGTAAACCCACATTCAATAAAAAACATTTTTTCCTCTTTGTGTGTGTATAAATTATAGGTTGAAGAAGAATTGAAGAGATCTTAAAGGAGAAACTTTACATTGTTGCACAAGTTATCACCATTGCTGTCAAGTCATAGAAACTAGGTTGTAGAATTTATTTCTGACTTTTCGACAATGGGGCATGTGTCAAATAGAAGCCAAGATCCAACATCAAAGGACTGTCAAAAAAATATTTTGGAGCCCTAGACTGAGACACATTCACCTAGTGGTGAATGAGTCCCTTTACACTCCTCAAAACAAGTTTTTGGTGATAAGTACATGTGTCTAGACCCTTCTTAGATCTATCTACAAACTATCATTTTCATTTTTGTACATTTGAGAATTGGCATTTTATATATTAGGTCTTATTGTTTAATTAGTTTGAGTGCTTCAAATCATTTCAGTTTAATTCTAGATCTTCCATACCATCATAAGGACTAGGATCCCGAATTAATTGACTCACCATTGAAGTTGAAAGTCAATATTTACACCTTGTGATCTCTTTCCTAATGAAATAACCTTATGGAAAGGTCACCATTAAGATTCCTATAGGTTTTCCATAAAAAAACCTTTGGGGATCCCTTTCCCCACATTTTAATTACAAGTATATGAAAAACCTATAGTCTTGTTTTTGTCATCTCTTGGATAATAAATTAATATTATTAATATATTAACTTTTTGTTATTGTAACTTATTTTAAATTAATTAATATGCATTAGTTACTTAAACTATGGTGATTGAATTTCTTCTAATATGAAGCAGTTTATATTTTCATTGTAACATAATGTTACATACTTTGATTTTAACTTGCTTTTGAATATTTTAGCAATGTGATTTTCATATGATAAGAAAGTTTAGCTTTCCCAATAAATAGGAATGTGAAGATGTTGACATGTTTGATATTTCCAAAATAAACAATATTTTCTTCTTGGATAAAGGATAGGTGGAAATTATTGTCCATCATATTATCAACAATCGAGTTCTCCCACACTACTACTTTTGAGGTGGAGGCCATTCCTATGGAGGTGGAGTGTGCATCTATTTCACTAGAGAGTGGTTTTTATTGTAAAACATTGTTCTTATTTTCTTCTCCTATAGAGGTGGAGAAGCAGGTTTGAAAAGTTGGGTGGTGAGCTTAATCAATATGGAAGTTGTTGTTGACTCTTTAATCTGGTTTTTTAAGTTGTGTGCCTTTTGTTTCTTGATTGATTCAGGTTGTGATGGCTCAACAATGTTCTGTTTGAGCATATGGTTTGTTGCTACATGGTTGTTGCAGGCACTGTTTGTGCTTTATTAGGGTTTCATGTCTCTATAAAGCCTAGTTATATAGGGTTCTAGGTCCCCTTCAAAACTTATTTGCTTTTGCTAGGGTAGTCTAGTTTATCTTTCGATGACTATTGTTGTTTGGCTCTATTTTAAATATTTGCAATGTTCTATTTAAGAGGGTTTCAGGTCCCTTCAAAGCATGTTTGTAAGGGGTTTTGGGTCCCCTCAAAACCTGTTTTTCCCTTATAATCAAAATAATCAAGTTCTAAAGAATTTTTCACATACTAACCTATCAATTGATATTATTTATGTTTTCCTTTCAAATGTTGATACATAACACTTTTTGTGAGATTGAAAAAAATGTTGGGAAAGTCTCTAATTTTCAAGGCCTGTGTTCTATATGATATGTTATTTGTAGTGATTGATGGTTTTAAAGAAGATCTTGGCTCATGGTAAATCAATTATATTTTTCTCATGGTATTCTAGTGAATTCATCTATTGACAGATGTGTCCTCGAGATGGCTTAGTAGGGTTTTGAGATGGATTCCATCAAATATTTTCATAATTCTCTAGTATATCATAAACATTAAGTATTTGGTTATGTTCTGGGTAGAGCCAAATTTGTGGTTGGTGCTATTTTACTGCTACTTGTGATGAAAACTACTCATGAAGACGTTTGATTTATCTTTCTCGAGTAGTGATAATTGAGGTGAATCTAGTGGGTGATTACATTCTTAATCAAATCTATGTATGTCACCCAAAATTCATGATATAGAATATGAGGTCTTTTATAGAAATTGAATCAATATATATTATCAGTTAAAGACATAAGATCTTTGCATAGTCCATGAAAAATACATAAACTATAAAGCTTTTGGACCTCTATTTAACAATTGCATAAATGAATATATTAGTGATAGTGTGAGAGGGATTCCATAAAATGGTATTATACATCCAAGACTAATTTATAACATTCATTCATTTTACAAGTTTCATCAATAAAATCAAAAAACATATCTACAAATGGAACCACCCTCACCTTAAATATAGACCACATAATAGATTCAATTATTAGATATCTCTACCTATATGTAATAGTCATTAAAAAGGGGAGGAAGAGAAATGTGATACATGTCACGATCAATAGCACCATAACCCTATTTAAGAACTCATACACAACAAAACAAAATATTTTCTTGGACATACTCTTTGGGTACTCCATGAGGTTAGGTTAGTCATGATATTTGTTAAGTAACAAATATCACAAAAAAGTATGTTGATAATGTTTACATCACTCTAGATGAAATTAACTTGTCACTCTATAATGCTCAATGTCTTTACTAATTATAGCCATAAATATTTGAATTTTGGGGCTTACTTAAACCAATTTATAATCGTATCCCCAATAGTAGTATACAAGAGCTTCATAGCACACTCCAATCAATTATTATTTAATTATCACCTAGATAAGCATTAAATAGTTCTAAGGAGAAACAAATATTTTTGCTAGCCACACTATAAATATATTTTAAAATGTTAGGTAGTTCATTGGCCAAATATTTTTTAATAAATAGATAATTTTCCAACTCAAATATTTTATTTTTCTAATAAATAAATATTTTTCCAACTCGAAATATTTTAGTTTTTCTAATACATTTATAATTCACTAGAAAAATCCAACAAGGTTGACAAAATTGAACAAAATTTCCATGAAAATACTTTTTTCCCACTAGCCTTAAATTTACCACAAATATCATATATAAATTAAAAATTTATAAGGTTTGTTAGGATTTAATATATTGTCAAAGGTGTTATTAAAATATCATAGCTTCAAATGGTCATGACATTTATGGATGTTCACTATGTTCTTATTGTAGGACAAACAAATTGAAAATAAGTAGAAAAACAAATTGAGCATGGGATGGGTGTCAAATTTTATCAAGCACTAAACTAATGTGGTTGCCTTGGAAGAAGAAATCACCCTCAAGATGTGTTAGGTGATGGGATCAAATTTATCATATGTTAAATGGTAGTGAATATTTATGGTTATGAAAAAGAGAAGCCTCATCTATGATTGGTTAAAATGATTAAAATTGTTGAACCATTTAGTTGCTGAAACAATAATACCAATAGATGTTGCTCACTAAACATTTTTTTAAGTGATTACATATAAAAATGATAATCCTTACATTCCAATCCTATTGTCCACCCCAATTGTGACTAAGCTCCTTAATATCATCATTTAATATCTATCATGGAGATTGAAAAGTAGTAACTTCCACTACTTGCAAAGCCCAAAATTAGCACAACCAAATATGAATTAGACATACGACTTACATACACATACTTATGAATCCTAGTACAATGCTAAAAACAAAATCAATTGCTAACATATATATTGATATTTATTGCACTTCTCACGTCTACCATATGTAGATTATAATGAGAATCTACTTTCTTCTTTTTTTTGCTACATTTTTTTCAAGAACACTAAAATAGTTCTTCCAACCCTCTTTTTTATTTTTCTTTTCTATTATAAATTTCATTTTCCAATTTCTTTTGTGAATTTCCCTTCTTCACAAAATTAAAACAAAAATAATAATATTCGTAATCAACTTCCAAAAATATCAAATATTAAAAATTACTCAAGTTAATATAAATCATTAACTTTATTTTATATGAATCATTGTCTAACATTTTATTTTATGGGTCACCTTTCACTTTAATATTTCCTTCCCACAACATGGTTGACCTTTAATTATTCTCTTGTTAAAAATATTCATGGCCCATCTTTTGATTTTAACATGCAAGCTCTTTAAAATAATAATAATATTCTCGTAATTTCAAAATCCTTTGAATTCACTAAGGTTACTTTATATTCTATTTATTTTAAAGGAAAGCCTTAAAACAGTGAAAAAAACAAAACTCACCTTCTCTTTTTCCCTATGCAAACCACTTTCGTATGTTCTAAAGACTTTGTCAACATATTTGGAAATGGATCATTTGTAACATGTACAATATTTCATGTATTTTGTTACTGCTAAAATAAATATCTTGCTTTTCTCGTGGATGTAATTATTATTTGGTAAATCAGTAAATTTTTGGTGTCTACGTTTTTCTAATCGTTGTTCTGGTGTTATTTAAAATTTCAATCTGTTCCATCTATTCTTCTATAACCTTCCAAAATGTTCGAAGAATATAAAGGTCTTTAAAGCTTCCAAAACTAAACAAAGTTAAAGAGTTCCATGAGCTAGTTAGCAAATATTGAAATTGGCTAGCAAAATTTAGTTTCTAGAATAAATATCAAATATCAAGTTAAAAAGGAGATTTGTCTCAAATTTACTAATATATAATTTAGTTTCTTGAATAAATATCAAGTACTTAAGATATTTTTAAAAAATTTAAAAATAAAATAATACTTTTTCCAAAATTTCTTAATGAATAAATATCTTTTAAAATTTTAAAATAAATTTATTAAAAAATATAATAATTTAATAAATACTTCTAAACCTTTTCTAAATTAAAAATACTTATTAATCTATTCAAAATAACAACAGCAAAGGTCTATTTGGCAGAACAAAATGAACGGCAAAAGACTGAATGAAAAGATCACAGTAGTAGGGAGAAAATATTATAGGAAAGGTTTGCTGAATCGATTAAAAGTTACTCTTGGCTGGTTAAATTCAAAAAAGATTTGACACACACATCCTCACCTTCAATCTTTAATAATACCATTCACCCTTCCAACTACAAAATAACAATAATTAATTGTCAATGCAATCGTTAAATGAACCCACCGTTGATGCCCACAGAAGTTCTGTGTTCCTTTTCACCGCCGGAGTCATTGTCGTGACACATAAATTCCTAAAGATCGCAGTTGAGGCATCTCACTTCCTTCGAAGTATTCCGTGATAAGACAATTTTGATATCTGTCCATGCTCACTGAAGATTCAACATCTGGTTTACAAATCGCAGCGTGTCGAAAAAGATAGGTAACAAGAGGTGTGGGGTCATAAAATAATGTCATATTTAGATGAACCCACTTTAGATTTTCCAGTAGAAAGGTTGCTGGGATTTCCTCCACTCCATTAAGTTTCCTTCCATTAAGTTTCCAACGCAAGATCTCCTGCATTGCTCCATCAGACCAAATAAAGAATATCAATACTTTGGAAAGATTGAGTCAGGAAAATGTACATACTACGAATGATAATAACCAGAAAAGCAGTTTCAATGTTCCTATTAAAATTGTAAGTTCAAACGAAATACTTACAACCCTCTCAAATATTAGAAGCAAAATGCAGTAGAGCTGTAAATAGAAAATAGTACTCAATGTCATAAAATATGAGAAGACATTCAGTTTGTCACGCTCCCATTTGTGTTGGAAAATCATCAATAAAATATTTGGAAAATCATTAAATACAATATTTGCAATGAAATAAGATGTTAAAAGCTTACCATTAAAGGATAATCAGAGCTCTCTATGCACATATGTTCTAAATCAGGAAATTCGCTTAGAATCTTCACATGATAGCCCCAAGGAATCTTGTTCAACAAGGTAAATTTTCACAGTGACTTTAGAGTTGTAAACGTTTCAAGTTCTCTAATGTCTGTGCATAGACTTAAACATGCTGGCAAGAAGAATTCCATCTCATCGATATCACCCAACTTATTTATTAATGTAAGGCTCTTTGATCGTGGACAATTTGCTTTTACTCCATCAATTTTAGAGGAGAGATTGAGAGAAATAAGACCGTCGGAACATATCTTTAACCTCTCAAGTCCCTTGCAATTCCGAAGGATTAAAATTTCCAAAACTGGACATCGGGTATGTTTGTGAGAAGGAAATTATTGAGAGCCAAAAATCTGAGCTTGTGGCATAAGAAAATGGATGTGGGGACCTCATAGATACGTGAGGGGCTCTCTTCAATACTAATCTCTCTCACATCTTTTAGAGCAGCACGTTGAATCCACTCATAGAGCTTGTCACTTGTACAGAAGGAAAGGAAGTTGCTAAACTCGATAAGTTCACGGGGACCAGAATGACGCTCAAAAATACTACCAACAATGCGGCTACATGAGAAATTGGAGATATCCTCCCCTGATAAGATTGAGGAATTGGAGAGATCCCCTGATGAGACTTTTAGTTTGGGTAAGAATGTCCAAAGGAATTTCCATCTTTTAGAGAGGACAGAACAACGCACTGCTTGCTTCAAGGGAACTTTACTCAGAATAAAGATCAACAAGCTATTTGGGATATCGTTTAAGCCTAGTCGATTTCTTTTAGGAGCCATAACTTGTCCTTCTGTAGGCTATGGAGTATTTGCGAGAGGTTGGCACAGGTATTAATGGGCTTTGTAAATATCTTAAAAACGATTAATTGAATATGGAAACCCAAAGCTAAAGCGTGCAGTAATTAATAAATTTGTCCTCAATCCGATCCCGCCAACTCATTTCATTTGCGCATTTACTACCGTCGTCAGATGGCACAATTTTAATAATGAGAGTTCAGAAGGGGCCTCAAATAAGGACAGTGTAAGATGTAGATCAACTTTTAACAGCCTGGAGTGCAATCACAGACCTTGGAGTTCCTGTCCGACACTGAAATATTTGAGTCAAAGCAATTTCGTTTACAAGTGCAGTTATTAAACAGATGAGTTGTTGGACATAAACTCGCCAGGTACGTACATGTCATTGGGCACTGCGCTCCCCGCTTTGAAAATTTTACAATTTAGAATGGTAGTGAATAATTTTGTCCACCGTGATATGATTGGCTGGTATGGTATTTTATTTATAATACTGAACAAAGTGAACAATGAAAGCTATTAATATGTACTTGAAAGAGCCAGCTTATCCTATGGTTTGAGTATGATCAATGGTATGGTTGTTTTAGGTTGCTAGACTGTTGATTTTTCTACAATAAAAAGGTTATAATAATTTTTTTTTTTTAATATTAAATTTTGTATCAAAGTTATATCATTATATAGACACTTATTCATTACAAAAATATATCATTATATTGGCATACCAAAAAATTCACCATCAGGACAAATTCACTGTCAAGTAAAATTCACTGCCTTCACCACCGCGGAAATTAACCGCATTAATATTTTCTTTTGAAAAAAAAGAAAATCAAAGTTTTGGAAATATATATTAAAAAATATTAATGTGGTTAATTTTTCGTGGTGAATTGCTAGCGTGAATTTTACTTGGTGGTGAATTTGTCATGGCGGTGAATTTTCTCACGGTGAATTGTTGATGATGAATTTTCTGTTGGTAAATTTCTGATGATGAATTTTCCTAGACCCCATTATATTTAAAGAGTCAAAATTAGTATTTAGAGATAGTGGAGTGTAATGCTTTTTTATATAGTTTTGTGTTTATTTTGAAGGGAAAGCTTTGATGCATAAACATATTGACAACTAACATATGTTGTACAAAGTTGGGTTTCTTGTCCTATATCATCTACCTACTTCATTATACACCCTTTTATGTTTCTACTTCTTATCTCCTTTTCCATGTTCACACAGCTTATGTATGTAGCCTATTCATTTATTTAGTACTCCTATGCATACACTATACATTGTAATCTAATCCTTTTTAAACCCTAAAATTACTTCACAATTATGGGGTCATTCTTATCGTCTAGCACTCGTTTTGCACTAATTTTAAATTTTAAATTCAATGTGATCAACTCCTTGTCATTGCTTTTTGTTAGGATTTAGGTGACATCAACCTTGTAAATCTTTTAATCATCATACACCCTTTATGTTTCTACTACTTATCTCCTTTCCCATGTTCACACAACTTATGTATGTAGCCTATTCATTTATTTAATACTCCTATGCATACACTATCAATTGTGATCTAATCCTTTTTAAATCCCAAAATTACTTCACAATTATGGGGTCATTCTTGTGGTCTAGCACTCGTTTTGCACTAATATTCAATTTTAAATTCAATATGATCAACTACTTGTCATTACTTTTTTTTAGGATTTAGGTGACATCAACCTTGTAAATCCTTTAATTATTTGTTGTCCTAATGTCTTTTGTAAATTACCCATAAGAGGTGAAACTGGTTAACCAATGGTGGTGAAAGAACTCATGTAAAGATGAAGTTATTGTTACCATTTGTCTTCTGGGAAAAGGACAAAATAGCTAGGCATCCCCTTTGGAATCTCCTATTTTTGGAGGGTTATGGCATCTGTCATAAGTTGTAAGAGTATCTATGACATTTGTTATAAGATTCTATGACGATTATGACACCATTTATGATTGTATTTATGACATATTCCTTCCCTAGATGCCCATGCATGAGAGATTCCTTATGACAGTTGTGGTTTTTCCATGTGGTTTTGTTGATTTGGTGGCTGGCAAGGAGGTAGGTGTGGGTTTTTCAATGTGGTTTTGTTGCATGTTGTTTGATGATACTATGGTGGTATTCATCCCCATAAGTTTCTATATATTGGGGCCTTGAGCTAGAGTTATTCATTTAGTTTTGCAGGTAATAGGGTGTTGTCATATTCTACAGAATTATTCAGAGAAGTGTACAATTGTTGTTGTAATCTCTCTTGGATTAGTAATATACTTGCCTCTCTCTTTCTATGGTGGATTTTTTTCCCTTAGGGGTTTCTCCACATAAATTTGGTCTCATGTGTTATGGTTTTCTTTTAATTGTTGCAATTGTCAATCACTTAATTATTTTATGGTAATTTTGAACATATAATTTGTAATTTGCAACCACATATTTAAGTTCATATTGTTGCAAGTTATACCTTTTTTCCAACATTTGGTATCAGAGCTAACAACTATATTAAGAGAGGGATGCCTTTCTTTTGAGTGTTGAAGGTTTTTTGGTTGTAATGGGAGCTTGTGCATTGTGGGTTTTGCAAATTTGTGAAGAAGATTGAAAACCATGGCCTCTACCTCTTGTTTAGATATTGAGAAATTCAATGGCACTGGATATGAGATGTGGAAGTTGAAGATGGAGGATCTCCTTGAAGAGAGAGATCAGTGGTTGGCAGTTTCAAACCAAACGAAACCAAGTCTAATGGAGATTGGAAGAAAATGGATAAGAAGGCATGTGGAACCATTTGGTTGTGTCTTGCGGATTTCGTCCTCTTGAATGTTTCAAAAGAATCCACTGCATACAATTTGTGGAAGAGGATAGGTGATATCTATCAAACTAATAAGTTGTATCTTAAAAGGCATTTGTATTTGCTAAAAATGAAGGATGGTGATTCTATTGCGAAACATTTAAATTCTTTTAATATGATTTTAAGTCAACTTGCATAAGTAGATGTTAAGTTAGAAGAAGATAAATCAATTTTGTTGCTTTTCCCCAAATCTTGGGGAAATATAATTGTTTCCATAAGTGGTGGTGGTGGTACAAAACCAAAGATGGATAATCTCATTGCAATAATTCTTCTAAAAGAGATGAAGAGAAATTCCATGAATGTAGGCTCCCAAGATGCCTTGCATGTGCAAGGAAGGTCCAAAGAAAAAGGAAGGCCTAAAGGGGATAAGAAGAGAGACAAGTCTTAAAGATGTTCTAAAACCCCCAGGAAGAGCAAAGTAAAGTGTTGGAATTATGGTAAAAGAGGGCATGTAAAAAGGGAGTGTAGGAACAAGAAAAAGAGTTTGGATGCTTCCATGGAAAACTCCTTTGAAGATGGTGATTTTGATGCTTTGTTTGTTTTTGCTAACACTATTAGTAATGATGCTTGGCTTATTGATTCAAGTTACTCCTACCATATGACTCCTCATAAGGTTGGTTTACTTCATATTCATCCTATGATGGGGGAGAAGTTTTCAACACAAAGAAGATTGTTGGTAAGGGAAAGGTAAAGTTGTGTTTAAGTGATGCAAGGGTTAAAACCCTTGATCATGTTTTACATATCCTAGGACTTGCGAGAAATTTAATTTCAACATCCAAGTTGAATGATTTGGAACGAATGTGACATTTGACAAGTTTGGTTGTAGGTTGGTAAGAGGGAGTTTGGTGATTGCTAAAGGATCTCAGATAGGGACTTTATTTAGGCTTAATGCCTCAATTTTTTGTAATTCTACCAATGTAACGAGGACTAAAAATGTGTGCATATTGTGGCACCATAGATTGGGTCACATAAGTGAAAAAGGTCTTAAGACTATTTTGAATAAAAAGTTGGTTGACGATATTTCTAATTATTATGTTGATAAAAATGATCTTTGTGAGCATTGTGTGTTTGGTAAACATAATAGATCATCATTTCCTAATGGGACTAATAAAGCTAAGATATTATTAGAGATCATTCATTTGGATGTGTTTGTACTAGTGGATGTTGACTCTTTTGGAAAATTGAATGTTATTATGTTACTTTTTTTGATGATATGTCAAGATACACCTAGATTTATTTTATGCATGCAAAATTTTAATTTTTCACTAAGTTTAAGGAATTTAAAGCCTTAGTTGAGAAGCAAACATATTATATGATAAGGGTGTTGAGATCTAACAATGGGGGTGAATATTGTTCTAGGGAATTTGATGAGTTTTGCAAGTATGTAGCTATTGTTTGGAAAAAGACTACACCTTATACACCTCAACAAAATGGGGTAGCAGAAAGAATGAACTAAACCTTAATGGAAAGAGCTAGGATCATGTTGAGTGGTACTAAGCTTGCTAGATGCTTTTGGGTAGAAGTTGTAAGTACTGCATTTTATTTAGTTAATAGATCTCCTTGTTCAACTCTTGTTGATAAAAATCCTTATGAAGTGTAGATAGGTAGAAAGCCTTTTGTTCACATTTAAGGGTCTTTGGTTGTGAGTATTTTTTTCATGTGCCTCAAGAGAAGCATTATAATTTGGATCCAAAAGAACAAAAATGCATCTTTGTTGGTTACGATGAGAATGTAAAAGGTTATAAGCTTTGGAATCCGCTAACCCAAAAAATGGTTTTCTCTAGAGATGTGATTTTCAAGGAATTTACAGCTTACTCGAGTGAAAAATAACCTTGAAGCCTGAGAAAGATAAGAAAAAAATAGTGCACTTCAAACCAAAGATTGAAAAGTAAGAAGATGCACATGTTGAAGAACAATCAGATGGATTGGAGGATGGAGAAGAAGAAGAGGGTTCAAAAATTTTAGATGATGTGCAAGATGAGCATACAGAAGAAGAATAGTAAGAACCTCTTACTCCTATCTTGAGAAGATCCACAAGACAATGAAATCCAGTTGACAGGTATAGCCCATCCAATTTTCATTGTGTATTTTCTTCATTGACTATTGACGATGAACCTAGATCCTACAAGGAGGCTCTTTCTTTAGAAGAAAATGAGTCTTGGATGTAGGCCATATAGGAGGAGATGATGGCTCTAGATAGTTGTGATACATGGGATCTTGTGAGTTTACCCAAATGAAGAAATCCCATTGGTTGCAAGTGGGTGTTTAAAAATAAATTTGGAGTAGATGGTTGATTAGAGCGGTACACAGCTTAATTAGTGGCCAAGGGCTACTCCTAGAGAGAGGGAGTTGATTTCAGTGAAATTTTCTCTCTTGTTGCTAAGTTAACTTCTATTAGATTTTAATTATCTATTGCTATTGCTTATGATTTTGAAATAGAGAAAATAGATGTTAAAACTACTTTCTTACATGGGAATCTTGAGGAAGAAATTTATATGTGATAGCCTAACAATTTTTTTGTGAAAGGAAAAGAACACTTGATTTGTAGGTTAAAGAGATCTTTATATGGTTTGAAATAGTCACCCAAGACATGTGGTACTGGAATTTTGATGTCGTTGCATTGAAGTTGGGTTTTTTTAGAAGTGAGGAGGATCATTGTTTTTACATTAAGGTTATTGATGATTAGATTCTAATCATTGTATTGTATGTTGATGACATGTTGTTTATGGGTAATAGCAAGGTGATGATCAAAGAGCTTAAGACTCATCTTTTTGGCACATTTGATATGAAGGATTTGTTGGCTACAAAATATACTCTTCGGATGGAGATCAGTAGGGATCGGGTTCACAAAAATCTTTGGTTAAGTCAAAGTAAGTATGTTGATACTATTTTGCAGAGGTTTAATATGCATGACTATAAACTAGTAAATATTCCATTTTCAATTGGTACTAAGTTGAGTTTAGACATGTTTCCTAATTCTGATGATGATGTTGAAGAGATGTCTAACATTCCTTATGCTAGTTTCATTGATAGTTTAATGTATGTAATGGTTTGCACTAGACCAAGTATAGCCCAAGCAATGGGAGTTTTGAGCAAGTTTATGTCTAACCTTGGTAAAGAGAATTTGAATTTTGTTAAGAGGGTGTTTAGATATTTGTGTGGTACTTTGGATTATTGTTTGGTTTATCATGGTACTAATGATGTGGATAATTCATTGGACATATAGAGTTTTGTTGATGTAGATTGGGCAGGGGACTTGGGTAGTCAAAGGTCCACTAGTGGCTATGTTTTTACTTTTTTTGGAGGTGTAGTGAGTTGGATGAGTAAAAGACAACCTACAGTTGAATTGTTAACAAGTGAAGCAGAGTATATGGCTGCTACTCATGCTTGTGAGGAGGCTATTTGGTTATAGAGACTTGGTATTGGTATTGGTTTTGATTGCAAGATGGTGAGGATCGGATGTGATAGTTAGAGTACCATATGTTTGGAAAATAATCCTATGTATCATGTGTGGGAGTAAATGGTGACTCCCCAACACCCCCAAGAATAGTTGCTAGACCAAAACAACTTCCAAAAGAGAGAGAATGGCAAGAAAGCTTGCTTCAACAATGCAAGATTGAATAATGGTTGAATATTATTCAATGTACATGAGATGCCTTGCTTATAAAGAAAAGGTTGAGAGATAGGATTAGACAAGATCATGACAAGTGTCTTAATCCTATTACATGAGACAACTAACAAACTAACTACCTAGGAATCAAGTATAACTAGCTAGATAAGATAAGTTCTAGAAAAGCCAACTAAGACTTCTAGAAAGAATTTTATATCTTAAGTGAACTTAACATGCGAATATGTCCCCTAATCACCTAGTGAATGAATTAGCTGGGTACAAGAAATTTATTCACACCAACACCCCCCTTAAGTGCAACTTAGGGAGAATATTATTATGCAAATGACACCAAGATGCAAAGATGGGTCCTGATGACTAGGCCATGTTAGGTACCCATTTATAAATGCAAATGGAAATGCAATCAATCAATCAATCTCTCACAACTAGAGAAAAGGAGAAAACCCTATGGGACAAAACTCCTCTCCAAAAGAGAAAAATAAAATAAAACAAACATGATGTATGGAGGACTCAATGATACCCCCCAAGGACTACATCCATCACGTATATACAATCAATGACCCCCCATAAGAGGGGAAAAGAGAGATAAGATATCCCCCCCATAATGTGTGATCTCCTACAAACATGGTTAATGTCTAAAGACAAAACATAATCCAATGCCTTCAAACAATGTTTCTCCCCTTGGGAAGAAGATATACCAAGTATAATTGTAGGAATGCTTCCCATTTTGGATAGGAATTAGGAGGAATATATATGAATGAAGATTGTGTCTCTAAAATGTGTTTGTGTGTTGCCAAGTTCTTGGATGATGATTATGATGCCACAATCCAATCAGGTACATGCCCAATCACAAAAAATAGTGACAAACAAGGAACAAGTGGAAACTGATCTTGAACAAGCTCCAAATACAAACATGAAGTGAAAATAATTGATCCATGACTATCACCAAATAGGAGAGATAAACCATCAAATTGGTCCTCCAAATCTGAAATGTGAGACTCCACAAGAAAAGAAGCAATGTCTGTCAAATAGGAATCCCAATTAGGAAGACTATCAAATACCTATTGCAATGAATCAATGGATGTACTCAATGACTCATCAACAAAAGATGATTATGTGATCTCAATTGAAGAAGTAGGAGCTGCAGGAGAAGTCTTTGGATCATCAAGACACTCAAGTTATGCATCATATTCAAACTCCTCTAAGGTCTCATCATCATAGGGTATGTTGTCAACATCAAGTGGAATGAGGCAATCTAAAGAAGGATCATCTTGGAATGGAGGCTCATTAGCCACTTGAAGACCCCTTGCCACTACTTCCACTTTGCTAGTAATGTTTTAATGTTGTCTTTGTTTATTTTGGCTTCTTGCAAGAATACTATTATTTTAAGGGGTAAACACTTTTGACCCGGAGCTATGAACTAGCGAGGTCACAAACGGGGGACCTCATCCCCAATTTAAACATTCAACAATTACACCGGTCGCAGTGGGGTTTGAACATTGATGGCAAGAACAAAACCACAACAACTTAACCATCATACCATGTCACTATTAGCAAAGATGCATGTGCTAAGGTTCAGAACAATAGAAGAGTTGGAGATGCAAGGTATCAAACATCCTACCTCTTGCATGTAAAGTGAATTGCAAGAAAATTGCATCAACCTTTTCTCAAGAATATTTTTTTGTTTCATCAAACATCTCTTGTTAGGGGTTTTTAAGCCCCTAACATTCCATGTTAATACCCTCATGACGATTATGGAAGGGTTACTCCCTTCCCTAAATTTAATTTAATTTTCCCCTTTGCATTTCCTTCAATTTCCAATATTACTCTACTTGACTTTCTGCCTTTCATTTTCCTCTCTCCCATTTTGGTTTTAATTTATTTGGTAGTCTATGACTAATGGTTCTATTTTCTAGTTTCCATTCCTCCTCTTCTCCAAAATCACTATCTTCCCCTTATCCAACAAGTTTTTTTCTTCTTCTTGATTTACCTTAGGGGTATTTTCCTTGTTCTCACTTAACTCTCTTGTCTATCTTTATTGTTGTGTTGTATTTGTGCCCCCACTATGCTCTATTTTTTTATATATATCCCCTTCATCTAGAGAATTCCCTACCTCCATCCTCTCTCCCTACTCCTCCTCTTCTCCCCTTTTGTGTTCTACATTATTCTCCACTTTCTCCTTTGTAGGATATTCTTGTGTTATCTTTGTCACTGCTTTGCCTATGATTGCTTGTTCATCACCAATTTTTTCTAGGTCAATGCCTCCCAAAGAATCATGTGAGCCTTCTACACCCTTGTGTAATGGCTCCCCTATCTCAACACTTATAGTCTCTTCCAGGAACCTTCTTGTCAATCCTTCTTGATCTTACATTAGGGAATCTTGAGTGTCTATCCTTATGCCCCAAATTTTTGCATGTCTTGCATATGTCTATCGCCTAATAAATTTCAATCTTTTGATGCCATACCCTTGATGGTGATAAAAGTTTTATCTCTTCTAGCAAGGGAGGGGTTGGCCTGATCTTCACACAAATTTAGGCATACATACTGTAGTGTAGGAAAAAGTATCCCCTTTTCAAACTTAATTTCAGGTAAAACTTTAAGAAACCCCCCCTCGAGGAAGGTGTAAAATCCTAGAGAATCTTTTATACTTCCCGAAAAAAATATTAATTTTAGGGGCTAATTTTTTTGTTTTTTACAAAAAAATTAATCCCCATTGGCGAATCTTTTCTAATCGCTAGAAGTTTATGGAAAATCCTGGCGAAATACAATTTTTTTAAAACCACTAAAATATTTTCATTGGTGATTAAAATTCTATTTTCAAACCAATAAAATATTTCCATTGGCGAATTAAACCTATCTTCAAACCAAAAAAAATAATTTTGTTGGTGATTAAATTTTTTTTCAAACTAAAAAATAAAATTCATTGGCTAATTAAACATAATATCATCGTGGTAATAAACCCGACGAGTTGGATTTTGGCGATGAGCAATAGAAGAACTTAAGTGGCAGAAATATGCACGTGCATAAAGTTTGTTTTAAAAGAGGGACCACCTAGGAAGAACGTAGCACCAAGGCTTAAAAAATAAAAACTTAAGAACATTTT
>VDFB02270651.1:778657419-778709576 GCA_007258455.2 Sequoia sempervirens
GGAATAAAATTCAGAATGGAAAAGAGAGTGGAAAATAATAATTTGATTAAACTCTTGCAAAGTTCAGGTTAATGACTAATGCTTTTGTTCATGGTTATGATGGGAAATATTTTGAATAGTCATCCTAGAATAAAGGATTTTACTATGATTTTGAGAGCACCTTCTATACATCACGTTGTCTTAGATCAAATAAATGAAGCAAACAATTGTGAAAGAGCCAACAATTTTGAATTTGAAACAATGGTGTCTTATGTATAGAATCCCCCTATTATTTGCTCCTATAATAAGGTATAGCAATTTAGAATTTGAAACAATGGTATATGAACAACTATTTAGCCTATCTGTTATGCTACAACAATTAACTATAGGCTAGAACATATCCATTTCAGTATAAAATAGCAGGTGCAATTCACCTTAAACTCTGTTGTGGTAATTGGTTTGTAAGGAAGTTTTCACTCCATGAACATTCTTTGTGCACATCAGTATGTTGTTTATTATCTTGATCTCCTTTGTGATTAAAAAAAAATAGTGAAGTTCATTGCATAACTCATGACCATTTTGTAGTGCTATGATCCAATGCTCTTTTACTTCTTACTCCCTATGTTCTCAATCACCATGTGCAAATGACTTAAAGGACATATCTTTGTCACCATTTGACAGTAACTTTCATTATTTTTGGAAAGTTTGTTATGATTCAATCACTATTTGACAGTTTTATTCCTTTCTCGGTCCTATAGGACAGAGGAAAATTCACAGTTTGCAACTCTCTAACAGTAAATAGATACAATAAAGATATTTTAAATTTTAGAAGTGGATTTTTTTTAATTGCTAAACCTATTTATTAGTTTTATAACTTAAAATTATTTAAGCTATTTGAACAGCTAAACTTCATATTATAATTCTTTAAACTACAATAGAATCAAGTACTTAAAATGATTACAGAGAAGTTGAATGAAAATTAATAAATTACTATTGATTTAGCTTTTCCTTTTGCATGTTTACAGGGTTATTTCTTCTAGCATTTGTTAGGCCTATTTTGGATTCTATCGAAACAGCAAAGGCATTTCCACATCCAGGTCTAAATGAGTTGATGACCCATCCTTCTATGATGAAGTTTGCAAGATACACCCAAGAATAGATCTAAAAGTATCATATTTTTAACTTTCAAATCTTTGAGAACGTTGCAGATTTGATTTGATTTTCGTACAGTTGGACAGATCTAAAAAAATGTTGCTTGAAAATGATGTAAATGAAAATGTTATTTGTTCAAAATAATCTAAGGGTGTTATTTTTCACTTGCAATTTTTTTTTTTGTCTACCATAAGATAACCGTCAAAATTATTATTTTGTTAATCATAATATTTCATTGTATATTTGTATTGTGTTAGCTTGTATTGGATAGTTAATGGTTAATTTTTTTTTAAAAAACAAAATTCAGCATAATATGATTTTCATGTACTTCTTTTCATCACTTGTAAATCTAATTTTTTGTTACTTGTTGTGATCATAAAAAATAGAGACAATTTTAGCCCTTGTGAAATATTTTCATGCATGTTTGAGATCTCTACAAGGTGATGAAAAAGGCCCTAGGGTTTGGTAGGGTTTTGAGTATCCTTATTGTTTTGATGGTAATGTTGTCACTAAGTTCTCTCCTTGCCCAAATATAGTCACCTGAGAAACTACCATGATGCTCTTGATTTTAAATTACTTTGTTCTCCCTACCTTCTCACTATGGGTCTGATTCTTCAACTCTACCAACTGCCCTTCCATCTCAGTATCTTTTCATGCTCTTGCATCTATTTTCTTATGAATTTATTCTTATGACTCTGAAAGCTATCAATAGGTCTATTATGACTGTTAGGTCTTTGAGGGTATATGATTTTCTACTAAAAACTCTTAGATTATCATAATTTTGATGACAGTTCTCCAAGGATGTTTGCTCACTGACTTAACTCTCTATATATTCTCCATTATGCATTAAAAATTAATGGTTTCTAGTTAAGTATTTATTGGTGTAACCATTACCATGTTTCTTGGGATTTTCATCCCTATAGGATAGTTTCCTTATAGATCTTAATGTAATTTAAAAGGTGCCCATAAATATTGTCAAGTTTCATAAGACTACTATGTCAAGGTAGTAGATGGTCATGACAAGTTTCATAATACTGTCATACCGCAAGAGCTAAGAAGACATAGTGTGGTGTAGCGGTAACATCCCACATTACCATGAGGGTCGAGCAATAAATGTGTAGTATGGTGGTAACTCAAATACTTCTCATGCATCCTCACAAGAGCTAAGAAGACATGGTGCGGTGTAGCGGTAACATCATGCATTACTGTGAAGGGCGAACAATAACAATGTGGTGTAGCAATAACATCCTATATTACCACGAAGGTTGAGCAATAACAATGTAGTGTAGTGAATGTAACATCCCATTTCACCACAAGGATCATGTCAAAATGGTGTGGTATCATGATTAAACTATAAAAAGAAATATCACATTTATTTGAGGCATTTTTTTGAAACAATTTGCTTGCCTTGTGTATATTGCTTCCACATTTTCATGTATGTCTAGCAGGGCACTTGTAACTACAACATATGACAAAAAAAAATCCCTATTGTTATGCTTTTATGAATTTCCCTTCATTATTACTAGATATCTAATGTAGTGCATATTATTATAGTGTAAGCCTATTTTTATATTGCTTCATTGAGCATCACCAATATTCTCCACAAGAACATTGTCCTTGTTTAAAATGATGGAAATGTTTCACATCTCTCAGAATAATTTCTCTTGCAACAATCTTGGAGATGAATTTAGATGTAGTGTGAAATTTAGAACATACTTGAAGGTTCTTAAAAACTCTAATAGTTGTACTAGGGGCCATGTTTAACAAACCAAATGCAATTGCTAACTTTTCACTATGGTGGAAAATAAATGATTCTTTTTTCTTCTATTCCACAACATTGAGTAAAAGTCTTGAATCTAGAAATACCCTACTTCCTTCATTTACCAAGCCAATTTCTCCAATTTTGCATAGATCTCCCATGTTTGTGGATGTCATATGTCTTCTACACAAAAAAGCATGTACCATTTTATTCCCTTCAATCCAACTACATGTAGGTATCTTTTTAATTCCTTTATCTTTCATCAATCTCCTTACTATTTGAACCTCACCACACCTTTCTACTTCTGCACATATGTTTTAAATAAGAACATAAGTTGCAGCATTTTTTAGGATCTAACTAAAAAAGAAGTGTTGCTGGAATAATCAACCTATATTCATATATGATCCACAGGAACCAAAGGTTTAACTGGCATCTCAGTAATAATGTTTAGGGTATTCTCAAGATAGCCAACATGGGCACGAAGGTCAACCATGCACACCTAATGATCAACTATATATGTAATGCAATAAGGGTTACTGATGTGTGAAGTATGTGCAACTCTCATCCACTAAACATGCATGATTGCATGCATCTAGAACACAAATAAAACTTACAATGTTGGTGTTCCAGAGTGCTTCATTAATTCAAATATTTTGAGAGCTTCCTTGCAAAATCCATTTTGTGCACATTTTTTAATCATATCATTCCATGAGATGAGATGACATCTCTTTGAGGCATTCTGTCAAACAATTCATTTTGTACTACAATTTGGTGTCAAATCTCTGGTAGTTATGGTTAGTTTCATTGCATTCAAATTTTGAATTTTGGGAAATTGATGGAGGAGTAAACACATACCCCCTATGTCATACAACATCACTCAAACAAAGTGAAATGAACAAAGAATGCATCAAAATGGATTTAAAATTTGCAACATAAACACTTGAATGTTCATTCATAATCTCCTACAAACATCACAATAACTTCTCCACGTTAAAAATACAAATGGTGCAGCCTCATGGGATGATAATAACAGTCTCAAAACTGATATAAAACTGATGTACAACAGTAAATTAATTAAAAGACAACAACAAAGTTCATTCCTTCAAATCTTCTACCAAAAACTGTGAAACAAGATCATCAAACACTTATAAACTTCAATACAAAATTTGCAACAACTCAATCATGGATTCTTAAATCCATTTGCTCCTATACCTTCACTTCCAAACCTATAACAACATGTATACTAGACTAATTTATCCTTCCCTCAACTCTCACCAAACTTCACCTGCAAAACTCAAGAAGTTCTTATTGAAACTTCAATAAATTTGCAATGCAACTAGATGAGCCCATTGGCTTCACAATACAACTCCCTAAACTGATATGGGTATGATCTTAGACATGCAACAATGGTGAATTACTACACCATATGGCTTATACAAACCTTCACCAAGCTCTCCCATCTTCACCTCCCCCAAACTAGCTCCCAACAATGAAAACCCATCTCATAAAAATGCAATGTCATGAAATGAAATTACATTTCATTTGCTCAAATTAGCCTCCCTCAAAAACATCCAGCCAAAAAAAATTAAAATGCATTAAATTCCATTTAGAATATGCATTAAATCTCCAAAAAGCATTTTCAAAATTCATTCCTCTATATACATGTCAAAACTGACAGTCCAACTAGTCTTCCCACTCCTCACAAATAGGCCCTGAATTAGAAAAATCTTTAAAACACAACTTGGGAGCCCCAAATTTGAATCCCTATCTCTAGGAGCAATTAATGAGTTGTCATGAAGCATTGACTCCCAAAAACCCGCACCAAGTTTTCCAATTTTGAATTTCAAACTCCAAAATTACCTCCTAAACTTTCTCACTCCAAAAATGCAACATTTAAATAAAGACCAAGTATTTAATAAAGTATTTTGGCCTCAACATTGCAATTTGTTTACCTATTACATAATTAAACCAAACCTTAGGAAATTAAAAATTAAATTCTTTCTTTTTGGTTGGTGAAAATAGCCCTTTAACCATGGATGCTCCCGCATCAGACACCCATGGTAGAAATAAATGTTTCTCGAGTTGCACTCAAAAACATTTGTAGACCCTATGTTTGTCTTGGATCCACCTCTCTTCTTTGTTCACCAATTTCTACAACTTCACAACATTATCCCCTTTCATCTTTATTTCTTTACCCTCTATTTCTAGTTTACTTTCTCCCACTCTTTCTACCATGTCTTCTTCATAAAATTTCATTGTTTCAACGCCTTCTATAAGACACATCGCTGCAATCTGATTTCTTTTACTCAAAACAGCATTAGTACCATTATCAAGAGACTCATTTTCCATTTTTCCTAACAAGGAATCATAGTCACAAATCAAAACATCATCTCCACTATTCCCTAACCAAGATTTATCAGAAAAATCTTCATTTACCTTCACTTTACACTCCCCCAATTTAACTTCATCAAATTGATCTACTGCTACAATAAAATCCTCTATTTCTAAATTCTTATTGTCATCAAAGCAAATATCAAATTCTAATTTTACCTCACCTTTACCTCAACCTTCATCTCACCTAAGATTAACTCATCCCACTCTCTTTCAACTGCTATAATCCGCATCAATAAATCATCTCCTTCACTTTCTTCTATACCCTCCAAAGGACACTCTTTTGTTGCAATCTTGGCAGTCTCATCCTCCATGTCTTCCAATAGACATCCCTCTTTAGGTTCATCAATCTCTTCATACTCATACTCTTCTCCTTCCTCAGTGTCACATACATGACACTCTACTACTTCTTTCTTTCCTGCAATCAAAACATCATTAGAATAATAAAAATTACCACCTACTCCCTCCCTCATTTCTTGTTTTCTCATTTCAATCTCTATTTCCAATTCATTCACTTGCTATTGAAACTCTATCATTCCAACTATTATTCTTTTTTGTATCTTCTCTCTAATTTCCTCTAATCTAGGAATCCACAAAAATTGTTTAATGACAAAATTACTTTCCATCTTCCTCTTTTCCATTTCAAGGCCTCTCAAAGCCTCAACAACAAAACTTTTCAAAACCCTTAGGTTCTTCACATGTAAACTGCCTCACATTCAGAGATTTGTTTACAAAATATTCACTCTCAAGTCCTGGTGCAAACTACCTCACATTTGGAGCTTTTCCTGCACACTCAGGAACACCCTCTCTGATACAAGATCAGTCTTTCAAATCTTCTACCAAAAACTATGAAACAAGATCATCAAACACTTACAAACTTCAATACAAATTCTGTAACAAATCAATCATGGATTCTTAAATCCATTTGCTGCTATAACTTCACTTCCAAACCTATAAAAACATGCATACCAGACTAATTTATCCTTCCCTCAACTCTCACCAAACTTCACTTGCAAAACTCAAGAATTTTTTATTGAAACTTCAATAAATTTGTAATGCAACTAGATGAGCCCATTGGCTTCACAATACAACTCCCCAAACTGATATGGGTATGATCTTAGACCTAAAAAAATGGTGAATTACCACACCATATGGCTTCTACAAACCTTCACCAAGCTCTCCCATCTTCACCTCCCCTAAACTAGCTCCCAACAATGAAAACCCATCTCATAAAAATGCAATGTTATGAAATGAAATTACATTTCATTTGCTCAATTTAGCCTCCCTCAAAAAAATCCCACCAAAAAAAAAAAGGAATTAAATTCTATTTAGAATATGCATTAAATCTCCAAAAATCATTTTCAAAATTCATTCCTCCATATGCCAAAACTAACAATCCAACTAGTCTTCCCACTCCTCACAAATAGGCCGTGAATTAGAAAAATCTTTAAAACACAACTTGGGAGCCCCAAATTTGAATCCCTATCTCTAGGAGCAATTAATGAGTTGTTATAAAGCATTGAATCCCAAAAACCCATGCCAAGTTTTCCAATTTTGAATTTCAAACTCCAAAATTACCTCCTACACTATCTCTCACTCCAAAAATGCAACATTTAAATAAAGACCAATTATTTAATAAAGTATTTTGGCCTCAAAATTGTAGTTTATTTACCTATTACATAATTAAACCAAACCTTAGGAAATTAAAAATTAAATGCTTTCTTTTTGGTTGGTAAGGATAGCACTTTGACCATGGATGCTCCTGCATCAGAAATTATATATAGTAAATAGATTGATGGTTGTTTGGATAGTGAAATTAGGTCTCTTAGAAATTAACTAAAATATCTAGAAGGATTATTTTAATTAAAGAGAATTTTGTGGTAATTTTTGTAAAAATCATTAATGTAATGATTTTACTGTGCAACTAGTTTGTTATTTTCATTCAAGATACAAGTCATCAAAGTCAAGCACATACCAAGAAGATGGTACTCTACTTCAAACCCTCAACCTCACTTAGTTTAGTCTGCTTACATGGGGATATTAAGGAAGCTGGTAAAAAATTAATATATATCATTTTTAGTTTGTGAAGGAGAATCTTGTGAGATTCAATATGGTAGTGGATCAATATCTGGTTTCTTAAGTAAATATGATGTCATAGTTGCGAAACTTGTTGTGAAACATCAGGTTAGTAATTTTTGGATGTTAAGGCTTCCCAATTGGATATCAAAGATCTTTTCTCATCAACTTAATTTGGAATTTATGTATAAATGGATTCTTTAATGGTGTAGGTCTTTACTGAGACAACACATGAACCAAGGTTGACATTTTTGTTATCCAAGTCTGATGGAATTCTTGGGATTGTTTCAAGGAAATTTTTGTTGATAATGTTGTTCCAGTTTCGTTAGTGTTGATAGCCTTCATTCTATAATATATCAACTTCATTCTATAATCTGAGTGTATCACCTTTCTTAAATTTTGAACAAGGTTCTAAAATCAAAGGTTCAATATGCATATTTCATGCCTATGTTGAACACTCTATTTAAGGCATTTGTTAACAAGGCTACAGTTTTTTAAATGGTTTATCTTTCTGTTGTGTTTGGACTTTCTTTTGTAAACTTGCAATATACAATGCACTTTTATTCTTTCTGAATTGAGACTAATATTAATTTTGTTGGTTGTATTGAGGCACTTCATTCATGGCACGGAAAAGGAAGCACCCTATTACTCATATCCAATGGCATGTTGCATATAAAGCATGAAATGTTCTAGTTGGGTTATTGTTGACTGTGTTGAAGGAGAGAGCTTCATATATGGAACACGATCAACACTCTCCTTGGATTCTACACATTACAGCTTTCTCCAGGAGTATTTCCCACATTATAGAAGTTTTAAGAGATGAAAAGGGCATGCGCTTGTTGTTGATGTCGAAAGTTGGAAAGGTAGCAGTGCTTTGTGGGAAACTTGGTTTATGGGGGACCTATTGCACTAAACTAAGTGACCTCTAGATTTTAAAGAAGTTGGCTTCTTCTGTAATGGGGGTTTGAAAGGGAAAAGGAAATAGATATATAAAAATAAAGTCTAATCTAAGGTGATGTGCCAAGACTTTAATAATAGGCACGATAAATCATAGATCTAAGGGCCCGATTAGCAATCTGTGATGTCCTTGAAAGGAAAAAACTAAAGATTCAAGTATAAGCAATTCATTCACTGACATAAAATAACATTGCACACATTTCTACTGACAAGAAGAATTATAAGACAAGATATAGACCATCAAACTTGCATTCAATTTATAGAAGTTCTCAAATGAATTATCCAAAAAATAGCAGCACAGTTTAAAGTTAATCAAATATCATAAGAAGAATAGAAAGGCCAAATCAATTGGCATAGTTTGTGATTCTTTGCAATACATAAAAGCAATAAGAAAGGCCTAGTGTCTTTCCTAAAATTTGTATTCTTTTCTAGAAAATATGGAACCCTCCTCTGAAATAGAGAGGAGTATATATAGCTGAAAATCCCACCACCCTGGCAAGCAATAATAGAAAAGAATTGAAAATCCTTGGAAATGATGCAGAATCAAAAACTCCCCTAGCCGTTGTAACAAAAATGATTCCAACCCAAGCATTTGGTTGTTCCATGCTCAAGTGCATCCTCTGCAAATGATGGTGGTGGTCCCGACGAGTTCAAGCAAGCAAGTGTCATCACCCTATCAAAAAGCTATGGCACGCGGTAGCCTGTCACGGTCTTTGTCTTGCTCCATCCATCGCCTAAAATAAATACCTGCTGAAGAGACACGTAGCAGTTTTGCATAGCACGTGTGAGTCTTTCCCTTTCGCCATTGAAAGATTGCACAAAGGAGACATGTGTCTCCTACCTTATCCATGGTACCAACCGTGGGGCCTACAAAATATATATAAAGACAAAGCCACGTGGCATGCAGGCGGAGGGAAGTGTTTGTAAATTGTGTGCAATGATGACACGTGGCAGCATAGCGGGACCATTTGGAATGCGAAGGGAAGAAATCCTTCGGGGAGTACGGAGTAGACACGTGGCAGAGGTAATAGAATTTGGAAAAAAGGGGCGAAGGATTTACATGCGATGAGCCGGTCGATACTTAACCAAAAATACCCGAAGGGAGCATATTGAATAATTATTCACAACTTTTAGTGACTACTAGGGGCATTTCCTCGGCATTTCACTTGAGGAACAAAGAACCCCAAAATTTCTTTGGCTTGAAAACCAAAGCACTATCCATTGGGTAGCAGAGTCAGAGCTTTGAAAGGACCGCCTGCAAAGGTGGCCGATCTTCCTTGGATGGTCTTGCTATGTTGTGCAAATTCTCCTATGCCCCACCCAAGTCATGTGCTTCCTTATAAGGTAGTGTCTTGGGTAAACTGGCCCCTGCCTCACAATGGAAAAGTAGCCACACAAGGGAATGAATAACCCCCTTAATGTCCATTGTGGAGGGAGGATGGCTAAATCCTTGGAAAGCATTTGGGTCCTGTTCCTTCTCCTCTATTCTTTCTGCAATTTGCTCGGCTGTGGCAACAGATCCATCCTCAAGAAATGGAGATAGCAAACCCATCTCACTCAGCTTGGAGAAATTCTCCCGCAAACTTTCCATTGTTTGGTTCAGAGTAGTCATGACCGCTTTAGTTTGCTAGAAGGTTGAGTGGCAATGAATAAATTTGTTTGTTGTCTAGGCGGAAACATCCCGATCTTTAATCATTGCCTTGGCTAGGTCTTCATCAGAGACCAAATATAGCTTGGTGAGCAGACTCTTCTCTTTCGAAACCCTTTCCGAGATAAACCGTGGGAATTGCTCAATTGTACCATGAACCTCCTGGCTTAGTTTTGTTGCCTTGCTAATGAACTGAAGCATGGGCTACAGTGTTAGGAAATTTTTTTTAACCTTCTCCAAATAAGAAACATACAACTGTCGAACCAATGGAATAAGGTCCAGCTACGCATAGGAGGTCAAGATAGAACTCTTTAAAGAGGTGATCTCCACATCTTTTGAGTTAATGACTTTAGCCAATTCCACACCTTTTCTCTTTGTGGATGCTAGTTTCTCCCCAGAGCTGCTCATTTCTTTATGCTAGTTCTCCTCAGCTCGAGAGTGGTTCACCAATTCTTTGTCAAGAGAGGACTTTGTCTCCTGAAGTTCTTTTTCTAATTAGACCTTTTGGCCCTCAAATTTGGCATCATTATCCTGCAGCCTTTTCTCATACTGAGCCCATTGATGCCCCAGTACCTCATCCTTTTGTGCCATCGCTAGATCATATTCAATGCACCGTCGTTTAAACTCCTTGTTCTTTAGCTATAGATTTTACTCTGCCAGAGTCAATTGGCTTTGGTATTCCTGATTCTTGGCATGCAGCTCGCTAATTACAGCGGGGTCAATGGTTTGAACCTTTGCAAGCTCCCCTTGAATTCTATTCTTCTCCTCCTCTATTGTCAGTACCCTCTCTATCAAGTGCACAACATCTGCTTCTAGGGATTTCTCTCATTTCTCCCAAAAACCAGCTTTTTTCTTCAATGATTTAAGTTGCTTATCCTTTTTCTTTAGCTAGCAGCCAGTTTTAAGGAAGTCAGAGGTGACCACCCATTGCGTTTCCTCCGTGAGCTCAACCTTATCCTACAGAGGAGCCACCTTCATGTCAATCCCTATGACATACACCTCGTAATCCTTTGGATGCATTTACCCTTATTGCTTGGTCACCGTCGGGTACACGATTGCAAATTTTAGTGTTTGTTGAGTCTCATCATAGAGAGTTTGCATGTTTGGTTCTGTCAGCCTACTATCACCTTTGGCCCTATGCTTTTGAATTCTATTGGTGCATGCTTCCCTTTTGGCATAAATTTTTGTAATGAAATGGGTTGGTGACGAGACTAGCCCACCTACAAAAGGAGCACCAAGAGGTAGGGCATATGGATAGGTAAGTTTAATAGGCCTGGACGTTTTCCTCTTTTGGAGAGATGATTTGCGGGGAGAATGGAGGCACATTCCAAAGCTTGGTTTAAGAACCAGTAGAAGGGATTATCATTTTCCAAGGTTCTATTAGCGAACCAGTGGAAGGACTCATGGGTTGCAATAGTGAAGGAGTTGTCACTGTGGAGTCTGCTTGCTGTGAGAGAAGGGGAGGACCTACGGTGATAGTAATAGTAGGTGTTCCAGAGGTGGGTAAGCTTTCAGAGAGTGAGGCAAGGAAAGACTGAGCGACAACAGTTGGTGTAAGGGTTCAGGGAGGAGTAAAGGCGAATGGATTTTCCTATGAGAACTGGGAGAAACCTCTCACAATCATTGGATCAAAAGTGGGAAATGAAGAGCCAACACTCATGGTGGGGGTCGCTACGGAGATTGTGGAGGATACTAAGGAATGAGAGGAAAGAGAAGAAGGAGCGAATATTACCTGTTAACTGGTCGATGGCAGCTCCTTGCTCGTTACTGGCTCCTCATCTTGTTCGGGCTCCTGGCTAGCTACGAGCACCTGACTTGCAGCAGGTTCTTGTGAACTCTCTCTGACAATGGTTTCCATGCGTTGTTGTTTTGTAGGAGGGGTTTCTTTGACCTCCGCAGTCATTACCAGCTGTTGCTATAATATTCTTGTTGCTTTAGCAGCCCAAGTGAGTGTTTGTGAGGCCCTTGACACATTGAACTGTACATTTGAAGCCATGTAGGAGGGCCATCCTGTAGAGCTTTTCTCTTGCGAAGTAGAGGACGTTGAGGTCCTCACTTCTTCTTCTTGTACTTCCTTGGATCCACCCTCTAGATTGTCACCTTTACTAGCACTTGAGTCAGAGGTTGTATGTTCATCGTCCCAGTATTTTTCAAACATTGCATCATCTTTTAAGCTCCCAAAAGGGGCTTCGAGATGTCATGTTTCCTGGCATGAGTCAATTCCTCCTCATGTCACAATTTGTTGTACATGGTGCACCCCATCTCAAGATTCTCCTTACCCTCTGCCACAATGTAGTAGAACTTATTCAATGACTCCCTATTATCCTATGTCAGAATACGCACCAGTTCAACAAAAATTTCATCCTTGTCCTCCCACGGGTTGTGCCTCCTTTCCCAATAGGGTTGAGGGGTGTGAGTGACTCTCATGTGTGGTTGTGGTAAATCATTGAAAGGATTGTACTCCCATTTGTCACATATCAAAACCAACCCTAAATGAGCCAGCTTATCCTACAATAGCTGGTGTGACTATTTTTTTACCAGGGCCACCATTTTGAAACTCTTTGGGCAGGTGAAGAATCCTCTCCTCTTGACACTTTCCTTGTTGGAGAAGGTATAATCAATGATGCACACCTGTTGATACATTTCAAGTGCCAACACTTTGTTTGTGATGCAAGTCGAGAGTCAGAAAGGTTCCTCAGTGAAACCTCAGATCTGGAGGATCATGAAATCCATGCCGAAGAACTAGTCACAATTAGGAACAAAGTTTTGCATATATCCTATTTGATCTGTGTTGAGTTAGACCATGTCAGCCCCTCCCTGTAAATCTTAAAAAATTGGAGTTAGAAAGTAATCCAAAAATATATAGTATTCATATGTAGCGAAGAGGAGAAGTGTCCATGTGGATATTGGCTTCCTTCTATGCTTTTCATCAAAAATAGATAATTCCACATATCTACTAAAGAAATCAGGGTTCTAATGTAGAAAAATATGGGTCATGAAAGAGAGGAACCAGAAATTCCCTTCTACTGGGAAATTCTCTATTTGCCTTATCATTTCCCCCATGAGAAACTCTATGAAATCATACTAGAAGAAATTATGTTGTTTGTAGAATTGGAAACCCAACCCTAATTGAAAGGCGTGCACCATCTCATCTAATTCCAAGCCACAAACAAATGCTAGCATTGAAAAGGCATCCTTTAGGTCATCAACAAATGAACTGTGTGGCACTAGGATACTTGGAAGCTTCTGGCCTGGTATTCCCTTCTTACCAATCTCTTTAATTAAAAACTTTGGAGCTTTCCTCATTTCATGCCATGTGTTTTCTCCTTGCGTAGGAGTGAATGCCTCAATTTTCTCCTTTTTGGTGGTTGGTTCAGGAATACATAGCATATGCTAGATAGCCTGCGGGCTGATATTAACCAATAAAGTTCGACCCTCAATGTTGTGGGTGCTCGGGTTGTAACGTTCAATGGTCGTATCAACCAAATCTGGGAAATAGTGCACTAATGGGACCATGTACTATGAGAGCCCACTGTACCATACCTTTGTTGTAGTTGACATTTGTTTCTTGGCCACCTTCATCCTCGTACAGGCCCCTTACCTCAAAAACTTGGTATTTTTTGTGAGGTATGGGTCATGAATGTTGTCCCATTCCTCCTGGACCCAAGCCTAGTTCCTGTAACTCTTGGGCTTTTCTAGTTCTAATGTATTTTCCCATTTTGGCTTGTCTGGTATATCAAGTGTGGCGTATGAGTTATCTTCAAAAATGTTGATAGCATGTGATGTCTATAGGGCCATAAGCAAAGGTTGCGCTTCTGCCTCCTGAACCTCTTATTGCAAACTCTCTTCCATTTTCTCCTTAGATGAAAGATTTTGCAAGGCTTGAATTCTTTGCAACTTTTCTCAGCTCTATAGATGCTAGAAACCCTTCTTTACCTGGCTCAACATATTTCAAAAATAATTTTAAGCATTAGAATTTTTGCATGTGATACTTAGCTATCTTTTCTCAAGGTGGTAGAAGAAAGTGGTATTTTTGCATTTAATTCGGCATGTACCGCCAACCCTTTAGCTCATGTGAAAATGAGTTGCTTTCCATTTTGAAGTGACAATAATTCATAATTTCATTTGGCAACTGTGTGATACGAGGTGATTTCCTTGGAACTTGGTCCAATGAGTTTGCTTTTAGCTTGGTATTCATATGTGTTGGCAATTAATATCCTAAATGGAATGATTAAGCCAAAGCAAACAATTAGCGCCTAAAAAAATATGAATCTTTCCTTGGGTTCCAGGAAATTCCTATGAAGTGACACCATAGCTTCTAGACCGTGCAGCCCATCGTCGATGAACGCCGCCATTTTAAGCTAATTAATTAGATTTCATTAACTCTACATGCATTAAACTGTACTTAGCAGACATAACTGGTTAGGAAATGTGAGCAAGCCTAGGCATGCTTTTCAAGTTGGCACTTGGTTATCATCACATTTTTGAGAAGCCAATTACCATGCCTTTCCTCCTTTTTTCTATAAATAGGCATCTAAGCAGAAGTGAAATCATACTTATAAAATTTTAGTAATAGGTTATTGGCTTAGTATTCAGCTTTGGTACTAGCGTAGTATTCTCATAAGCGAGGCTTTTAGGCAGCTTTCAGTAGTTAGCAAATAGTAGCAATGCGTCAACATCATGAACACTCCCATTAGGCTAGTGTCACATAAATCCCAGATTGCCTTCCTCAGTGAGATTTCTACCAGGCGTCTGAAAAGAATGACGAAGAACAAGCACTCCCTAGCTCTGATAGCCATGAAGTGGGTTTTAGGTCAGGACTATCTGGAGTATGAGGACAAGTATCAGGTCAATACCAACATTTGCTCACACTTCATTGCATCTATGTTGGATATTAGCATTCCCCAACCATTGGCATTAAAGTTGGTTAAAGAAAATTTCTCTTAGAAGTACCTAAATGGTCTTGGTGAGGTTGTCGCCAATGCTGCATATGGGTTAGGCTTGCCTACGACAAGCAACCTCAGGTGCTATATTGAAGAAGCAGTAGTCATCCCATGGTTGTTGTTCCTCAGTGGATTCCACCTCCAAACACATGATGAGCACCAGCAGAGGGCTACCTGAGCCTTGCACTTCCTCTTCCGCATCTACAACTTAGTGCCATTCTATGACATTGACTAGTACACCGACTTCAAGAACCTAGTGTTCCCTCTGTCAATGGTCATTGTTCCTGTTGATGTCACTTCTACAGTTGATGGTGTGCCTACTAACGAAGATGTGATGGACGCTGCGATTGATGTGTCCATAACTGTTGCACATGTCATTGGATGAAATGCCTCCTAAACCTCTTGTTTTTTTTCTTTTAAGAATATGCTACTTGTCGTCTAGTTTTTGTATATATATGCCTAAAAAAGGCCATACATATAGCATATATGAAAAGGAAACCACATATAATCATATACTTTTTGAATTATGGCTCTCAAGCCATTTTGACATGTAAATATGAAAGCGTATATATAATGAAAATAACTTTATAAAATCTTGGGCTCCTTTCATTTTGGTATTTTGTAATAACATTTCTTTCCTTTCAGCATACTTGTTTGATTTCTTTTTATGCATGTGGGTACCATTTCTTTGTCTATTCTGCTAAGAATTTTTTACTGCCCTGCTTACTGCAATAATGGGTTACTTCTCCACCAAAGCATGAACTAAATTTTAAAAAGACCAGCCAATTGAACAAAAGGGAAAGAAAAAAAAATGTTATTAACATATTTACATCAATAAAATTTGCCACTCAATGGAACAACTTAAGATGAATCTCGTTGACCAGAATTCCCAATGCCTCATGTTCCATGTTTTCCAATTCAAACGAATTATGCTCTTTGCACTTAATGATTTTAAATGCGCCCTCCCAAAAGCTATCAAATTTCTTGTGCTGACCTGGCTTAGCAGCCCTTTCATTAAATTTTGGCACGAAGTCTCCACACTTTAGGCCTTGGTTAGACGCATTCTTGTCAAACCATCGCTTAACCACCTGTTGGCGGTTTTTCATGGCTATTAGGGACTTCTCCATTTTTTCCAACACTTCTACTAATTAATTTGGCCAACTGAACCTCCATGGCACCATTCTGCTCTATCTCGAGGGATTTCAACAATTGAAGTACTGGAATCTCCATGGATATAGGCAATAATGCCTGTTTTCCATACACCAGGTCATAAGGCAAAGTCTTAAGGACTTTCTTAGGAGTTATGCAGTCTTCCCAAAGTGTTTCTTAGAGGTTTTTATGCCATTCTTTTTGGTGCTCTAAACCAATCCTTTTGAGGAGTCGAACCAGGTTCTTATTCGTCAACTCAACTAGGTCGTTCCCCTATGGGTAGTTATTTGATGATGTCTTAAGGAATATGCCATTCGTTAGTGCAAAATGACATAACTTTGCAACTAGGAAATCTCTAGAATTATTGGAAATGATAGTCTTCAGAGGGTCGAACCTTGTTACTAGCTCTTCAATAAAATCCACTATCTCTTCCTATGTTGCTTTGTTAAGCGGAGAGACTTTTGTCCACCTAGTGAAGTAATCTTTCACCATTAGAATCCACTTGTGTCTAGTGCTGGAAGCAGGATTGATCATCCTGATGAAGTCCAGGCCCCATTGTGTGAATGGCTCATCCACCACTATAGGCTTTAGAGGCATTATAGAATTCTTTCTTCTCCCTATAAAGAAATAGCATTCCTTACAATATTTCACCAAGGAGTGTGAGTCATTGAAGAGTGTTAGCCAAAAGTAACCTACACATGATATTGATGGTGGTGGTCTTAGCAGAGAAGTGTCTGCTCGCAGCACTATTGTGGAAAGTGTCGAGGATTCTCTTTGCTTTCCCTGTAGTAACACATCGAAGGAGGATTCTGTTGAAGTTCCTTTTAAAAAGGATCCCTTTGATTAACACATATCCGCAATTTTGCAATCAATAGTATCTCCTCTTTTGGGAGGAAAGACCTAGTGGATACTTCCCTGTTTGCATGAATCTTACTCTATCTATAAGCTAGTAGTTTCCAGACTCCAGCTCATTCATTAGAACAAGCTCCAGTCACTCTTCTTCAGCGGGCACTTCTTCGTCATGCGCCATGTATTTGCATAGTCCTCTTCTGTGAATGATTTTGGTGGGTTTGACCTCGATGTCATATTCAAAGATCTTGGTGATCCAATTGGCTCTTTTTTCTGTGATTTCTCCCTCCATGATGTATTCGTGCACACTATCCATTGCACGACATAGACAATCACTTTATTGCAGGAAATTAGATGGAAAAACTTCTTAAGTCCTTTTACTATTGCAAATGCCTGCCTTTCGATGAAATTATAATTTGTCTCGTATTCCTTCAAGGTCCGGGAGTAGAATGCGATTGGATGTTCTCCCTTTCCTTCATTATCCTTTTGAGTTAAGATAGTAGCAATGCTTGACTTTCTACTGAATACATACATTATGAAATCCTTAGATAAGTCTGGATTAACTAGTATAGGAGCTGAGGAAATAGCATCCTTAACTTTCTCAAAGGCTTCTTTAGCTTCCTTTGTCCACTTAAATGCTTGATCCTATTTTAGCATCAAAGTGATTGTCTTGATTATTGTTGCAAAGTCAGAAATAAATTTTCTAACAAAATTTACCTTGCCCAGGAAGGACTAAATGCCTTTCTTGTTAACCAAAAGGGAAAGCTCCTTGATGGCTTTCACATGCTCGAGATCAATTGAAACTCCCTCTTTAGACACCACGTGTCCTAATAGCTTGCCTTGTGGCACTCCGAATACACCTTTTTTTGGATTCAGGGAAACCCCGAACTCCTGACATTTTTGAAAAACTATTTCTAAGTGATCAAAATGATCATCCTTAGACTTAGAGAACATAGTAAGATCATCCAAATAAATTAGGATAATCTTATTGATCAACTCGCTGAAAGTGATGTCCATTGCCCATTGAAAGGTTGCCCCTACATTGGATAAACCAAAAGGAATTTTAGCATATGCAAATGTCCCCCAATTTGTAGTGAATGTAGTTTTTTGTTGATCCTCCTCTTTAACCTAGATCTAATTATAACTGAAGAAACCATCAAGCAAGGAAAGCATTTCCGATCCTGCCATTGTTTGCAGGATTGACTCCATAGAAGGCAATGGATAATGATCCTTCAAGGATTCTTTGTTCAGGTCTTGGAAGTCCACACACAAGCAGATAACTCCATTCTTCTTTCAGATTGGGACCAGATTAGATACCCACATGCTATGCTTTATTGAGAATATAATCCATGACTTGATTAGCTTTGTTAGCTCATGTGCCATTAGCACTTCAATTTTGGGTTTTACCAACCTCTGCTTTTGTCAGACTGGTTTCACACCTTCTTCCAACTCTATAGTGTGTTGGATAATGTCAGGATCGTATCCCTTCAGATCCTCATAGGACTAGGCCACTACTCCTTCATATTTTGCAAAGAAATTGATTAGTCTTTCTTTGTCATGATGTGGGATGTCTTTCCCAACTTGAAGCTTCCTCTCGTCTACGACATGAAGGTTTGTGTAGTCACTTTTGTCTACCACAAACTTCCTCTTGTAATTTCTTGCATCGTCACAATCAAAAAGGTTTTCAAGAGTGACTAATCCCTTGGGAAGCTTGTTAGATTTGAGTTGAATGATTTGTCCTTAGTAGGCCTCAGCAACCTTTGGTTGGAGCTAATTGGTGAATTCTCCTGACAGCTGGATGAACGAGGAAATGTGTTCATTACTTTCAAACACTTGCCATCTTTGATCATTATCAGGAATCACTAGTCAAACTATCACCCGTACAGAGTGTTTGTTATGCATGAGGTTGAAGGCAGGATCAAACTGGGACCTAATTGCTACCATGTGTTCCATGTCACCATTTCGTTCTTGGGGAACTGTCTAGATGTTAAAGGTTTCAAAACTCTCAACTAGGTCCAGACTCAGTGCCGATAGGATCTCATGCGGACATTCTTTGCCATGGAAATTCCCCGGACTTGGTTGACTACCAGTTCAGAATCTTCAAACACCATTAATTGCTTGATGCCCATCCGCTCCACAAGGCTCAAACCCTGTACTAGTCCTTTTTATTCAACTTCATTGTTCAGACAAGTGAAATGGAAGTTGAAAGACCTTATTATTTTTTCATTTTGTGGGGATACCAAACATATCCCCACTCCTATGCCTACTTTGCATCTTGCTCCGTCGAAGTACAATGTCCATAGCTCAGAGGCTAGGCTACTTATAGGTTCCCTTGTGACCTTCAGAATCTCTTGCTCCTCATCATAAATGAAATATGTTCCTAGCCCAATGGCATGGTAATTTTGAAAAGAATCTATTTCTATGAACTCATTTAGAAGAGCCTCATCCTTTTCACTTCAGTTTCTAGTCACTTCCTCATCTTCCAACAATTTAGCACAATACATCTCATCTTTAGTGGTGGAGGTGTGGGTGGCTTCAAAGTTGATCATAGCTTCATCCGTGACATGTTGTGTATGCAGTGGTTTAGACAATAATTTCTACTTAGCTCCACACTTGGTTCAGACAATCAGGTGTGTCCAATCCAATGTAAATTTCCCCCTATTTTAGTAGTAAACTCCCGAGATAGGCAAAGATAGAACATAGGAGGCACATCAATGATGACAGTATCCTGAGGCACAGTGATGCTAGGACAGTTGAAGAGAGTTAAGGGAGGGTCATTAATGATCCCCACCATCTCAACCTTGTTCGTGTTGAGCGGCATAACTCCCTTCTTCATAGGTTCATAGCTAAGTCCCAAGGCTTTAGCTATTTGTTTGGGCATGACTGTGGTGATAGCACCTAAATCAATCATTGAATTGTGCAACAACTTATCACCCACAATAAGGGTTATGAAGAATGGTTTAGGCTTACCTTTAACTTCATTAGGGGGTTCCTTTGAACAATTCATGAGAACCTTGGCCTAAGGCCCTAGATCTATAGCCTTTTTCTTTGGGCATTGTTACGTCCGTTTAGCACTAGTATCTTCTTGGAGAGCTTTCTGAAGCAATGTTTTCTACTCTGAGATAGCTAGGATATCCCATAGGTACACATTAGTGAAGGATTTTTTTAGTTGCTCCACCACATTGAATGGTGGCGGATTCAAGGATTTCTAATCCTTAGTCTTTGTTATCACAATCTCCTTCTGCGTTTGAAAATGTGGTGCAACTGTAGTGATGCTAGGAGGTTGGTCAGAGGTGCTTCTATCTTGCGGTGTGACTGGTTCGCATGTGAAACTTCACTTAGAGTGAGTGTTATAATTGATCTGAACTTGTGGTGCCTTCGATGTAGAAGCATCATTTGCGAACACTGCCTCCTCTTCTTCCATCTATGAGAAGAGTACGTGATCAGGAGCGATATTTGACTCTTTTTCTAGGGACATCCCTTGCATTTGTGCAGTAAGGACTGCATTCTCCATTTGCAGAGAGGCATATACATAACCTCTATGGTCTGAAGTTGTGCCTTGGCTGCGTTGCTCCACCACCTTTTGTTATAAGTTGTCGTGCAGGCAGTTTTGGGGCATGTGTGCATCGCTGTAAGGGAAGCACCAAGGGTTATCATCGACGATATTGTTCTACCCTATGGTCAATTCTCTACTCAAGCTTGGTGAAGCGCCTGTCAGCGGAGTAGGTATTGGCACTATTTAATTTGTTGTCTGATGGATTAGTGCATGGGCCACGCTCGTACTGATTCTACTGATATGAAGACCATTCACCTTGATAATCTAGTAGGCAGGCTTTGGAGGCATTGATTGGTTCTGCTTGAGGGTAGTTGTGTCATTTTCCATAGTCTGCAACATTTCCTTGAGATCGTTGATTTCATCCTTAGAAGAGTCAGATGTGGAGGAAACATTTTGTGGCACCATCGCATATGTGTACATCGACTGCCTGGAGGTGCAGGCGCACTAGTCGATGCTACCTCCTGGGCGAGCATCGATATTTCAAGAAATATCGACATGGTGGGCTGAGGCAGAAAATTCCTACAATCTATCAAATGATTTTGCACCTTAACGATGACACTATAAGCATTTGACAAAGTAGCCCCTCCAAAAGACTTATCATCATGGAAATGTCAAGGTTGATATATTTTAAGTAGAATATGAACGCCAACTCTGGAGGCAAGCGGATAGCAACCTAGATCCTCTGCTAGTTTTTGTGGAATTGGGCATTGAAGTCTATCATAGCCTCCTGGGGGGCTCATTTTATGGTAGATAGCTGATAGTATAATGAGGAGTGATCCCCGTCATTTGAAAATATGTCATAGAACGGATCTCTAAGCTCGTCCTAGGTATGGATAGTGTTAGCTGGAAATGTTCAGTACCAATCCAATGCCTTGCCTTTGAAAGAAGCAACAAGGATCCTTAGCGCTACATTTTGAGCGGTGATCCCATGCACCAGACACACGTTAGCCACATCGTGTAGATGTTTTGTGGGTGTCTTTGAGCCATCTCCAGTAAACTTAGGTATAGCTTTCAAAGTTGAGACTGGGATAGCATCCCAGATAGCGGGTGCTACTAGCACTATGAGGGGACTTTCGGCATCCCATGCCACATAATTCCTATTGGAGCCTGCCAACGTGGTTAGCGGAACGGGTGGAGGAAGCGGAACTGTTACCAATTGATTTGTGGCATGCACTATTCCTAGTGGTGGTACTAGTAAACCAGGATTTTTTCGCGTTTGAGATCTAGTTACATGCAAATAGCTCATACACCCTTCTAAAGCACAAATTCATTTAAGCTCTGTCCCATTCGGCATGCTAGAAAAAGAACAATTGTTGATGCCAAAAATTGGAAAGGTAACAGTGCTTTGTGGGAAAGTCAGTTTATGGGGGACCTATTGCGCTAAACTGAGTGACCTTTGGATTTTAGAGAAGTCAACTTCTTTTGTAATGGGGGGTTTGAAAGGGAAAAGGAAACAGATATATAAAAATAAAGTCTAATCTAAGGTGATGTGCCAATAATTTAATAATAGGCACGATAAATCATAGATCTAAGGGTTTGATTAGCAATTTGTGATGTCCCAAAAAGGTAGAAACTAAAGATTGAAGTATAAACAATTCATTCATTGACATAAAATAACATTGGACACATTCCTACTGACAAGAAGAGTCATAAGACATGATCTAGACTAGAAAACTTGCATTCAATTTATAAAAGTTCTCAAATGAATTATCCAAACAATAGGAGCACAATTTAAAGTTAATCAAATATCATAAGAAGAACAAAAGGGCCGAAATAATTGGCATAGTCTGTGAGTCTTTGCAATACTTAAAAACAATAACAAAGGCCTAGTGTCTTTCCTAAAATCTGTATTATTTTCTAGAAAATTTGGAACCCCTCCTTTAAAACAAAGATGAGTATATATAGTTGAAAATCCCATCGCCCTGGCAAGCAGTAACAGAAAAGATTTGAGGATCCCTAGCAATGATGCAGAATCAAAAATTTCCCCAAACGTTGCAAAAAAAAAGATTCCAACCCACGCATCCAGTCATTCCAAGCTCAGGTGCATCCTCTGCAAATGATGGTGGTGGTCCCGACAAGGTCATGTAGGCAAGTTCCATCACCCTGTCAAAAAGCTATGGCACGCGACAGCTTGTTGCGGTCTTTGGCTCGCTCCATCCATCGCCTAAAAGAAATACCCATTGAAGAGACATGTGCGTGTGTTGCGCAGCCCGTGTGAGTCTTTCCCTTTTTCCATTGAAATCTTGTGTGAAGGAGACATGTGTCTCAGGTACATTATCCATGGTGCCGATTGTGGGGCCTATAAAATATATATAAAGACAAAGCCACATGGCATGTAGGTGGAGCCTGACTCAAAAGGGAAGAGAAGCATTTGTAAATTATGTACAGTGATGACACGTGGCAGCATAGCGAGGCCATTTGGAATGCAAAGGGAAGAAATCCTTCGGGGAGCGCAGAGCAGACACGTGGCAGAGGTAGTGGCATTTGGAAAAAAGGGGAAAAGAATTTACATGCAATGAACAGGCTGATACTTAACCAAAAATACCCGAAGGGAGCATGCTGAATAAGTATTCACAATTGCATTGAATGCTTCAAGCATGCATTTCTATCATTGCAGAAGTCTTTTGGAGAAGTTTCTTTCTTGCATTCATTTATCTGCAATATTGTAACTTAGATTTTTAGTAAAAATAACATTGTAATACTCTATTTGTAAGTTGTAACTAGAACACCTTTCTTTTATTAATAAAGTTCACCAATTTTTCCTTCTCAATGGCTATCTTATTATGTGTAATTGATGGTTGATGTGTATTTGTATGTTTTATGCTTAAATCCTCAAATATTCAGTCAATTAAAACGACTAAATATACTACTAATTGACATCAATTAATAATTAAACTGACTAAATATACTAACAATTGACAAAAATCAATGAACAATGAATAAATATGACTAGGCATATGACTAGTGAAATCAGTGAATAAAAATGACTCAATAAGTGACTAGTTAACAACAATCAATGACTAAATAAGTGACCAAATTACAACAATCGATGACTAAATCAACAACTAAATAAGTGACCAGTTAAATATAGCAATGAATAAAAATGACTAAATAAGTGACCAGATTACAACAATCAATGACTAAATATATCAATGGAAAAAAAGTAACTAAATAAGTGACCAGGTCACAACAATGAATGACTAAATCAATGACTAAATATACTACCAAATCGATCAATCAAAACAACCAATAAATGACTAAAAATGGTTTAGTCATCAACCTGTTCACATTATATATGACTGGCAATAAACTACTAATGGTCACACGACCAATTTTAGTCATTTATAAGCAATTTTTAGTAGTTTTTTCAGTAGTTTATTGTTTTTTTGTACTAGTGAATTAAGGATAAATTAATATAAATTTACAAGGCTATTTCATCAAATCAAGTCTAAGTTCTAAAGACTAGATTTTTGAGTGATCAATTACAAGAGCCAAGATTATTATCAAGAGTATTCAAGAGAGTATTTCTTCATCATTTATTGGAGCAATCAAGATCCAACCATTATGTTGAATTATGTGAATTCATGCATGTTTTTGGAGCTAACATTGTGATGTAGGTTTCATGATTCAATCAAGCACTCAAAGTATCATTTCAAGAAAAGATTCAAAGTCAAGATCCACATCCATTGAAGCCATTTCATGCAAGTTGCAGACCTCCATCATCAAAGGTTCATCCAAGGGTTTGGTGAGTTGTGACATTGGGTCGTTCATTCATCATCCCTTTCATGCTATTTCATTTTATTTCAAGGTTTAATTACCAAAATGGGACTTGACCAAGGAAAACCCCCATTCACCAAAAACAAACATTTTCCCCCTCTCTTTATGTGTTGCAGATTTGTAGATCTTGAAGAAAAGTTGAAGATCTCAAAGTGTTGAAATTACAAAGTTGTCACCAAAGTTGTCAATATATAAAACCAGTATCAAAAGTGAATCATCATACCACAATAGATACACATTAGGATCTGAATGAAATCTAGTAAAACCTAAAGATAGGAGGTAGGAATCTATGCTGGCATACCAAGCCCTAGGAGCTTGTTTGAGGCCATAGAGAGATTTCCTAAGTCTACAAACTAAGGATGAATCCTGAACAAACCATGGTGGTTGTTCCATGTAGATTTCCTCCTCAAGGTCTCCATGAAGAAATGCACTCTTCACATCCATTTGATGTATAACCCATCCATGTTACGGTTATAGCTAGTATGAGTCAAATTGAAGTCATCTTAGAAATCAATGTAAAGGTTTTTGTATAGTCAATGCTTGCAACCTATGAAAAACCTTTGCTAACCAACCATGCTTTGTACTTATCAACTGATCCATTTGCTGCAAATTTAGTTTTATATATCCATCTACATTTAACTATCTTCCTTCCATTAGGAAGTGAAGTCAAACCCCAAGTGTGATTTCTAATCAAGGAATCAGATTCCCCATCTATATTGATATCCCACTTAGGTATTCCTGATGCCTCTCTAAATGTATGTGGATCAAAAATTGAAGCAAAGAAGGGATGTTCTCCCCTAAATATTTACCTAAATCTATCTTTCATTTGTTAGATCATGTACCCTGGTATCTTCACTATGTAGAGTGGGCTCAAGTTTGGTGCAAAAATATCAACTTCCAATGCAATCCCTAAACTAGATAAAGATGAACCCTCATCATTGTCATAACTATGAGAATTGGAAGAAGAAGTTACTACACTAGGAATTTTTTGAGAGTGATATGAATCATTAATACTATAATCAGAATCTAGTGAGTCCATAATATATTAAGAAGTGTCAAGTATAATTTCAAGAGATGTTTCTTGAAACTTAACATTTATCTCTATAAACAACTCATGTGTGGTAGGGTGGAGTAGATGATATCCTTTTGTACACCATTTAGATATCCAACAAAGATGCAAGATTTAGATTATCGATCGATATCCTTATGTGATGTTCTTTCGGAATGAGTTCCTATAAGGAAGCTAAGGTAGTGGAATAAATTCCTACACTAATCTTGTGAGGAGAATAATGCAAAACTTTTATAGATCTTTAACAATTGCAAAAACTTAAACATAAATAAACATAGTTATCATGCATACCACGACATAGTGATTTACATGGGGAAAACCCTTTCGGGAGAAAAACACCACACTCCAAAAGTCACCCAATATATTATTCAAAAATCACAAAGATTACAATATACTTGCAGAGCAAGCTTCTCACAGGAGTGTCACCACCAAAGATCAGGAGACAACACGACCGCTATCAAACTCTCAAAATACATCATTGTCTCTCTACTATAGCCATAATACAATGCCCTAATAAAATAGAGTTACATTCTAGGGAAAGATAGGCCATCAAATTATCCACAATTAGACCTAATAATTAATAGTCTAGATTTACAATATATCATTTATTTAATGTATGTCATCCATTTTAATAGTTTTTTCTAAAAAAGTTAACAAGCTCACATTTTTCTCTTGAACACCACCCCATGCTACCATTGTATACATCTAGATTGGTGTAACTAGGATATATATATATATATCCTATCAACAATAACCTTTATATAATTTCAAGGTTGAGACACATTTTTTCAAAAAATCTCCCACTTGTTGAACACCTTGCAAGAGCAACGGGACGAAGTAAACATTGTATCTTAGTTGCTAGGGGCCAAAAGGCCCATAGTCTCTAAACACCATCTAAACTTCTCTATGCTCACAGGCTTAGTTAAAGAATCAACAACATTCATCAAAGTCTCTACTTTAACCAGCTTCACCCTACCATCTTTGACCATATCTTTAACAAAATGATAGTGTACATCAATGTGCTTGGTCATGGCATGAAATGTTGGGTTGGCTAGACATATCACACTCTGTCTATCACAATAAATTATCATTGCACCTTGTTTTATTTCAATATCTGAACATAGTCTCTAGTTAATCCAAATGGCTTCTTTACAAGCATGATTAGTTTCCATATACTCTTCTTTAGTAGTGGAAAAATTAACCACAACCTATCGCTTACTCATCCAAGTAATTTCACCACCAAATAAACTAAACACATAAGCACTGGTGGATTTCATGCTATCAACATCACCTGCCCAATTTGAATCCACATAACCATGAATATCAAGGGAAATTTTGTCTTCAGTCATATTACAATGACAAGATAAGGCGATACCTCGCAAATATCTAAAGACTCTTTTAACTACATCCCAATGAACTCTGCCAAGATTAGACATATATCTGGAAAGAACTCCCACTGCTTGGGAAATGTCTAGTCTAGTACAAACCATAGCATACATAAAACTTCAAACTACACTCTAGTAAGGCACTTTGCTCATGTATTCCATCTCTGATGGAGATGTTGGACAATTTTAAATAGATAACTTTTTTCCAACAAAAATAGGAAAACACAATGGTCTACAATCCTGCATATCAAACCTCTATGAAATTGAGTTGGCATACTTACTTTGTCCAAGCTATAGCTTTATGTTCACTCTATCTCTTTTAATTTCCATCCCAAGAATGTGTTTAGTTTCACTAAGATCTTTCATTTCAAATTTAGTAGCAAGTTGAGATTTTAGTTCTGAAATCATACCTTTCCCTTTGCCAATAAATAACATATCATCAACATATAATGCAATAAATAGGAAACGATCACCATCGGTTTTATAATAAACACAATGATTTGATTTAGAATGCTCAAATCCCAAACTCAACACATATGTATCAATTTTTGGTACCACATCCTAGGACTCTATTTTAAGCCATACAAATATTTCTTCAATTTGCAAACCAACTTACTTTTACCTTTCACCACACAATGCTTTGGTTGAGTCATATAAATATCCTCCTCCAAATCACCATGAAGGAAAGAATTTTTCAGATCCATTTTCTCAACCTCTAAATCATAAGTAGCATCAATAGCTAGAAAAAATCTAATGGATTTCATTTTTGTAACAGGAGAAAATATCTCACAATAATCAAAGCCATCAACTTGAGAGTAACCTTTCACAACCAACCTTGCTTTGTACTTCTCAATTTACCTCCATCTGAACCAATCTTTTTCTTGAACACCCATTTGCCACCAATTGATTTTTTTCCTTAAGGAAATGGTACAAGATCCCATATATCATTTTTTTTCAAATATGTCATTTCTTCATCCATAGCAATCTTCCAAGACTTTGCATCATCCATACCTAGTGCCTCTTCTACAGATCTGGTTCATCCATGTTAGTATTCAAAGCAAAAATACATCTCCAATCATCAGGTGAATACCTCTCAAGTGGTTGTCTATGTCTTATAGACCTGCAAACAAGATGAGTTGGAGGTTATTCCTCCTCTTCTGAAGATCCAAAGCTAGATGAGCTCTCCTCAACTTCATGTCTATCCTTGGGCCTTGATTCAACTTTCTCAAGAGTAGAAGGAAATTGAATTGAATCTTCCTATTTACTTTGTTCTAGTTGCAATGTAACAGAAGAAGGCTTAGTTTCTCTAAAAATGACACTTATACTATGCATTACCTATTGATGTGTTTTTATGCACTTCTCAGCACAGGTAATGCATAGGTGCATCACCTCTCTTAAAAGGTAATCTCCAACAACAAGTTGTTGAAAATCACCCCAAGGTCTCTTGGGTGTCAGGCCTTGACAGTGCTTGGAATTTCTCAATTGTTTGATGTGATTTGCTAGACTCACAAGGTGGACTTACGAATGTGTCACAAAGTGTAGGAGGTTGGATCTATAAATGGAGTTCTTAAGATGGAAAAGTGGTTGCTTAGTTGCTGCAGGTTCAAACAACAATCTTGAACTCCACTTTTATCATTGAATTTGGCTTTACAATGTGCAATGAACCTTAGCTTAGGTTACCACTTAAAAAAAATGAAAAAGGGTAGGGAAAGGGAGTTCTTGGACCTGAAACTATGAATGAACAATGATCATGGAGGCTACTAAAGTACACAGACTTCCTAAACTGGGTTTTGCTTGACCAAGAAAAGCCTATAGCTACACAAAACCAGTGCAATCTTCTAAGGACTATAGCTTTTCAGATTGCACACACACATCATGAACATGGAATTGAACTAAGTTGTAGCAATGAAGTAAAGAAACCCAGGCTAACTTTGCACAACAACTTGTCCTCAACAAGTGCTAAAAGTATGCACTGAAAGCTCATCAAATACCATAACAACAATATCCACCATCATAGCCATTCAAGAAACTAATAACTAAACCAACAGGGAAGTAAAACCATGTATACACAATGAGCAAACTCAAAAGAAACACCAATAAGTCATGCAATGCTACTTTCTATTGCTACAGCATTCTTTTACATAAGCTCTCCAACCCTTTACAAATGAGGTGGAGACCCCTATTTATAGTTTTCCAAAGCCCAAATGAATGGCGAGGATTGAGTTACATTGTGTGGCTCAGATTTGATTACACTAGGGTTTCACCTACCACCCATTATCTAGCAATTTAAAATACAATCGTTGTCTTTTCTCTATTTTTTCCTCTAGTGCCCAGGTGTTGTAGCAACTTTGTCCTCTTGCTGATTTCCCTTTTGCTATAGTAGAAACTAGTTGAAGGTTGCCTTCTATTTGATGGAATTTGCAACATTCTTCAATCAATCAAGTACACTTTGTTTGCAGATACGAGCATTGGGGAATGGATCAGATGATCTGATGAGACAACTCCTAATGGATGGTGATCATTTGACACAGAGTAGGGTAGCCCCTGCTTTCCAAAGTTTTAGAAAACAACCATTTGATTTACCTTGGGTATCATATTTCTTCATCACATAGCCACCTGCCTATCAGTTCGTTCAATGAATTAAACATTACTTGTATAAACATTCTTTAGTTGGTAACCCTCATCAGCCCTTGTACATGTTCATAGATGTTCATGCGAAAGTAGGCTCATGGATGAACCATTATGTGCAATCTCCCTCCTAAATCTTACCCCCCCTCAATAATCTCCTTGCATGAATGAATCCCTACACAAAACAATATATGAGATTAAGATCATGCAAATAAACCCCTCGTGGGTGATCATGTGGTACTCATGTGACCATGTGGTTACTACATATTCTCTCAAGCAACCAACGATAAGAAAGAGTAATACTTGAGAAGGGAAAATACGAATCACGAAATTTCAAGTCTAAGATCACTCCCTCCTATTTTCATGTAGTGTACATTAATATCTCAGAATGCCTCCCCTTAAAATTCAGACTCTGCTTTGATGGGACAATGGTCTTCTCTTGGACCCAACCTCCTGCACTATCGAGGGAATTCCTCCCCTTATGCTTGATTCTATATGGAGGACTTTTTAGTTGTGGCAGGTCCATTTTTAATCCCAAATCTCCTCTTTTCATTCCTGTAGACTATTAACTAATTAAAGAAGAATAACAAAAATGAGTTTAAATCATGATCTCCATTGTAAATTTCACCCTATCAATCCTACTAATTATCACACCCCAAGAGCTCATTAATGTGACAAAGATCCATTTAAAACATTTATCACCACAAGTAATTTATAATATCTTTATGAAAATGAATCCTCGATAGAACCACAAATGTCAAGATGTTGGGATGAGTTAAAGGATCACAATTTTCTCAATATCGATCATACCTCACCCCTTCGTGTGAAGTCTAGATTACTTCATGTGCTACTGCCATTTATCATTGAAAACTTAGTATCATCAATCAGGGACAAGCACCTTAGATACGCCTCATGAAGATGGTTGAGAAATGGGTAGAATGATGTGGAACTAAATGCTTGGGCCGCCGAAGTGAGAACATCGTAGAGAGGATGTCATTTTGAGGCAACCATTCATTCTATGGAACCCACAAGCAAAGATTTTCTCTCCCAGCCATCATAGAAATGACGTATCAACATCACTTCATTCATTGGTTTAAAATAGTGACATGGCACCTCGATTCATTTTATCATCTCAAAAGCTCGAGCATTCTCATGCCCCCATCGAACTATTTATCAGTGCCATCCTCCCAAGTCCATCGTATGGCCCATCCTTATCATTCGCCCTTTAGTCTATAAGACCACGCGGGAACATTGTCACTCTTGGAAAAGGTGATTCTGGGCCCTGCAATGTGGGAATCGACAAGGAGAATACCGTTAGGCAATGTCGGAGGTGGTAACAACTTCCACAACATGGCTTCCGCAAACACCTGGCGAAAGGACCTATTGAACATACCCTCACTCTTTTATTTTCTTAGCATGATAGAACCATTTCCAACCCATTCCATGGGTACACATTACATGAAAAACCACAAAGTTAGAGCATACGGGAGAAAAGACTTACAACGATCTGAACTAGAGTAGTGGTGTGGGCCTTTAGTCAGTGCATTCATACTCCATAATTTTGGGGACACGTATCAATTTTAAATGGTACTAGTGGGCGCATGACAATTCACAGGCTTCAACTATTGATTATTTTTCGTTCATGATGCGAATATCCTACCAACAATTACTTTGGTTCCTCCTTAGCTTACCAACTAGCAGACAGTTTATTTACATTAGAGTAGTTCGCTTCGTACGAATGCAGAGATCGGTGTGAAACCAATATACAAAATGCATATCATCCCTAAGGAGAGAGTTTACGGAAACCATAGTATTGAGGGCAGAAGATGGCGAAGCCTGATGCATATAAGTGAATTATCATTGGGGCTTGCACTAATACTACAAGACAACACTAGCTACGGTTTTAATCTCCAAGTTACAATGGGTGCATAATATGCAATAATTTGTTAATCAAGAACCTATTGCAACCACCACAAGAGAGACGTAATGAACTAATTAAAGAAAAATAACAAATATGAGTTTAAATCATAGCCTTCGTTGTAAATTTCACCCTACCAATCCTACTAATTATCACACCACAAGAGCTCATTAATGTGACAAAGATCCATTTAAAATGTTTATCACCACAAGGAATTTATAATATCTTTATGACAATGAATCCTTGATAGAACCGCAGATGTCAAAATGTTGGGATGAGTTAAAGGATCACGATTTTCTCAATATCGATCATCCCTCACCCCTTCGTGTGAAGTCTAGATTACTTCATGTGCTACTGCCATTTATCATTGAAAACTTAGTATCATCAATCAGGGGAAAGCACCTAAGATATGCCTCATGAAGATGGCTAAGAAATGGGTAGAACGATGCAGAACTAAAGGCTCTGGCCACCGAAGTGAGAACACTGTAGAGAGGACATCATTGTGAAGTGACCGTTCGTTCTATGGAACCCACAAGTAGATATTCCATCTCCCATCCATCATAGAAATGGTGTATCAACATCACTTCATTAATTGGTTTAAAACAGTGACATGGCACCTCGATTCGTTTTATCATCTCAAAAGCTCGAGCATTCACATGCCCCCATCAAACTATTTATCAATGCCATCCTCCCAAGTCCATATTTCCCATCCTTATTAGTCGCCCTTTAGTCTATAAGACCACGTCAGAACGTCGTCGCTCAAGGAAAATTTCATTGCAGGTCGGGTGATCCCACAATAGTGGTTTATAATTTTTGGCCAAACTGGACACTGAAATTATTATTTTAACTAAATCTTCACATTCGGGCACCTATAGCGGCTAAACCGTCAGGAATTTGAAGATGATGCAAACTAGAGTCTCGTCACATTTTGTTTGTAGATTCTAAAAATATTTTTTCAAAATTTTTGGAATTATATTGCACTTCTTTTTACATCTCCCACGAAAACTGGATTTTTTTAGAGAACAACATTTTTTAAAAGTGACACACACCATATAACGCATAACTTTTTTTCCATGAAGGATAAAATTCTATTTCTTTCAAATTTAGATTTGTAACTCTAATATATAGTGCTTCCACTTGGTTAGATATTTTTTTATTGAATATTCTTTCTTTAATCAAGTTTTGAAGTCAAACCAATTATAATTCAGACATAGCGCGACCATATAATGCGTAACTTTTTTTTGTATATATTGAAATTCAATTTTATTTTTTTGTTGGATCAAGGACTTCAATATATGGTGCACTCATATATTTTTTAAAACAATTTTGATAACCTACTATTTTTCCACATGTGTAGAACAGAGACCTTCAGTTTCGATGAAAAACTTATGTTTAATAAAACTAAAAAAACAAATACATAATAAAACCAAAACATATTAAAATTATATTCATTGGATAGTTCATTCTGAGGACTACCTGATTCCAATTGGGTTTGTGAATATTCCTCCATTTTCATCCTCAACTTGAGCTCCAAAGTGCCAAAGTTTAGATCTTTTATGTCTCAAGGGGGATGAGAAATAAGGGGGGTTCGTACGAACCCCTAGGGGTTCGCTCGAACCCTAGTTCAAGCAAACCATCCTTCCAAAAGGTATTTTGTTGAATTTTTTGGTGATAAAGAATTAAAAGGGTTCACTCGAACCAGTAGGTTCGTACGAACCCCTAAAATCAATTTTTTTGCCATGCATTTGTTTTTGGTGAGTTTTCCTTCCTCACTTGAATTGTAAACCACTATTGTGGCTTCACCTGGCCCTGCAATGTGGGAATCTGCGAGGAGAATGTCGTTCGGTGACGTCGGAGGTGGTAACAACTTTTGCAACATGGCTTCTGCAAACACCCGATGGAAGGCTCTATTGAACATACCCTCACTCTTTTATTTCCTTTGCATGATAGACCCATTTCCCACCCGTTCCATGGGTACACATTACGTGAAAGACCAGAGTTAGAGCATATGGGAGAAAATACTTACCGTGATCTTAACTAGAGTAGTGACATAGGCCTTCAGTTAGTGCATTCATACTCCATAATGTTGGGGCCGCATATCAAGTTTAAACGATACTAGCAAGCGCATGACAATTCACAAGCTTTAACTATTGATTATGTTTTGTTCGTGATGAGAATATCCTACCAAGAGTTACTTTGGTTCTTCCTTAGCTTACCAACTAGCACGTAGTTTATTTACATTAGATTGGTTCCCTCCGTACGAATCCAGAGATTGATGTGAAACCGATATATGAAATGCATATCATCCCTGAGGAGAGAGTTTATGGAAACCATAGTATCGGGGGTAGAAGATAGTGAAGCCTGGTGCATATAAGTGAATTGTCACTGGGGCCTGTACTAATACTACAAGAAAGCACTAGCCGTGGTTTTAATCTCCAAATTATAGTGGGCGCGTAATATGCAATAATCTATTAATCAAGAACCTATTGTAGCCAACACAAGAGAGACGTAATGAATGATGTCATCTAAGCGGCGAAACATGATGTTGGTTTTTCAAGTGCTTTCTCCATCCAGGAATGTGCGGGAGCGATTATGCGGGTGGTGCTACTCAGGAGGCCAATAGGAGGAGGCCATTATGGCAACAGAATTTTGGTGACTACCACCTGGTCTACAGAGTCAGCAAGCTTAGGCTCTTTTGAATGAAACAAAGTGATACCGCTGGTATGCTCATTTTCTTAGCATCTAGCTTGCATCCACTCCCCGCGTTAGCCTCAAATCTACAAGCGAATGATAGCCCAAAGTCCAACTATCATAATCATATCTTGAGTATTAGAATCATACTTGCACCTACAACCCCCGTTCCTCCACATTCATGGCCCACAATTTTCTTTAAAATGTCCTACTAATGTTACTCTTGTTTCCCTTAATCATCTATGATAAGCATTACGCTCTAAGCACAACAGATATTTGGATAGGATGAGGTCGAGTGGGGCAGTAGGCATAAAGTCACCGTAATTGCATTATAAGTGTCAGGCTCCACACAAAGGATTGATGTTGGGCCAAAGGGTGTGGGATGCTGCGAATGGAGTGCCCTTAGTGCATCAGCTAATGATGGATGGAAGCCTGCATGACATTCCCCGCTTGCGCCAGAGCAGTTGAAACCTGCCATATGAATGTTTGTGGGTGAAAAGCATGGAAAACAATGAGAGTGAGGCTAGACTCCATAAGGACTACAACTGTCGGGTAAGTGCATGCAAGAGGCTGTATTGTGAAATTTGTAGTGATGACAGAGTTTGAAAGGCAGAATCCCACTTGTGATTCCCCGACGGGCCAGAGATGATATCGTTCATCGTGAATGAGTTTTTCCAACCTTACAAAGGAAGTCCCATGATACTATGCCCCTACGTGATCTTCATAGATTACTTACCACACCATTTCGCTAGCTAAAGGCCAATCACACTCCTCAACAAGAACCCATTTTATGCTTTGGGAAGGGATGGGGGAGACGAACTATTAATCTTGTAGGATATTTTGGTGCCAATACTACACGCTGCCCACTTCCATTACCTTTTGTCCAATTTCACATCCTCTTCTCAACGATCTCCCCCACACTATCAATAATTGCTTCCTCCTCTCCTCTTTGTGGCACAGTACAAGGGAGTCCTTCAAAGCACTGATAAGACTGTCAAGGTACAACACATAGGTGGCAGCCTGTGGAATGCTTCCACAAGAATTTCATCCAACAAACGTCCTAAGGGACCGTAGAATCCACAACGTTGGTTTTCATTTTGACCAAAAGGGAGGCCAATGTCGTATGATGTTTTGATGGCTGAAATGGTTCGTCCCTTACTTATTCGTTGTTACATCCAAATCATCCCTTGTCCTTGGCATGTGACCATACTCCATTTAAGACTTGAAGATTAACAATATGAGGTTATTTGAGTGGCATTGTGCTTTTATTAGTCTCCCCTCTTTATTTTTCTGCCTAACGCTTTCATGGGATGGCTCTAAATCAATTCATGATCATATTGATTAGCCTCTTCAAATCTATCCAAAACCCATCGCTCATGGAAAAGTAAAACATCCTAGTTGTGGAAAGGTCGCTTAGGGGGAACTTGAAAATTTTATTAAGAATATCATTTGGGAGCAATCAGGTTAATGCACATGAGCGGGACACATGGGTTGCTAGAAGGTGACGCATGATGGACGTCAAAGAAACGGCATGGAAAACACGAAAACCCACATAGCGAGCCCTACCTAGTTAGCCATCGTTTAAGGGAATGCAGGTAATGCGTGCGGATGGAAACTAGCGGGTGGACGTTCAAAGGATGTCATTGAGGAAATGATAGAAGACTAGCTGAGGCCCGCAGTAAGGAAACAACACTGGTGGGTCACCAGCCCGCATGGCAGGGATGCAACAATGGTTTGTTGTTGTAAACGGCGTCGGGGTGACAACCTCCTGCAAATGGTAGCCCGTGAGGGTGGAACCATCGGTGAATGCAGACTAAATATAACCTAGCCATTAGGTGATGGAGGACGAGCGAGCCAAATGTGTGCAAAGATCTGCAAATTTTTGGACCTAAGAACTTTTGAAGCAACAAGGTTGGTTGGTTTTGTGGCAAAGACAAAGACGGGCGGACCAATTGTGGAGCCCACCATGTGGGCGAATGTCAAGGTAGGCCATTGAGAAACAGCAAAGTGAGAACAGAGTCATTCCCATGGCAACCCATGAGAGTGAGTTCATGGAACACGAGGGACACAGCGGAAAACATGGGTGCGGGGTTCGCACATTGGGTGGACGTCGAAACTTGGTCGTAAGAAAACAACAAAATGCGAAGGAAAATGACAAGAAGAGACTCGCGAATGCGGGTCCATAGAGGACAACTGACGCTGGAGCAAAGAGCAAGGGGAAACCCGCAAGATTGAGCCCACAAGGGAAAATAACTTTGTTAAACTCAACCAGGTGAATTGGGCCAACATAAAATGGATCGTTCTTAAACTTAGGGCCGACTTAGGCTAGGAAACAGGGGCATGCAACACAAGACAAGGGAAAAATAGCCTATCTCAAGCAAAAAAGGGAGTCCCCATTTTCAGTAGGGCGTGTGTGCAAAACATGCACAACAAATGGTGACTCACTGGGGAAATTCTCCAGAGCATTTCAATGACAAACTAGAATCACGAACCCAGAATCTCTGGTTCTAAACTCCACACCAAAGCAAATAAACTTGATGCTCAACCAAAGGATCAAAACCACTAGTCAACCCAACCTTCAGTAAGCTGAAAATCCAAGTGTGTGCATATGTGTTAATTCCCATCTTTCAGTTGCTACAGGAACCTAAGCTCCATCAAGTTAAGCTACATAGTTTATTCTAACTCCAAAAGCATCATGTACATTGCCTTGTTTCCAGTCAGGCGTTCATAGCCCTAATGAGGTTATCATTGTGATTCTCCCAAACATTGCTCTACTATCGGTCAGGCGTCCATAGCCCCAGTAGAGTTGTTTGTATCTTCTTGAAAGGTTGAATTTTCTTTCTCTTTTGATTTTCTATGTTTTTCTTCTTTTCTTTTGTATCTTTCCTTTTGTTTTTTTCCTTTTGATTCTTTTACTTCAACCCACAAGCAATGAAGCTCGCACTCAGGGTTGAGAATCATAGTGGAGCTGAAGAAAAATTTTAAATTTTTCACTTAACTAGACTTCACAAAGGGACCCACAACGACCTGGAGATCCTTAAAGTGTGTAAAGATATAGGATTTTAGAATGCATTAGAAAAAGATTAAACCAATGACTTATCCTCTTTGAATCAAACATCCAGGCCACTTGACACTAACAAAAGATCCTCACCATCCACTCTAAAAGCTTGATTATATTTTGAAAAAGAAATACATAGAACAACCCCAGGCAATAAGAATGGTTGTTGTGTGTATGAATATGCCAACTAAAAGTAGGGGAACCCCAGGAAAAGTAGCAACTGAGAGGAAGCAAAACAGAAAGAAAATGCCTAAACTAACAAAAGCGGGAAAGCGAAAGAAAATAAAAAGGAAACTAAGCTAAATCAAACCAACTAACCAAAAAAAAGTAGGAAAGCGAGACTATATACATGACACCTACACTACTTAAAATGAACTATATACAAAGATATTTATAGAGCATTATGTTCAGGCAAGGCAAACTGACATTCATGTTTGTTGGATTTTGCAAGGAATGCACAAGCAAATGGGTAATAGTTACAGTTCTTAACCATGCAAATTCATCCTTATATTCATAAAAATAGAGTTTAACATAGCAGCTGCATTCAAATTCAATTGCATCATCAGGAAAAATCAGCAATTGAGGAGGTTCATTAAATTCATGGTTAATCCATAAACATGTTCATCTCCCCTCATTCCCATAATCAAAATGAAACATGTAGTTGTGAGTATGCAAAGGAGTAAGGAAAGATAGAACCTGGAAGTCATCACATGGAAGTGGCAGGATTTGACAATCAAGAGTGAGTACTGCATCATCGATTGTTGCATCAGCAGCCTCAAGTGGGTGGAGGATGCAACACTTCAGGAATTAAGCTTGAATAAGGCTAGGAGAATGGGACAGTAGGCACCTCTTCTGAGTCTGGTGTGGAATCCACAACCTCTGTTGGTTGTTCTTCGAGGAAGTACACCTCATCTCGTTGATCATCTACAAACTTGGTATCTGCTTGGTTTTTGTCCTCAAATGGTAGCATGTTGTCACATTTGCTTTCCTAGGTTTCAACCTTATTCTTGTGGTGTTCAATGTCATGGGACGATGACATCCATGGATCTATCCTATTGCAGCTCTCTAGATGTGAAGGAGGATCAGAAATGATCAAAGCAGTAGGACCCCCAGTTATATCTTACAATTGACCAAGTATGCCATGCCTATTGGCAGCTATCTCAGCACCTCTGCCTTTCTCGTCTTCTTATTGTTGTTCATGGATCTCCTCATGATGCTCACTTGTCTCCTCTTGTTCACTATTGCTATAGATGGAGAAGGAACCCCTCTCCCACTCTGGAGGATCTAGCACTTCGTCGTTTAGAGGCTCTATCACTCCCATCTTCTAAAATGTATTCATTCTTAGCATGGGTATACATCTAAAGTGTAGCTCCAAATGGAATGAAGACTTCAATTGATTGCACCTCCCCAAGGGGACCGAAATCCCATGCATTGTTTCTCTCCAAGGATTCCCCATAAAGCCTGTCATCCATGGCATATGGATGCTCTTCAATACAGAAAGACTCTTGATGCTCTAAGGACAGCGTTCCTATTTGGTCTATTTCATCGTTCGGAGGATAAGGGCTGTGCCATTCTTCCATTTTCATTGTCTCAAAATCCTCATAAGGGTTGCCCTCAACTAGGTTATCACTTGGTTGTAGCTCTTGATCCTCTAGTTCAATCCTTCAAGCAGTTGCAGGAGGTGGTGTACTTGATTGCCTTGCTTGTTCTTTGACTTGTTTGATGGCCTCTTGGTGTAACTCACATGTAAACTCAGAATGTGATGAATCATGGAGTATGCACCAATTAGGTAGCAGCAGCACCTCCAAATCCACTTAGTATCTTAGCTCAAACCAGTCCTTTGCTAACCTTGACACTAGCTCGTTATATCTATTCACCATCGGGCCCTTGTCATCTCTTGAGAAGGAAGTCTGGTTGTGGATAGCCACAACATATGATTGTTCCCACTCCTCCAAATCTTCATTTTCGGATGCTTGATCATTGTTGTTCATGAAGGAGAGGTATTCTAATCTAATTTCACTTATCTCTTTGTCATTACTCTTTGTTGTCCCAAGGCTGTCAACCTCTTCTTCCTCCTGATTTCTTGTATATTCATGAGTTGTCCTAGTATATGTTGTTGCAAACTTTGTTGATTCATTAGCAACTGCCAATGGCTCCTCTTCTGGAGTAGAGGAATCCTCTTGGCTAATAAAGGAAATGATTTCTAATTCCCTTTTGACTTAATTTCCATCAAAGCTTTATGTTCTCCTATGGGAATCAACTTCTTCATGTTGGTTTTGATCCTTTATGTCTATTGTCCCAACACTAGTTTGTGTCAAATTCCTTGGTTCATCTTCAACTTGTTGTCCTCCAAATGTTGACAACTCTTCTACCTCATGGGATGACTCGTCCTCATTGAAAGTTGGTTGCTCCAACTTTTCAAGCTACCCTTGACTTGAGTGATGACGCTTGTGCATGATGAGCAAGTGAATTCAGAGTGAGGTGCATTATGAAATCTGCACTAGCTTGGAATTAGTACTTCCTCCAATCTTCGTTTGTCTTTGTTGCCCAAACATTCTTGGATTAGATCCTTGAATTCCTTAGTTGTCATGGTTGTTAATTCTTCTTCCAGGTCCGCAAGGGCTAAAGGTTGATAAATTTCCCAAAAGAGCATTTCTCCTTGCAAGACTCTTTCAATTCTGCTCAAGAAGGTTAGACATCCCAATTCATTGTGTCAATGGGTGCAATGGATCTGACACTCATCTACCAATGCAAATTGCTGCAATGGTCTCCTCAATCTTCTATTCAAATATGCATGTAGCTGAGTGATATTGATTTGTACATGCTGCTCCATTTCAACTCGGCTCTTATTTTCCTTTAGAATTTTTTGATCTTTAGTTTCAGCATTAAAAGAGATCTCCTATCTCAGATTTATCCTTGAAGGTTCCTTTCTCAACTTCCAACTTTCAACTTTGTAGCCTTAGCATGTTAGCCCTCCTTCTAGCCCCAGTTTTGTTGATGTTTTTTTTATGCACTTCTCAACACAGGTAATGCATAGGTGCATCACCTCTCATGAAAGGTAATCTCCAACAAGAAGTTGTTGAAAATCACCCCAAGGTCTCTCGCGTGTCAAGCCTTGATAGTGCTTACAATTTCTCAGTTGTTTGATGTGATTTGCTAGAATCACAAGGCAGACTTATGGATGAGTCACAAGGCATCAAAAGTTGGATCTATAAATGGAGTTCTTAAGATGGAAAATTGGTTGCTTGGTTGCTGCAAGTTCGAACAACAATCTTGAACTCCACTTTTATCATTGGATTTGGCTTTACAATGTGCAATGAACCTTAGCTTAGGTTACCGCTTAAACTATGAATGAACAGTGATCATGGAGGCTACTACAGTAGAAAAACTTCCTAAACTAGGTTTTTCTTGACCAAGAGAAGCCTACAGCTACACAAAACCAATGCAATCTTCTAAGGACTACATATTTTCAAATTGCACACACACATCATAAACATGCAATTGAACTAAGTTGCAGCAATAAAGTAAAGAAGCCTAGGATAACTTTGCATAGTAGCTTGTCCTCATAACAAGTGCCAAAAGTATGGAATGAAAGCTCATCAAATACCATAACAACAATATCCACCATCATAGCCATTCAAGAAACTAATAACTAAACCAACAGGGAAGTAGAACCATGTATACATAATGAGCAAACTCAAAAGAAACACCCATAAGTCATGCAATGTTTCTTTCTATTGCTACAAAATTCCTTTACATCAGCTCTCCAACCCTTTACAAATGAGGGGGAGATCCCTATTTATAGTTTTCCAAAGCCCAAATAAATAGCTAGGATTGAATTACATTGTGTGGCTCAAATTTGATTACACTAGGGTTTCACCTACCCCCCATTATCTAGCAATTTAAAATACAATCCTTGTCTTTTCTCTATTTTTTCCTCTAGTGCCCAGGTGCTATAGCAGCTTTGTCCTCTTACTGATTTCCATTTTGTTGTACCAGAAACTATTTGAAGGTTTCCTTTTGTTTGATGGACTTTATAGTATTCTTTAATCAATCAAGTACACTTTGTTTGCAAATACGAGCATTGGGGAATGGATCAGATGATTTGATGAGACAGCTCCTAACAGATCGTGATAGTTTGATGTAGAGCAGGGTAGCCCCTGCTTTCCAGATTTTCATAAAACAACCATATGATTTCCATTGGGTATCGACTACCTTCATCACACAACCACCTTCTTGTCAGTTCGTTCAACGAATTAATCATTGCTTGTATAAACATTCTTTAGTTGGTAGCCCTCGTCAGCCCTTGTACACATTCATAGATGGTCATGCGAAAGCAGGCTCATGGATGAACCATTATGTGCAATATCCCTCCTGAAGCTAACCACCCCTCGATAATCTCCTTGCATGAATAAATCCCTGCACAAAACAGTAGATGAGATTAAGATCATGCAAATAAACCCCTCGTGGGTGATTATGTGGTACTCGCATGACCATGTGGTTACTGCATATTCTCTCAAGCAACCAACAATAAGCAAGAGTAATACTTGAGAAGGGAAAATATGAATCACAACATTTTAGGTCTAAGATCACTCCCTCCTATTTTCATCTAGTGCACATTAATATCTCAGAATGCCTCCCCTTAAAATTCAGACTCTACTTTGATGGGACAATGGTCTTCCCTTGGGCCCAACCTCCCGCACTGTCGAGGGAATTCCTTCCCTAATGCTTGATTTCGTATGGAGACATTTTCAGCTGTGGTAGGTCCATTTGTAGTCCCAAATCTCCTCTTTTCATTCCTATAGAATATTAACTAATTAAAGAAGAATAACAAATATGAGTTTAAATCATGGCCTCCGTTGTAAATTTCACCCTATCAATCATGCTAATTATCATACCCCAAGAGCTCATTAATGTGACAAAGATCCATTTAAAATGTTTATCACCACAAGGAATTTATAATATCTTTATGACAATGAATCCTTGATAGAACCGCAGATGTCAGGATGTTGGGATGAGTTAAAGGATCACGATTTTCTCAATATCGATCATCCCTCACCCCTTCGTGTGAAGTCTAGATTACTTCATGTGCTACTGACATTTATCATTGAGAACTTAGTATCATCAATCAGGGGAAAGCACCTAAGATACACCTCATGAAGATGGTTGAGAAATGGGTAGAATGATGTGGAACTAAATGCTAGGGCTGCCGAAGTGAGAACGTTGTAGAGAGGACGTCATTGTGAAGCGACCATTCATTCTGCGGAACTCGCAAGCAGAGATTTTGTCTCCCAGCCATGATAGAAATGACGTATCAACATCACTTCATTCATTGGTTTAAAACAGCGACATGGCACCTCGATTCGTTTTATCATCTCAAAAGCTCGAGCATTCTCGTGCCCCCATCAAACTATGTATCAGTTCCATCCTCCCAGGTCCATCATATGGCCCATCATTATCAATCGCCCTTTAGTCTATAAGACCATGCAAGAATGTCATCACTCATGGAAAAGGTGATTGCAGGCCCTGCAATGCGGGAATCGACAAGGAGAATACCATTAGGCAATGTCGGAGGTGGTAACAACTTTCGTAGTTCATGGCTTCCGCAAACACTCGGCGGAAGGACCTATTGAATGTACCCTCACTCTTTTATTTTCTTTGCATGATAGAACCATTTCCCACCCATTCCATGGGTACACATTACGTGAAAGACCAGAGTTAGAGCATATAGGAGAAAAGACTTACGGCGATCTGAACTAGAGTAGTGACACGGGCCTTTAGTTAGTGCATTCATACTCCATAATTTTGGGGGCATGTATCAAGTTTAAATGGTACTAGCAGGCGCATGACAATTCACAGGCTTCAACTATTGATTATTTTTAGTTCATGATGAGAATATCCTACCAAGAGTTAATTTGGTTCTTCCTTAGCTTACCAACTAGCAGGGAGTTTATTTACATTAGAGTTGTTCCCTTCGTATGAATGCAGAGATCAGTGTGAAACCAATATACAAAATGCATATCATCCCTGAGGAGAGAGTTTATGGAAACCACAGTATCGGGGGTAGAATATGGAAAATCCTGGTACATATAAGTGAATCGTCATTGGGGCCTACACTAATACTACAAGACATCACTAGCCATAGTTTTAATCTCCAAGTTACAATGGGCACATAATATGCAATAATCTATTAATAAAGAACCTATTGTAGCCACCACAAGAGAGATGTAATGAATGATGTCATTTAAGTGGCGAAACATGATGTGGGTTCTGCAAGTAATTTCTCCATCTAGGAATACGGGGGTGTGATTGTGCAGGTGGCGCTACGTGGGAGATCGATAGGAGGCCGTTATGGCAACAAAATTTTGGCGGCTACCACCTGGTCTACAGAGTCCGCAAGCTTAGGTTCTTTTGAATGAAACAAAGCGATACAACTAGTATGCTCATTTGCTTAGCATCTAGCTCGCATCCACTCCCCGCGTTAGTCTCAAATCTACAGGTGAATGATAGACCAGAGTCCAACTATCATAATCGTATCTTGAGTAGCAGAATCGGACTTGTACCTATGACCCCCATTCCTCCACATTCGTAGCCAACGATTTTCTTTAAAACGTCCTACCAATGTTACTCTATTTTCCCTTAATCATCTATGATAAGTGTTACGCTCTAAGCACAAAAGATATTCGGATAGGATGAGGTCGAGTGGGGAAGTCGGCATAAAGTCACTATAATGGCATTATAACCATCAAGCTTTGCACGAAGGATTCTTGTTGGGCCAAAGGGTGCAAGATGTTGCGAATGGAGTGCCCTTAGTGCATCAGCCAATGATGGACGAAATCCCGCATGGCATTCCCCGCCTGCACCAAAGTAGTCAAAACCCATCATATGGATGTTCGTGGGTGAAAAGCATGGAAAACAGCAAGAGTGAGGCCAAACTCTGTAAGGAATACAGCCGTCAAGTAAGTGCATGCGGGAGGCTGTATTGCGAAAGCCATAGTGACAACAGCATTTGAAAGGCAGAATCCTGCTTGTGATTCCCCGACGGGCCAGAGATGATACTGTCTGTCACGAATGAGCTTTTCCAACCTTATGGCGGTAGTCCCATGATACTATTCCCCCTGCACCGCTTCGCTAGCTAAAGTTTGATCACACTCCTCAACAGGAACCCATTTTATGCTTTGGGAAGGCACGGGGGAGATAGACTATTAACCTTATAGGATCTTTTGGTGCCAGTACTACACACTGCCCGCTTCCATTACCTTTTGTCCAATCGCCCATCCTCTTCCCTGTAATCTCTCCCCATGCTATCAATAATTGCTTCCTCCTCTCCTCTTTGTGACATAGTACAAGGGAGTCCTTGAAAGCACCGACAAGACTGTCAGGGTACAACACACAGGTGGCGACTTACAAAACACTGCCACGAGAATGTCGTTCAAAAAACGTCCTAAGGGACCATGGGATCCACAACATTGGTTTCCATTTTAACCAAAAGGGAGGCCAATGTCGTATGATGTTTTGATGGCCGAAATGGTTAGTCTCTTACTTATTCATTGTTACATCCAAATCATCCCATGTCCCTGGCATGCGATCATACTCCATTTAAGACTTGAAGATTAACAATATGAGGTTATTTGAGCGGCATTGTGCTTTTATTAGCCTCCCCTCTTTATTTTTCAGCCTAACACTTTCATGGGATGGCTCTAAATCAATTCATGATCATATTGATCCGCCTCTTCAAATCTATCCAAAAACCATCGCTCATGGAAAAGTAAAACGTGCTAGTTGTGGAAAGGTTGCTTAGGGGAACCTAAAAATGTTATTAAGAATATCATTTTGGAGCAAACAGGTTAATGCACACAAGCGGGGCACATGGGGTGTCGAAAGGTGACGCATGATGGACACCAAAAAAATGGCATGGCAGCCCTGCCTAGTTATCCGTTGTTTAAGGGAATGCGAGTAATGTGTGTGGATGGCAACTGGTGAGTAGACGTTCAAAGGATGTTGTTGAGGAAATGACAAAAGACTAGCTGAGGCCCGCGATAAGGAAACGACACTGGTGGGTTGCAGGCCCACATGCCAAGGAGGCAGTAATGGTTTGTTTTTGTAAATGGCGTCAGGGCGATGGCCTCCCATAAATGGCAGCCCATGAGGGTGGAACTGTCAACGAGTGTGGACTGAATATAGATTAGTCATTAGGCGATGGAGGTCGAGCGGGCCAATTGTGTGCAAAGATCCACAAATGTTTGGACCTAGGAACTTTTGAAGCAATGAGGTAGGTTGGTTTTGCAGCAAAGGCAAAGACGAGTGAGCCAATTACGGAGCCCACTGTGTGGGCGGATGTCAAAGGTAGGCTATTGTGAAATGGAAAAGTGGGAACAAAGTACTGTCAACGGCGACATGCGAGAGCTGGTCCACGGAACACGAGGGACACAGTAGCAAACATGGGTGCGAGGTCCACATGGTAGGTGGATGTCGAGACACAGTCGTAAGTAAACAACAGAACGTGAAGGAAAATGATGAGAGGAGACCTGCAAACGCAAGTCCTGGAAGGCCAACTGACGTCGGAGTAAAGAGCGAGGGGAAACCCACAGGATTGAGCCTACAAGGGCAAATAACTTGGTGAAACTCAACCAGGTGAATTGGGCCAACATAAAGTTGATCGTTCTTAAGCTTAGGGATGACTTAGGCTGGGAAACGGGGGTGCGCAACATGAGACAAGGGCAAAGTAGCTTGTCGCGAGCAAAAAGAGGGGGTCCCCATTTTTGACAGGGCGTGTGTGCAAAACATGCACAACATTACCTTCTATGCAATAGGATCCCAAAGCTTGTATCCTTTCACACCATAACTATATCCGATGAAGATACATTTCACAACCTTGTTCTCCAACTTTGTTTACTTCTCCTTTGGCACATGTGCATATGCCTTGCAACCAAAAACTCTAAGATGTCTTAATGAAGGCTTGCAACCCAACCATACCTCTACAGGTGTCTTATCAACAAGAGTTGATGTAGGAGACTTGTTAATTAGGTAATAGAAGTGGAAACAGCTTCAGCCCAAAACCTTTGTTCTAGACCAGCCCCACTCAACATACTCCTAGCCTTCTCCATCATTGTCCTTTTCATTCTTTCTGCAACTCCATTCTGTTGTGGAGAATACAAAGTTGTCTTCTGTCTACGAATACCACAATCTTTATAGAATCTATCAAAATCGTTAGAGAAAAATTCACCGCCATTTTCAGTCCTCAAACATTTTAGTTTTTTCTAGTCTGCAACTCAACCATTGCTTTAAATTCTTTAAATTGACTAAAAACTTTAGATTTACTCTTTAAAAAATATACCCATGTCCTTCTATTATAATAATCAATAAATGAAACATAATATGTAGATTTACCAATCAAAGGAACATCTACAGGACCAAACACATCAGAATGGATAAGATCCAATACACCACAAGATTTATGAGAACTCAAGTAAAACTGAACATGGTTTTGTTTTCCATAAATGCAATGCTCACATAAATCAAATTCAAGATTACAAATAGACAAACCTTCAAAAAGGTTTTTATTGTTCAAGGTGCTTAGACCCTTTTCTCCAATGTGGCCAAGTCTCTGGTGCCATAACATAGTTTTCTCTATAGGTAACTTTGATTCAGAAGAAAGAGAACCCTTAGGTACCCAAAAGCAATGACCATCTGCTAAAGGTGAAACCCTCACTTCTTCCACAAACTTTCCTTTCACAGAAGTACTATTGCACTCGACAGTGCATGCATCAAGCTTATACAATGTGCCATGTTTGACACATCTAGCAATCACCATAGCACCTCTGGCCATCTTGCATCCTGCATTAGAAAATACTAGTTGCACACTTGCATCTATTAGTTTGCTCACAGATAACAAATTTTGTGCTAATCCAGGGACATGCAACACACCATTAATCATTTTTATTCTACCATTAGGGAACTTGATTTTAACTATACCACGACCAACAATGTCTAAATGAGAATCATCACCCAAGTACACCTTACCTCCATCAAACTCTTCATATTCAAAAATCCAATCTCTATTAAAGGTCATATGGAAAGATGCACTTGATTCAATTAACCATGCATCATTACCTGCACGATTTTCCAAAGCTACAATGAATGTATCACCATTTTCCTTCTCAGACTTAGAATCATAATCAAATTTCTTCTTTTTCTTCTTCTTTTCTTCTTTGCAATCCTTACAAACATGTCCAGGATTACCACAGTTCCAGCAAATAACTTTGGACTTTCCAAGATATTTAGATCTCCCCTTGGACTTGGATTTGTCATGCTTCTCATTTTTCTTACCTTTTTCCTTTGGTTTTCCGTGAACATTTAGGGCCTCCTTGCCATTGATGGATACCTTCCTCCTCATCTCTTCAGAAAGAAAAGAACCCACCACATCTTTAGTCTTCAAAATAACAGAAGTTCTCCCAATAGCCATAACAAGACAATCCCACGAATCAGGAAAAGAACAAAGCAGGATCTAACATTTCTCCTCCTCATCCATTTTGAAACCAACTAATTCCAATTGAGCCACCAGCATATTCAATGTTTTCATGTAGTCCGTGATCCATCCACCATCTTCCATTCTCAAAGGAATACAGTTTCTTCCTCAAAAAAATCTTGTTCACTAAAGATTTTTCTTGATACATCTCACCAAGCTTCTTCCATAGTTTCTATGTAGAGGTCTCGTCATGGAAATTAATTAAAATAGAGTTTACCAAGCACAATTTGATTACACCCTTGGCTTTACGGTCCATAACATCATATTGAGCAGCCTGAGTAGGATCTACAGGCCTTGAATCATTCTCATTAACAGCATCCTATAGATCTTGATATATCAATAGATCCTCCATCTTTAGCTTCCACATCTCAAAATTATTTGTAGAGAATTTTTCCACCTCTATTCTCCTTGATGAACTTGCCATCTAAAAAATCTTGCAACAAGATTACAAAGTGTCTTCTGCACAAGCTCCCATTGAAATCTGGATTAGTTCAAAAAACCCAACAACCCGCAACTGAAACCAAAGGTGATCAAGCTTTGATACCACTTGTAAGGAAGCTAAGGTATCAGAACAACTTCCTACACTAATCTTGAGAGGAGAATAATGCAAAACTTTTACATATCTTTAACAATTATAGAAACTTAAATAGAAATACACATAGATATCATACATACCATGACACAATGATTTACATGGGGAAAACCCTTTCAGGAGAAAAATCCCACACTCCAAAATTCACCCAATAAATTATTCAAAAATCACAAAGATTACAATATAATTGCAAAGAAATCTTCTCACAGGAGTATCACCACTAGAGATCAAGAGACAAAATGACCACTATCAAACTCTCAGAATACATCACCATCTCTCTACTATAGCTAGTATACAATTCCCTCATAAAATAGAGTTACATTCTAGGGAAAGATAGGCCAACAAAATATCCACCATTAGATCTAAAACCTAATAATTAACGGTCTGGAATTATAATATATCATTTATTTAGTGTACGCCGTCCATTTTAAGAGTTTTCCTAAAAATGTTAACATGCTCACATTTCGCTTCTCAACGCCACCCCATGCTACTGGTCATTGTATACACCTATCAATGTAACTAGGAAATATATATATTCATATATATCTTATCAACAATAACATTTATATAATTGCAAGGTTGAGACACATTTTCCCAACAGTTCCATGGCATGAGAGCCAAAAAATCTAAAATGATCAACTATTGGTTTCCATCATTTCCAAGCTTCAAAGGGAGTGATACCCTTCAAGGTTTTGTGAGGAACTCTATTCTAAATGTAACATGCACAGTTGATTGCTTCTGCCCAATATGATGGTGTGAGGCCCTTAGAATAAATCATACAATTAACCATTTCTTTTAAATATCTATTATTTTGTTTGGAAACACCATTTTTTGGGGGGTATAAGGAACTGTGCACTATAGATCTATCCCCTCTTATATGTAAAACTACTTAAAATAGTTGTTGACATACTCACCACCATTATCTGTTCAAAGAGCTTTAATGACTTTTCCTTTTTCTTTGGAAAGATCTTTGAAATCTTGGAAAGCTTCAAACACTTCTACTTTTTGCCTAAGGAAGTAGACCCATGTAAAATGTGAGAAATCGTCAATAAAGGTGAGAACATATCTAGCCTTTGTAAAATATGGATAGGGAAAAGCCTCTAAAACATCATTATGAACAAGTTCTAAAACTTATGTTTCTCTCCATGATTTTCCTTTGTCAAATTTTTCTTTTGTATGTTTTCCAAGTGTATGACCTTCACAAAGCCCTTTAGAAAATTTAACCTTAGGTAATCCCTTGACCATATTATGTTGACATAGTTGCTCAAGATAGTAGTAGTTAATATGACCAAACCGCTCATCCCATAAATTTCTAACTTCATCTAAATGAGTTATTAGTGCTTTTGGTGAAATATCTATGGAAAAATTGGAGAAAGTATAGAATCTAGATTGGTGATCTTCCTCCCTTATCTCTACTAAATTGTTTCTTTACAATTCTCTTATCTCAAATAAATTTGGAGAGAAGTGTACTCTCATGCCCTTCCCTAAATGAGTTACTTGATACACTGAAAGGAGATTAGTTGATAGTGAAGGTACACTTAGAACATTTGAAAATGTTCCTCCTTCAACTTCAACAGACCCTCTCCCTTTTACCAATGCTAGAGTATCATCACCTAAGGTGATTGCAGACATACTAGATGGCTCTAGGATGAAAAACAACTTGTGAAGAACCCATATGGTGTGAAGTACCAAAGTTTATAATCCATTATGGAGATCAAGATGTTGTAGTAACTAAGGCTTTTCCCTTTGATTTCTCTTTGTTCTTAGTATTTTCCTGAGTTGATGAAGATGCTTTGAGAGAATTAGTTAGCCCTATATTTTTTTTTGATAATTTTTTGTAGAGACTCAATTTATTTCCTCATGCATTGATGCTCATCATGTCTAGAATTTTTACAAAAGGCACATTTAACTCTTTTCTTACTTTGAGATTCCTTTTTGGAGTTGCCAATTTTTCCTTTCTTAACTTCCTTATCTTTTTTAGTGTTCTTCTCTCCTTTTGAAGTTTGTTGTGCTTCATTCCCTAGAAGTAGGGCTTGAGGCTTAGTATACTTCAAAGTGCCCATTTGAATTAACTTTCTTGCTCCCTTGTGAGATCAGCAATAAAGTTATCAAGTGCAGGCATTGACCATGAGACTACCGGAGCCCATTTAGTAGAGTAGAAAGTTGATACTGTATACCTTGGAATTCCTACTGCTCTAAGAGTGTAAAATAACTAAGAAACATGAATAACAAAATACCAAGGACACCTCAAGATTAGCCAAAAGATTGATACAACGAAAAGGAATGCAAATAAAATGAAACACAAACACTTTTACCTCCCTTGTTGTTGATACCTCTTTGATTGGCCCTTGCTTGGATTGATTGTGTGCTCCTTAGATGATGGATTGAATGACTAAAATGCAAGCTTCAATATGCAAAATGATGAACAAAGATGGCTAAATGATTGAAAAGGCTTGAGGATTCAAATGGACAGCATGTAGTTATGAGAGTGCAAAGTGTTTGAAATGCCCTTGAGGAGGGGGTATTTATAGAAGAATTTGAATTCTCTAGAGAATTCAAGGGTCAAGATTGATCCAACAAGGTCAAGATGAAGGGCTATGGTGGGTTGAGATCCCACAAGCCCTCACATCTTGACATGTGGAGGGTGAAGTGGACAAGAGGATATGAGGTGGAGATGAGTTGTCAAAAAAGGTACATGAGGTGGAAAAGGACATGCACCTTGGGGGATGAGAGGATTTCCACAAAAAGGGATTTCTTGTCCCCAAGTGGGAGTGAAAGGGACATTTGAGGAATTTTGGAATTCCTCAAAAATCTACATGGGAAAAGGAAAGGTGGTTGGGGATATAAATGTGAATTAAAAATTCACATTCATAGGATGATCTAGAGGATAAAATGTGGGCTCCAAAAAGGTGGGACTTGGTCACATGTGGAGATTGTGACAAGTCCAAGGTTAGAAGTTGGAATAAATGTGAATTAAAAATTCACATATAAAAGAAGGAATCTAGGAAAATAAAAAGGAATTAAAAATTTCTTGAAGAATGATTAGGCTTAATTAATCTGTAATTAGAAGATAGTGGGGCTAATTAATTAAAAGCCAACTTGCAAAAGTTGGAGGATGTGACACATCCTAATCAAGGATTAGGCATGTGCACATCCATAATGAAGAAATTAAGAGATGGATTAGGATTAGATGAAAATAACATGTGAGGAATTAAATAAATGTAATATTTATTTAATTTATTTGATGAAAGAGGATTAAGGAGGGTAAAAAGGTATTTAAATATTAATTAAATACCTTAGGGATTCGAATTAAAGATATTAATTAAATAATAGTATGTACTTAATTAATGGGATAAGAGGATGTTTAGAGCGAAAAGTGATAAATTTGGATAAATTAAGTGTCCAAATTTGGATGTCTACATTTTGCCCCTCTTTGAGATGGTGTTACGAAGTAGCATCATTTCAAAGAATATTAAAATATAGAACCTAGAAGAAGATGGTTAGATTGGAAAAGATGCCCTAGTCATCCAAAGAAGTAACTAGGAAGGAAGATGATGAGGGTGAAGATGAAGAGTAGGGATTGATGCCCCCTCGAGAGGACATGCGGGTTAAAGAGAACACGTGTGTGCTCTCGAAATAGATGATGTGATGCAAGGGGAGATGAGGAAGATGATGCAAGGTGATGGGAAGAGGATGCAAGGTGATGGGAAGAGGGAAGGAGAAGCGATAGGAGATGGATGAAGCACAAATGGATTTCAAAAGGTGATGTTGCCCCAGTCAAGGTACAAGCCAAAATGGGTTGATGATGGATGGAGTGTTGTCAATGAGGGAATTAAAGATCCCAAAACAACACGAGGATAGGGAAGGGTACATCCCACTGAGTGGTATTGATGAGGGAAGGATACATCCCAAAACACCACTAAAGGATAGGGAAGAATACATCCTGATGATGATGAATACATCCCAAAACAACACCATAGGGAGGATAGGGGAGAATACTATGATGATGATGATGATGATAGAAGTGTTGTTGATGAGGGGAAAGGATACAT
>VDFB02270651.1:778709676-778755148 GCA_007258455.2 Sequoia sempervirens
GAAAATGACTTGTGAGATTAAAATAAATGTAATATTTATTTAATTTATTTGATGAAAAGAGGATTAAGGAGGGTAAGGTATTTAATTATTAATTAAATACCTTAAGGATTTAGCAGAATTAAAGATATTAATTAAATAATAGTAATATTACTTAATTAACCGGATAAGAGGATGTTTAGACGAAAAGTGATAAATTTGGATAAATTAAGTGTCCAAATTTGGATGTCTACAGATACAAACATAAAAATTCATGACCTATCTTGGAAATTACAAAAACAATTAATTGATCCTCTTTCTTGTCAATTCCACAAGCTTTTAACTGCAACTTTGAAGATTTAAATTTAGTGAAGAAGTCTTTTAAAGTTGAAAAAATCCTAGGAGTAAGACCAAAGAGTTGATTTTCAAACTCGTGGCTTCTAAGTTCATCTATTTTCCCAAATAATTTGTCTAGAGCTTCCCAAGCTTGGTTGGGTGTTTTTAAGTTCTCAACATGGAACAACAATTCAGGAGACAAATTTAAACATAGGAAGCCAAATGCTTGATCACACTTTAAAAAAAAACTTTTCTTTGTCTTTAGTTCTTGTAGGTTCTTTCCTTGCACCCATAGTTACCCTATATAAACCTTTGTTCTTAAGCACAAGAATTACCTTCATCTTCCAATCATGATAATTAAAAGGTGTTAGGGGTAGTATAGTAACATTAGACTCCATGTTGCTAGATTTAGATAGTTGCTTTAAATAGAAATGTGAGAATGAAGAACGTTGAAATGCATGTGGAAGTGAAGAGAAAAAACAACACACAAAAGCACTTCTTGAGGAAGTGTGAAAATAGACCACACACAACACCCCCCTTGATTATTTTTCCCCCTCGCCGCACCCCACTCCAATTTGGCACTTTATATGAGTGCTTGTAACTAACTCAAAAGAGGCATAAACTGGCACTTTCTAGAATGAGTGTGATATTATGCTCTTCAGATTCGTGGAAAAAGAATATGCACTTTTGTAAAAATTGGCACTTAAATCTAAGTTATCAAGCAAAATTTATGGCACTATGAAGTTTTCCACCTATTACAAAATATTTGCCTTTGCAAAATAAATTTTTAGATTTTGAGAAAATAAATTTTAGTGCAAAATTTCAAAGAAAAAGAGGAAAGATTTGGACCAAGGGCTTAAATTCCATATGACCAGGGGCTTAATTTGAAGATGGGTTCAATGAATCAGCACCCACTTAGAAGATATCCAACGCCAAAATCAATCGCCCTCCCCGTGAAAGAAATTGTGACCCACATGATAGAAATCACGGCCCTTTGCAGCACAAAGATCCATGAGGATTTGCACGGGGTTTAACGTTACAGAAAACTACAAGAAAAACCCAATCTAGATTGTGGAAATAGCTTGAGCTAAAATTGCGAGCCTTCTGGCGTTGGCACAAGATACTCGACCTGTAAAACAACAAAATTGCAGCCTTTCAAAACAAGAAGGATTTTGCTTGTAGGAAATTTACAATGATTCACGTCGCACAAATTATGTAATAGTCGATCAAGTAAATTAGGTAAACAAGGCGTACATAAATAGGAGTGAAGGAGGCACCCGACCTCCATAAAATTGGGATAGGACTCCTCATTCACAGAGTGGTGGCAAGTTGTCTACCAAAAATGAACGAAGATGTGTCAAAAGTGAGTCAACACCTATCAAGACACCTTTCAACATTGATACGTCATTGAGAAAGGGTCAATGAAGTGCCTAACAAGGCGCTTAAGTGTATGCATGAAGTGCAATATATACACTAACAGAAATGAGTTCATTGTGTCGATAAGTCTTTAGATTTGCTAACTTTTCAAAAAATCGACATAGTTCTTGAGTTTGCAAAAAACAAGGAAGTATGATATGGTTGACTACACAAGAAAAAGAAAAATGTTGAAGGAAGAAATGAAACTCATGAGGTTCCTATTTTACTAAATTTGTGAGTTGATAAACTTACCAAAAATGTAACATAGGTGAATGAGTTCTCCATTTCACCAAAAGTGTGACTCTTTGAAGAAAAAGGGGAAAGAATGGAAAGAGAAGAAGAAATAAAGAAACGATGAAAGGTGGCTAAGTTTTAAATATCAGTGAGTTTGCAAGTTCACAAACATATTGAAAGTGTGACATTATTTTTGAAAGGCCAAAATGTCCAACAAGTAAAGTAAGAGGAAAATATTTTAAATGGATAATATTTTAGTCTCTTTTCAATATTTGTGGGAACCAAATAGAATGGCATGACTTCTCCCACCTAATCACTATTACTACAAATAACTTCTCCTAGCTACTTGCACTAGATTCATCGAATCTCTTGACATTTGAACATTAGGCATCCATCATAAGTGGGAACACACAAGTCTACACCAATGATTTCAATTTTCTATAGTATTGGAATTAGTGTTTTGGAACCTAATTTTGTTTAAAGGAGTTTTAAGAGTAATTTTAGAGTTTGTCATTAAGCCAAGTTTTTGGTCTAGTATAGTGTATAGATTATTCTAGGGTTTTAAACATTGAATGTCTGAAATACAAATGGAGGGATATTTTTTGTAATAGTGTAGGATCTATTATTGTAATGAATGTTCATGCAATTGTGCATACCTCCATGGTTATTTGTTAGCATTCAAGGAAACATAGTAATCAAAATTGTATGTTTCCTCTTACCATATTTTTTGGCACAATTATAATGAGAGTTTGATGGTGTGTAACACCTAATGAATTATAAATTATTTCAGATTTTCATTCATTTGTTTCATGTGGTTATTAGTAGTTCTAGTTATGGATTATTAAGTATGTCTATTACATGTAATATAATTTTTTATTGCAAGTGCAACTTAATTCTTTTGATGTCATGCAAGTTTATCACTTTATCCTTTGTTAGATTTATGACTCTATTGCCCAATGTAGTAGGCATTGATCCACATTAGTGAAGGATCAATCAATCCAAGGCATTGATCCACATTGGTGAAGGATCAATCAATCCATCATTTAATCATCTTACATCTTGTTAGTTGTACGATTATTGTATATATACATGTTCATAAATCCAATAAAACAAGGGAATCATTTCAATCAATCTTAATGGATAAACCTTCATAGGATCATGTCTAGTATGATTGTACCTCGCCACCATACATATGTAGAATTAGTGAATATATCTTAGGATAATAATGAAACTAATGATTGTGGGTGCATGCACAAGGTGTGTAATAGCTAAATAGAGGATATTTTAGCCAATCTTATTTGACCTAGTGATCGATTTTAGGGTCAAGTATGTGTTTAGATTTGGTTGTTTCCATTTTAGTCAATCATTATAGTTTATGCAAATACCTATTAAGGTATACCTCTAGGAACACCCTCTTGAGTCTAATTTGAGCTCAAAGAGTAGGAAAGAAAACCCACTCTCATAGAGTTGACCTTTAACTCTCCATGGTATGTGGATGCGTAAATTTTAATTTCATGATGATAACCCTAGCCTTACAAGTGATTTTTTGTTTTAGGAAATGGAGCAACAAGTTTGGAACCTAGTAGTTCCCCGATACTAAATTAAATGAAACTATTGATCTTTATATAATATATTTATGTCATATATCTACCCCTTACAATATGTTCTTCATGTTTTTCTTATTCTATGCTTCAATATTGTGATTGTCGTGGCTTGGTTATCATATCTCCATGGAGTTGCTCATGTCCATATTTTATTTCCCTAGACCTCAACATTTTATTTATATAAGTTTGGTTAGTGGCTTTCTCCAATTATTTTATATTTTAAAATATAAATAGCTTATGGATTTGACTCCCATTATATGGTTCACAAGGCCTACAAGCTATAGACTCAAGATTTTATTTTCCTAATTTTTTATGGGTTTAGCTCTAAAGTCTTAATTTTTTCACACCCAAAATTTTATTAGATAGGGTTTGGTAAGGTATTTGAAGTCCATATTTTCCTCATATTTTTATACCTAATTTTTTTATGTTCTTACCTCTATTTTAATCTTAGGTTTGATTTTATTTGGTTTATGACCATGTGGTCATTACTTGTTTGTGTGTTGTGATAAATGTTTTGTGTCTAAATTTCCAACTAGAAAACTTGCACACCAACACAATTCCACCATATGCCAATAAATATGTCATGATTTAGAAAAATAAGTTAGTATACTTTTATCCTTTTACTATAAATATATAGAAAATCTATAATATCTAGTTGTTGTTATCTCTTGTATAATAAAGTACTAGTATTAATATATTAAATTTGTGTCAAGGAAAATTATTCTACTATTCATTAAGCATTAATTGCTTCACCTTTGGTGATTGAATCTATTTGAATATTATTTCGTTTCTATTTTCATTATTGTATATCATTACATATTTTTACTTTAGCTTGTTGCTAAATATTCTAGTAATAGAATCTTGGTGTAATAGGCAAGTTTAATTTTCAAAATAAGTGGGATGTGAAGATGTTCACAAGTTTGATATTTCCAAACTAAACTAGATTTTCTTTTTGGATGAGTATTATGTAGAAATTTTTTTCCAACATGCATTATCAACAAAGGGGTTCTAGATTATTTTCCACATACTAACCTATCAATTGACATTGTTTCTTTTTTTTTTTATTTCTAATACCATGTACATAAAACTTGATGTAGGATTGATAGAATTGTTTGAAAAATATTAATTTCCTAGGCCTATGTTCTAGAAGATAAATTATCCATAGTGTTTGATGGCTTTAAAAAAGATCTTAATTCATGGGATATCCATGAATTTTTTCTCATGATATTTTGGTGAATTCCTCTACTATTAGATATGTCCTCAAAATGTCTTAAGGGTTTAGCAATGGATTCACCAAGAATATTTTCCACCATTCTCTAGTCTATCATAAACATTAAGTGTGGTTCCATTCTAGTTAGATCCAAATTTGTGTTTGATGTCATTTTACTTCTATTCGTGGTGGTTGTTGCTCATGAAGAGGCTTGATTTGTCTTTCGTGATTAGTGATAACTAAGGTGAATCCAATGATTGATTATATTATTAATGATAGTTATGTATTTCACACAAGAATCATGATAGGGAATATGGGTTCTTTAGTAGATTTTGAATCTATATATTATTAGATAAAGAAATAATATCCATAGTCCATGAAAAATGCATAAATTATAAAGCTTTTGGACCTCTAGTTTATAACTATGCAAATGAATATACTAGTGATAGTGTGAGAGACATTATGAAATGGTAATATACATCTAAAACTAATTTATAGACCATTCATTCATTTTACAAGTTTAATCTAAAAATTCAAGAAGTATAGCTATGAATAGAATGGCCAAATAATAGATTCAATTATTAGATACCTCTACCTATATGTAAGAATCATTTAAAAAAAGGAGAGAAGAGAAGTGTGATACATGTCATGATCAATAGCACCATAACAACGACAACCTTAAGAAAAAACACATACGCAACAAAATAAAGTTTTTCCATGGACATACTCTATGCATACCCCATGAGATTAGTCATGATACCTATTAACTAAAATTTGTCACTAAACAAGGTACATTGATAATGTTTGCATCATTGTATCGAGTGCAAGATAACATTAATTTTTTACTCCATAATGCTCAATGTCCTCACTAATTTTATAGTCATTAATATTTAAATTTTGGGGCTCTCTTAGACCAATTTATAAATAGTTCTGTGCAAGAGCTCCATAGCACACTATAATAGATTATTATTTAATTCTCACTCAAATGAACATTAAATAGTTTTAAATAAAAATGAATATTTTTTCTATCCACATTATAAACATGTTTTAAAATGTTAGATAATTTACTAGCTAAAATATATTTTTAATACATAAATTACTTTCAAACTCAAATATTTTATTTTTCTAATAAATAGATAATTTTCCAACTAGAATGTACATATTTTTAATACATCTATATTTCACAAGAAAAATCCAACAATATTGACAAATTTGAACAAATTTTCCATGCAAATTATTTTTCCCCAATAACCATAAATGCACCACAAATATTATATATAAATTCAAACTTTATAAGATTTTCAAGGATTTAATATATTTTTAGGAGGTTACTTACCAATGTCCCTCCTTCAAATATTCATGGCATGTATGGATGTTTAGAATGTTATTCTTATATGAAAAGCAATTTAAAAATAAGAAAAGAAATTGAACATGGAATATCTATAAAAGATTTGAAATAAAAATACTTTTTGAAATTTCTTAAATCAATAAATATTTTTAAAAAATTTAAAATAAAATTACTAAAAAAAAAGTCAATTAAAAATTACATCTAAACCTTTTATAAATTAAAAATATTTGAATTGTTTTTCAAATAACAACAGCAAGAGTCTATTTGACAGAACGGCAAAAAAGACTGAATGGAATGATCACAGGAAAACTGAAAATACACTTAAATAAAGGGAACGCGGTCGGGAGAAAATATTACAGGAAAGATTTGCTGAACCCATTCAAGTTTACTCTTCGCGGATTACATTCAAACAAAATTTGACACATACTTCCTCGCCTTTACTGTGTAATAATATCATTCACCCTTCTGCAAAATTAACCAAAAAAATAAATCATCAAACAAAAACGTGAACTAAACCCTCGGTTAATGCCCATTGCCCACAGAAATTCGGTGTTCCTCTTCACTGCAAGATTCTTTCTCAAGATCGCAGTTGAGGCATCTCACTTCCTTCAAAGTATTCCCTGATATGAGAATTTTCATTTCTCTAGATGGTCGCTCAAGATTCAACAATTGGTTAACAAATCGGCGAGCGTTATGCCATCGAATCCTCTCTTCCGAGAAACTAATAATGGTTTCAAAGCAGGAGCGAGTCGAAAAAGATATTCAATTAGAGGTGTAGGGTCATAAAAATGGGTCATATTCAGATGAACCAGCTTTAGATTTTCCAATGAAAAAGTTGCTGAAAATTCAGGAATTGCTTCATACAAACCACGAGAGAAAATCCTGCGTTGCATAATCAGACCAAAGCAAGAATTTCCGGAGATTGAGTCAGGAAAAGATACAGAAAAAGAATGATAATATACCAAAAATGCAGTTCGATGTTCCTATCAACGTGTTTTCCTCTTCTCTAATATTAGAAGCAAACAGAGTACTTAGTAGGAAAATGAAGTAGAGCAGTAAATCGAGAATGGTACACAATTATTAAGGCCTTGATTAAAAACTGTCATACTGAAAGCAATTGTAAGTTTGTCATGCTCCTACATTTGTTTGAAAAAACAGAAACACGATATTTGCAATAAAATAAGACGTTAAAAGCTTACCACTGCAGAATAACCAGCGTTATCAATGCACATTTGTTCTAAATCAGGAAATTTGCTTAGAATCATTACATCGTGCTTAGAAATCAAGTTCAAGAAGGTAATTTTTCTCAGTGATTTTAGAGTTATAAATGTTTCAAGTTGTGCAACGTCTGTACATAGACTTAAACATGCTGGCAAGGAGAATTCCATCTCAATGGTACTAACCAACATTTTAATTAATATAAGGTTCACCAATCGTGGGCAATTCACTGTTATTGCTTCAATCCGAAGGTCTGAGAGATTGAGAGAAATAAGACTGTCGGAACATATTTTCAATCTCTTTAGTCCATGGCAATAACGAATAATTACAATTTCCAAGACTGGACATAATTGCAACATCAACTCAATGGTCTTGTCATTCAGCTAAAAGTTATACATATTGAGTGTTGCCAGGCCGGCGAAGCCACCAAAACTGTCAGGGTATGTTTGTGAGAAGGAATCTCTCAAGAGCCAAAGATCTGAGCCTGTTGCATAAAAAAATAGATGTAGGAACCTCAGAGCAGCACGGTGAATCCACTCACAAATCTTGTCATTTGTACAGGAAGAGGGGAAGTTGTTAAATTCAAAAACTTCAAGGGGACTAGAATGACGCTCAAAAAACCATCAACAATGCGGCTACATGAGGAAGAGGAAAAACCAAAATCCCATATTGAAAATTTTAGGTTGAATAAGAACATCCAAAGGAATTTCCATCTTTTAGAGACGACAGAACAACGGACTGCTTGCTTGGAGGGAACTTTACTAAGAATTAAGGTCAGCAAGCTATCTGAGAGATTGTTTAGACCTAGTCGATTTCTTTTAGGAGCCATAACTTTTCGTTCTGTAAACTATGGAGTAGTTAAGAGAGGTTGGTGCAAGGAGGGAACCTAATTGGTGATTTCAAAAAGAAAATGAATACTGTAGTTGGGATTAAATTTTCCAACAAAAGGATTATGAATGGAACAAGAGCTGTGTCACAGCTGGAGTCCCTAACTAAAGCTATTGTCTCTTTTTCTAAGAGGAATGAAACAATGTTTGAAGCATCTAGTTCAGTATGCTAAGGCCGTAGATCTGATCACTGGCTCTTCTACCTTAAACATCATGAAGAACAACTCCTCTAATGCTGACTGTCATAAAACCAATTTCTTGCAGAGGAGGGATGTGAATGGTGGAAGAAGATGACTGGAACAAGAGCAAGCTGAAAGAAAAGAAAAAAATAATATTATTAGAAAGTTAGATGAATTTGTCAAAAAAAAAAAAAAAAGTTGATTATAGTGCAGTACATGCCATGATCTAGAAAGCGAATCACGATCATCAATATTTTAATAAATTTAAATATACAACAGATCTAAAATGCATGTGACTATAATGACAGCAAAGTATAAGTGAAGTATATGAGTCATCAAACAGTGAACAACTAATAATGACAACCATCAAAATAAAAAATAGTCAGTCGGTACATGGACACTAATAATGACAGTGAAGTATATGGACACCTCAGTTGGTATCATGCTCTAAAATGAATAAATAATAGTCATCACAGTGGATAGTGAATAGTATAGGAAGTGAGATAATAGAGGTTATAGGTGTATCTTGTGAGGAGAAGGCAATATAGTCATAAGAAGTGACTGTCAAAGCATGTATTATGGACTATCAATAACTTTACGAGGGAACATTAGAACTATAATTCTAGGCAGATATGGAGAATTAATTAACCACTCAACTAAGACTTCATATTGCAGCAATGGATATTAACTATGTTCAACAAAACATATATACAATAGCATTAGATTTTCTTCTAGTTGTTCATGATACTATTTTATGGCTTGGTCTATTCAATCTGTCTCATTAGATTTTGTTCTTACTAGAGTGTGCTAAGGGTTGACTATATGTTGTGCTAGGACGTTAATTATTGTCTTGCTAATTTTGATTCAGTGCTTGAATCTCTGCACAAGATGTGGCCAATTTAAATAGGAAACATCTCACAACTAGCTATTGGACAACAATTCTGCCTATGTGTTTTGTTTAACATATGATTTTCTGTGTAAGATGGATTTATCTCTCACCAGAGTTGAATTATACAGTGGACTTCAGTATAATCTGTTTTGTTACATGGGTCTCAGTTTTGGTAATGAATAAATATAACCTCTTTTACTTCTAAACAGTATTCACTTGCAGATTTCATGGTAGTTTTCATTAAGCTAGAGCCCTAGGTCTTCTTATTTTTTCCTGTATTTACTGCACTTCAATTATATTTATAAGATTTAAAATGATAATATAGATAAGAAAAATACTAATCGCAATGGAAGACTAAATAGGAGATTTGACATCTTATTTTTCCATAATTTTCCAAAAAAGAATTTTAGGACATTGAGGGGGATCACAAATCATTGCCTTCCAATTCCTGATTGCTGCCCAGTTGATATCTATCCTTGCAGCTATAACTTTAGCACAAGCCTTTTGAAGTTCCTCCACATGGGTTCCCATGTAATCATCATCCAAATAAATTTTGTTTGGAGGAGAGAAAAGTGCTTTTCAGTTCTCACACCATGCAGGAAAATTTCAACAAACTAGAATTAAATGATATAGTGATGTCTTTACGATCCACGGTTTCATGCATGCAAGCATGGCCTGCCTCAAGAGGCCATGATCCCAAAGCCAAAGTTTCTTAGTTTTTTATACTTTTCCCTCTTTGAAATCTGTTGGTATAACATATCATCCAAATTTTTCAAAAAAATCAGCCGAAACAAAATTATACAAATATAACCAACATTGCAATTAACAGGATTTCAAGGCATGGTCTATGTGTGATAGCTCCTTAATATAGAGTGTAAGGAGTCAGAAGTTAGCTTTAAAGAACCTGATATCGCTCGGTTCCGAATCCATAAGAGGCGGAGTCCCCAACATATCGAGACCGAGTAGCTGTAGCAGACAGCTGCCTTTGTTGCGGGTTAAACTAGGATTGGATCCTATCAATAATTCTTATATTTTGAAGCTTTTCATGATTCATGAATTTGATTGCGAGAACTTCATTATAAGTGCTTGTATCAATGAACTCTAGATTGTATCCATAATTTTCACACAAAACAGAACTTGCATGCCTTTATGCTCATCAAGTAAAAGCATTCAAAAAGCAAAACTGAAATAGCAACCTTGGATATTCCGAAACCCTAGAGTGTATGAAAGACTGCCATAAAAAATGCTATTACAACTATCACAAAACTGCTGTGCAATACCATTGTTATGTGCTTCAAAAATCGGCAATAAATACTTCGAAATACCTACATAAATCTGTTGTTATAAATGTTATTTTGGCTATGGATGGCTGAAAATCTGTAATGAAATATTGCTGAAAACCCTAGAAACTTTCTGCAAACTAGACACAAAATATAGATAATCTTATAGCATTAAATACGCGCTACCTCAGAGAATGTTTACAGCCATTAATTAGATGTTGATGATGGCTGAAAATTGCTTCAAAACCCTAGATGCATGGCAAAAAAATCATGAAAATGAAGAGCACCGCACAAAATGAAGGGAAGCCGAATGACAGGTAGGCGACGAAATCCATTACAGAGAATTAATACCAGAGTAAACAGCGGCCAGGTAATCCTTTGCAATGCGTAAACAACAGAAGTAATCATTTGTCTGCTAGCCATGAATGCAAAATGTGATAGCAGAGGCAAGGCACATGAACTCCTTTCAAGAATGCCACCTACCCACCAGCAACTCTCATTGCAAAGACACGACAACAGCATAAAAACAACCACCTAAAAACTTTAGTAAGATATGAATCCTACACTCATTGCTTATTGGTCGGCACAACAATTTGTAAATAGAAAAACAGAAAACCCCTGCTAATATCACACCCGCCAATCAGATTTTTTTTAAAAATAGCTGAAATTTCACTTTAATAAAGAAATCCATTAGCACCATAGCTTAAAACAGTTTTGCACCCTCTGACTTGACTCCCCAGACAATCACTAATAGCAAAAGAATTGCAACGAAAACATTAGTCTCCACCTATAGAGAAACGGACTAATAAAGAAAAACCCAAAGCCAACTCGTGCGATAATTGAAAACCTGTTGTCCTCAATTTTACCCCGCCAACGCATTTTCATTTTCATTTCCGCATTTACTACCTACCATTATGTGGGAATGGAACGGTAATGAAAATGACACAATTGTAACAAGAGCTGCGTCACAGCTGGAGTCCCTACCTAAAGTTATTGTTTCTTTTTCTAAGAGGAATGAAACAATGTTTGTCATTGTTCAATTCCATAAAGCAAATGAAGGGAAGCGAAAGGACAGGGCAGATACAGGTTGCTTTGTTCAAAAGCCATCAAAATGAGCTAAGAAATAGTGAAAAGAAAGGCTCCATGGTTGGCAGATTTTCAACCTCAAAACTATGACAATTCATGCTGCAGACATTTTATTTCCGATTAACAAAACATAAATGCCCTCCTGAATCATTAAGACTAGTTGCAGCTAAAACAACTGATCTCCTAAACATTTCTATCAAACTAAAGATCAGGAAAAATCTCAATGGCAGCTACCCAATTAGTTAACTAAAGATTATAAAAAAAATCTTTTACATATTGCCTGAAGGATAAAGCTTTCAGATAGAAATCTAATTAATGCTACCTTGACCAATACTCAAGAAGCATACCTTTTAAATATTCCTTGAAGACTTTAGATATCCAAAACAAACCCAGCTGGAATTTCCCATTGCTTATAGCAAAAAATATAAAGGAACAGAAATTTGGAAAATTTTAGAGCTTAGAAAATCCATTGTAGGCATCAATTGCAGCAATTTGCACCTCAAACCTAATGTACTTTTACCATGCATTTCAATGTACAACTACAAATTTCTACATCAATTACATTTTCCATTTTTGAACAGAAGAGTGGTTTGGCATGAGAAACCCCAGGCAAGAAGATTAATTCAATCAAACTGACCAGGCTACAACCCCTAATGTATGTATAGCTAAAGCCTTCAATCTTATAAGACCTACATTATAGGCCTCTTCCCAAGTCTCTTGATTTCTCAGTCCATTTCACCTGTAAGCATCAAACCAAACATTTTGAAATCACATAACAATGACCAGACAGGATGCCCAAAGGTGGCCGGAGTATTACCCTCAATGAAGAAAAAGTAGGTAAAAGGTTTGTTGGGTATAGTATAATAGTAAGCATTTTCCATGCAGCATGCGCTCTGTTTCAAAGCTGCTTGACGGTTCATGTAAGTTGATTTTTACATATAATAGTAAGCATTTTCCATGCAAGTGGAACATTTGTTGAAAAGCAGTTACATGATTAATACCAAAACGAAAATATATGATTTGCTTAAAATAGAACTAGATTGAGCTGTTACTCTTACAAACAGAACTGCACTTACAGGAGATGGAGCCGCTGCTCTTTCTATCTGATCTTGCAATGAAATCAAAATAACAGCATAGTATATATAAAATTCATAAAGCTTTTCATAAATCAATGCCTTCGAACTGTTAAGAACTTAAGAGTATGGCTGAACATGGGCTACTGAAAACTTTGGTAATGTTGTCAGGAAACAAACATGCATTGACAGAGCAGCCCAGAATTTCAACCAGGCTTCTCTTTAATAATTTCATTTAGCGAAAATTTATTGGCATTTAGCTGTGCAGTTATTAATATGTTAAAAAATGATACAACTAAAACATTCTTAGTAAATTTTAATTCCTTATAACCTACATCTTAAAATAAACCAACTCTATTCATGATATTGATTCCATGCTTTTGATGATGAGGGTTCCACAAGTGTCAGGAAAGTGTTTCAGTGGTAAAAAATCCAAGCCCAACTCTAAAATTGCACACAAGTTCTAGTAACATTTGTGTTCATTATTTCCATAGGCAGGAGTACGGGAAATATGCAGAACTCTGCTTCAAGACTTTTGGCGACAGGGCGAAAAATTGGATGGCTTTCAATGAACCACGTGATATTGCTGCTCTTGGTTATGACAATGGAATAGCAGCCCCTGGAAGATGCTCTGCCCCATTTGGAAATTGCAGTGCAGGAAATTCTTCTATAGAACCCTACATGGTTGACCGTTTTGAGGCTATGTCTAATTATAAAAAAGGAATGGAGATTGTTGTTCATAAGAGAAGTACATACCTCACAGGTTGTTGGTCATTTTGGATAGGCAAAAATAATTGTAAACCTTCACCAGTATGTCTATTGGCCCTATTTGTAGATGGATCAACACCAGAATGCATAAGGAGATGGCTATGTAATCTCTGAGATTAACTTACAAATGGCTCTAGGAAAATTCACCGCCAGCAATTCACCGCGGAAAAATTCACAAAAATTCACCGCCACTACAAATTCACCTCAAGGAAAATTCAACACCAACAATTCACTGCCATAGAAAATTCATCACATTAAAAGTTTGTGATTAATTTTCTATGATGGTGAATTTTTCTTGAGGTGAATTTGTCATGGCCGTTAATTTTTCCACCGAGGTGAATTGTTGACGGTGAATTTTCCAGACAGTGAATTGCTGGCGATGAATTTGCCTGATGCCCTCACAGACCTAACCTACATCTGTGAGGCTTTCCATGTTTGGTGATCATGCTTGGCATATTTATCCTGAACAGATACTTAGACCATCAACACAAGCCCAAAAGGGATTTGGGCCAATAGAAAGCATGGCTTGTGGGTTATTTTCTTTACTAAAAAGGGGCTAAAGATGCCAAGGGTTAACAAACCCTAGACCAAAAAATTTGGCAGAGTTGCTAAAAGCCACCTGGTATTAAACTGCCACATTGGGTCAAAAATGAGATGTATATGGCCTACGAATACTACGAAAGGTAGTTGTCAGGCGCTGTAATCCAGCTCTGCCCACGATGAAAATATTTCTCCAGTATTAAAGGTTGCTAGCACTATACCAAGCAGCAGCTTGATTTCTCCTGCACACATTGAATACACTCCTCCACCTCACTTTCACAGCAGTATTCCTTACGAGGAAAACAACTCAGCCACCAGGTTCGCAACTTAGCACTATCACATACTTACTTCCAAGCACCTCAAAACAAAACACCCAAGCAAATAAGCCTTCTCTCGCTATAGATCAGAATAATCCTTTGTGAAAAGAAAGGAAATGCGGCTATATACCTGAACAGACCAGAAGTGCTTGCTGGACTCAAGCCCCTTCGACAAGACTATGGACCTGACATATAAATAGAGTACACATTTACTTGATACTGTCCAATTCAATTACACAGCACAAAATTATAGCCTAGACATTGCTATACAAAAATCAAGCACTAAGTGGAGTAGCGATCAATGGCCAAAACTTGAAACAATCACAGGCATAATTACCCTGTGGAACATCTTCTCCAACTGCATGCTCACCCAGGAGACTTTCATTTCCAGCTTTTCCTCTGTCCGATAGCTTGCACTGCCATGACAAGTTTTCACAGACCTTCGAGTTGCGTACGACACTTTAAAGCAATTCTTGTTACAATTGCAGTTATTAGACAGATGAGTTGTTGTCCTCCCACTCGTAAAGAAAAATAACAGGATCCGTCCTTTATTATAAACTTCTTTCATATTGGGCTACAAACAGGCAGCTAATTAAAAATATATAATATAATAGATAAGTATATTAAATACAAATATATAATTGTTTTAATACTAGCAATCGTCCTTGGGGGTGCAATGGGTAAACGTAAGACACTATAATTAATTTTCTATTAAATTTGTTTATTAATAAATGGAAAAAGCTATTTAGAGCCGTAAACTACAAATCTTTTTTTTTTTTTTGTTAATTTCTTTAAAATTTGAGGTCCTTTGAGTTGAGTAAGGAAGTAAAACTGAAAGACTAGTCAAGAAGAATTCTAGCTTAAGTAACTCAAATGGTAGGATTATTGGTTGAACGGGTGTTTGGAACTGTATGGGTAAAAGTCACTTGATTAGCCTTTTTATTGGTAGTATGTTTTGCTTGAGTACCTGTATGTGAGTTTGTTTGTGCTTGAGTGGTTTGCAGTTGTTCATTTATAGTCTAGTCCTCCTTGATCTGATATTGATAAAAAATGTTTTGGGCTCTTTTAATCGCTTCCTTAATAAAGAAACATTAATTTAAAATGGAATTCGAAAGAAGGCTAGAAAACAGTAACGATTGTGTCTGAATCGTGTTGTGATGATCTAAGAATTGTTTAAAATTCAATTGTAAAATTCAATAATCATAATCATGTGGATGTGAACGGGGAAAATCTTCAAATAACTTTTGTATTCTCTAGCTGAGAAATGTTATTTAAATAATAAACTCATAATGCAGCCTATAGTCAAAACTCGCAGCCAGAAAGGAGTGAAATGTGGAATTTTCCAAATATTATTGAAATATTCCATGCTCAAACTTGCAAATATAGATGAGCTCAAAAATATTTAATCAAATTACACTTAGAAAAATCAATATTAAAGATGAATATAAAAGAACAAAATAATGAGTGAAAGTTAAGTAATTTCCTTAATCTTAATCTCTAAGAAATAAAAGACAGTTTATAGTGTCCTTAGTATAAGGCCAAAAGTTTTTTACAATAAGAAATGGGTAGAATACATAGATAGAGGTAGTTAGATTTAATAATAAAGAATCCGCACAAACTGAAAAAGAACCAGTACATGATTAAGTGCATTTGTTGTTTCAATTGTCTCGTACGATATCGACATTGATGTTGTGTACATTTGTTGTTTCATTAACAGGTAGAACTAAATATTAAATTTGTAAATTCCTTTAGTGGACGTGGTGTTTGTTTGCAACTGAAAGTAGGTTTGCATAATTCATTTTGATAGAAAATGTACCTGCATATAAGGGAAAGAAAAAAAGGTGTTTAGCAATCACACCTTTATGTGCTTTATAGATGTAATAAAAACCAACTACCTAAGTAGCCATGAAAACCAAAAAAGTGCTATATATGAGAGCAAATTACTAAAAAACCATAAAAGAAGCTTGCATATTACTGAATGTATGAAGTGTAGTTCAAAGTTTGAATAAATACAAACAAAAAACAAAAGATTTTTCAATGAGCACATAAACATAATATTGTGGAAAGGCTACTAACTATGATCTCAAAAAAATTATGGTAAAATAGATCTACTTTGAAAATCATGGGAATGCAAGGAATGATAAATGGATAATGCTTCATATACTACAAGCACTCAATTGAGTTGAGTTGGGCATGCGTTCAAAACATATAAGTAGTTGAAAAGATGACTAAGCACATTGTATATACATCAAACCTTTTCCATATGCTATCTTTTATAAGCTAGAGAAGAATAATTCATAGAGTACATCATTTACAATAATAAGATGGCAAAATGTTTTATTTTCGGAACTCTATAGTAAAATCCATAAATCAATTTTTTTTGGTCGTTGATTATCTATGAAAATGAAGTACTAACCAATAAATTTGGGTATAAAAACTCTTACAAAAATCTTTGGACTTCCAATAGACTCTGCAATCATAAGCTTAGGTGAACGTGACTCTAGAGTTTCAATAGTGATTGAATCTATCTTGATGATTAAAGTGTTTCCCGCTCTAATAAATTTTGTTCTTTGGAAATATAGTTCTCTTTTTCCTTTTGACTCTTTGGTTTTTTGTATATTTCAGCAAGAGGTGATGACAAACTAAAAAACGTTGATTGAATCTCGGAATCATTGATATGAAAATCATTGCTTGGATAGTTTAGAAGCCAATGGAAATATTTTAGATATTTCAAAAATTTGGATATGTAATTGAGAAAACATAAAAGCAAGCATCTATAGGTCAGAGATAATACATCTATGAGATTGACGTGTATGGTCAAAACCTTTTCATTCACATTTCCTCCAAATCGATTAACAAGGGAAGAACCAGAAATAACAAACTGCTACTTTGTGGGTCATATCTACAAAAAAAAATTCATACTATTAAGAAAATGACAAATGAAAAACATGCCTTTCTAAATTTTTAGCTTATTAATCTCAATACTAAAGACAACAACATTCACTTTATTGAAACTATAAACAATTTGTGCATTGAGCTAAAATAGAACATGTCCTTTCAAACTAAAAAGGAGCTCTATATCATTTGTTGTGAAACAAAAAAAAACTAGGTGTTAGTATATTAGCAGCAAAAGACACAAGTAGACATAGAGGCTTACTTGTGATTTGGATGGAGGACATGTGTAACCTATTGCAAATGAGGATCCTTTCAAAAGTAGAAGCAGGTGCGAATTATGCAAAACATCTGAGCATAATCCTTCAATGATTAGCCTTGTCCTAGGCTAATAAATATTTTCATTCTTGTAAAATCAATGTTAGTAAAGTTCAAAGAAAAACATATGTAAGCAACCAAGACGAGTGTCAAAGTGAGCTGCTGAGTCAATATATGCAAGCACAAGTCATATTTTGATAGGAAATTGCAATTGGAATCAACCATCCACTTGACATATGTCCTTATACAATAATATACATCTTAAGAATGTGTCTTAGAGAAAGACAAAAACAAGCCCACACCCCTAAATTATGCATTGGATTACACAAATGAATAGAGGATATTATATGGTGATTACATGTAATTTGTATTACCTAACCTACAATGTCATAAAATAATATTAAACAATAGAACTCATTTAACCAAATGAAGTTGAACAAGTGCTAATGTAAATAGGACTTTCATGAAAGCACATCATGTTCAAATTCCAAAAGAGAAACTGCAAGTGTTGAATTATCATCAACATGTTGGGTATTGAAATTCAATTGTAATTCCAATTATGTAAACTATTTACAAGATGATAGTATGTTAGAAGTAGAACCATCGAGAACACTCTAATTCAGTCACACTTGCATACATTTTATATCTTCTATAACAGAAATGGCAACTTACCACAACATGATACTGGATGTAGCAGAAAGCTTGGAAAAAGGCCACAAGTCTGAGGAAAAAGTGTTATTTAAGTTAGATATGAGGAATGAATAAAACAAGTTTAAAGTTTAGGTGAAGAGAGCACAATACATAGGTGCAAATTTTTTTTTAAATAAGTAATGGTTTATTGGTGTGAACATAATTAGCAACTCGAAGAACTCCAGTACAAACAATAACTTTAGCAGAAGATGTTGGAAGACTGCTTGTATGTCAATTGAGCTGTGTCGAAAAAGAACTTTTTGTAGGATGAAATATGCTTGTGTTTATAAACTCTGCACTAAAAGAGTTGATCTTGACACTTATGCAACTTTGAAGGAGGGCCTACAAATCAAATGTGGAAAGTGAGGAAGAGATTGGATACTTGAAATATGAAGAATTGTGTAAGCAGTCAAAAATGTAGTCATTGAAAGAGTAAGGACTAAGTAATTAGTGAACATACCTGTACTTTTTTTTTCATTGAAAATAATTTGAGCATTTCAAGTGGTTGATGTCGATAGTGTTGATAATTGAGCTTCCTCATTGATCCTACATACAATGTAAGGGATTTGTTGCATGCATGTGTATCTTTCAAATGTGGATGCAGGGTGGATATGAAGGCTGAAAAGTTGAGTGACTCTTGAAATTGTTGTGAATGTCAAGCCATGTCAGTCAATGTTGTCAATGTCAACGGTGGCCATTTCAAGTGTAAGCCCCTATGATTTGTGGATGGTTAAGGCCCATGCCATTTTAAATGGAATTTGGCATCAACCACCATGATTCAACGAGGTAATAGGGACATCTTTTAGATTGTTTGGATCCCAGGCAGGGTCAATGTAATTCTTGAATCGAACAACAACAAACAAGGAGAGTTGGGGTGGTTTTTAACTCCTCTTGTACACTATTTTTTTACTATGCCAAGAGCTCCATTAACAAGGCCAGTATCAGTCCATAGATTACAAGATAGCATAACCTTTTGGTTGACACATAGTAGAATCTTAGATTAGAGTTGCTCATCATCTAGATTTGAGTTGAAAGAGCTACCTATTTTCTCTACAGTGCCTATGATAACGGGTTGTGTTAGAGACAACAACATGCAATTATTATGGAGTGAGACATTTTCATTGGTTGCATAAAGATGTATGGATGAAAAGAAAGTAGTTTGTTCTATAGATGTTAGTGTCAAGCTTGACCTTGACATTAGTAGTTGCCAATCTACAATAGTAGGTTCAACCTTTCTTAAATTGCACAAGAGATCATGAAATAGAAGTTGAGTGGGATCCTCTCCAACTTGAAAAAATATTTTGTTTAGTGTAAAAACTGTTTGAATGCACTGCCATAGTGTCCCCCCATAGGAAGTAGAAGAGTACATAGGAATGTCTTTGACTAGTGGTAGCTAACTGAGGTCTCCAAAAAGTAGGAATGAGCAGCCTCCAAATGGGTTATGGTTGTGTGCTAGTAAAGCTTCGCGCAAATTATAGTCAATGTGTTCAAGCAACTTGGGATCGATGAAGCTCATTTCATCTATCAAAATGTAGTGAACAAAGTACATTTTCTCTTGGAAGCTTGCAAGTGTTTGACCTTGCAAGGGGGCCATCTCTTTGATGGGTATGAAAAGTGCAGAATAAATTATTGATGCTCTAATGTTGAATGTTGCAACACCTGTTGGTGCAAGAAGTAATAGCAATGTTTGATCATTTGGAGTAGAACAATTGAGTACAAACCGAGTTTTTTTATTAGGTGTGACTCTTTAGTTCCTACAATTCCTTGACCAATTATTTTGGGTGGTGGCTGGTAAGTGGTGGAGGATAGGTGTGACAACACTAAATCCATTGTTTTCTTTTGTTCTAGTGAAAGGTCATGTTGGGTATTGACAATGGGTGCTAGGGGGACTTGATATGTTGTGTGGTTTGATTCTACGAAGTTGGATATTGTATTGTGTTCTATTGGATTAGTGGAAGGAGTATTCCAATCATGTTTTTAAGGTATATTTCATGGGTACCTAGCATCACAAGCACATCAAGTTGTAGTGGATGGCCAAGGTGTACACCTGACAACACTTGCCATTCAGATTTGTTGCATTGATGTGGGGAATATGCGTCATTTGAAGGAGAGTCAGAGTATGGATTGGAGGTCGTATCTAGTTGAGTGTGTCACACATGCCAAGCATGGTAAATGCATGCCATCCTCTCCCACTGTTCCATAATTTGAGTGGTGGATGAACCAAAGTGAACTACAATGTTACGAAATGGTTTGTAGAGAATTGGTTCACTTTAATAGAATTCATGGAAACTTGGGTTGTCTTTTGGAGGAATGCTTGTGAAATGGGGGAAGACTCGAATAATTGCTTTAGAGGAATGTTCTTTCCATTGGTTCTGTTAGAATTGGCTATGGATGCCAAGATCTATGGACCAAATGGAAAGCGAAAAATGAAAGAGAATATGATGTGACAAGAATAAACTGTATTCAATGTCAATGATATGATATGATTGTAATTTTACAATGAGAGACCCCTTGATTATATAGCCAAGGTGAGATGCAAGATGTCATAGGATTATAACAAGTGTCTAAATCATATTACATGAGACAACTAATCACAGTTACCTAGGTTCACATGTAGTAGTTTTCAAAGCAAAAGATAACAACTAATGACAACTAACAGCTTCTAGAAATATTCCTTCCTATGACCTAAGTAAACTTAGCATGTGTAAATAAGTCCCCTAGTAATGAATGAACTAGGTACAAGAATTTATTTACACCAACACCCCCCTTAAGTGCAACTTAGGGAGTAGTGGATTATCATGCAAATGACACAAAGATGCAAGAATGGGTCCCGACTACTAGGCCATGTTAGGTACCCATGTACACACACAATGTAATCTCTCACAAACGAAGAAAAGGAGAAAACCAAGTGAGACAAAACTCCTCCCCAAAAGAGAGATGAAATACAAAAACATAAATTCTCTCAATGAAGAATGAGAAGGTAAAAACCCCATGTGAGGAAACAGACCCCCCCATAAGAGAGAAGTAGAAGAGAGACAAGGTAGCCCCCCCTCAATGTTGAGTCTCCTGTAATGATGGTAGAAACTCGACATTAAATGTTGAAGATGATCCAATCTCGCCGAACAATGTTCCTCCCCTTAGGAAGAAACAAAACCATGGATGTATGTAGGATGTCTAGAAGATGAATGATGGATGATGATGATGATGTCTCTAAAGCATGCTCAAGTGTCTCCATGTTGATGCCGAAAGTTGAACCACTCCAAATAGGTGTTCTAGGCCACACTGCTGAAGAGGACAATCCAAAATCTAGTAGAGATGAATGTAGAACATGATCCAAAGACAAAGATATCCCCTCTGAAGATAAAGAATCCTCCTCCAAATGTTGTCCAAAAGTATCCACAATCACATCAATCTGCGAAGAATGATCATGTAGAGAATGAACTAGAGGTTCAAGGTCTTCCCTCAAAACAACTAAAGAAGGAGCATCTTCGTCAAAGAGAAGATGAATGCTATCGATGATGTCTCCCAAATATGCAAGATGAGACTCCACAAACAAATCTGAAATACCTGTCAAGAAGTCATCTAAAGTAGCCATATGTAGAAGACTATGAATATCATGTTGCACTGAATCACAAGGAACCCAATGTGGAATCGCAAGCATCATCAACTACAACAGTAGGTGGAGGAGATGAAATACATGGCTCAAGTACTAGATCTAATGTGAGAACTCCCAAGTTCAAAAAGCCAAATGTCTCCTCTGAATCATGGTTCATGTGATCAACAGTTGTAGGAACAAGGTCATCATTAGAAGCAAACTGTGCAAATGTATACAACCGAGATGAATGATCAACCACCCTAGTAGCAATGATCTCTCTAGTCTCCAAATCTCAAATGATAACTAAATTAGGAGTGAACTCCACAAACCTCCCATCTCCACCATGTGTAATCTGATATACGGAGAGAAGATTGTTCGTCAAATGAGGAACACACAAAACATCCTAAAAAGTGTTCTCCCCAAAACTAATAGTTCCCTTCCTTGTTATAGTCATGTATGTATTGTTTCCCATCAAGATAGGAGACATAAAACAAGGCTAAAATAAAGAGAATATAGATTGTGAATATGCCATATGATGAGATGTTCTTGAATCTAGAAGCCATCTCCCTAATCCTTGACCTGAAAAAGCACAAAGAGCTTTCCCTTTATTTCCTAATGTAGATGATTGACCTTTGTCCTTTTTAGACTGTTTTGAAGTAGAAGGAGAAGAAGATTCAAACATTCTAGAAGGAAAATCAATGTGATTCCTTTTGAGAAGATTCTTCAATTCTTCAATATCCTTCTTATAGAAATAATTTTCTTCATGTCCATCCTTCTTGCAATATGCACAAAAAGGCCTCTCCTTCTTAGATGTTTTCTCTTTTGAAGATGAATCTTTATGTTCTTCTGTGGAATTGGATGTGGATTGTGTGTTCTTCTTAGGCTTGTTATTTTTCCTTTCTTTGCCACTTGAAGACTTCTCATCCTTTGCAACCAAGGCATGTGATTTTGAAGACTTCAAAGTACCCATTTGAATAAGCTTATCTTGCTCCCTAGTGAGTTGCATAGAAAAATATTCAAAGGAAGGCGTCTTAAACTCACTCCCAAAGGAATTCTTTGTAGCATAGAAAGTAGACACAAACACTAAATATTCAAGTCCTAACTTTGAAAGAACACTTACAATCAATTGTGTATTTGATTTCTCAATTTTACAATCCTTCAATTGTGTTCTTAGTGACTTGAATTTGGTGATGAAGTCTTGTATGTTGTCAAAATTACATGGATTGAGATTGATTAATTCATTCTCCAACAAATGTCCTTGAATTTCATCTATTTTCCCAAATAATTTTGACAATGTAGTCCACATAGCCATAGGTGTATCCAAGTGCTCAATGTGAAACAACAACTTAGGAGAGACATACAAGCACAAATAGCCAATGGATTCTTCACAACTATTCAACCACTTATTCTTTTTAGCTTCATCATCTTTTGGTTCACCATCAAGCCCATGAACTATCCTATACAATCTTTTTACACTTAGTAATTTGTTCATTTTAGATTTCCATTTAAGATAGTTGTGTTAGAAGTGGAATTATAGATGGCTCCATGATGAAACATGAACACAAATCAAGAGGAATGCAACCACAACCACAAGAAGATTCCCCCCAAAATTAACTCAATCAAATAACCCCCCTATCAATATATGAGATTGGCACTTTATGAGTAGTGCGTTTACAGTTGCCACTTGCCAAAAACAACAAAGTGGTCTTTGATCTTGGTACATGCAAATGCCAAAATAGGCCACAAAATCAAGTAAAATTTTTGGTACAAAATTAGACCAATTTGATCATACCAATGAGAATTACATGAAAAATCATGCACTTTCAATAAAAACTACAACCAAAAATGTTACTGTAGGAGCAAGATATGAGCTCCCAAAGTTCCCAAAATGAGGATGAAGTAGCAATACCTATGAGAATCTGAAAATTTTGGAAAAAAATACACCAAAACCAAAATTTGATTGTACCACTATGAAGAGCATGAAAAATTATCCCAAATCAAAAAAAATTGCTCGAAAAAAGGAGTCAAAATGAGCTAGATATGAGCGTCCAAAGTCAAACTAAAATATTGAAAATGCAATTAGAGAGGGGGGCAAAAAAAAATTGGAAAATGATGACGTCGTGATGATGAAGGCTGACATCAGCAACATATGAGCTTAAAATTGATGGTTGGCCAGCTGTTAAAACAAAATATACCCTTCCCTGACGGAATATTCTCCTGAGCGGTGGTCGACGTAATCTTGCAGAATCAACGAAATATTCTCTAGGAATCTGAGTTGCCGATGGAATTGACCGACTAAATTTTTGAAGTTGAATGTCAGCTGAAGAAAATTTTCTGCCATTTTTTTATTTGTACCGGCTGCTGATTGAAAGGCTTGACTGTTGGTATATGATGGAGCCCGCGAAGGATGAAAGGTGGGGGCCCGCTGACAAAGCAAAAGAATGGATGTCATGTGGCAGCCACTCTGTCCATCGATATAGGTACGGTCTGTAGGCGTAAAGTTTGCAGACTGTACAAAAACAACTTTGCCCCTTTTTTGATTTTAAATAAATAAATTTTACAATGAAATTTAATCAGCCACAATACAATTTTTTTTTTTTTTTGAAATTTTGAAAATATTTTAAAAAATTGATTTTATTTTTTGAAAAAAATTGTACTGACTAAATAATGACGACCTAGGGGCCATACGACTCTTTGGGAATTTTTTTTTCCCTTACCAGACAACTGCTCCGATTTGGACGAATTGACAATCGATCTTTGGGTTTTTGGCCCTTTTGGACACGATGGCAAGGTCAGATTTGACCCAAAATGCTCCAAAAATGTAGCTACCTTATGGATATGGCAACCACACTTCAGCTTCAAACCCTCACAGATTTGGCCTCGTATGTCTAATTTGGAAAAAACAAAAGGAAATTTTGACTTTCTCAAAACTTCCAGACACAATGGTGAGCTTAGATTTGCACCAAGAAGCTCCGATATAAACATGCAACAAAGATCCAAAGATGGAACACCCCCAAATCTAGTATCTCTCTTTAGAAAAAGACTCTCCAATGGCACCCAACCCACTCTAATACCATGTTAGAATTGGCTATGGATGCCAAGATCTATGGACCAAATGGAAAGCACAAAAAGAGAGAATATGATGTGACAAGAATAAACTGTATTCAATGTCAATGATATGATATGATTTTAATTTTACAATGAGAAACCCCTTGGTTATATAGCCAAAAATGAGATGCAAGATGTCATAAGATTATGACAAGTGTCTTAATCATATGACATGAGACAACTAATCATAGTTACCTAGGTTCACATGTAGTAGTTGTCAAAGGATACTTGATAACAACTAATGACAACTAACAGCTTCTAGAAAGATTCCTTCCTATGACCTAAGTAAACTTAACATGTGTAAATAAGTCCCCTAGCAATGAATGAACTAGGTACAAGACTTTATTTACACCAACAGGTTCACTTTTTGAGATGTTTTGAGCTCCATTTTTGAGTGACATCAATCAATGATAATGCCTCCAAACAAATAGGACATGTCATGTATGCATTAAAGTAGTTTGTGTCTGATGATGTGGATCATGCAGTTGAAAGTTGAATGTGTTCATAGTTTTTTTAGTTTACATTTAAAGAAACAAGCGTCTGACTACACAAGCAAAGTAGTAGTTTTAATAAAAGGTGGAAACTTTCTTGGGCACTAATATCACGATCCACAAGGTTGTCAATAAATTTTTTTCTAAAAGCTATTAGTGTTGGCTTGTCAGGATCAAAACTTGTCAAAATATGAGAAAGCATTGCATGATATGTTTTGGATTTGGTTTCTAATTTAGCTGCATATTTTGTTATATATTTGAGCACTGCATCTATTAAGAGAATGGGTTGGCAATCTACATTTACTTGCTAAATAGAGAGGATATTGGGGTTGTGAAGATTGAGTCAATCATCATTACGAGTAGGGGTGTGCTTTGGCTGGCCACTCTCATTTGAGAGGCTTGAATTGTCTTGCATAGTCCAAGGGGCTTTATAGTGGCATTCAACTATAGCTCCTTTTCTTTGCAAACATGTATGACACTGAACATAATTGAGTAGTTCATTATAGTCATGTGAAGGGTTGGAAAACCTAATCATTCTTGTGTCCATTAAGCAGGGGTTGTCAAAGGTAGACCGTGGAACTCTTTCATTTGAGCTTTGGTGGGGACGTGGGTTCCAAGCAAAGACATATTTGTCAATGTAGTTGATTGCATTTTGTATTGATGCAAGATTATTCCATTGCAGTTTGACAATATCAGGTGCATCTTTGAGCAAAAGGAAACTATGGACATGTGTAGAGCCCCAGTGTTGCCATTCATACCTGGACACGAGAGACTTATTAAGGAAATGATGTATGAAACAAGTAAATATAAATTATGTGGAATATGTTTACCTATACCAGTAGTCATTTGTGCAAAGAATCTTCTCCAAAACCTCCTCACGAAATGCAATAAATCTGTGATACATCAAAAGTGTAGAGAGGTGTGGGATTTGCACTATATTTTGGATCCTCCACCAAGCAGTAGTACTAGGATTTGTTGGTATGATAGATGAAATAATGTTGTGTAAGTATGGCCATTTAGTATCTGCTACACTAAGTGTGAAGAATAGAGTTGGGAAACCAACTTGAATAACCATGTCAGATAGCTCCCCCCTTTCCACAAATTTTTTACCCAAACCACATTACTCGGTCTACAAGATGTTCATTGAGTAGGACCTTGAGTCTTTGGCATAGGGAAAGTATTGTTGTTGGTAGTTTACTTTCCAAGTGTTTTTGAACAAATACATAAGTTGTGGCCTAGCTACGATGACTCAAAATAATATTAAGTATGAAGTATCTAAACCGTGGGTGTTGGACAAACTTATTATCATGGTATCTAAGAAGATGGAGAGAATATTCATGTAGCTTGAACTCTTTCATAGTTTTTTTATTGAATGCATCTCTACCCTTTGGAAACAATGTTGGGAATGCCATAATAAACAATCCTTAAGTGTTGCATTCATTGATGGGTGTAAGAGAAACTGGTGGCCAATCAATAATAGGAGTCGGGTGTCCTTCCTCTAACCATAACAAGGATCATAATTCTTTCACTTTTGTATGTGGAGGGGGTAGTTTTGCAACAAATGATGTTGTTGCTTGCACATTCTCTTGAAATTGTTCTTCAGTTGTATTATATGTTTCCATGAAACTTACATCAGGGGGGTCTAAAGTTTAGGTTGTTGCATTTAGAAGGTCAAAGATGCCAGTGGAGGAAATAGGAAACCATAAGAGAGAGGCCTCATCTAATTGGACATCTTTGTAATAAGGGTCATTACATACATTATATTGCAAAGCCTCGTGAACATGTGCTTTGTAAACATAGAAACTATATTGTTTGGAATCAACATTTTTTTGTTAACTACGAGTACATCTAGGTCATGTATTTGATGTGACAAGTAATTTGTAATTACTGTAATATCTTGAGGAAAAAAAATAGTGTGGCCACTATATTTTAGTTGGCACCCTCTTGCATAAGTAACTTGGAGGATAGGGATGACTCTTGCTATAAGCATCTCCTCGATCTAAGATAGGTGTTGCAAACAAGCAGGTTGCTCTCCAGGGTCCATGTGGTTACACTTTGAGAAACAATTGCCATTTTTTCTAAAATGCATCTTGAACAAGCACTAATACCATTTAATAACCTAGTTTGTATTCCTGGATATTGTTCCATGCATACTTGGTATGTTGAAATGTTTGATAGGTTGTCCAACTTTGAATGAAAATAATTCCTAGCGATGTAATAGTTTGTAAGAAATAGTGGAGGATGGTGGTTTTGGGAGGGTGAACTAGGGTGTAATGTAGACTACATTTGAGGTGTGGGTGGCTGCAATGGGGAGGGGTTATTGGAAAGACAAGGTGGGGATGTGGAGGAGCTTTCAAGGTGATTATGATGGTTTTCTCTTCTTTGTTTATTAATAGAATCCTTGTTTGCATGGTATCGTAAACGTTGCAAATGATTACAATGAGATCACTATGCTTCCATACTTTTAACTTGGTTTTCCATGATAGGGTTTGTTGAGGAACAAATCAATGCAATATTAATTTGCAGTAGTTCATGAAAAAGTAGAAATAACACATATAAGTTAGGTGTTTAAAATTAGTAGGAATAATGCTTGAAGTAATAATCCTTTGTATTGACTCAAAATTAATTGGAATACATGGCTTGTAAAAACAAGAAATCATATTTTGAAACAAGTGCACAAGATAACATTGTGGTATAAAAAAGACTTTGTATTCAATTTATTTATAATTATAGGTACACATGGTTACAGATGGTGGTATTGATAGTAGCAAAAGTTGTACAACATAAGCAAAGACTGTATAGTATTGTGGAAAGTAAGAGGTACTTGAAAACTTTAAATAGGTTTTATCACTATAATTACAAAGCTTTGTATTTATTTCCCAACAAATGAATTCATTGTGATGACCACGTCAAAGAAAAACTGGCACCCAAGAACTTGATCCAACATGTGTTTAGAAACATTAGGTTCTGCTAGAAGTAATTGAAAATTAATAGTGGATACACCAAACAAGCCATTTGCAGGTTCTTCAAATGAAGTGAATTAAATAAGAGCACTTGTTCCATAATCCAAATCCACTTTTACTATGTAGCTAAAATCACATCCAGGGAGATCAATAAAACACTTTGGGAAATGAAAGCTATTTTGGTTCTTTTTTACAACCAAGTCTTCTTACATTTCTTATTGCCCACCATAAGAGGACAAGATAGGTAATAAAAATTGTCCAAGTGGATTTTTGATATGCTTTCTTTTTCGTAAACATTTTTTTCAAGAGATTTTGTATTATTGATTGATGTGATGTCAATTGGATTTGAAAACTTGTTGGAAGAAAGATGATTTATTGAGAGGGAAAGGAAAGGTGTTTCATTCCCTACAGTGGCATACCAATCATGCAACATTGAGGCTTCTAATTTTTTTGGATTTATTACAATTGTAGTTGCAAATATAGTATCAAGAGTTTTTCCTCACCAGGAGGTTATATGTCCAGATTTGATCAAGATAATTGGAGGGGTTGGTAGAAGAGGCAAACTAGATAATTCTTTTCCTTCAAATTCATAATGACAACCCCAAAGTGTAACATCAATGGTCATGCATGACATGTTTGTGATTGTTACAGTACACATGAGTGTTTCAGTCTCATCTCTCTTACAGATGGTTGATGCAGGGGATCTATAGATAACAATATGCCAAGAACATCAAAAAAGGAATTAATAGGTAGTGATAGTAGGAAATCTATACTCTTGATATGCAAGCTATGCATGGGTATTGTAGAATCTACACATGTTGAAGGAGTAATTATTGATGATTTTTGTAGGAAAATTTCAAATGGGTCCATCGAGCAATTATATTTTGTATTAGCAACTTTTATGTGACCATTAGAAATAATGTATAGATTGTTTGAGTGCACAAAATTGTAGAACTCATCAACAAGTCCATTAAAGCATGTGACATGTATTTTAGAGCCTGCTTTGTCACTGAGGTCAAAACCAAAAACTTTTCATTCTTGGTCAGCATTGTGAAACTCATGGATTGGAGTATTTATTAATGCTCTACCCTTAATGGACCAACGCTTATAGTATGGGGTCAAATTTTTGAGAGGAAGTATTTCAGAAGGGGCTATAGTTTGTTGTTGAGTAGAGCTTACATCTTGGTGTAAACCATTTGGGCCCTGGGAGCTAGTAGATGGTAAATGACTTGTAGCCTATAGACGAGGAGTTGGAGTGCCAATGAGTGGTGCTTTATTTGAGACCATTTGAAGACTATTGCTAGTTATAGCCCTGTAAACAAACGAAATCAATGATTTAGGAAAATCACATCAATGAATGAGAGTAATATTCAAAAATAAAGTATGGATGGACATACAAGTATTTTTCGAATGCCTTGGATGTATATTATTTAAGACGGATAATAGACCTAGTGACCATAGCTTCTTCAACAACAAGATTGTTGAATTGGTTGGGAAGCAAAGTTGGATGGGTGCAAACACCATCATAGAGTTGAACTTGATATTTAACATCTATTGAATGAGGTCATTGTATAGCATCTATGGATGTAACCTCTAATGAAGGGTCAAGATCAAACATGCCTGGAAGAATTTCTTCAATGGAATTTGGAGTTAGAGTTTCTATTGAGAAGGTGAAAGCAAGTTGAAGTTTTGTGCTTGTGGGAAAGTTGTGAGTGTTAGAATTGGCTATTTTGACAAGTAAAATAAAGGTGCTTCTTAATTGTAAGATTGTTGTTAATGGGGAAAACCACAAATGAAAGATAAAGAAGGGAACCATATGATTGATAATATACGACCACATAGTTTATGTACATAATTATCAAACCAATGGTTTATGAATGAGTTAAATTTTATGCAAGCTATATAGTATAATACTTTCTTGGAGTTTTCTATTTGAAAACAATATTTATCGACGTATTATGTGTATAGTTTTTAAGATTTAAAAATACCTACAACTTTCATCTAGAAACAATCATTTAAGTAATTAGTAAAGTTTAATTTGAAAGAATGGAAATTGAAACGCCATTTATTTTAATGGTAAACAAATATATTTTTAATATTGAAGCTCTTTTGGCAAAAAAAATAGAGGGAAAATTTGCAGCATATTCTTGTTTGAGACAGTATTTATAATGCTTATATTGGAAGGGCTTATTAAAGACAACTATAGAAGACTATTTAGTTTCTTTACATTTCAGCCATAAGTAGGCATTGTATAGGAACAACAAAAAAACTTATAATAGACTACAAGCTACCAAGGTAAATCTAAGACTAATCGATTATCACGACTATTGCAATAGTATTATAATGTTGATCATTTTTAATCTCCCTTAGGAAATTGCACAATCCCTCTAGTTTTGTGCAACTGGATTGGTAAGTTGACACTAAGGCTTGAGGCATCTCAACATCCAATTCTTCGATAGGACTTGTTGTCTGACATGCAAGTTTGAGTTTGTCAATGATATCGAGGCAACTATTAGATACATTTGTAGCAAGATGTTGAATGATTGTGTGAACATAGTCAAGCTTATTAAAAGTAGACAATGGCTCTGATACTCTAGTGTTGGATGCACTAGAATGGAGGGGCTTGGTTGTATAGGAGTATTTGAATGTGTAGCCATGACCTGGCATGAATGGATGAAATATACACTTAAGTTGAAGTACAACATAAGAAGGTAATCATGTAAATGAGTGAGCAAAACATGGAAATTAATTGCAAAGTAATTAACAAATTACAAGAACTATGTAGTATATGTTGCACTTTACAAACATTAGATCAAACAAACAATGTGTAAAACAAACATTTCAATTAATATATAGAAAATATTTTTGAGAAATGTAATCTATATTTGAATTTGGTAGTACAAAAAATTGATTATATGATGATGTATCTTGGTTTCTAGGCTATGGCTAGTTGATTTGGATGTTCTAATCTTCATGGATGTCCTTTCTTGGCTGTATGTGTTACTAGTAGGTCTGTTGTAGGTGTTGTAAGCCATTTTTGTTACTTTTGTTGTATGGGCTCTAAGCTATTTGTCTTAAGGCTGTGACATATCAATGTATTTTGATTTTCTACGTTGGTGGGAAAAAATTTCAACTCCATCTCAAACACACCCCGTGAAAATTGAAAATCTAAAATTTAAAAAACACTCCTATTTTTCTGCACAAAATTATAACTATTCTAATAAATAGGAAGAGCTTGAACAACAGGTTTATTCTCTTTTCTAGATTTATTTTAATTTTTTTAATTTAAAAATAAATTGCACAATTTTTTTTTATATAATTTGAGTTTGATATTTGTTAAAAAATTAGACTAACTTGTTCTTTTAATGTATTTTGGTTTTCTATGTTGGCAAGAAAAAATTTCAATTCCATCTCAAACACACCCCCTGAAAATTGAAAATTTAAAATTTAAAAAACAGTCCTATTTTTTGCACAAAAATATAACTATTCCTTTACCATTTTTTTCTATCTTATGATATCCGTTGCTCCACATACTTTAATTCTTAAATTTTTTTTATAAGATTACCTCCTAAACTATTGAAATCTATATGTTTAGAATATTATTCACATCTTTTAAAGACATTATATTTCCACAATTTTAACTTCTTTTTCTATCAAAATGTTGCTAAACTACTTCAAAGCAATGTACTATTACATGTCTATATTATAAATACAATGTTTCTCTCAACTTATATATATTCCATCTCCGAATTTAATCATTGTATGTGAAGATTAGCATGAATTAACAAACTATGTATTCATATTTTATCTTGTAATTCATCTAATCCAATCATACTACCAAATCAACAAAGCATCCTTAAGAGTTCTTAGTGCAACAATATTGCATTTCACATAATTGATTGATTTCATCTCACCATGGGCCCAATCCTTAATCAAATCTTGGCAATATGTTTGGCTCCATTTTTTGAATTTCCATCAAATATGTTACATCAACAAGAATTTATTAAAATATTGACTTCTTAAAATTTTCCATTTTATGTCATCATGAACCTTGAATGGTTAGTATCAATCTAATAACATGATATGAATTTTTTAAGCTAGGAATATAAACTATCTAAGAAATTTAAGTGTTTTTGTTGTATATCCTAAGTGTTAGGCTCATATTAGGACTAAAATACTGTTGTACATAAACATTTGTAGTAGCACAACTAATCAGTAAAATTTATGGTATGGAAAGTTAAGAAACCTCAAATATAATATAAGAAGACAAATATTGTAAACTAAAATCTTAAAATAAAAATATGTGTAAATAAGTATTTTTGCTTTTATCATTTATCATTGCATCTATTCCCAAACTGAATGCTAATTTGTTGATTAAATAGTCATAGATCTAATTTACTCGGAGATATTGTTCAAATTACATACCTCAGTTGCAATTATAGTTGCATGTGATACAACTTCTCCCTCTATTTTCACAATAATTCTCTTTCATGGAAAGCTGTCACAAAAAAAAAAAAACCTTGATTTGAGTGGTAAACAAAAAGATAACCAACATTCACTTTTAAAAACAATTAACATCGGCATATTAACCATCAATTTCGTATAGGAATTTTTTTTGAGTTAATATATTATAAAATACAATTCCATTTGTGTATAGAAAATAAATTATTTTTGTTTTTCATTTTCTATAAGTAAAGATATTAAAAATATGATACATGAGTAATGATAAAAATCTTAAAACTTCAAAATGGGAAAAGTAACAAAAGATAAACTTGCAAATATAGTTTTTTTGGTGAGAAAGGTGGCAATGACGATATTTTCGTAGAATACAAGGAGGGGAGGTAGCTTATAAGACAAGCAGGAGAACACAAGTATGAATTTGCAAAGCCTATAGCTTTTGTACATATCCTAAAATATTGGCAGTGCTCCTAGTTTTGAGTGAAAGAGGATAACATGTTGTTACATTCTTCCATATACATAATACCCATACTCGCATTCACAACCATTGAGTTTAGTTTTGGCTCTATACATAGAAAATCATCTCTACATAGCAATTGAACTAATATACCATGCTTTTAGAAAAAAGAGGAACTAAAAAAACTGACATAACAATTTTTTTCTATCTTTTATGCTTTGACGAATTCTAACAAACTATCCACGTGTCTTCTTTATGTCTCCACATTTTGCATATATTTTAATCAGGGTAGTCTCAACTATAACATCTGACAACAATCCCCCTTCCTTTATCCTTGGATAGATGTCCATACCCTAATCGAAAGCACAACCAAGCATAATGGTGGAAAAATTTGTGGAACTTGGCTTTGCACCTGCTAGTTGTTGTGTGAATCCTTCTAAAAGTTTATTTTTTGCATATCCTACAATCATGGCATTCTAGGAGACTACATATCTTTGAGGTATTCTATCAAATAGTTCATTTCCTGGGTGAGTGCAAAAATATGGGGAGCCAAAAGTGGCCAATTTATTTTTTCATCCTAAAATTGCGAAAATGTGGGCGTGTTATAGTAAAATACACTCACATTATAGGTTGGTAGTGACCAAGCCAAGGCATGGTCATTACCAAGCCATAACACGAGTGCATTATAACATGCTCACATTATGGTTTAAATTTCAAAAAATGTGTGTATATTGAGTTCAAAATTGTGCATTTTTTGAAATAAAAAAAATATTTCCAAAATGCAAGCACGTTATAACACACTCATGTTTTGATCTACATTGAAATTTTTTTCTTCTCTTTTTCTTGTCTCTTCTTGTTATCTTTCAGGAAAACTATATATATGGAATAAAAATTTAAGTATAAGTTTCTTATACTTTAAGTAATATTTCATGTATATAGTTTCAAGATGTTTGAGAGTGGTTTCATATGTCTAGGAGTTATAATTCAAATTCTAGTTTCTTGAAGATCTTACAATTTTTTCAGACTTAGCCAAATTTCAGTAATTAGCATGTCAAATATCAGTAATTAGGAGGTCAAATTTTAGTAATCAACAAGTTGTATCATCTTTCTCACTCTATCTCACTCATTGTTTATCCCTTATGCTCTAGACCTCTCTCACACACTCTCTCCCCTCTATACTTCTATCTCACCTCTCTCTCTCCCTCCATCCCTCCCTCTATTCCTCCTTTCATCCTTCCCTCTCTAATTTTCTCTATCTCACCCTCTCTATCTCCCCCTCTCTCTCTTCCTCCCACCCACCTTCCCTCTCTACTTCACTCTATCTAACCTATCCCTCTACCTCTCTCTCTCTCTCTCTCTCCATCCTCTCTCTCTCAATCTCTCCACCTTCCTCCTTCCCTCTCTCTCTTCCTACATCCCACCCACCTTCCCTCTCTACTTCTCTTTATCTAACCTATCCCTCTTTGCCTATATCTCACCCTCACTTCTCTCTCTCTTAATCTCTCCTCCTTCCTTCTTCCCTCTCTCTCTCATTCTCTATATCACACTTCTCTCTCATTCTCTATACCACACTTCTCTCTCCCTTTTTCCCTCCTGAACTATAGATTTTTGGTACCTACAAGACTCCCTAACTCTTCTAGGGTTTTTCACCTAAAAGGAGAGAGTAGGGCCAAAAATGCTACCTAGGTTCATTCAAATTATGCAATGTGTGATGCTGTTATGGTTAAATGAAATGATCTAAATGCAATTAAGTGATCAAAATGACTAATTTTGTATGCAAAACTTAGGATTTATGCTATTTTGGAAAACATAGGGTAAACCCACAAAAGTGGTTTACAATTCGAACAAGGAAGGAAAACTTGTAAAAAATGACCCCATGCCAAAAAATTTCATTTTTGGAGTTTGAATGAACTCATTGGTTCGAATGAACCAAAAAAGGGTTTGGTCAAACCAAGGTTTGAGTGAACTCATTTAATGCATGCACAAAAAAAAAATGAAAACCTCATTTGGGAAGGGGGTTCAAATGAACCTTGGTTTGCTCAAACCTTCCTTTTCCTTGATTTTTGACCTTGTTCACAAAAACAACCTAAATTTTTACGCTTCGAAGCTCTAGTTGAGGATGAAAATGGAGGAATCTTCACAAACCCAACTGGAATCAGGTAGTCCTCGGAATGATCTATCAAACAAATATAATTTTAATAGGTTTTGGTTTTATTATGTATTTGTTTTTTTAGTTTTATTAAACATAGGTTTTTCATCGAAAATGAAGGTCTATGTTCTGCACGTGGAAAAATAGTAGATTATCAAAAAAAATTGAAAAATATGAGTGCACCAAATATTGAATTCCTTGATCCAACAAAAAAAATTTGAATTTCGATATATACAAAAAAGGTAACACGTTATACGGTCGTGCTATGTGAGAATTGTAATTAGTTTGACTTCAAAACTTGATTAAAGAAAAAATATTCAATAAAAAACTATCTAACCAAGTGGAAGCACTAGATATCGGAGTTACAAATCTAAATTCGAAAGAAATAGAATTTATCCTTCATGGAAAAAAAGTTATGCATTATACGGTGTGTGTCACTTTTTAAAAATGTTATTTTCTGAAAAGAACTAGTTTTCATGGGAGATGGTAAAAGAAGGGCAATCTGATTCCAAAAATTTGGAAATTTCTTTTTTTAGAATCTACAAACAAAATGTGATGAGACTCTAGTTTGCATCATCTTCAAATTCCTCACGGTTTAGCTGTTATAGGTGCCTGAATGTGAAGATTTAGTTAAAAATAATAATTTCAGTGTCCAGTTTGGCCAAAAATTGTAAACCACTATTGTGGGATCACCCCACAGTGTTGTTTGAAAAAAACAAGCTTAAAAGAATGAACAAGAATGCAAAATAAACCAAACAAAATACTATTTTTTAGAATGTGTGCACCTAGGAAATTGAAGAAGATCGGAGAACAACCTAAAAAACTGATGAAGTCTAATTTTGAGCTGACTGGGACTCATTTGCCATCTTGGGTGAATCAGTCCCAGATCTGGGTTTTTCTCCACAGAAACTATTTTTTGTCAGTTGGGAACCAAGATCTGCATTTGACTCAAAACTGCATCTTAGGAGGAACTCATTCGCCATGCATGGCGAGTCAATTCACTTTAAAATTTCTACAACTTCAAATCCCTGTTTTGCACCTCCACACCTACACAACAATTTTTTATGGAAACCTGACTCAAGATCTCAAAAAATCCCTACAAAGTAGCTTAATTTTTTTTGTCTAATGGGGGGTTTTCCTTGGTCAAACCCCTAGTTTGGTAATTAAACCTTGAATGGAGATTTTTTTTGCATAAAACCCTAGCCTTAGATGTATTAAAGACAAGGAAAGTCTAAAATATGACAAAAGCTCTATTCTATTGTGCTAGAATAAGAAATGCAACTATGAATTTTGTGATGCAAGATCTCAACCCTAGAAACCTTACAATACATAAAAAATGGAAATAAAATGACATGCATATGAAAAGTAAACAAAATGTAAACCTTATATGAATATAGATTGAAAATGGAAGATGGAATCACTTTGAAACCAAGTCTTTAGGTGTGATTTGATGGCTAGTTACATCTCCTCAACCTAGATTTCTTCATAATTCACCATAGGAATCCATCATCAACCCTTTTCAATGTTGAATATTGACCTAAAGAGTGAGCTTCAAGACCTGCAAAAACCCTATTTTGCTGCCCTAAAACTTCAACTTTTGCTAAGGAAACTTGTTGTAGAAGACTTGTCTTTAGAAATTGCATTTTTTTGAAAATGATAAAAAGATGTGTAAAATGACTTAAGATGAGTATTTATAAGAAACAACACCTAATTTTCCCATTATTTATACCTAATAGGTTGACATTCACCAAGAATTTAAGTTAAATTAATCAAATTCCCACTCAAAATTGAATTTTCCCTCAAAAGGGACTCATTTGCCACCCTTGGTGAATGGGTCCCACCAGAGGGGACTCATTTGCCCAAGGTGGCGAATGGGTCCCACTACTGACTTTTGAAGGTGGGTTTTTGGGATATTAAATAATTAAGTGTTGTAAATGTCATGTTTTAAGTGATTTCTCATGTTAAAAGAGCCTCTAGATCAAAATAATGGGTCTTAGGGGCCTATAAATGTTCTGAAAGATAAATGATGCAAAGGGACTCAAAAGTGGGTCAAATTACACATGAAATTATCTCTTTTCTCAAGAGGGTCCAATTTTCTACGGTGCACCTCCCTCCTTCCCTTTATACCTCTCTATCTCTCTCCATCCCTCTCTCTCCCTCCCTACCTCTCCCCCCCTCTCTCTACTCCTCTCTCCCTCCTCTTCATCTCTATCTCTCCTTCCCTATATATTTCTCTCTAGATATCTCTCTCCCTCTCTACCTCTCCCTCCTACATTCCCTCTCTCTCTCCCTCTCAATCTCCCAACCCTCTTCCTTCACTTTGTGTTTCTCTCTCACACACTCTCTCCCTCCCCCTATCTTTATCTCTAAATATATTCTTCCCTCTCTACTCTCTATCTCATTATTCTCTCTCTCCATCTCTCTCTCTCTCTCTCTCTCTCTCCATATCTCCCTCTTCCTCCCTCCTTCCATCTCTCTCTCCCTCTCTCTCATCTCCCCACCTTCCTCCTCTCTCTCTCCTTCCCTATACACTTCTCTCTATCTCACCAATATCTCCCACTCCCTCCCTCCTTACCTCTTTAATTCTCTCTCTCTATATATATCACCTCTCTCTTCCTTACTTCCACCCACCTTCCCTCTCTACTTCTCTCTATCTAACCTATCCCTCTCTCTATATCTATCTCTCCAATTATCCCTCCCTCCTCCCCCTTCTATATCTCCCTTTCCCTATATATACTTATCTCTATCTCTTTCTCTCAATCTCTACATCTCCCTCCCTCCTTCCCTCTCTCTCTCTCCCTCTCTCTCCTAGTCTCTCCCTCTCTCTCAATCTCCTAACTATCCTCCTCTCTCTCTCTCTCTATCTTTCTCTCACTCTCTTCTTTCTTCTTTGCTCTTTATCTCACCATTATCTCTGTCTACTTCTCCCTCACTATCTCTCCTTCCCTATATACTTCTCTCTATATCCCTCTCTCCATCTCTACATCTCCCTCCCTCCTCCCCTTTCCCTCTTCCCTCTCTCTTCATTTCTCTCAATCTCCCCACCTTCCTCCTCCTCTCTCTCTCTCCTATCTTTCTCTCTCACTCTCTCCTTCCCTCTCTACTCTCTATCAAGTACCATTCTCTCTCCATCCCTCCCTCCCTTCCTCCTTCCCTCTCTAATATTATCTATCTCCCCCTTTCCCTTCCTTCCTCCTACCCACCTTCCCTCTCTGCTTCTCTCTATCTAACCTATCCCTATCTACCTCTCTCCCTCCCTCCCCTCTCTCTCTCTCAATATATCCACCATCCTCCTTTTCTCTCTACTTCTCTCTCTCTCCTTCCCTCTTTACATCTCCCCTATCTCTCTCTCCATCTCACCCTCTCTCTTAATATCCCAAACTCTATATCGAATATCATAAATCCTAATCCCTATACCCTAAACCCTACATCCTCAAAGCTCATCCCTATACCCTAAACCTTATATCCTATACCCTGAACATTATCCCTTAACCATAAGAATAAACCCTAAACCATCATTGTATGAAAAAATGCCTCAAAGAAATGAGGTCTCATGATGATGTACATCACCGTGAGACCCCATTTCTTTGAGGCATTTTTTCATACAACTAGAACTACCTTGTCAATGTTACCACATTGACACATTATCAAGGTAGTGACTTAGTGCTCATTGTTCAGACCTCATTTCTATGAAAGAATTTTTTCATACAACAAGCACTAAGCTCACTACCTTGTCAATGCAGCTGCATTGACAATGTAGTGAGCTTAGTGCTCATTGTATGAGAAAAATCCTCAAATAAATGAGCTCTCATGGTGATGTACATGTGTCAATGTGGTAGCATTGACAAGGTAGTGCTCGTTATATGAAAAAACACCTCAAAGAAATGGGTTCTCATGGTGATGTACATCACTGTGAGAACCCATTTCTTTGAGGTGTTTTTTCATACAATGAGCACTACCTAGAACCCAAATCACCATGAGAACCCATTTATTTGAGGTGTTTTTTCATACAACGAGCACTACCTTGTCAATGCATCAATTTGGTAGCATTGACAAGGTAGTGCTCGCTATATGAACAAAATATCTCAAAGAAATGGGGTCTCATGGTAATGTACATCACCTTGAGACCCCATTTATTTGAGGAATTTTTTCATCCAATGAGCTTTACCTTTTCAATGTGTCAATGTAGACACATTGGCAAGGTAGTGCTTGTTGTATGAAGAAATGCCTCAAAGAAATGGGGTTGAAAATTTAGGGTTGAGGGATTAGGTTTAGGGTTTTTAAGGTTTGAGGGATTAAGGCTTTAAGGGTTGAGTGATTAAAGTTGAGGGTATAGGGTTGAGGTATAGGGTTTAGGGTCCAATGTATAGGGAAGAGGTATGAGAATTGAGGGTTGACATGGTTTTATGTATAGGCTAGACGGTTGTGGGTTTAAGGATTTGAGGGTTTAAGGGTTGAGGGTTGAAGGCATAAGGATGGGGATAAAGGGTTGAGGGTAAAGGGTTGATGGTATAGGGTTGATAGTATAAGGTTAAGGGTCCAATGTATAGGCTAAAGGTTTGAAATTAAGGGTTGACTTGGTTTAATATATAGGTTAGAGGGTTGAGGGATTAAGGGTTTAAGGGTTGAGGGTTTACGGGTTGAGGGAATAAGGGTTTAAGGGATGAGGGATGAAGGGTTTAAAGATTTAAGGTTTGCGGGTTTAAGGGTTGAAGGATTAAGGGTTTAACGATTGAGGGATGAGGGTTGAGGGTATAAGGTATAGGGTTGAGAGAGCGAGAGAGGGAGAGAGGGAGTGGGAGAAACCTGAGAGAGATAGGGAGAGAGGGAGAGAGAGGGAGATGGAGAAAGAGAGAGGGTGTGTGTGTGTGAGAGAGAGAGATCAAATATCACCAGAAGACCCCATTTCTTGGACCCATTTTTCAAACAGGTCGCTACGCTCTCAATTTCACTGAATTAACAACCTAACTTGGCCTATTTGAAAAAATGGGTCCAATAAATGGGGTCTCCCAGTGATGAAATGGGGTCTCCTGGTGATTTACATCATTAAGAGACCCTATTTCTTGGACCCATTTTTCCAAACAGGTCACTACATTGCCAATTTCATTGAATTGGCAAGCTAGTGGGCCTACTAGCTTGCCAATTCAGTGAAATTGACAACCTAACTTGGTCTGTTTGAAAAATGGATCAAAGAAATGGGGTCTCCTAGTGATTTATATCATAGGGAGACCCCATTTTTTCAAATAGGCCACTACGTTCCCAATTTCACCAAATTAGCAAGCTAGTGGGCCCACTAGTTTGCTAATTCGATGAAATTAGCAACCTAACTTGGCCTATTTGAAAAAATGTTTCCAAAAAATGGGGTCTCCTAGTAATTTATATCACCAAGAGACCCCGTTTGTTGGACCATACATCACTAGGAGACCCCATTTTTTGTACCATTTTTTTTAAACAAGCCAAGTTATGTAGCCAATTTCACTGAATTGGTAAACTAGTGGGCACACTAGCTTGCCAATTCAGTGAAATTGGAAATGTAGTGACTTTTTTGAAACTTGGTGATGTATGGTCCAAGAAATGGAGTCTCCCAATGATATAAATTATTGGGAGACCCCATTTATTGGACCCATTTTTCAAACAGATCACTACATTGCCAATTTCACCGAATTGGCAAGCTAGTGTGCCCACTAGTTTACCAATTCGATGAAATTGGCTATGTAACTTGGCTAGTTTGAAAAAAATGGGTGCAAGGAATTTCATCGGGAGAGCCTATTTCTTGGATCAATTATTTCAAACAGGCCACTATATTCCAATTTCATTGAATTAGCAAGCCAATGGGCCCACTAGCTTGCCAATTTGGTGAAATTGACAACCTAACTTGGCCTATTTGAAAAAATGGGTCCAAGAATGCCAATTTCACCGAATTGGAAAGCTAGTGGCCCTGTTTCAAAAAATGGGTCCAAGAAATGGGGTACAACACTGGGAAATGCCAATTTCACCAAATTGGCAAGCGAGTGGGCTTGTTTAAAAAAATGGGTCCAAGAAATGGGGTCTAGAAATGGGGTACATCACCGGGAGACCCCATTTCTTGGATCCATTTTTCAAATAGGCCAAGTTCGGTTGCCAATTTCACCGAATTGGAAAGCTAGTGCTTGCCAATTCAGTGAAATTGGCAACCTAACTTGGCCTATTTAAAAAATGGGTCCAAGAAATGGGGTCTCCCGGTGGTTTACATCATTGGGAGACCCCATTTATTGGACCCATATTTTCAAACAGGTCACTACATTGCCAATTTCACCGAATTGGCAAGCTAGTGGGCCCACTAGCTCCCCAATTTAGTGAAATTGGGGACGTAGTGGCCTATTTGAAAAAATGGGTCCAAGAAATGGGGTCTCCCAATGATGTAAAACCACTGGGAGACCCCATTTCTGGACCCATCTTTTCAAACAAGCCAAGTTAGGTTGCCACCAAGAGACCCCATTTCTTGGACCCAGTTTTTCAAACAGGCCAAGTTAGGTTCCCAAGTTCATTGAATTAGCAAGCTAGTGGGCCCACTAGCTTTCCAATTTGGTGAAATTGGAAACCTAACTTGGCCTAGTTGAAAAAATGGGTCCAAGAAATGGGGTCTCCTGATAATTTACATCATTGGGAGACCTCATTTCTTGGCCACTATTTTAAATAGGCCACTATGTTGCCAATTTCACCAAATTGGTAAGCTAGTGGGTCCACTAACTTGCCAATTCAATGAAATTGGCAACCTAACTTGGCTTGTAGCTTGCCAATTCGGTGAAATTAGCAATGTAGTGGCTTGTTTAAAAAATGGGTCCAGAAATATCATCAGGAGACCCATTTCTTGGACCCATTTTTTCAAACTAGCCACTATGTTGCCAGTTTCACCAAATTGACAAGTAAATTTCACCGAATTGGCAACTTGACTTGGCCTTTTTGAAAAAATGGGTCCAAGAAATGGGGTCTCAAATCACTGGGAGACCCCATTTCTTGGACCCATTTTTTCAAACAAGTCACTATGTTGCCAATTTCACTGAATTGGCACACTAGTGGGGCCATTAGCTTGCCAATTTAGTGAAATTGGAAATGTAGTGTCCTATTTGAAAAAATGGGTTCAAGAAATGGGGTTTCTCTATGATTTACATCACCGAAAGACTTAAATCACAGGAAGACCCCATTTCATGGACCCATTTTTTTAAATAGGCCAAGTTAGCAATGTAGTTTCTTGTTTGAAAAAATAGGTCCAAGAAATGGGATTTATCAATGATTTACATCATTGGGAGACTCCATTTCTTGGACCTATTTTTCAAACAGGTCAAGTTAGGTTGCCAATTTAACTGAATTGGCAAAGTAGTAGGCCCACTTGCTTGTCAATTCGGTGAAATTGGCAATGTAGTGACTTGTTTGAAAAAACAGGTCCAAGAAATGAGGTCTTAAGGTGATGTAAATCACTGAGAGACCCCATTTCTTGGTCCCATTTTTTCAAATAGGTCACTACATTGTCAATTTCATCAAATTGGCAAGCTAGTGGGTACAGTAGCTTGCCAATTAGGTGAAATTGTCAACCTGACTTGGCTTGTTTGAAAAAATGGGTCCAAGAAATGGGATCTCCTGATGATGTAATGGGGTCTCCCAGTGATTTACATCATTGGGAGACCCCATTCACTGGGAGACCCCATTACATCACTGGGAGACCCCATTTCTTGGACCCATTTTTTTCAAATAGGCCAAGTTAGTATCATAGTGGCCTATTTGAAAAAATGGGTCCAAGAAATGGGGTCTCCTAGTGATTTACATCACTGGGAGACCCTATTTCTTGGACCCATTTTTTCAAACAGGTCACTACATTGCCAATTTCACCAAATTAGCAAGCTAGTGCTTGCCATTTTGGTGAAATTGACAGCCTAACTTGGCTTGTTTAAAAAAATGGGTCCAAGAAATGGGGTCTCCCGATGATGGAATGGGGTCTCTCAATAATTTGCATCACTGGAAGACCCCATTTCTTGGACCCATTTTTTCAAATAGTTCACTACGATGCCAATTTCACTGAATTGGCAAGTTAGTGGGCCCACTAGCTTTCCAATTCAGTGAAATTAGCAACCTAACCTCGCCTTTTTGAAAAAATGGGTCCAAGAAATGGGGTCTCCCAGTGATAGGATTCAGGGTGTAGGGTTTAAGGTATAAGATATAAGGTTTCCAATGAGCACTACCTTGTCAATGTTTCAATGCAGTAGCATTGACAAGGTAGTGCTCGTTGTATGAAAAAACATCACTGTGAGACCTCATTTCTTTCAGGAATTTTTTTATACAATGAGCACTACCTTTTCAATGCTCCAATGTGGTATCATTGACAAGGTAGTGCTTGTTGTATGAAAAACATTCCTCAAAGAAATGGGTTCACATGGCAATGTACATCATCATGAGACACCAAATTTCTTCGAGGCATTTTTGGATACAATGATCACTAAGTTCACTACCTTGTCAATGTGTCAATGTGGTAGCATTGACAAGGTAGTGCTCATTGTATGAACAAATTCCTCAAAGAAATGAGGTACATCACTATGATCTACCCCATTTCTGTGAGGCATTTTTGATACAACAAGCACTACATTGTTAATGTGTTTATGCCTCAAAGAAATGGGGTCTCACTTCTCTCTCTCTCCCTTGCTCCCTCCCTCCCTCTCTAATATTCTCTATCTTCCCTTTCTCTCTCTTCCTTCCTTCCTTCCTTCCTTCCACCCACCTTCCCTCTCTACTTTGTTCTAACCTATCCATCTCTACCTCTCCCTCCCTCCCTCTCTAATATTCTCTATCTTCCCTTTCTCTCTCTTCCTTCCTTCCTTCCTTCCACCCACCTTCCCTCTCTACTTTGTTCTAACCTATCCACCTCTACCTCTCCCTCCCTCCCTCCTCTCTTTCTCAATCTCTCCATCTTCCTCCTTCACTCTCTAAGTACTTCTCTCTTTATTACCTCTCTCTCTCTACTTCCCTCTCCTTCCTCTCTCTCTCTCTCTCTCTCTCTCTCTCTAAATATCCTAAACCCTATACCAAATATCATAAATCATAATCCCTATACCCTAAACCCTACACCTCAACCCTCATCCCTATACCCTATACCCTCAACCTTATAAGCTAAACCATAAAAATTATCCCTCAACCATAAACTTAAACCCTAAACCCTACATTCAATCTTGTACCCAAAACCCTCAATCCTAAACCCAATACCCTCAACCTATACACTTAACCTTGTACACCCTCAACCTTAAACATTATCCCTCAACCCTCAACCCTATACCTTAAACCCTACACCCTCATTTCTATAGCCTATATCCTCAACCTTATAACCTAAACCCTAAACATTATCCCTCAACTTTGTACCCTCAACCGTATACTTAAACCATAAACTCTATGCTCTCAACCCTTAACCCTATACCTTATGCCCTCAATCCTCTACCCTATAACCTATACCAAATATCCTAAACCCTAATCCCTATACCTTGTACAATTAACCTTGACCCTCAACCTAAACATTATGCTTGAATTGTAAACCCACAAGCTTGGACCTTATACTTTAACCCTTAACCCTACATTCAACCTTATTCCCTCAACTCTAAACCATCAACCCTCAACCCTAAACCCAAAATCCTCAACCATATATCCAATATTCTAAACCATAACCCTATACCCTATTCCTTGAATCCTAAACACTATCCCTCAATCCTCAACCCTATACCTTAAACCCTAAACCCTACACCCTCAACCCTCATCCATGTATATCTCTCTTTCTTCCTTCCTCCCACATACCTTCCCTCTCTACTCTCTAACCTATCCCTATCTACCTTTCTCTCTACCTCCCTCCTATCTCTCAATCTCTCCACCTTCCTCTCTCTCTCCCCTTCCCTCTCTATGTTTGTCTATATCACCTTTATCTCTCTATCTCACCTCTCTCTCTCCCTCCCTAGCTCTCCCCTCTCTCTCCCTCCC
>VDFB02270651.1:778755248-778833612 GCA_007258455.2 Sequoia sempervirens
CTTGTTTGTTGATTTTTCATCATGTCACTAGTTTTTCAGCGAGATCTCGACAATAGGATTTAGAGAAGCAGTGATCTATCATGAGGTTTGTTTTGTCTTTTAACACTCATGTTACTAGTTTCTCAGTGATGTCCTGACTCTAGGATTTAGCAAAACAACGATGCATCATGATGATGGATTTGGCTTTATTTTGTCCTTTTTGGTAATCATGTTGCTAGTTTCTCGAGGATGTCCTGGAAATAGGATTTAGAGAAGCAACGATGTTTCATGATTTGTCTTTCTTGTCTTTTTCTGCTTGCAGTTGGTTATGGCAAAAAGACTGGGGCAAATATTCCTTTTTATATGAGTCATGATCATCCTTGTCTGCGACTGCTTATCTCACGTGATGGTACAACCTTGCACACCTTGGTCTACGTCATATCATGGTGTTTGCTGGCCATTACAATAATCTGCCCAATGATGATAAATATAAAAATGTAAGTATGAAAGTTGGTTCCCCTATCTTTTTTTTTTCATCTAGCTTTCCATCTTCATCCTCCCTTCTCTTCCACGCTAATATCCATCCCCTTCCAAGCTAACATTTCTTCTATCTTTCATCTTCTAGTCTTCTCATCCATTTCGAGAGCACACCCGTGTTCTTAGAACCCGTCTGTCCTCTCAAGGGGGCATACCGTAACCCTCCTCGTCATTCTTTCTCATCTTATTTTGCACTGGGGCATGACTTTGACTTATTTTTCTTTGTCACAATGCGACAAGCTGCATTATGACAAAGAGGGGTAAAATGTAGACATATAAAAATGTCCTAAGCCTTCGAGCATCATTTTTCTTCATCCTCGTCCTTCGATAATTGAAGAATTTTAGTTATTCAATTGGCATGTTTGATACTCTTCTCTATTAATTAGCAATTTTAATAATTATTTTAATTAATTTACTTTCTAATATTTGTCTGATATCACGACGAGTGAAATAGCCAATTTGTGTCACCTGAAAATTTCTTCATCTTCTTCAATGGTTAAATAAATTATTATTTATTTAATTGTTTTACATCATCTTTTAATATGGTTAAAATGAGTACATTTATTATTTATCTATTCATAGTCTTTAATTCTTCCATAATTATTAAAATCATTTAACTATCCCATACCACCTCTCCTAATTAAATAGTTAATCTAAATTAATTATTTAAGGTCTAATTTTCATCTCTCCATTTAATTAAATCAATAAATTTAATTAAATGCTCCTCTTCATTTTTTCAAATAAATAATTTGAATCAATAATTTATTTTCCCACTTGTCCATTTCAACATTTTTCAAATAAATAATTTAAAATAAATTATTTATGCACCACTGTTCGAAGATATACATCATAATCCCTGTCTTAACATTCATTTCCTATCTTGCTTGCATGTCCTGCATATCCTTACATGCCTATCTAGCACATATGCATCATGGCACATGTCTTCTGTCATAGTTCTCCAAGAGAATAGCATATTCTTGGTGCATCAATCTGGACCATTGATCTTGGCATCTTTAGAGGGCTTAATCTCAACCATCCATTTCATAACATCCCTCTCATGCATTCCATCCATTGATCTTGGAATCTTTCTAGAAGATTAATCTCAACCGTCCATTCAAATGGTTGTCTATAAAAGCAACCTTCCTTCTCCATTTTCAGCTTAACAGCTATTCTTCTCCAACTTTCTACTTATCATTTGCAGGTATTTGCACAAGTTACACTACAAATCTGAGGGCATATTTGCAAAGGGAGAAATAGGAGAGCAAGAGAAGGAATCAACTACAATATGGGGAGTACTTTATTTTATTTGCTTTCATTTTGAAATCTCCATTTGTTTGTATTCTCTTGTTTGGATGAGGTTAATAGTGTAGAGGTGTTGGCTGTCACTTTATCTATCCTATTTGATTTCTAACCCCATCTTACAATTTCAATTCCTTTGATAATATCAATCCACAAAATTTAACCCCTAGATTACAGTTTCACACAAGTTGCATATAGTTCATCATTCCCTAATTCATGCATTCTTTCAGAAAACCCATTATATTTCCAAAATTTTCTATTTGATCACAAAAAAAGTAACTCACAAGAAATAAATACTACATCTGGGTTTACATTCACAATTGTCTCAATTTGATCAATATTTTAACACTCCAATGACTAGTAGCAATTAAATGTACATATGTATCTTTCTATTTGCTCAGAGAATCCAATAGCTTAATTCTAATTTTTAATAGTTTAACTAAAATTTATAGATTTATACCTAATCGAATAAAAAACTTTTAGGTCAGAAATATATTTACATTTTAGAAAATAAGACTTACCCATTCACGAATACACATAGGTATATATTTAGTAATACATCAATTAAAAACAAAAATGCATCACTCTCTGTCAAATTTTTATAACTATTCTTTTTAAGGTTTATTTCTAGCTCTTACACATAATGCATATATATATATATATATAAATAGAATGTCACAATTACAAACTGAAGTAAGTTCATTTTCAATATATATATATATTATATTGCAACAAAATAATATACACTACCTAGACCCGATGCATCTACAACCATATACATTCGATTATATTTTTGTAGTGTTAGGTTAAAAACCCATATAGATATATACACTTTACTATTGTATATATATAAATATATATATACACACATATATATATATGTATATTCATATATATACATGTATATATCCATACTAAAATATATGCATTCAACAATTTTTGCAGGGAAAATTTTAGATTTTGGGTATGTGCAAGATCCTGATGGGCCAAAAAGTGGCAATATGATGGGTATGTGGCTGATGACTATTTTTTTACCCAAAATTGATGAATCGAAAAGGGTTTTTAAAGGAGATTCTCAGATTTCCACCGATATAAATTATGCTTTACTTTGAATTTAAGAAATAATTATTATTCATTTTCTATTCAAATTACGGCTAGAGTCCCGATTGATAGACTGATTGAAAAACATCTATAGCTTTCAAACGGTATCATATTTTTCAAATCCAAAACATGCATCACATTCTATGCTTCACATACTATAGGATTAAAAAAAGAAAAATTGAATTTCATGAAGTTTTGACCAAGTTAAGGTGGTTAGACATATGAGTTTTTATATTTTTAAAAAAGTTGTAATAAAAATTATAATTAATTATTTGGAAAAAATTACAAAAAAAAATATGCATCACATCAGGGCATGAATCCTCTACTTATATCTAAAATCTTATAAATTTTTTTTTTATCATTTTATTGTGGTTAGGGTGGTCAAATAGACACCTACTTCTGTTACCACGAAATTTATGTACCTTTTGCATTGAAATTTCAAATTTTCACCAAATAGATTTTTATTTTTTAACAAACCTAGTAGTTTAGAAACTACATTCAATTTTCAACAGATTCTATTCTTATGTATTTTTGAAATAATATAGATAAATTATTCAAATTTTTACGTCAAGTTGCCTAACTCTGATTTTTTTGAAATTTTTGCCACTTAAAGCCCTATTTTTTCCATGATGATCTTGCACATACCCTTTTATACAAGTTTAAAGTTTCATTTAAGGAAAACAAGGTTTTAAGGCTAATGGCCTCCCATTGGGAGGCCCTGCCTATGAAGGGCGTTGCCTCCACAATGCATCCCTCCCCAATGGAGGGGGTGGCGTGGCTATGGAAGCCAATACTCCCTTCAAATTTCATTATTATTATTATAGTTAAATATATCACTACATTCATCCAAATTTCTATGACTTGTAAATCTACACTAATTATTGCTATTGAAATAAAAATATCCTTAGTTATTTCTACTCCGACACTATCATCTTCTTGAAAAATCATAAATATCCTACTTTCAATTGATCTTTTTTATTTATAATGAATATTTGTCATTTGACATGTGATCCTTGTTTTGTAGGATGGATTCTATTATGCCATGATAGACTCTTAATCATACGTTAAAGTGTTGGCATGATATAGGTACTTTTGGGAGTTTAATATGTGTATCAGAGCTGTGACCATCCCATTTCCTTCTCAAATCTAAAGGTAAAGTTATTTCCAATGATAGATCTTGGTGATTTTTAGTAATGTTAAGTATGTTTTTCATATGCACAATATGGTGATTTGGGAAATAAAAAAACTAGAAAAAACTCCAAATTTAAGGGTTTCCTTTTTGTAGTTTTCTATTGAAGGTTAATTTTAGTGCATGTTAGAGGTAATATGGGCTAAAAATTGAGTCTATGGCATTTGAGAAAGTACATATTGACTTTCATTTTATCAAAATTTGACATATTTTTTGAAATCTACAATGGTTTGCAGTTGAGAGGTGGTTGCCAAATCTAAGAAGTAGCTAAATTTTTGGAGTGCTTTGGGCCAAAATATACCCACCATTGCATTTGGAAGGCACACAAACCATAATATTACTTGTCAAAATTTTTAAATCATATATTTTAGTGTTGGCCCTCAAAGGTTTTTTCAATAAGTCATCACCATTTTCATCCATACGACTATACAAAATCCTTATAGTATGATATTGATATGCAACATACAATGGGTACAATCGGTAGAGAATATTCTCTATACGGTGGCATATTCATTCGGCTAGCATGTCTGTGTATGACTCAAACATACACATTTGCATCATCTCTATGTCATTGTTGCATCTATTGAGTACGGGTAACAAAATTTTAATATTATTTTATTTTTAAATATTGTCACATGTAAAGAGCTAGCCCACCAAGGGCTAAGATTTTACCCCCTAGTTCCTAAAGTGGGCCTCTTTTCCTCAGAGCATAATTTTTTTGCTAGGATATCAAAATTTTGCAAACAAGATATCAATGGAAAGATGGTTCTACGTATTTCACATTGGTGCAATTTTTTTCCAGACTTTCCTGCAAGTACATTTTATTGCAGATTGAAGTGATTTTTTCCTTTTGGACCTTGGAGATCATAAATTTTCACCAATTTATCTAATTTTTGTGATTTAGGTGGCAGCTGGAATGTATTTAGGAGCTATATAATTTGCTTCATGCACTTTTTCCAAATTCGGCCATAAGTATTATTTAATCAATTTTTCAATATTGGCATCTTCATTGACTTGGACATACTGCCTCCAAGAGAAGTTTTATTTGTGTAGCGGGGCTTCATTTTTAGTTGTGCTTCAATTTTGGGAGGTATCACAATAGTTTATTTAAGATATTTATCTAATTTTTTCTCTTGGTACTTGTTGTCCTAATGGATGAACTAAGGATTAAGATTCTAACTCATCATAACTATCACACATAAAAGGCGAGAATAGAAAGATTACTTTGGTCTAATAGTTTGTGATCTACCTTGGGTGACCATAAACCTTATTGTACCAAGAAATATGAGAGATTTTCTCACAAAAATAAATGTGATGAGGCTATGGTATTGATTGCTAGGAATGCACTACTCCTAGGTAGGTATGGGATGAGTACAAGTATTTGTTTCATTCAATTAGTGAGGTTTGTGCTATGCAATTGGTGGTAGAATTGGCATCAATTTCCACTAATTTATTTCCTCCCATTGAAGACTATTTGGTAAAATTTAAATCATTAATGTCTCAATTGGATGGTTGTGGTAAGGATAGAACTGATAAGGAATGCATATTCTTGATTTTATCTAAATTGAAAGGTTCATTTGCATACTTATCTACTTCCTTTTATTCTAGAATGGATGGATTAGGTGATTCATTTTTCATGCCTTCTTTTGAGACATTTTGTAATAAGTCAACATGATACACACTTTAAGAATCAGTCATTGATTACATCATCACCTAAGGGTAAAGGAAATAAGTCTAAACTCAAGAAAAAATCTAGTGATACACCACCTATCTTAGAGAGGATAAAACTAAGGATAAACCCAAGTGTGAATATTATAATAAACCTAGGTACGGTGAATTTTTTTTTTATAAGAACAATTTAGATGAAATGAGGCAACTTATAAAGGAACATAACATTTCACTTCCTTCTAAATTTAAAAGTTCACCCTCTTCTTCTTCACAACCTTCACCTTCTACACATATAGGTACCACACGAATTGCTAGTAGGAGTGATAAGATAAATATGATAAGATGAAAGGTCATGTACTTGTTGTAACTCATGTTGATGAGTCTAGTAGATGGATTCTTGATTCTGGGGATTTATATGATATGGTAGGAACACCTGATAGGTTCTCATCCTTGAACCATGCTTCAATCATGAAGATATTGATGGTTAATGGTGTTTATTTGGATATTTTGTAAAGGAGTTGTTGATGTTCCTAGTGGTATTTTTCATAATATTCTTTGCATTCCTCATATTCACTATAATACTCTTTCTATATATCATATCACAAAAGTTGGTAAGTCCATTGAGTTTACTCTAGATTTAGTCTTCATTTGTTATTTTAAAATTTGGTAAGTCCATTGAGTTTACTCTAGAGTTAGGATATGAAGTTTTAGAAGATGAAGTTACTCAGTTGGTAGAGAATATGTTGAGCATGCCAAGAGATCCTCCAGAAGAGAGATATGGGAAATATGAGGAGAAATACAATTTTATGCATATAGAGCACAAAACAAACGAAATCAAGATAAATGTAGAGAAAATTAAGGCTCAAGTTGTGGAAATTATGGGCTTACCAAAAAGCCTTGTGGAAGAAGCCAAAATCATATCTAGATCTCTAGTTGGTACTCCAATTACAATAAGGTTTTCTAGGACCTCTACCCCTTCTTCGATTGTTGCTAAGTCCTCCAGGACTAAATGTGATGTTGGAACAAAGAGGAAATATTCAACGAGTGATTTGGTGAAACAACAAGGTGCTCCACAAAGGAGAATAGTGAAAGAAAAAGCCATAAGGTAGAAACATATTAGATCTAAAGAAGAAGAAGAAGAAGGACCACAGCTGATCCAAAAGAGAAAAACCATTGTCTCTTAGGAGACAAGTGTAAATAAATAAAAATTAATAATGTGGATATTGACAATGAGGTAGAAGTGGAGAAGGAGAAACAAGACTTCAAAATTCAAATAAGGGAGAAGAAGACTAAGTCTAGAAAAAGAGAAATGCCTCCAGAAGGAAAGAAGATGAAAAATAAAAAGGCTCCTCCAGTCTAGAAACTAAGCCCTATGAAGCTTGAGGCCTTAGTGAGGAACATTACAAAATATGGGAGCTTGAAAGAGACTGTTCCACTATATTCCACTATAGATGACATGGACAAATCCACCATTGAAGAAGCCTTTGTTAGGTATATTATTGCTTTTGATGTTAGCATGAAGGATATAGAGAATCAATAACCTGAGGATTTGAAAAGTGTATTATATGCAAGAAGGAAGGAGGCCATAAATGAAGATGCCAAATTAAGGGCATTCACTTTGGAGAAGATCGGTTCTTCTCTCAAAGATGAGGATAGAGATAAATTAGTTCAATTTTATAAGAAATAATTTAAGACTAAGTAGAGGGTCAGTACCATGATGAGTAGGGACAAAGAAGATATAAAAAGATTAAGAAATGAGACAATGGAAAATGTTTCCAATCTGGAAAAGGAATTAGGAATGTCTCTAGATAGCGAAGAATAATTGCATGATGATGTGTCTATCCCTAATGTGAATGAAACATAAGATGCACAACATAAGCATGTAGCTAAGGGAGAAAACATGCAAGAAGATGCTATTGATAATACCCCTCAGATAGAATAAAATATTGTTGGAGAAGAAAAGGATGATGAAATGCAGGAGGAAGCATAAACATATCATAACACACCTCCTTTAGACATAGATAAAATTGTTGAGCAAGAAGAAGAAGTCATACAAGAAAACCTAAAGAACACATAGGCACAAAATACTAAAGACCTATCTCCTCTGAAAGATAATGCAAAATTAGTTGAAGAAGAGAAGACTGAGGATGAGTCTAGAAGTACAGACAAGGAGAGGGGCATGATGAAGCTGAATAATGCTTCAAGGTGACAAGGATAAGGTCAATGAAAAGAAGGATGAAGAAAGTTTGAAGAAAGTTGGCGAGTCCTCTGGATCCTTTAGACATTCCTTGAAAACTTATTAGATATGCAACTCCAATTCCAACTAGTACTATCAACACAGTTGATACAGATCCCAATGTAGCAAGGCCAAGTTGACGTGGATAAGATATCCACCTTGCACAAACTATAGCTTGGTGATGCATTTTTCACCTCTACAACAAAGGAGATTCAACAAACTCACCAAAAGAGTACTGAGATGATTAATGATGTGGTGAAAGTGCTACAAGAAAGCTTCCCTAGTGAAAATGTTGACAATTATTTATCCAATGTGCAAAAAATGAGGTTACTTCGTGACTCATTCAAAGAATATTTTACTAGTTTGGAGGAGAAATTGGAAAAGGAGGTAAATACAAAGGTAAATGAGAGAATTTTGGGAGATATTTCAGAAATGTGTGCTACTTCATATGGTAACCTCCAGAACAACCTTAAGGATATTCAAAATTGTGTTGAGGAAGCAAAGGTTTTGTTTCAATTTTTTTTGAAGTGACCCACCTCCACCAAGAACATAAAGGATGAGATGGAATCCATTGAGTCTCAGATTGATAAGGAATTTGGAGTATGTGATTCAAAAATGATGCAGATGGAACTACAAGGTTGGTACTAGAGAATCTGCATGGATAGTTCTTTCAACTACAAGAACAAAAGGAAAAGATTATAATGCAGTTTGGTCAGCTTAAAGACCTAGTAAATGCTAGATTTACATCCCTAGCCGATGCTTTGGTTAATGCAGAGAAGGTAGTAAGGTTAAATTCGGTACCCGGTACCCTAGATGAAGGTAAAGAACTCCTGATGTAGTATGAGATTTAGTGCCACATGCTTGGTTTTTCCAAGAAGGATTGGGAAGATGGAAAAAAGGATTGGGAGGCACACCTTGCAAAATTGAAGGTGTCATACACAAGTATTTTTCCGTCCTCCAATAGATTGTGTATATTTCTATTCTATTTATGTAATTTTAGATTTTATTGTATATATATAGAAGATAGTGGATAGTAAAGAAGCACAAGATTTGATCATTTTTGATGGATAACATTGTTACAGGGAGTTCCTCTCATGTGTGTGTGTGTGTGTGTATACATATATCAATTAGGGGGAGTAAGTATGTATGCTTTAATAGTGCACCCTTTGCTAGTGATGTCAAAGGGGGAGAGTAGTTGGGAAAACAGTTGGATGGAGAGAATTTTGGGAGAATAATTAGAGAATAGTTTGGGCATGTTGTCATCAATGAAAAATGGGGAGATTGTTGGAAGTTTGGTTTTCATTGATGAGATTGTTTGTAACATAAGCATGAAAATACATGGTGTTGTCATTGATGAACATGTAGTAACGGAAAAAGTATCCCTTTTTCGTAAATTTGGGAATAATTAACAATAAATGAACTTAATGTTTCCTTGATTTAGTGTTGTAATGTGTTTTACAAATTCACATTAAGTATAGGACCCTTTTTAATAAAATTGACTTATTATGCCTTATTTAGGGTGTTGTAAAGTGTGTCTTTACATGCTCACACTAATCTAGGGATTTATTAATTAATTGAGGTTAATTTGAGCTTAATTGGGCCCTTAAATTCAAATCCAAGCCTAGTTAATTGCATTTTTTGAGTAATAAATCCCGACACTCGTTAATGATGTTACATAACACTTAGTTTGGAAAGGTTTGAGTCCTAGGCTAGTGACCCAAGACCCATTCGTCACCTGGAAAATGGGTCCTTCCTAGTTCCTCAGACCCCCTTTTTACATGCTATTTCATATCCCCAAAACTTGTTCTAGTTGACTATGCTAGGACCCATTCGCCCTATGGTGAATGGGTCCTCCTTAACTTAGGACACCCCATTTTGAACATATTATTGGCAGAATTTTAATGATTTTGAATCCTAGATATGATGTCGACTTGTGTTATTTGAATTTCAGGATTAAATCATAAGTTAAGTATAAATATAAGGTTATTTTACATAGTTTCACCTAGAAGACTTTCATGAGATCAAGCAATATTCACAAGATAATTATAGAGCATTCAAGAGCATTTTCAAAGGCATTCGAGGGCATATTATCAAGGTTTTATTGCAACAATCAAAGGTCATATCATCATGTCAAAGGAATAGTGCATCATGCATGTGGTTGAGCTAATGTGTTGATGTAGCATTGAAGATCCAATTCAAGCATTGTTTCACATCCAAATTCAAGATCAAGATTTACATTCCTTATGGCTACTTCATGCTAGATTTCTTATTTGTATTCCAAGACTTCATCCAAGGTACCATTGTTTCATCACAAGGTTTGATTACCAAAATGGGGTTTGACCAAGGAAAACCCCTATTCCCTAACAAACAACAATTTTTCTTCTCTCTTGATGTGTGATTCCAAGTTTTAGATTGAAGATCAAGTGAAGAATAAAAGTTGAAAGTTGTCAAGATTGTAAATTTGCAAAAGTTGTCATATTTATTGCAAGATCACAGAAAGTGCTCTACAAAATTTATTTCCGACTTTCAAGAGCTAGATACCTAGGAGTCATGAGTACAGACATTAAAGAACAAAACCCAGAAATCACTTTTTTAGAACCCTAATAGGGACCCATTCACCATTGAGCGAATGAGTCCCTAGTGACCCCTGAAATAACACTTTCAGCAAGGTACACATCATTTCAACATCTTAAACCTTCCTTATTGCTGTTATAACAATTAGGTTTGATTTTTGATTGTTATTTATGCATTTTTCCTCTCATAATTGAATGAAACACTAGTCAAAAATTAGGTTCCTCCATTTGGGGTGGACCTCTTTTTCTTTGTTTTAGTACAATTGTTTGATGACATGAGTGATTGTGATGATGAAAGTCCACTATAAAGGTTTAAGAGTTTTGATCTAAAGAAGAACAAATGTGTTGGTTATCTGCCTAAGTCCCAAAATATAATTTTCAGTGTATATAGTGAACCAGTTTTGAGGTCCGCATTACTTCGTATTAAAGAATCTTGTTATGTAGTTCTAAGATAATTTTGGAGTATATAAGAGGGATCCCAATCCAAATTTTCATGTCTTTATGTCCTTTTATGTGAAATATTTGACAGAGTATCAGGTTTTCCAATGATAGTGCTACCAGTACAAAGTACATGACTAGGATGCTCTGCATTCCACTGCAGAAGAATATTTGGTTATGTTATTTTGTGGGAGCACTTATAGGTGTTAGAAGTATGAGTGGTCCAAGTGGCAAGCATTTTGGAGGTTCGTGTGTTAGGTAGTGCATGAAAATGTTTTTATCTTATTGTTGCTTCACCAACAGTGCCAACCGAAAGGGTTTATGATCATGCAGAGTTAAAGGAAGTTTTGATAAGACTTATGAGAGCTATTGTAGGTCCCCACCAACCTATTTTGATGCATGTTACAGGTTTTTCTTTATGTTGTGAGGCATGTGTGATGAAGTGTTGAGCCAACAAGATGATGTATTGTATGGTACATGTTTTGGTCTAACTTAATTGATGTTTGGGTTGGTTGTGATATATATACAAGGTTGATTCCTTGTGTGGTGATGTATGGAGATAAAAAATAATTAAGTGTGTGTGAGTTTCAAAGTAGAGAAGTGAAAATTGAGTTTAATGAGAAGAATGAAGTGTTTTATGTTAGTATTTTGAGCTTCAGTAGAATTGTATCTTCAACATAGGTCAGATGCAATATTAGCAGTTCAAAATTGACAATAAGCCACCCTTTCCTCTATCTCTTTTCCATTTTGGGTAGTGAGTGAAATGATGAAAAAGTGGTATGGTACTATCATGTATGGTTTTAGGACATAGAGCACACCCACTTTCCAATTTCATTCAAGGATAACCCTAGAGATCTCAATGTAAATGAGAAAGAGATCTTGCAATAGGGTTGTCCTAGGAGTTTATTATAAAATAATAAAGGGGTTCACCACCAAGTAAGAAATTGGAAAGAAAAATGCAATGAAAAGTATAATGCAAGATGAAATGAAAAACCCTATTTCAATGCAAAGTAACGTTAAATGACCTAGAAATGCAAGTGAAACAAAACATAAATCTATAGAAAGGAATGTGTGCACCTAGAAATTTGGAGATTGCTAGAAGGAGGTCTGAAACACTAGATTTTTCCTTTAATATTGAGTGGGAATCATTCACCAAACTGGGCGAATTAGTCCAGAATCTAGGTTTCTGTGTGAGAATAGGAGTTTTCCAAATGGGTATCAGAATCTGTAAAAATCTAAATTTTGACTGGAACTGAGACTCATTCTCTAGAAGTGGTGAATTAGTCTTGTTTGGGTTTTCTAAAGTTTCAAATTTTGGTACTACTCTTCTCTTTCTACTTTTTCCTTCTTGATTGATTTTCAGATCCAAAACCTTGATTTGCAACCTATAGGTATTCTCCAATGTTCTTCAAGGTTTAATGACAACTTTGACAACTTTGTGCACTTTGATAAATTTTCTCCAATCTTGCTCCTTAGGAAATTTGCAACGTAGACCTACAAATCACACACAAAGGAGAGGGAAAAATGTTGTTGGGTTAGTGGATAGGGGTTTTCCTTGGTCAAACCCTATTTTGGAAATCAATCCTTGAAATGAAATCAAATAAGAATGGAGAATGATGAACAAACAAATGACAATGTTGCAACTCACCAAACCCTATCAATTTAGTGCTGCAAACATGTGTGAAATGGCTCCAATGGATGTAGCTCTTGATTATTGCTTGAAGGTGATAGATCTTGAATGAAATGCTTGCTTGAATCACAAAACCCTACATCAAAATTGTTAGCTCAAAAACAAACATGATGCATGAAGTATTTTACATGATGATTGATGCTTGAATACTACTCTAAAATGCTTGATAATATTCCCTTGAATGCTCTTGAATATGTTAAAAAAGGCGTAGGATAACTGAGAGGGGGGGTGAATCAGTTGTGCCCAAATTCAAACACAAAACTTCAAACACTTATCAACTTCACAACCACACTATTCTATTATTAAGTATGAACATGAAATGCAAATAATAGAAAGAAAAACCAACACAATGAACACCAAACCAGGGAAAAATTTAGTGGTGAATCTTTGCCAATTGGCGAATTCTAGGAATTAGCCAAGTCAAAATTGGAAAATTTCTCGCACCCAACAGGGTGTCCAAATCACCTAGATTTTACGAACTATAGCTCCAATGCATGTCCATTCACCATTGAGTTTTCTTATGAGGAATATTTAAGCAAAAAATTCACCATTTTCAAACTATGCATTTCAATTGGACTGACTATTATTTTTGCCTGGAATCCTAAAAGGATTTAATAAAACACCTACATATTGGCCAATACTATTAAAACAACATTGTATTAGGACCCATTTCGCCAATTAAAATTTACAAATAGTTGCTTGTGAAGACCCATTTCACCAACTAAAATTTATAAATAGTTGCTCATGAGGACCTATTGGACCAATAACATTATAAAATAATTACATTTGAGGACACATTTCGCCTTGAAAATTACAATGTATCATTGTATAAGCATGCAGGATCCACCAAATTTTTAATATACCATTTAAAAATCCTGCAGAATTTGCCAAATATGGAATCATGGATTGATATAAATACAATCAAAAGTGTCATTTATTCTTACACATTTTTTTAAGTTATGAGGTTTTTCTTCTCCATTCGGAAGTCAATGAAAGTTGAAAACATAGAATTAAAAGGTGAGTGATAATTTCTTCATAGTGTTATTAGTTATAATAATAATTTTTCTTTATCTCTTTTCCATTCTTGCTTCAACAAAGTGAACCTTAGAAGTTAGAACCAAACTTTGAAGTTTTGAGGTTTTTGAAACCTCCGACATACTGAGTAGAAAGATGACCAAGAAATACTTGCAACTCAACAAAGTGAACCATCAACCAATTTGGGGAATCATGAAGTTATGAAAATTTAGAACTCCACGACAAGGTTATATAGCTTTGAGGACTAGCGACAAAGTTTAGGAAAAGCCAAAATTTTTATATTGTATTCCATGGTATTGAATTTGATATGTGATTCTGCACCATTTTTAAAGAACAACACTTATCACACTACTTAGAAATTCCTATTGCATTACCATTCACACAATATTTGATAAATAACTGAAAGGAATATTATCAATCCATTCCTTGAACATAAATAAATACAATTGAAAGTGTCATTTATTCGAAAGTCAACCAAAGCTGAAAATGAAGACTTAAAGGTAAGTGATAATTTCTTCATAGTGTTATTAGTTATAATAATAAGTTTTCTTTATCTCTTTTCCATTCTTGCTTCAGTCTTAAAGATGATATTGAGTAGGGAATGGGATCTATATTATTATTCTCTGTCCTTAAACAAGAAGACATTTTTTTCCAATTTTTATTCAAAGTGAGAGATGAATATGTCAAGTGAATTAGAGATCAATATGTCAAGAAACTCGAGCAGCAAGGGTAAGGCTCTTGCTGCTCCTTAGGGTGGTGAAGAGACTCCTACCACTCCTCAGGCTCCTCAGGCTCCTCAGGGTGGTGAAGAGACTCCTACCGCTCCTCAGGCTCCTCAGGGTGGTGAAGAGACTAGGAGGCCATCAAAATGAAAAGAACTTAGATGTACCATACAGTCTTACTTTGGAATTCCCAAAACTTCTAATTCATTAGGTCAAGATGAAGCTACATCATCAACTTTTCCACCAAATATTGGTGGCATTCCCAATACCTCACCATCACCGGAAGGTCAAGTTGAGATTGTCATTGATTTAAATCAAAATGCATCAAATTGGGATATAAATACCACAAAAGATGTTCCAAAGGATACCTTGGGCCCGGTTAGCCAGAATGAGATAATTGACTTGGATGAGGATGATGATGTTGGTAGCAAGAAAAGGAAAAATAAACCAAAAAGGGCACGTGAGTGGGAAATGACAAGGAGTTTTCAACTTGGTTGGTTGTCAAAATACCCATTCATGGTACTAGTGGGGATTGGCAATGCAAATGATATTAAAAAGGAAACATTGGCCAAATGTAAGATTTGTAGTTGGAAATGTGGAAGAGCCAAGACGTTGCAGCTAAAGATTGACACTATAGAAAAGCATATTGGTAAAGTTTTGTTAAACAAATCATAGACGAAAAGGAAGAATCGGTTGTACAATGAAAATCAAAGGAAGAATGTCTTCATGTTAGGTATGCTATAGATTATGAAGAGCATGAAAAAATAATGTCAAACATTGTTGCATATAAAGGTACACTTGAGGCTCAATTTGGAAAAGCAATGGAAATAGAAAATCTGTCAAAAACTATTCAGATGATTGTTGTTTTTCATATTTTGTCCAGAGGGCATCCTATGAAAGACTACCCAAAATATTCTAGTTTATTATCTTATTTGAATATTCCTCACTATCCCTACTCACATTGGTCAGTAAACGCTTGATGGGAATGGGCAAACTGTCTTGCTGCAATGGAAAAGGAAGATTTAAAGCATAAAGTAAAAGAGTCAAATTTCATTGCATTATCTTTAGATGAAGTTATTGCGGTAGACAATAATTCTTGGGTCTGTATGCATTTGTATACTGTACAACAACATGTTCACCAAGCTTGTCTTCTCTGTGTTCATAAAATGAAGGAAAATTCAACATTGCAAAATATATTTAAACTAGTCAAGAAATCTTTGAATGAAATTGTAGGTATGGGTGAGTTGACAATTGTGAAAAAGTTGGTGTGTGTAGGAGCTGATGGAGTTGTAGTGATGCAAGGTCAAAGGACCGGTGTTTGCACAAAGTTACAAAATACTTGTGCCCCATACATGATTGGCATTCACTGCATGGCTCACATAATGAATTTAGTATTCAAAATTGTAAACAATTTTCCTACAGTATCAAAATTCAAAAATCTAGTCCACGAGATCCACAGATAATTCTGCTGAAGTCCTCAACGTTTCACATAATTTCAAAATTTTGTTGAGGGAATAACACTAGGAAACAAGCTTGTCAAGGATGTCAATACCAGATGGATCTCCCTACATGGACCAGCACAATGAGTTCTTTCAAAATATCAATCCTTGATTGAAGTGATGCATGAAAATCGCAACATAGTAGACAAAGCTCTTGACAGGTCTTACAATATAGGTTAAGCGATATAGAGACACTCTTGAATTTAACTAGTCTTCTCTCCATGCTGGATGTGATGAATGAGCTTCTAAAGAAAGCCCAAGATAAAACTATGTATATTAATGAATATTCCAATATACGTAAACATACATGCTTGGCCCTCGATCATCTATATCTAGATCTAACACAAGACGACTCAAATTATTTCATGTCCAGCAAAAAATTACTAATTTGAATGATCTTGATAATTATTTATAGTTTAATGAAAGCGAGCACTTATGCATTTGTGTATGTGGATATGAGATACAAATGTACCAATGTAAGACAACCAGGCGCTCTAACAAAGAAGTTGTTGTTAACAAGGAAGATTATCAAGGCATTGTTAAATTTGTTGGTGATAATTTGAAGGAAATTACAAAATCTCTTTCCTCAAAGACTCATGAAATATTCCCTCGATATGAAATACTTGAAGCCATGAGTATTGTGTATCCTCAATTTTGGGAAAACTGAGATACCCCAAAATATTTTCATGCTCAAGTAAAAATCTTGATTGAACAATTTTTGAAAACTGTAACATACAATGAGTAGAAAATAGAAGGAATTTTAGATGAAGCTAAGCTTAGAAAACAATGTAGGGATTTTGCAATAGCTATGAAGGACTAGTATAAATCCATGGGCAAGGACAAGGCCTTTGAACCAAGATCAATAAAAAAGGTTTGGACAAACTTAGGTCATAGTGAAATATTATGTGGTTTGATATCAAAATATTTCAAACTTGCTGATTTATGTCAAACAATGATATTGGGGTCAGTGGAGGATGAGAGAGTTTTCAGTACATTGGGGTTTTTGAAATCAAAGTTAAGAAACAAACTAGACAAGAATTTGGAAAATTGCTTGAGGATGAAAGGAACTATGTATAATGTCAAAACATTTCATTTTGAAAGGGCACTCACAATCTGGAGGTCCACATGTGAAAGAAGAAGGGCCGGGTTGTGCAACACTCCAATTCCAAAGGCTGGTACTAATGGCACTAGCAATGGAAATGGGACTTGGACAAATTCCATTGACAAAAATGACACAATCAATGTTGAATTTGAGACACAGGCTGAAGAAAATGAAGAGCAAACTTGGAATCAAATTCAAGATGACTCTTTTACTTTATTTGATGATGAACGTCAGTTTGAGGACCTTGAGTCCATTTGGGAAATGGAAGAGAATTAGCAGCTTTTAGGTATTTATATTGCACTTCATGGATCCCAGGATCAAATTCCATTGTTCCATACTGTAGTTGATGATATTTTATATTGTATTCAATGAAATTGTGAATAATTGCACTTCATGATATTTTATTTTATATTGCACTTCATGATATTTCATTTTATATTGCACTTCATGAATCATATTCCAAAGTCATATTGTAGTTGATGATATTTTATGTTGTATTCCATGAAATTGTGATATTTAATATTTTACATTAGTCCGTACATAACATTCAATGAGGTGTCAAATGATGGTGCCTTTGAAAGGTTAAGGCAAGATAAGTGTTGGAATTGTGTGCCTTAATCCCATAGGCTAAAACCTCTTGTGAGAAATTTTGGTGTGACTGTTGAGATGTTTGGCCGATCTGCTAGTTGATCCTGAACTATTAGTGTGACCTTTGGAATGTCTTGTTGATCAGCATAACTTGAACCTTTAGCACAACCTGGACTATCAGAATGAAGTTTCGGCGATGATAGGAAGTCTAGCCGATATTGGCGTGACCTTTGGTATGTCTGGCCGATGCAATAATAGGTATGACTTGCTCCTATTGGAATGTGTCTTAGTGATGGGAGATGTTTGGCCAATAGGTTATTCTTATTGGATGTCGGGGAGACTCTTGGCGAGGGATGTCATTGGTGAGACTTGTGTGTTTGTTGTGACCCTCTGTCAAGAGTGTTGGTCTGGCCGACGGGTCTTCTTTCGATGTGAGTTGGGACTTTAGTGAAACCTTTTCTGATGTATGTTGTCTTGCCGATAAGGTGTGAGTTGGTGCTCCCATTGATTGCCGAGGTGAGTTTGGTTGATGGACTATTGTTGATGTGACACTGGCCGATGGTTTGCATCGGGGTGACTCAAGGTGAAAGACAAATTGGAGTAACATGAAGGCTCGTTGGAACTCTTAGCAACTATGGAAGTCTCGTCGACAGGTGTATTGGACATCGATATGAATCTTGAACTCGTTATGATCTCTTGTTGATGGCAGTGACTCTTGTTGATAGCGATGGATGTGTAATTAGTCTTGTGGCATCAAGGAGACATGGTTAGTGTCTCACCGACATGCGAATACTGTTTAAACGCTTTTGACCAATTGGAAGACTGTCATATGTGGTGTGACTTGGACCTATCAGAGAGGGAAAAATGTGAATTGTTTGTTGTGAGATTGTTGCAACCGTTTTTGCATGGAAGATGAATTGTTTGTGAGGAAACTTCTATGCGAGGAAATGGAAATGTCTAAGTTTGGGCAATGGTCGATGGTGGTGCTAAGCTGGAGATTGTTGTTTGACAGTTGTGATCTAACAGTTGAAAATTGACTGATTCATAGAGGTAGTTGAGAACGAATGTATATATGTATGCATTGGATGTTTTGTAAAAGAGAGGAAGAGAGAGGCAGGGTTATGCTACCGAAATCTCTCCTGATCAAGGATCAAATGCCATAGTTGATCTCTCATGTTGATCTGTACTATATACTATGTGAGGGTATTGTAACAGTGCATAGACTGTATAGTCTAAGAGGTTGATCACAAAAATCTAATGGGGGGAGTTTGCTACCAGGTTGTATCCAGAATGAACAAGATGCAATCTATGAAAAGGCTATGAGCCTAAAATTGTATTGTAATCTTTTGTTGCTGAATAATACAATGGCTCGATCTTTGGAGGGTGGGGTTTTTTATCTGAGAGGATTTTCCCCACGTAAATCTTTGTGTTCTGGTTTCTGTCTTATCTTTCATTTGTGTTGGTTCTTTTTCTAGAATCTATTATTGCTTGTTGTTGAATTTACATGTGCTTCTCTCAAAAGGATTAATGTGGGAAATGAACTGTGTCTGTTTCCACTTTAGGACATAGTTGTACGTGTCTTTGAGGCAATCTAATTGGAATTAAAGTTACTGAAGGAACTACTATTCTTAGAGGTTTCTCTGAGATGCCCTAAATTTCCCTTATAATAAGTCCATAATGTCACGTGGTTGCTGAAACTTGGAACCTTAGAACCAAAGTTTAAAGTTTCAAAGTTTTCCAAACCTTTGACCCACCGACTAGAAAGATGACCAAGAAAGACTTGCAACTTGACAAAGTGAACCATCAATCATGTCGGGGAATCCAGGAGTTATGAAAATTTAGAGCTGCATGACAAGGTTATAAAACTTTGAGGACTAGCGACTAAAGTTAGGAAAAGCACCAAAATCGTGACTTTAAGTGATAGTAACCACAATAATGAAACTAACCAAAAATCCATCATTCCAATTCCAATAATAAATAATCCACAACATGAATTCATATAAATGTTTAGTAGATATGCTAAGTAGTCATGGAGATTGAGTATTGATGTGTGAATTGTAATGCAATTTCACTAAGATTATGGATGCTTGGAATTAAAATCACCTTATACTTCATATTTTAATTGTGTTAAAATTAAAACTTGAGCACGTGCTCAATGATTCATCACTCAACTCAATGCTTATTAGATTAATAACATATTAACAATAATATTAGTAGAATATACAACAATGAACATCAACAACCATTTAAAGTGTATCTAGAAGTTGAAACCACTACCCAAATTTTTCTTCAAATGATATAATAAATAATACAAATAATTGAACATCAACACATTACTGAAGTTTGAATTTGAATTTTTAAATTGATTATCACTGTATCACATGAAGGGATACATAGAGGCATTGGAAATGCAAAATCTTGCTCAAAGAAAACTCTGTACAGAGTTGAGTTGGAACTTGAAAACTCATATTATCAAATATTAAATCATTGCATCACCTTTTCTAGCAACTTCCACTCTTCAGGTGTTGGAATTTTCATTTTCTCTAATTGATACCGTTTGACTTAAAGATTTGTTAACAATTCAAGATTCAAATTGGAACCTGTCTTGGATTCTTCAATCAGTTTTTCATTCAGGGTTAGTAATGGTTTGATGGAATCCAAATAGGTCACCACATCTAGGTTTTGAGGAAACTGGTCCAAATCAATCTTCCTTGCATCATCCATCTTCTTTCTAAAATCATTCTTTCCAATGAATCACTCATTTTTTTCAAAAGCCTTTGGTAAACCAAGCTCTGTGAAGTTCCTTAACTTTTCATCCACCTTCTTCATCTTGTCTGTAGCCAAATGCAAATATCTCTCTGTTTCACGCATTTTCAAACACTTTTCAATGATAGATGACAATGTCATTGATGCAGCAAGCAAATTAGTAATCCATTTTGATTTCAAAACATTGTCACTGGCTTTGTAGACTTTTTGCTGAATTTGATTTGTTGATTTCTCTAATGCCAACACATTTTTGTTCTCCATTAAATATTTGTTGAGCTTATTATGATGTTGTCTGATAAGATCAATCAATTGAAACATGTCACACAAATGATCAATCCCTTGTATTATTTCATCCCAGATCTTTTGTTTCATATGCCTCATTGTTTCACTACAAAATGCAGATAACTTATTTTGACAAGACTTAATTTCATTTTTTGCTTCCATCAGCTCTGCCTCCAATCTTTCATTTCTTTTCCTCTCCTTCTCCAATTTTTGTTCCTACTGTGCATTTCCATTTGCAATGCTTAGTCTTAATTTTTCTAAAGTGGATTTTTCCTCATCATATTTCTTGTTGCTCTCATCTAGCCTTTGCTTCAATTCATTCACTGTAGTCTCATTTTGCTTATCCTCCTTGCTTGTTAATGCAGAGGAATATTTTTTAATTCTTTTTTCTAATTCATTGCTCTTGTTATCTATTGCTTTCCTCTTTGCTTTCTCATTTGCTAGGTCTGCCTATAACTTTTCAATTTGAGTCTGTAAACTTTTTTCTCTCTATCTTGCTTTAGCAATGATGTGTACACCAATTCATTGTTCTTCTTTGATATATTAATTTTTTCAATATTTTTGAGTCCAAAAAAATCCAATTGAAAATTGTTCACCTCGAATTCAGATGGAGCCATCTGATTTGCTAGTTTGTTTTGAATTGTGGGAACAAGAATTGTGTACTCCATGATTTATTTACTTGTGTCAAATGTGGGCAATACCATGGTTGTTAGAGCAGACATACTCTCCATCAGTTGATTCTTTTCTTTTTTATTCAATTTTGATTTCTTTTTAAACTCTTTAATGTAATCAAAACCCAAGGATGCAGGAATAATGGAATGCTTGAATGGTGAAGGAATAGGAGTACTTGTAGTTGCTAATGATATCCCAATTAGACTAACTGGCATTGGGGGAGTTCCTAGAAATAACTCCTTTGTGGTGGATCAACTAGTAGTGTGACTTGGAGTTGGACCTGTCAAAATCCTTTGCCTCTTTTGTATGCCTTGATCACCTGGTGTTTTTGTGATATATTTTATTGTTGTACTCTTATGTGTAATTTTCTATTGTAGCGCATGTTGACCACTACTAGTACTACTACCCATACCATCGCCAACATAGGTAGTGCCAGTTTCACTAATCCCTACACCATGGGCATGCCCTAGTTGTGATTGTGTCTAACCATGAGGATGAGGATTTGAAGCTCTAACAAATTGACTTGTATGCCCTAGGTCTACTTTTTCACCTCCAACTCCAAGGCTAGATTTATCAACTAGTTTTCTATGCTCTACATCTGTTACCATCCAAGGGCCTTATCTTTGGGACCCTAAAGGACCACCTTCATAACCCATTTTTTCAACTATGGCTGCTTGTGTAGTAAATGCTTCTTTTGTGGCCCCACTTAAACCAAGTTTAAAATTGACTTGGCTTTCTTCTTGCCTATCATTATCACTTTCTTCATCTTCTCATTCATTCAAATGCTCTATATTCCATAATTTTATAAACTCAAGATCTTCTTCATTATCTCCATACTCTGCAAGAGCTCTTGCATCACCTAGCTCCTTCCTCATAGACCAAAACACATTAATTTTTGATCGTGACCAAATTTTTTTTGTAACTTCCTTCTCGAGAGAATCTGGAATTTTTACTCTACTAGATGGTCTATGACTTTTTTCATAAAAATTGTTGTACCTCCTAATTTTCTTTTGATGCAATTCCATAGTTTCTGCTAACAAAATTTGTTCAAAAGAAATACCATTCTTAGCAACACTTTTCTCCATTTCTACTTTGACCTCATCCCAAGAATCCTTGTTTCTCAAGTTTTCAAGCAAGGGTTTACTTTGATGTTGAATTCTACTTCCAACATTTTTATTGAGCATAATCATTAATTTAATGGTGTCACATGGATCATACTACCAGTGATAGAAAGCATAAAAATAAAAAAAATTCAAAAGATCATGTGTCACACTAAATGCTTTTCTCTCGAATGTGATCCCTCCACATGAAAAAGGTAAAGAGGAAATAAGGTCTTCTTCCCCTGACCACTAAAGTGTCCTTCATCAGTATTCAACATCTACCGTACATATTCTGAAGCAAAAACCATTTTTGTCACATGTATTGGAAGTTTGTATGGATGTACTTCTGTTCCATAAAATATTAGCACAATATATTCTTCCATTAAGTAGCAATCAACCAATTGTATTTCTTTTCCTAGTTGAATGTAGTTTCTACATGACATAGGCAATCTAGGAATTGGAGTATTTGTAATTACTTGATGCAATGGAGCTAAAAAGTAGTCTACAAAATGACTGTAGTTCCTTTGAGAATCATGCAACCTTATAACAATGGGCCATTCATATACTAGAGCCATTTTCTTTTGCTCAAGATTACTATTACCATAGGGATGAATCTGAAGCTTGTTGGTCTAAAACATTCCTCTGAATTTGAATAGAAAAAGATAACACAAGTAGGTTGTGAACCTAAATGCCTTGGTGGAACCTCCTTTAATCATTAAATTTTTTTTATGCATGGATTGATCAATGTGCTCAATAAAATTATATTTGGCATGTGGAACACCATAATGGATATTATACACCATTTCAAAGAGGCATGCACCCACTTCCAAATTGCTATCCAGTCTGAGGAAAAATGCTAGCATGGAAATAGTATCTTGAACCCATGGTTTAAAAATATCCAAATCATAAGGAGGCTTATGATCACCTTTCAATTTGTTTCTATCCTGAACTATTCTATTTAAGAAATATTTTTTCTCCATTCCATCCACTACTTCATAATCACTAGCAAGATTTTCTAGGTCAATGTGGACATTTCCAAATTATTTGGTTGTAAACCTCAAGGCCAAAACTTTTCCAAGTTCTTCTGCATTAATGGATAACAATTATTCTATTCTATCTTCATTAACAATTGCTCTGTTGTTATCAACATAATTTAGGGCACAAACCATGATAAATTCTAGGAAAGGGAAAACCTCATGTAACATCATGTGCCCTAATCCAGTTACCCATGGTGTAATGATATTATTATTATTAACTTGCAATTGAATCTTAGATGAAAATCTAAGTTTTGAGGTACACCTACCATAGGTTTTAGGATCATGAATATCATGGTATTCATCAGTAAAACCTAGGGTTTTAAACAATTTTGCATAATGTATTTTTTTATCTGACATTGCTCTAGTGGTACTGATGGTAGACATGCTGAGACAATCAACAATATGAAATTTGTGAATTCCCTATTAGTCTTTAATTTTTCTTAATTAGTAAGCCTCTTAACCCTAAACCTAAACTTCAAAATTTAACAAAATAAGATTTTAAGAAACGTCAAGCGATGAAACGTATCCACATGAATTCTTTAACTTACCCAGATTTTGAATTTTGATTGTTGAAGTTGAAACTAGGTTGAAACTTGAAATTGGGTTAAACTAGAATGGCTTTATTGGAAGTGGAACTATGGAACCTAGAACAGGGTGGTGCATTGCAATGAGAAAACTGAAGATTGAAATCTCCTCATGTGCTGGCACTCTAACTTCAAAATAAAATCACTTAGCAATAGAAGTGCTATTTTTTTGACTATTAAAGTGAATGACACCGAAATGGCTACTCGTTAAAACAAGCCATTAATGATTTACTCCCGAATTGACAACAAATTATAAACCGTTGATCTTTGTTAATCTAATGGTTATAGGGTGATTCCAGAGGTTTAAGTTTGCAAGCGTAACGCTCTGTGCATTTCATTCCGGAATGCAACTACAACCATACATCAAATGTTCATCGAACGATTGAGTAATTTATGATATAAATAATAAACATAAAACATGTGTTTTATATTTTCTTTAAACTTCAATGTGCTAGGATTGACATCAAGGCCAAGGGTCCAAAAACTTAACATTGCAAAGGCCTTAATAAAATGAATTACAATGTCATATTAATAGCACATTGCACAACCATTAATAGCACTTAACTTGCAAAGGACTTGTAACTTAATAAAATGAATTACAATATCAGATTAACAGTACAACCATTTATTTTATTACAACTGAATTACAATGTCACATTATTACATAGTACAAATACAAATGTAAGTGCAAGCACCTAGCTTTTGTTGGACCGCTGGTGAAAATTTGAAAACGTAAATGTGATACATGTCTCTCTGAAAATAAATGGAACTTGTCGGGTCAACCATGAGCTCTAAAAATAAACACATGGGACTTGCTGGGTTAGCCATGGTCTCTGAAAATAAATGCATGGGGAAAAGGGGGCCAATCAAACTGGGGAAATGAGAGATGTGAAGATACAAAATGTACTTAGCCCCTTTCAAAACCAAACTCATGCAAAAGATGAGGGGTTGTAAAATTGCTCCCATGTAGAAGATGCGATCTGAAAATAAATGCATGGGGAAAGGGGGGCAATCAAATTGGGGAAATAGGAGTTGTGAAGATACAAAATGTCCTTAGCCCCTTTCAAAACCAAACAAATGCAAAAGATGAGGGGTTGTAAAATATCTCCCATGCAGAAGATGCACTCTGAAAATAATTGCATAGGGAAAGGGAGCCAAATCAAATTGGGAAAATGGGAGCCGTGAAGATACAAAATGTACTTAGCCCCTTTCAGAAGGTTAGACTCATGTAAAAGATGAAGGGTTGTAAAATTTCTCCCATGCAGAAGATGAGCACTTAAAATAAATGCATGGGGCTTTCCTGGTAGGCCATGCTGGAGAACTAGGAGCCGTGAAGATACAAAATGTACTTATCCCCTTTGAGAATCAAAATCATGTAGACGATGAGAGGTAGTAAAACTGCTCCCATCTTCTACTTGTAGCTTCCATGCACTGAGATAACAATTAATTCCATCAGAGCTCCTCATCCTAGTTCAAAACTTGTCTGAGAAGTTAGGTGAACCAAATCAGCTTCTTTCCAATTCCACCCATTCTGAACTTGAAGGAAATTGGTCTTTTACTTTGTAACTACATAACTGGAGGCAGGAGAATTTAGAGCAACCCCAATAATACTGCATCATCTTCTTCCTGAATCCTTATTAACTTATTAACCTTACAAAATCAAAAACCTTATGAAAATTAAATGAATGTTTTAGTTTTGCTCACTATCCTTATTTATGGGCCAAAAGTGCCACCAAAAGTGCCACTACTAGCCTGGTCCCTTGTACACCTGACATGTGTCATGTGTGAGCTTTGAGGTTGTGTATAATTACTACTGACTAGTAATAATTACGATTTGTACAAACCAAAAATCCTACTTAATTAGTACCTCAAGCTAGCTACATGAAAAGTTGCAAACTGTAGTCAAGGCTCAAGCTGACAAGCTGTCAATTGTCAAAATTGGCAGTTCCATGCAAGCTGTCGATTGTCAAAATCACTGGATTATGAAGACATCATCATCTATGATTCTATAGTACATCATATAGTTTTCAACATAAAGGTATCTAGTCAATCACTTTGGCCATTCATATAGTATTAATCTATGCCATCGCCTAGTACCATAGTCAAATTGAGAATTTCAATAGAAAAAATGAAAGGTAGAGTACTTCGATGCATTGAAAAGAGAGAATTAAATGTCTCATTTTACCTTAATGATTATCAATGTCCTAATAAGTCACAATAAATTTCACTCACTTATGATCGAAACTATATGGTTTTAGTTCACAAGTCTAGTGCTTCAAGGATTTACTTCTAGAATGCATCTATAGCCATCCATCAAAAATTCATCAAATGGTCCCTCTTTTAAAACAAACTTTATGCATGTGCATAATTTAAAATGGGGACATCGCTAGGTTTATGAGACTCGACCCCTAGGATTAAAGATTTAAGATCTACAGCTTTGTCATAAAATATTTTGGTTTGAATTAGGCAATATTAAATGGTAAACAAGAGTAGGATGATCGATAGACCTAAATAATTAATAAAATCTCAACCATTGATTTCCGAAAATCTAACGGTTCTAGTGTAATTCCAAAGGTTTTAATTCGCAAATCTAATGCTTGAGAGGTAAACTTCTAGAATGCAACTACAACCATCCATCAAAAATTCATCTAACTGTCATGGTCCATAATGTCGTGTGGTCACTGAAACTTGGAACTTTAGAACCAAAGTCTAAAGTTTCGAAGTTTTCAAAACCTCCAACCCACCAACTACAAAGATGACCAAGAAAGACTTGCAACTAAGGTTAGGAAAATTTGCACTGACACTCTGCCACTGCATTTTTTTATTAGTTTGATATTATGTTTAATTCACCAATATTTTTTTCGTAATCATTTGAAAAGGGTATGTGTAGATCATCATGGAAAAAATAGGCCCTTAAGTGGCAAAAAAATCAGAAAAATCAGAGTTAGGAAAGTTCACATAAAAATTTAAATAAGTTATCTATATTATTTAAAAAATATGTAAGAATAGAATTTGTAGCAAATTGAATGCAGTTTCTAAACTACTAGGTTTGTTTAAAAAAGAAAAAATCTATTTGGTGAAAATTTGAAATTTCAATGTAGTAGTACTTAAATTTCAGGGAAAAATCGAAGTAGGTGCCTGTCTAACCACCCTAACCATAATAAAATGATAATATTTTTTTATAAGATTTTAGATACAAGTAAAGGATTCATGTCTTGATGTGATGCATATTTTTTTTAATTGTTTTCCAATTAAATAATTAATTATGAATTTTTTATTACAACTTTTAAAAAATATAAAAAACTCGTATGTCTAACCACCTTAACATGGTAAAAACTTCATGAAATTCAATTTTTCTTTTTTTAATCCTATAGTATGCGAAGCATAAAATGTGATGCATGTTTTGGATTCAAAAAAAGTAATACCATTTGAAAGCTATAGATGTTTTTCAATCAATCTATCAATCAAGACTTTAGTCATAATTTGAATAGAAAATGAATAATAATTACTTATTAAATTGAAAGTAAAGTATGATTTATATTGGTGGAAATCTAAGAATCTCCTTTAAAAACCCTTTTTGTTTCATCAATTTTTGGTAAAAAAGAAGTCATTAGCCACATACCCATCATATTGCCACTTTTTGGCCCGTCATGATCCTGCACATACCCAAAATACGTTTAATTCGCTAATGAATTTTATTTTCTAGTTTGAAAAAAAGTTGTAATCGCCAATAAAATTATTTTTTCTGGTTTGAAAATAGATTTTAATCACCAATGGAAAATTTTTAGTGGTTTTAAAAAAATTGCATTTAGCCAGGATTTTCCATAGACTTCTAGTGATTAGAAAAGATTCACCAATTGACATTATTTTTTTTCATGAGAAACAAAAAAAAATTGCCACTAAAATTAATATTTTTATCGGGAAGTATACAAGATTGTTAGTGTGAAAGGGGTACTTTATCTAAATAGTTCATTCTTAGTTAGTTCTCCACTAAAGTCCTCTTCACACTAGCTTAACTTTACATAGGGATAAGGTAGTTGAGCCTTTAATGACACGAGTTTTCATGTCTCATAGGATGCCAACACTTGTCATAATCTGGTTGCATCTATCTCCTCCCTTGGCCTATATAACCAAGGCATTTCCTTTGTAATTCTCAATTCTCAAGCTGAATATAGCTTTGCATTCTTGAGCGGAATACAATTTATTCCTCCTCATATTTCTAGTCTTTCTTTCCTTTAGTAATTAGATTCCTGGGTAGGCTAGTTAGCAAATCTCACATAGTATTAGAGCCAAAATTGAGTTGTGGGTTAGCATTCCTTTAGAAAATTTGAGAGTGTTGAGAAAAACCGAGTATGCTCTGCTCTTGCATCCATGGATGATCTGGAGAATCAGAAAGGTGTGAAAAAATATTAGTTTCTAGGGGGGTTCATATATTGACTTGTCACTTATAGGTCTACTAAAACTTTTTGGAGAGATTTCTAACCTCACCATTGAGTCTAGAGCAGCCAAGACATTCAGATTTTCCCTCTATTTCGCCTAAAGCGGACATTGGAGGCTAGATCTACAAAAAATTGAAGTGGGAGGTTCATTGCTAGATCCAACAAGGAGCCATCATTTCAGAGCATTTTGGGTCAAACCCAACCCTGCCATCATGCTCAGAAGGCCTAAAAACCATAAAAGTGACTGTGAAAATGTCAATTTTGGATAAAGTTGCTAAGGCATTTTTTTTTTGTCCAATCCCATGAACAAATAAGTAATATTTTTTATTTTAAAATAAATATATTTATTTTTGTTTTAAAATAAAAACATTTTATTTATTTTTAAAATATAAATATTTATATTTTTGTTTTAAAAATAAAAACACTTTATTTTGTTTAAAAAAATTAAAAAAAAATTATTTTTGTTTTAAAATAAAATCATGTTATTTTTTGTTATTTGCAAAAAAAATATTTTTTTTTTAAAAAAATTGCAAAAAATTATATATTTATATATGTATTTTTGATTTAAAAGAAAATTCAAAAATATATTTATCTAAATCTCTTATTTTCATTTTAAAAAAAAAATTAAACATTGAAAATAAAAAAATTCATCTAAAACTTTCAAACAAAAAATTTACAATAAAAAAAAAATTGTTGCATGTACAGCAGCAGGTACCATGGTACCTTTGGACTGGCGTCCTTGCAGCACGCAGGTACTGCACCCTGCTTCGCTAGAATCTTGGCCTTTGGGCATTTTTTAATTTTTAAACAAAAAATTAATATTAAAAACAAAACAAAATAAACAAAAAAAAATCATGAAATCCATGCACCCAAAAATATCGTGCCTCTATCCTCTTGTATTGTGCCTCCTACAAAATGAAACTCTCGGCCTTTGGGGTTTTATGGTTTTTTTAATTTTTTCTTTTTCATAGCTTTTAATTAAACTTTTTATAAATCTGCCTATTTCAATTATTCTGCGCACAAATTTATTAATTTCTTAATATTTTATCATATTAAAATTCATAAAAATGTTAAGTCCACCGATGGACTTATAAAAGCATATCCACTTTTTGTTGACTTTTAATTTTTTTTTTGATATTTAAAAAAATAAAAAAATAATTATAACTTTTTAAAAAGTGTGTCTCTCATTTAATATTTTTGTTTTTCTATTAAAAAACATAATTTTTTTATTTTTTTGAATCTTGCCGACACATTTTTTATTTAAAAAATATTAAAATCTAAAAGTCATCAAATTTGGATGTAATTTTAGCAGATAGTTAAACTAGCAGAATGTTAATTTTATCTAGTGGAGTGCTACATTTGGCAGAGTTCTAAATTAGTTAGCAGGTCCATCTAAATTTGGCAGACCACTAATTTTGGCAGTAGTTCCACTAAATTTGGTGATTTGTTGTTGAAAAGTTTTTACCCCTCTCTGTTGATGCATTGTTTTTTCAAGGCCAGCTTTGACAACTCGTAATTCGGGCTCCCGACCTCGAAATTCAATGCAATTTTTTTTTATTTGGGCCAATTTTTCATGCTCTACAAATTGGTGAAGATGGTTTTAGATTTTGGTGCACAAAGTTTTCAGAAATTTCTGATTCTCAGGGATGAATCTTCATCGTTCTCATTTTGCAAAATTCAAAGTTGCATAACTTTTACATACAACCTCGGATCAAGTTGATTATTTTTCTGAAAGTGCATTATTTTTTTGTGTACTTCACATTGACGTTGTTTATTTTGTATGAAAATGTATCAAATGTATACTTTCATCACATGCTCATTTCTTGAGGAATTGTAAAAGCATTGAAATCCAAATTTTTTTTGTAACTGCACTAAATATAAAGTGCCAAATCATTTTTCTCTAGGGGGGTTCTTTGATTGAGTAAAGAATGGGGGTCTCTTGTTGTCTTTGTGCTTGAACCTCTCTCATACTTTGTGCTCTATTTTTCCTTCGCTATGGGTACATTTAAGTTTCCATTGCTCATGCCCTACAACTACAACACATGTCATCAACATGCATGGAATGCCTTAATGCAACTAGGATAAACACCTTATGTTGAGAAGAAGGTAACTAGACCCACAAATGATAAGGAAAAATTACTTTGGATGTTTGAACATACAAAATCTCTTGGTTGTCTAAGGAGTTTTGTTTCTCTTGATATAATGTTTCAAATTGAAGCATGTAAAGATTCACATGATGCATGGGACAAATTAAAAAATCTCTATGGTGCAACTGATAAAGTTCGTGGTTATCAAATTGATAACGAACTAATGGGTCTTGATCCAAAGTCTTTTGATAACATCCAAGATTATGTAACAAAGGTCAATGACCTTAGAGCACAATGTAAATCATGTGGCTTAGAGAAGAAAGACATTCAACTTGTCTATAACACCCTAAACAAACTTGGACCTAAATTTGCAGCTTTTGTTTCTAGCTTTCATACTCATAGGTTGACAATGGGATCCACATTTACTACAACTTTGTTTGCTTCATTTTCTGAAATGTTAATGCAAGAACAAAGTAAGATTCTTTCAATGGGTCTTCTCAAGCCTTCACATTCACAAGCTTTGATGGCTGGTCAACCAAAGGGTTAGAAAGAATCAAGGAAACTTGACAACAAACAAAAGTAGTTCAAGAAGAAGTCACAAAGAGATAAAGCAAAATAATCTTCAACAACAAAATTTCACTCCAACTCCTCTTCAAAGGGGAATTTTCAAAAGAAGGAAAGGAAAACTTGTAGCTACTGCAAGAAACCTAGTCATAAGGAACATTCTTGTCACAAGAAGTAGATTGATGAGTTAAAGAATCTTCTAAAAAAGAACAACATTAATCTACCTTCTTCTATTGTTCAACAATCCTCGACTCCTTCCAAATCAAGTAAAGGGAAAGCACATGCACTTGTTGCTATTACTAATTCTTCAAAATAGTGGATTCTTGACTCGGGTGCATCACATCACATGGGTTCTACTAAAGAACAATTTTCTTTGTTGGAGCCTTGTTTTGTGCCCCACATTCTCATTGGGGATGATTCTCTAGTAGAAGTCATTGGGAAGGGTTTAATTGATACTAGCAATGGTACATTTGAGGATATCCTCTGTGTTCTTTATTTTTTAGCCAACCTTCTCTCTATCTACCAAATCACTCAGAATGGTAGAAAAGTTGAATTCACTTCAGATTCTTTCAACATTAGGAATCTTGAAGATAATGCACTCCTTGCAGTTGGTAAGGCCAATCATGAGTCTCACTTGTATGCTTTCTCTCATTTTGTACCTAATGCACATTCAACTGCATTGCTCACCCATTCAAATTTTGTGAGCAAACTATGGCATGAGTGGTTTGGCCATCTCAACTACTGTTATCTTCAACAACTCAACAAACAGAATATGGTCATGTGTCTTCCTCAAATCAATTTTATAGATGGCGTATATTCAGGTTGTGCCTTGGGAAAACATCCTGAGCAGAAGTTTGATAAAGGGAAGGATTGGAGGGATTTATAAGTCCTTCAATTGGTTCATAGTGACTTGGTGTGTCCTTTTCCATCATTATCCTTTAGTAAGGCTTGTTATTTGCTCACCTTCATTGATGACTATTCTAGATACACATGGGTCTACTTTCTTTGAACCAAAGCAGAAATCTTTAATAGATTTCAAGAGTTTAAGGCTCATTTTGAGAAGCAATCTGGAAAGTGTCAAACTTCTCCACATTGATAATGGCAGAGAATATGTGAACCATCAATTTGAGCAATTTTGTACTCTTGAAGGGAATGATCTTCAACATACTGTTGCCTACACACCACAACAAAATGGTGTAGTTGAGAGGAAAAATATGTCCCTAAAAGAGATGGCTGGTTGCATGATGCATGCTTGCTCCCTTGCACTTGCATATTGGGCCAAAGCTATCAACTATGTTGCTCACATCCAAAATAGAGTTCCACATAAGGCATTAAAGAGCATCACTCCCTTTGAAGCTTTGTGTGGAAGGAAACTTGTTATGGGTCACTTTAGAGTTTTTGGCTCCCCAACATGGGCACATATTCCTTCAGAGAAGTGCAAGGCCTTGGAACCTTAAAGTCGGCCTTGTATCTTTGTTGGTTTCCCTGATGGTGTCAAAGGATATGGGCTAATGGATCCTACAACACATGAGCTCTTTATTGTGCATAGTGTGCATTTTGAGGAAAGCTCTTCTAGCTCATCCTCTACTCTTCCTTCCTCCATAGTGGATTTAGAGGGTTTTGACATTGAGGATTTTCCTCAAGCTTCCTCTAGTCATCATGTTGATCATAAGATTTCAACTTCCTCTTCAGAGAGTTTAGAATCTCCTCCTCCATCATCTACCATGCCTCATTGGGATCTCCAAACACTTGAATTTGTAGGTGATCTTGTTGGGAATCCTTTAAATACAAGGAGGACTCAATCACAACATCAAGACATTCCACATTCCTACATCACCACAACTTTTGATCCACATTCATTTCGTGAAACATCTGGTATTGCTAAGTGGGATTCCACAATGGAGGAAGAGTACAACTCTTTAATGCGGAATAAAACATGGGATCTTGTTCCACTTCCTCAAGGAAGAAAAATTGTTCAGTGTAAGTGGATCTATTGAAACAAATTTGTAGTGGATGGCTCAACTAACAAGTATAAAGCATGACTTGTGGCCAAAGGTTTCTCTCAAGTATCTAGTATTGACTACACTGAGACCTTTGCTCCTGTTTCCAAAATGAACTCCATTTGCTTTCTACTTGCTATTTCTATAGCTCATGGTTGGGTTGTAGATCAAATGGATGTGAAGAGTGCATTTCTTCATGGTGATCTACATGAAGAACTTTTTATGGAGCAATCACAAGGATTCATTCAAGATTCTTCATTAGTTTGTACCCAGTATTGACTACACTGAGACCTTTGCTCTTGCTGCCAAAATGAACTCCATTTGCTTGCTACTTGCTATTTCTGTAGCTCATGGTTGGGTTGTAGATCAAATGGATGTGAAGAGTGCATTTCTTCATGGTGATCTACATGAAGAACTTTATATGGAGTAACCACAAGGATTCATTCAAGATTCTTCATTGGAAGTCTCTCTATGGCCTCAAATAGGCTCCATGAGCTTGGTATACCAAAATGGAATCCTTTCTTCTTTCCATTGGGTTCTCCAGATGCCACTCCAATCCAAATGTCTACATCTTGCAGCAGGAGGATGCTCTTCTCTTCTTGGATCTCTATGTTGATGACTTGATTGTCATTGGGAGCACTTCAACCATCATCACAACTGTGAAGACTAATTTGCATGAAAAAATTTCCATGACTGACTTGGCACTCTTGTACTACTTTCTTGGGATTGAGATCACACAGACCTCTTCTGGGATCTCACTTGCATAGCCCAAGTATGCTCTTGATCTTTTGTCACATTTTCATATGGTTGATTGTAAGCCTGCATTGACTCCCTTTTTGTCTGAAGTTAAGCTTGAGGCTAAATGTTCCACACCACTAGTTGATGCTACTTTGTATCGTCAACTTGTTGGTAGCCTCATCTACTTGAATCATACTTTCCTTGACATTTCCTTTGAATTTGGAATTGTTTCATGCTTCATGACGAAACCACATGAGCTTCATTGGAAAGCTGTCAAATGCATATTGCACTACATATAGGGCACTCATCAGTATGCAATTCACTATGTAGTAGGAACAAGTTTAGACTTACTTGGATACACAAATTTTGATTGGGTTGGTGATATTGATGATCACAAGTCCACATCCGGCTATAGTTTTCACTATGGTTCTGGCCCCATTTGTTGGTAGAGAAAGAATCAACATATCATTTCTATTTCTTCAACTGAGGCTGAGTATCAGGGAGCTATCAATGCTACCACTGGGGCTATTTGGCTTCAAAATATCCTCACTAAACTTGGTATCAATTTTCAAAAGCCAACAATCATCTATTGTGACAACTAGAGTGCCATCCAGATCTCAAAGAACCCCATCCATCATCAACACACCAAACACATTGAGATCCATATGCATTTTCTCTGGGAGCTGATTCAGGAATAGGTCATTGATTTGTGATACTATCCTACAGTAGATCAATTTGTAGATATATTCACCAAACCCTTCATTGAGAGAAAGTATGTTCATCTTCGGTCTCTCTTGGGGGTGAGGCACATCTCTTCTAGGGGGGTCACTTAGACCTAATTCTTTACACCTCTCATGGGAGGGAGTTTTTTCCCATTGGGTTTTCTCCTTTATCATTGAGAGGTTATTATGTACATGGGTACCTCATCAGGCCTAGTAATTGGGACCCATATTTGCATCTTTGCATTGTATACTTCTCCCTAAGTTGCACTTAAGGGGGTGTTAGTGTGAAAGGGGTACTTTATCTAAGTAGTTCATTCTTAACTAGTTCTCCACTAAAGTCCTCTTCACACTAGCTTAACTTTACATAAGGATAAGGTGGTTGAGCCTTTAATGAGTCACACCTCATAGGATGCCAAAACTTGTCATAATCTAGTTGCATCTATCTCTTCCCTTGGCCTATATAACCATGAAATTTCCTTTGTAATTCTCAATTCTCAAGCTGAATATAGCTTTACATTCTTGAGAGGAATACAATTTATTCCTCCTCATATTTCTTGTCTTACTTTGCTTTAGTCATTAGATTCCTGGGTAGGATAGTTAGCAAATCTCACAAAGATTCGCTAGGATTTTACACCTTCGCCAAGGGGGGGTTTCTTAAAGTTTTCCCTGGCAACAAGTGCAAAAGCATTTGAACATAAAACACCTTCCATTAGTCCATCTAGACTGTGCAAACATATACAACTCTAAAACTCAAATTCCAGAGCACCAAACCACAAACATCTCTACTAGAACCCAAAGAACATTATTACAAGATATATTCTAGATTTGCAAGACATGAGAAAAATAGCGAAGGACTGTGGAGCATAAACATTTCTCCTAGTCCATAGACAATCAACTCTGTCAAACTAGTTCACACACTGATGAACACAACTTTCACACTCCATAAAACTAGAAGCTACAAATCAGGAGATGACACCAACAAATCCCCAACAACAACCCTTCAGATCTGCACAAGCATAGGATCAACACAGAAGAAATGCAGAGCACATTCTGAACACATACATACTTCTAACTTCACTCTTTATTAATTTTCTCAAAATCACTTGGTAACTCATCATTTCAACACATCTGCAACATCATAAGGATAGCTCCATGTACTCACAACATATCAACAACATCTCAACTATACATGCACAATCTGCAACATTTTTGAACTGTGTTGACATCAATGACAACATTAATGACAACACCATCAAAATTTCTCATACTTGCAACAAAATTCTCTTGTAAACACTTATGAACTCAAGCTTTCTATGAGGATGCTCATTCAATTTGCTAGATGTAAACTGAGTGAAAGAAACTTGTATTTATACTCAATTATGCAAAAAAATCCTAAAATTACAACACTACAAGCTGACATTAGATCTAGGAAGATAAAATCCCACCAAAAATTTGAATTAATTTTAATATTGGGCCACACGTGACTCATTCACCCAAGGTGGCAAATGAGTCCCACTAGGCCTAATTTTTGGGACCATTAAAAATGCTTAGAAAGGTGTGAAACTAGGATCAAGACCCAAAAATATAGGTGGGACTCATTTTCTCAAGGTGGTGAATGAGTCCCAGATCACTAAATATGGTCCATTCAAGCCTGAAACACCTGGATTATGATTGGGTGATGATTTGTGTCAAGATTATCCTTGAAAAGATTCATTAAATGGGGCTTGTGAATGCAAAATATGTCCAATTAAAGCATAATAAATCCCAATTATTAATGAAAACCTTAGAAAAGTGTGAAAGTGTGTTACAACACTTTAAAATACTTCAAACAAGGCACCCGTAAGCTCATTTAGTTCACAAGGGCCCAAGACCTAATGTGAATATATTAGACATATTACAACACTAAATCTAGGGGGACCATTTTCTGTCATTATATCTATCCCCCACTTTAGTGAGAGGAGGAACTTGCTTCCACCTCACACTAAATTAGACCAAATGTAGCAATGACAACAAGAGGGGTTCAAATGCACCAATTTTCATAAGATAGGAAAACCATGACCAAGAGGGTTACGCAAGCCCCTAGGACCAAGGTCCTATGGAAAACCAACATAAGCACAAAAGAACACACATAAAAATGATATAAAGAGCAACAACCAGGCATAAACATGCACTATTAAAGAAAAAGAAAATGAAACACAAAAAAATGAAAAAATGGAAAAGGGGTGGATCAAGCTTCGACCGTTTGTCTAATGCGATGTGGATCAGATCTAGGCTATTTTTCCAAAAAATGCATACTCACTCCGAGGCAACAAAACTCTAGGCTGTCTACTAGGTGAGAAGTCCAAGAAGGAAAGACACATACACACATGGCTGGTATGTGCTCACACACACATGAGTGGCTAAGGGAAAGTCATTCCCTCATTCGGCTTCCTGTAAAACCATACCAAAGTTATATAGGTCTCCTAATAACTTTGATAAGGCACCACACAAAAATGATCTTCAAGCTTCATGAGACAAGAAAAACTTTGTATGGTTGGAGCTCATGATCAAACAAGATGGATCCAAAGGCATGCAAGATGTGTTATGCAAGGTGGCCATATAACTAGAAATGCAAATGCAAGTTCTTTCTTAGTTCATGCGAGGTCTTTAACGTAGGAAACATTGTGCTTAATGTTTACAAGAGAGGACCAATCAAAGAATAAAATATTCTCAACTTAGGGGACGTAGTGCGTCACATCAAGCCACTAAGAGGAATGCAATATGCTTAGAGATATCACGCTCTTTGAAGGATATTATGCCTAATGTCATCCACAAAGTGAAAAATTTATTATATAAAGTAAGAAGACTACACTATGAACCATGAAAATAAAAATGCAAAGGAATAATGCCAACGTATGCCCCCACTTTAAAGAAATTGCTAAACACCATGTTGTGAGAAATTACTTTAAAGTAGCAAATGATAAATGCTAACAATAAAGAGGACATGAGAGCTAACTTGGAAATCCATATGCCAAGTCATATGTTTCTGAGTAAAGCAATGTCATGCAAAAGAGAATGAAAAGAGAGGCGTTGCCCCAAAAAATGAAAATATAAACACATAAGGGATCTATGGATTTGGGGTCAGTATGTTCTTGCCACAATGCTTTTATAGATCTTGAAAGTGCCATCATTCCCCAAAATACACATAGAACTGGAAGAATGACACAAAGAGAGTGAACAAAAAGAAAAAAAAATTGAGTCAACATGGAAGGGATATGAATGTATGGATGCCTTGCGTCATCCCCAAAAGGAAAAAACAAGATAAATGAAAAAGATACAAAAAATACAAAGGAAAATCCTTTTAGGTCAACATGGAAGAGACATGAATTTCTTGATGCCTTGTGTTATCCCGAAAAGGAAAACACAAGAAAAACAAAAAAGATAAAAGGAAAAGATAAAATATGTATGGCATAGAGAAGAATGAAGGTACAAATAGAGGAATGTCACAAAGAGAGATAGAGAGAGAGAGAGAGAGAGAGAGAGAGAGAGAGAGAGAGAGAGAGAGACATCAAACAAAACATGGGGGATCACATTACACACATGCAATCACACAAAAGAAAATGAAAAAGAAATAATGAAAAAGAATAGCAAGGCACATGTAATTCAACCTAAAGCAAGTCTTCTGCATCCCAATCATGTTCATTTTATATTGAAGGTGAACCACTAGCCAAAGGGATGATAGCAAGTGCCAAACTAGGACCATCGCTAGGTTGAACACTCTGCTTAAGATAATTGTTGTTTAAGCTCATAAAATAGGAGAACAATGTGTTTAATGCATTATGCAACTCTTCATCAATTTTATCAACCTCATCATTGTCATCTAAGTTAACCACAATAGGAGGTTGAATGATAATGTCTAGAGAAGGTTTAAAATCTTGTTGCAGTTGTTGTATTGGATTGTTTTGTTTCAAGGCAGGGGTAGAGTCATCATGCATTGTTTCAACCAAGTTTTGATTTTGATTTTCTTTGTTTATTTCTTCATGTAACCTATGGGCAAGGGCACAATGTCTACGCCTACGCTCTATAGCATCTTTGTTTCTTTTAGTTTAGTTTTCAAGTTGTGTTTGTATAGGAGTGGGTTGGTCAACCATAGGATTATTTTCTTCCCCAGGGGGAGGAACGAAAGGAACCATGGGAGGTTGTTCAATGACTTTCTCTTTGAATTTTTTTTTTTTTTATTCTAGGAGGTGTGATGGGATTGTTTTCATTATCTCTTGGTCTTTTGTAGGAGGTAGGTGAAGGTTCTATCTTAGGTTGGTCTTGGTTGTTTGGAATTTCTTTAGGTTCAAGCATGGTTTCATCAAGGATTGTAGGATCAATGGTGGGTGGGGATGTATTTTAGAGGGATAGTTCTGCTATCTTCTTTTCCTTGAACTTTTGATAGGACAAGAAAAAGAAGTCTTATCATGGTTTTATAGGCTCTATAGGCTCAGGCCAAAAGAAATCCAAGGAAAAGTTACCTTTGGAGGACAACAGGTTAAAATCACTATGATGGACGGTGAAAAATTCATTGTCAAATGGAAAATTTAAGCATTTATGCACAACCGAAGGGACAAATTTCATGGAGCGATGGCATGAATAGCCTATCTTCACACAAAATTGGTCTAATTATGGGATGATGGAGAATGAAATATCTAATGTTTTCAGTCCTATTTGTAAAGGAAGGGTGATCGATCCCATCATAGGGAAAGTAAAAGCATTATGCATCTTGATCCATGCTTTTGATATATATCTTCATAGAGCTCATGTAAAAGTAAGAATTCCTTAGTGATCACATTCTCTCCATAGGTGGGATCTATTAATATCCCATTAGTGGGCTTGTCATAGATTCATCCGGCTATGTAAAGAGGACCATTAGGTGCATGTTTGATAAGTATATCCTTAGAGGAGAAAGCAATGTCAAGGGGTTTTTAGGTCGGCCCTTATGAGGAATGACATCTATCACTCCTACCATGTCATCCATAGGATCATTATCTATAGGATCATGTTGAACAAGATCATTGTTATCATCATCCATACCAACATTCATCACATCATTCTTTGTAGTCTTGCTAGCTTTGAAAAATGAAATGTTATGGTTAGGCATATGGTTGGTAAAGATTTTCAAGTTTTGGTTAGGAGGGGAAACATACTTATTTCCTTGATCACTAACACCTCCAAAGGAAAGATGACCAAAGCCAATGAGGTCTTTCACAAGATGTTTAAGACAATTACAATGTTCCATATCATGTCCATTTTGTCGATGATAATGGTAGTAAGAGTTTGGTCTATAGCTTTTGGGTAATGTTTTTCTAGGATCGGGTGTTTTAACGGGAGGTGAGGTAATCATCTTTTGTTCTATGAGTTGTGTCATTGTGTTATGAAGGGTATCAGTTAAGGGAGTGAATTGTCTTTTCAAGTCTCCATAGCTAAAGGGTATCGCGACTTTAATGACAACTACTTCGTTATTGATATTCTGAGTTGTTTGTTGAGAGGGATTGAATTTAAGGAACCCTTTATTCTATTTTCTAAAAGGTTGGGAATTATTTTGGTTTACGAGCTTAGATTTCTTAGTTCAGCTAGAAGTGGATTTTGTATCTCGACTACTAACCAAATTTTGATAATCACGGAGGGCAATACACAAGTGCATGAAGGAGGGAAATTTCATCATGGTAAGATTGTCTTGTATCTTGCATTGAAAATTTTCTATAAACATCTTTTGAAGGTGAGGGTCAAAAACTTTGACATCGATTTAGGAATAAAGAAATTGATAGCGTGAGATAAAGTCAGTTATCTTTTCTTCTTATTTTTTCTTGCATCTCATCAAGTCAGCCAAGGTCATCTTAGGAATCATATGCACTTGAAAATGATTAAAAAATGCCTCAACAAGTTTATTGAATGAATGAATTGAGTTGTTCTGTAATGAAGAGAATCATTCCAAGGCAGTATCTTTCAAGGACCTAGGGAGAAGCTTAGCCAAGAGTTTATCATCAAGGAAAAAGCCACTACATAAGGTGATATAAGAATTAACATGGTTATAAGAATCTCCCTTTCCTCCATATTTATCAAATCTAGGCACCTCTATACCTTGTGGGATTGGTGTTTTCAATATCTCCAAGGAAAAGGGACTACTTTTGACATAATATGTAGGTGGGCCATTTTGATTTTGATTGATGGTGGATTTTTTTTTTTTGAAGGGATGAAATGGTTTGGAAGAGTTAAGTAATGAGAGGGTCATTTCTTGTGTTATGAGAGGGAAGTGAAAAAGGTGAAGGGATGTATGTGTTCAAAGGACAAGTGAATGGAATGCTTATAGGTGGTAAAGTGGTAGGAGATATGACATTTGATGCCACAAAGGAACTAGGGATGCTAGTGAAAAATACCCAAGGAGGGAATCACGTTACTAGTTGGTTACATTGTTCTTGTGACTTGAGGATTGGTATAGGTAGGTATTGAAGTAGTTGTTGTGGGAGGAGGAATTTGAGTTCCTCCTTAGCTTGTGACATTGCTTGTAGGTAAAGGACAACTAGTGGTTGAAGTGAGATGTTTTCCAAAGATTTGAACTATGTTTTTCACAAGGTCAAGTCCATCTTCACTTTCAAGCATGCGGTGAATGTTATCTATAGTGGGTATTGCGATAGTTGAAATGTTGTCATTTTGTACTTGATGTTGTAAGTTTTCTAGGTCTTCATGGATTTGGATAATGTTTTCTTGTGGGGCACTATCATTCCTTGTTTCGACATACATGATACTACTTGAAGGCAAAGAGTTGTTAAGGGTATTGTATATAACTAGTATACTAGTGTCAATACTAGGAGTGAAAGAGCTAGACAACCCAATATCCATGACGATTGTGCTATCGCGGTGCTATCACGGGATGACATGAGTCTCAAACTTTGTCTCACTGCAATATTAGTAATAGGACACCAAATACACATACATGGGCTACTAAATGCAAGATGAATGCAAATGCAATATAATATAAGAATAATGAAATGACTATAACAAGAATTTTGAAAATTGAAATAGAAAGGTAACAATAGTAAACAAAAACTCAGAAAAAAAACTTTGAATGCCAAAAAATGTAGTGCAAAATGTGTACAAGGATTGATTCACCCAAGGTGGTGAATGAGTTGTAGTAGGGATTTTTTTCAAAATTTTCAAAACTTTTCAATTGATTTTTATGTTTTTTATGCTGTATGACCTAAATTGTAAGTGCAAATGTAGATTTTGTATGAATTTTGATGAAATGAGATGCAAAAATGGAAACTATATGATCTTTCACTAATGCAAAATTTGAAACCATAGAATGCAAATTCTAATGCAATGTTAATGCAATCCAATCTAGGATGATGATGCACTCCAAATCAGAATTTCAATGTTTTGAATGTAGGTTCACCAAAATGAAATGAAAAAAAAGTGTTATGGTGCTATCATATGGTTTTAGGACATAGAGCACACCACTTTCCAATTTCATTCAAGGATAACCCTAGAGATTTCAATGCAAAGGAGATAGAGATCTTGCAATAGGGATGTCCTAGGAGTTGATTGTAAACTAATAAAGGGGTTCACCACCAAGTAAGAACTTGGAAAGACAAATGCAATGAAAAGTATAATGCAAGATGAAATGAAAAACCCTAATTCAATGCAAAGTAATGCTAAATGACCTAGAAAAGCAAGTGAAACAAAACAAAAATCTATAGAAAGGAATGTGTGCACCTAGAAATCTTGAGTTGGCTAGAAGGAGGTTTGAAACACTAGAATTTCTACCTTTAATGCTGAGTGGGACTTATTTTCCAAGCTGGGTGAATTAGTCTAGAATTTGGTTTTTTGTGTGGGAATAGGAGTTTTCCAAATGGGTATTTGAAGATCTGCAAAAGTATGAATTTTGATTGGAATTGGGACTCATTCGCCAAAAGTGGTGAATCAATATAGTTAGGGTTTTCTAAAGCTTCAAAGTTTAGTCTTGCTCTTATTTGTCTGCTTTGTCCTTCCTAATTGATTTCCATATTTGAAACCATGATTTGCAACCTATAGGTGTTCTCCAATGTTCTTCAAGGCTTGATGACAACTTTGAAAAATTTGTGCACTTTTACAAATTTTCTCCAATCTTTCTCCTTAGGAAATCTACAACCTAGACCTACAAATCACACACAAAGGAGAGGGAAAACTATTGTTGGGTTAGTGGATAGGGGTTTTCCTTGGTAAAACCCTATTTTGGAAATAAATACTTGAAATGAAATCAAATAAGAATGGAGAATGATGAATAAACAAATGATTATGTTGCAACTCACCAAAACCTATCAATGAAGTGCTGCAAACATGTATGAAATGGATCCAATGGATGTAGATCTTGATTCTTTCTTTTAGGTGATAGAACTTGAATGAAATGCTTGCTTGAATCACAAAACCCTACATCACAATTATTAGCTTAAAAAAAAACATCATGCATGAAGTATTTGACATGATGATTGATGCTTGAATGTTGCTCTAAAATGCTTGATAATTTTCCCTTGAATGCTCTTGTAAACACTTGTGAACTCAACTTTTATATGAGGATGCTTATTCATAAAATGAGTGAAAGAAGCTTGTATTTATACTTAATTATGCAAGAATTCCTGAAATTACAACACTATAAGCCAACATCAAATCTAGGAGGATAAAATCCCATAAAAAAATTTAATTAATTTTAATTTTGGGCTACACGAGACTCATTCACCCAAGGTGGCGAATGAGTCCCACTAGGCCTAATTTTCAGGACCATCTTTAAAAATGCTTAGAAAGGTATGAAACTAGGATTGAGACCCAAAAATATAGGTGGGACTCATTCACCCAAGGTGTTGAATGAATCCTAGATCACTAAATATGGGCCATTCAAGCCTGAAACACTTGAATTATGATTGGGTGATGATTTGTGCCAAGATTTTCCTAAAAAAGATGAATTAAATGGGGGTTGTAGATGCAAAATAGGGCCAATTAAAGCATAAGAAAGCCCAATTATTAATGAAAGCCTTAAAAAAGTATGAAAGTGTGTTACAAAACTTCAAACAAGGCATCAATAAGCTCATTTAGTTCACAAGGGCCTAAGACCTAATGTGAATATGTTAGACATATTACAACACTAAGTCAAGGCCAAGTTAGTGGGACCTTTTTTCATTATTACAGTGAGTCACTAGTAGTGAGCCTTTTTTCTTTTGGATAGTGAGTTCACCAATTTGTATCAAACTTTTTATTCTCAAATTCAATGATGCTCAATTCATGGGATAACCCCTACAAAACTTGTCCATTTTGTAGCCCATGCACTCTAAGCACATAAAATGAGGCAAATTACATTGGTCCTTGTGCATGGTCCCCTAATCTTTGACATAATTTTGAGCATTTACCTCTTCTGTTTTGTCTCAAATTTTCATTTTGGTCCAAGTTGTAGATTTTGGTTTTAAGTTAGATTTTTCTTGCCTTTGAAGGAGCATTGAAATTCAATGCCCTTGCAAGGAAAATACAAAAATAAAATACAAGTGCAAGATCATGGTTTTTCATTGAACTTGCATGTCATTCACCTTTTCAAGTTGCTACAGTGTTGATTTTTCCCGCCCCTTTGATTTCAAGTTCCACACAAGTTTGTAATTAATGTGGGTTTTAATGTTTTGGTTTGGGTTTTTAATTAGTTTAACTCTTTTATTGTTCATTTTTTTGTTTGTTGTCTCCCATTCCACTATGAGTTTATTCAAGGCTTGTTAGTTTGATTGTGCACAAGTTTTTTGTGTGGATTTTTCAAACACCTCGAGCAAGGGTTTGTTTGAGGTTATTTCCATTGCTACCTGTCTTCTCTCTGGTATGTTGTTTTACCCTTGTTTTCTTTGAGGGTCTTTATGTTTAAATATTTTGTATATGCTTATTCATTTTTTGTTTATGGTTAATCTTTAGGGTTCATTTCTATCACATTTACATCATTTTTTTGTTTGTTTGCAATGTATGGTTTCCCCTTGTTTGAAACAAACCCTATCTTCTTTCATGGGTTCACAGGTTTTGTTTGACTCATGTCATGATTCACATTTTAGAAGAAATTTAACCTAGACATTTTGAGAAACTCATTTGAAATCTTATGTGTTTAACCCTATGAGGGTCCTTTGTGCATTGTGGGTATTAAACCTTGCAATGAATAGAGGGGTTTGTGTTAAATCTTTCAAAAGAACTTTCCTATGTCGATCTTCCTTGAGATGAACATATTTTTTCACTGCCCAAATATGGGGATAAATCAACTTGTATCCTTTTCATGAAATACTATGTTGGTGTTTTTCAATGAGATTGTATGAGTTTAAAACCATGCTAATTGATTGATCGATATTTTTCACCATGATAACAAAATTAAGCATCTCTTAACTAGAGTGAAATGCTCAGTTGAGGTTTTTCCTTGACCTTGCATTAATATATTTCTAATCGTGCAATGACGAGGTTTTCACCCAAAGGATCATTTTATTGGAAGAATGAAGAAGAATGGATAACTATATAGTTTGTGTTGTCATTGATGTCACCATGTTATACAGGTTGTGACTGCTAGGCTTAACTAGCTTGCTTGATATGGTATTTTGGTCTGGTATCTAAACCAGTATACATGCAACACCCTTTGGTATTTTGGTCTGCAATCCTCCACGGTTGATAGTTGTTGCTTGCAGTTTTGAGAAACAGTTTATGGGTGTTGAAAGAATGTATGTTCAGAATATCTCATGCTCTAGTGCTCGTATGATGTATCAACATTATTATGTTTTGTAATTAAGTCTTTTTCTAACCAACTTCATGAATAATTGTGATACGGTGAATAAATTTTTGTTATCTGGATACATGTGTGACCTATCTTAGGTCTATTCTGACACGATAAAGTATGCTACATGTTTTGATTTATTGATTGGAAATATTTTGTGAATACTTGAGGCTAACAATTGGTATTTTTGATAAACAAGGATTGCATCTAATTAGGTTGAGCTAATTGATGCTTGTAGATGGATTGAGTATATATGTTGGGAAGTTTTGAAGATTGAATGAATGAAGGTGCGAGAGTGAGGAATTGTGAAAATGATGAAGTGCATTAAGTCAGTATATTAAACATCAATAGAACTATATCAACACTTGTTAGGTTCACTCTCATCAGTTCATTTTGGCCATGAAGCCAATCTCTATTTTTGTAATCTTTTGTAGGAAGTGATCCTCCTTGTGTAAGCAATGAGAATTTGTATTTAGACGGTGAGTCCTATTCAGGGCAATGAGCCCTTGATAATGTGCCTTATATATATTCAGTTTTGGAACTACTTTATATTATGAGTTAATCCTCACCATGGTTTTTCTCTTATTGGGTTTTCCACATAGAATCTAGTGTTCATTGTGTTGATTTTGCTTTGTATTACCTGTCGGCCTACTACAATGATTTTATAACTGGGCTTCTATGACCATGATTCAGAGATCAGATGTCTAACCTAAATAGTTATTTGATCACCACGAAGGTGCATTTACTTGTCAATCCAGGGGCATAGACTTGAAATGGGTCAGCATTGTATGTGCACTAGGAATTTCTAAGTAGCCATCACTAACCTACAACTAAGAACACATAGCACTGAAAGTAAATTGCAAGAAGGAAATAGGACATTAACCAGCACAAAAATAAAGATCTGGGTTATTAGGTAGGAACTACTCTGTCTGCTTTGGCTATAGGAAAAAATTCAGAATGGGATTCCAATGGCTACATGAACAATCAATACCAGATTTGAACTAAGTGCATAACATAAAGTAATCACCTAAACTAATTATTCTAAGGAAAGGACTACTCACCAAGTGGGCCCCCTTGGATGAGTATCCACTAAAACTAACACAAATTCAAATGCTTAAGTTCAAACTATCATCTCATTCATTGAAAATCAAATAAATAGAGTAACAACATAACTATAGATAAGAAAAAGTGTATATGCTCAGTAGATCAATATCATCCTTTTATCAAATATTGAGAACTAAAATCCATTTCTATGAGTTTCAATAGTCTTCTATCTATCCATCTATCTCCCCGCTTCTGACCCCTTAGAAGAATATTCAAATTTACATTTATTCTTCTAGCTAAACAAGGTAGTCAACTCCCACTAACTAAGAGGACGCCATTTAGGGAAAGCAAGAAAAATAATGGTAGAGCAGTTATGACTATAGGGAATTTGGTCAGACATGCATGCCCAACTGTAGAATCGACACTATACTAATGTCCACAAGTGCCAGATATCATAAATGCAAGGTAGTTACAAATGACAACTGTGGGAATTTGTCGTTATTACCCTTCAACTGACTCCTTGGATGATTCTTTACTTGGCGTTTCCTTTTCCTAATTTAGAATCCTTTCATAATATCCTACATGGCAATGTTAATATGCGTAGTAATGGAACATCCAAAATCACCTCAGAGAACACTTATCAATCACATGCACAATTAATATAGATAATTTGCATAATATGTTAATTGTCATCAAAATACCACAAAGTTAAGATGAACTTAATGTTAGTGGTTTGAGGGAAACATTATACAAAACATCAAAATTTGGTGATTAAAAGTCTATGGAAATGCCAACAAATAAACTATAAAGTCTACCCAAGATTAACCAAAAAATGAGCTCATCATCCCTCCCAGCCTAATATCTTGCTAGTCCTCCAGCAGGGGAAGGGCTATTCCTTTGCTTGGTTAAGGCTCTGAAATTGGCAACAACAAGCTGATCAACATAGGTTTCTACAATGTGCGAGTTTGGATCCCAACGAAATCCTCCTAGTTTGTTGAATCTATCTCACCTTTGCCTTTTTGTATCAAAATCATATCTATAAAACTTGTAATTTGGCACAAGCCACATAAGAATTGGTGGCTGAACGGTTAGGGGGAGCCAATATCTTCCTTTTTCTCTTCCAAGCTAGATGTACCTATCAATTATTTTCAGTGCTGCAACATAATTATGAATAGAGTGGGGCTTAGCTTGCTTTAGCTCATCTGTCAAACTATTCCACTACTAAGTTAGGTATCCTCTCACTTGTTCTTCTTTTGTTGTTGTTTTTACTTCATATTTAGTTTAAATAGCCTCAATCCAGGGTATAATTTGATTACCATAGCTCGATCGAAGAAGCATTTTGAGCCATTCTCTATGGATGTCCCTAGGGTTACTTGATTCAACTCTGACAAATAAAGGAATAGTGCAATCCATCCTCCTATAGGCAACATTCTGTTTCCCCCCAGCTATTTTCATTTTGTGCCTAGGACATGAAGGCTCTCAACTATACATCTCCAACATATAGCAGTGGGTTCCACTCATGATCTTGGGTGACTGCATAGTTGTGCAAGTAAAATTCACATAACAAGTTTTTCATTTCAAGAGAGGCGATTCGATAGGCATTAAAGAATTCAACAGGGGTTTTAATTGAGGGATTCAAATCTGAAACAATTCTTGATAATTTGAAGGAGAGGTATTTTTCTTTCAAGTGTAAAGCATAAACTCTTGGAGGTGCCTGACATTCAAAAATTTATGTCACCAAAGTCACAATGTTGTCTACTTTTTCTTTCAAGGAAACAATCTCCTCATTCTACTCCTCAATGATTTCATCCTTCTCTTGAATTTTCCTTTTTAATTTCTTTTTCTCTTGTTTCCATTCTCTTTCCATCCTTTCTATTTCCTTCCATAAATTTAGAATTGCTACATGAATTGTAAAATTAGGAGGGTTATGAATCCGTACCAATGCATTTGTTGCTGGCTGCTCCTCATGCGGTACTACATGCATGTCCTTAGGCTGTGTAATTATATGCGGTTGTAGGGGTACTGTCCCACTTTCCTCATGCTGTAGGATCTCATGTTTCTATTCCCAGGCTTACATTAATTCTTACTGTGCTTCCTGCTATTGTTGGAGGAAGTCTTGCCCCTGTCCTTGGTTCTACTGCAGGAAATCCCATTCATCATGAAACTCTTATGCAATATTGGCAAGGTCTTCCAATGTCACTTTTTCTTCTTCCTTCAAGATATCTTTCCCCTTTTCTTTAACATGCTTTTGTGCTGTAGGAGCTTTCATATCCTCATGTGATATCTCATCACGAACCTGGCTTCCTTGTGAAGATATGTATGAAGTTTGCTCATTGGGCTTCGACTTCATAGAGGTGGCTATACATTTTCCTTTGGTTGCAGGATGAATAGGGTCAATTTTTCTTTTTCTAGCACTTAACACTTCTTTTTCCACGGGTTGAACTTGGCCTTTTTCCTCCTCTTTTCTTGCCTCAACTTCTTTTATTTGTGCCTCAGTTCTAATTAGGGTTTTCAAGGGAACACTGTCATCAGACTCAGATGAAGAGCCTACTTTTTCCAAGCATTCTCCCTCAGAGGAGCTAATATATATGGCTTTATCTGTTGCAGGAGGGTTTGTGCTAGGGCTAGCATTAGAATTCAAAGCATCAGGGGTAGCTTTAGTTATACCTAACCTTCTGCTAGACTTACAAAACTGAGGTCTAGCCCTAGGTGGCAAATGCTAAACATCAACAAATTCTTCCTAACAATAATTTTGACCAACTCGAATGAAATCCTCCCAAGACATCCCAAACACATCGTGCAAATATTTCTTAACTAGAAATTTTATAAAACAATGGTGAGAGACAAAATTATCCCTAACTTTCCTGGTGTTAGCCACCATAATGGAGAGGAGGTTGTATAAGACATTGGGCACATTCATTCTCCTTCTATACCTCAAGTGGCTTAGGAGCTTGAAGTGTACAACATGCAGATTGGAGAGCCATGCCTCACAGGTGATATATCTGATAATATACACAACTTCCTATTTCCATGGCTTAGGTAGAGACATTCTTTTTGCACCTTGCTTGTCAGTCACTAACTCATTTGACTGCAAAATCTGATGAAAATATTCGACAAAATATGTATAATTTGATGTATGATCAGGTGCTTGTAAAATTTGATGTGTAATTTTCAAATTTTTGAAAGTTTATCCCCGACGTTCATCAAAATTTTGATGAACCTAGGTTTCATCAAAATTTCAACAAACATGAAAAATAGAAGGCCGACATAAAGAAAAGTGAGTTCGCTGATTTATCACGACAATGTTTTTCTCTACTTGAGATAGTTTGTGGAGAACTAAGGAAGATTTTCTTGGGAAAAATAAGAAAAAATTCAAGAAGATATTGCTAGGTTGAGGGTAGTCATTTTCTTTTTGCAGTATTTAGTTGTGAAGTCAGATTTGTAGTTCCAGGTTTGAAAATCATATTTTAAAGCAACATCTCATTAGATTTTATTTTTAGAGGTTTAGGGTTTTGAGAATTTCATATCCAGATTTTGTTGTGTGGAATTACCATAAGATCACAACTAAGGAACATATTCTTGTGACTATAAATATGTGATCCGTAATCCTATTAGTCATGTGGCACAATTGTGCTATAACAAATACATGATGCATTCATGTGTGACCCAAGTTTAATGTGTCTATGTTATGATAGAAATGGAGGCACTCATATAATATAGTTAATTTAGGTCATATAATGTAGGTGTCAATCATCATTGGGTGCATTCAGGTTGTCTCAAGTTTAACAAGTCAGGATATAATTATAGTATGATTGAAGAGTGATTACCTCTTCCTGCAATAAAGATCCTATAACTCTAGTTGATATGCAGAGTGGTTGTGTTATATCAATTTTGTAGTGCATTCAAACACAACCCATATTTAATGGGCTATTCTAGAGAGTTATCAAGATTTTCTAAACCTTATGAATGTTACTTAAAAGTGTATAGCTTAAACTACAAACCAAGTTTGTTACATACTTGAATGCAATCTTGGGTTATCACAAACTATAATAATGTGATCTGCTAATAACCATTATGGAAAGTATTAAAGCAAGAACCATGCTATATAGGATACATTTCCTTGATCAGGTTTACTTACCTTAATGATCAAACAAAAGCTTCCCACACACTCTAGGATACAATCCAAGATCATACCACAAATTTGTCAAGACAACTAATTTTTTGACCCAAGATTTAAGGTTGTTTTTTAATACCAATAGAAGCATTGGTAAGAGCATGATTAGGGTTCAAACCCTAGGCCTCCATAGAAACATAAACAATAACTCTAGCAGATTAGTGAGGTTGCAATACTGGAAAGATTGAGACATTGTAGCTAATAACAAAATCTTGCAATCTAAAGATTGTAGCCAATAACAAGCACACTATGTAGCTTAGTGACATTTGTAAATGAAATCTACGGTAAGAAGAATGATAGTCACATGAGATGTGACAGTCAAAAAGAGGCTGAGGAATGGCAAGATAATAAAGCTCAAACCTTGCATAGTAAAGTGGAGATTTTAACAGTGAGTTTCCTTACCCCCTTGCTAACCTTAAGGGTTTTTCAAATGCTTTTGGTAGTGTTAGACAAGGAAAATGCAATCAAGGAATGACTTTCCAAATGAAGTAACAGTGGTAATCATAGGTTTAATGTTTCTTATTAGCCATTAATGTATAATGGAGGTGGTGGATTGTATGTTTGAGCAGTGTTTTGAGACTTGTCAAAGATGGGAGAATAGTGAATAATACCTTGTGGACTATGAAGTAGTGTTAATAAGGTTGAAGGATCTTAAGATCTACAATACCATGAAACAATGAGTCCCTTGTAGTAAGTGGGTAGTCTATAGGGCATAATTTTATTTTATAGAAGGATGCTCATGAAAGGAATCTTCAAGTGATAGTGAGTGAGCTATTTGAGATTGTAGCTGAGGGTGCAATACCCAGTCTTAAAGGAAGTTAGCAAAGCAGTAAATGTGCAAGAAAATCAAATCGTACACAACAAACAATTCACAATGTTATCTTGCATGATGCCTTTAGTTTGAAGACAAAAATCTCATTTTATCTTGATGAAAGTGGTGACCTTAATGGTCAATCACTGGCAACCATGATTTTAAAACATGCTATTGTGCTTAGGAGGCAACATTTTAAGCAAAGTAGTGAGTGGTGGTTTGGAACAATAGTAGGTATGAAGGACTTGCTTTATATGCATACTATGCAGTCTAGCTTAAGACACTGTTCTTAGAAGAGAATGAAGGTGGATTATGGAACTCAAGGGTTACCATGAAAAAGTATTAAAGAAAAGACTGAGATCTATTTAAAAGCCAAATTCATGAAGATATTAAATATGTCACATGCAAAACCCTAGTAGCTGGAGTAATGAATAGAGTTCCAAAGAGGATAGTGTGCTGGGGCAGATTTAGGAGATCTCCACGTTATCTAATTATAGGGAAATACATCATTTATTTATTTTTTTAATTGAAAGAAATCATTCTAAACCCTATATAGGATACATTGATACTTCAAAAGCCTTTGAAGGAATTTGAGAGTATGCAAATATATGTCAAGTAAATACCTAGATTACAAATAGTAGTGGGAACAATGTAAGATTTGTTGAGCAGAGTAGGAATGAGATAAGCAAAAATGAATCCTATGCCTCCTTTCACACACATCTCCTCACCGTTTCTGTCATTCTTTATGGAAACACTTCTCCATTTTGGTGGTCTATGCTTGAAAATAATGTTTTGATGAAGGTTTTAGAGTATGTTTATTAAAATGAAAACTCCATTTTGGTGGGCTACGCCTAAAAATAAGATATTTACAAAATTTTTAAGGTATGCTTATTAAATTTTTAGAGTATTTTGGCGGGCTATATTCTTGATTCATTAAATGATTCATTCAAATGGATTGTGACTAAATAAATGACTAACTATTTAGTCATTTTTATTTATGTGATTAAATAATTTTTAATCAATGAACAAACTAGTAATTTATTTACTCATTTATAGCCGAGTTACAAAAATGAGCAGAATTTAGTCATTTTTAGTTGTTGTGACTAAAAGTTTTAGTCACCTAGTCATTTATTTGCAAAATTCTACTAATGTGTGCTTCCTTGTGCGATTAGGGCTCTCTCAATGTTGAGGGCCCTAGGGATAAGTTCATCATAAGAAGTGACACATTGCATCTTTAACTAAAAGGATAAATCCATATTAACATTAGGAATGATGATTCTGACTTGTTGCTCCTTAGGAATGGGTCACTTGCTCTTACTAGCTCGCTACCTCCATTGTTGTAGGAAGTTTGTGATCAAGTTCAATATTCTAATTTTAGGAGTCTTAATAGTTGGAAATAATAGCAAAATCAAAATTTAATAAGTTTTGGAATTAACATTTTATAGTGTTTTTTGGGGTCATTAACTTCCGATTATCTTCTCTTTTGTATGGGTGGTTGCATGCCAAATTTTTTTGGTGAAAAATATCGAAATTATTAAATTTTGTTACCTGTCTATGAATAAAAAATATTGGAGTGTGAGTTTGATATTTTTTGAAGATCTAAATAGTCAAACTTGGTAAAGAAAAATCATGTCAGATAATATTAGTCCAGAACAAAATGAAGAGACACTTGATAGATTGTGGGCTAGATTGAAAAGAAAGGGTGATGAGAAATGTTATTGTCCTTGCAATAATTGCAAGAGCTTAAAGATGAGACGAATATTAATCACAATAGCTAAGAAACATTATAGGCATCATGGTCACGTTGAAGGGGGGCATGCTTATCATACATTGGTAAGTTGTTTATTATATGTGTTTATATTGATTGAATTTGTAAATGTTTATATTGTTTTAACATTATATATATATAATCACTTGATCATGATCATGGTTTATTTGTGTTTGTCATTATTATAAAGGTGAGGCACTCTAGGGTAGATGATATGGATTATCATGACTTGGAGAATGTGGTTTTGCAAGTGGACGAATATGAAGCTATGAATATTGAAGTTGAAGTTAATGATCCTATGGAAGAAGATGATCATGTGCTAGAAAACACAGTTAAAGATGATGGTACAAATACATTGATCCATGACACATTTAGTGGTAGAGCTGATCATGATGATCGAGATGACTTTGATGATGTTCATGATTTACCTATACTTGAGAAGGCATACGAGCCCCTTTATGAAGGCTCCCAAACAACTCTTCTCTCTGCTGTATTGTTGTTGTTGAACTTGAAGTTTATGAATAGTTTATCAAACATAGCAATCTCACGGATGTTAAGGTATGTCATATATGTAATATTTTTTCATCTATTTTAATTGTTGTTAGTTCATCACTAGTAAATAAAGGATGAAATATGTACCATTATATTCTTTATATTAACAAATTATTTTTTGTTGTAGATAGATTGGTAAATTTTTGTTACCACCATCAAATAATTTACCTCGCTCATACCAAGATTTATTTGGCATTATGAAAGATATCAGAATGGAGTATCAAGCAATAGAAGCATGCCCCAATGATCATATTATATATCATAAACAATAGGAATTTGCAACAAAATGCCTAGAATGTCATATCAGTAGAATTCAAACAGATCAACTAATAAAAAAGGTGTCTCACAAGGTTCTTTGGTATATTCCCATTATTCTATGTATGCAACGATTATTTAGGTGTGAAAGCTTAACACAATTTATGGATTACCATGCATGAAATAGAAGTGGAGATGACATTCTTCAAATGCCAGCAGATGGTTATGAATTTAGAGACATGGAGGAAAAATGGCCACACTTTAAAGAAGAACCTCGTAATCTCAAACTTTCATTGGGAGCGAACGGTTTCAATCCATTTGGAGAGTTGAGATCTATTTAATTGGTGTGGCCTATTTTTGTTATCAACAATAACATTCCTCCATGGATGTCAATAAAGAGGGAGCAAATAATGTTGTCAATGATTGTTCCAGGTATTTGTTTACATCAATTTTCTTTAACGTAGTAGCATCTCACTTGTCTTATTTGTTGCATAATGACTTATATTTTTTTCATTTAATAGTCATGTACATTAATTTATATATATTGCAGTAAAATGGTTATAATAATTATGTAATGCTTATGTTCATTCAACTAGGTAAGTACCAAGTTAAAGATATGAATGTATATATCGAGCCTCTTATCGACGAGTTACTAAAGTTATGGAATGTCGTCACTATGTATGACGTCTTTAAACCAATAGGACAAAGACAATTTCAATTCCATGCAATTCTTGTATGGACAATTCATGATGCCCCATGGCTAACACATTTTTGTGGTATGTTATAACATTCGACTGCACTTTAACAATATTTAATTTGATGAAGTAGATATCATACATATTTTTAAAATAATCTATTCATTATATATAATTATAAAAATTGGTATATTTAATCCAATTATATATAATCTTCCAGGTCTTCAAACAAAGGGAAAATTTGCATGTGCAATTTGTGGTCCAAAGATGAAATCTCGTCATTCAACAAGTTTAGGAAAGCAAGTGTTTGATGAGTATAGACACTTCCTCCATAGAAATAATAAGTATCAAACTACTAAAAAACATTTTTTCAATGGGAAAGAGGAGACTACATCAAAACCACGAAGAATGACACCTCGCCTATGGAAGTTGGAATATAATAGAATTAATCATCAAGGTTATACACCGGATCAAATTGTTTATCTATTATACATGATATGTTTTGAATTTATATTTTTATATTGTGTTGTGTTTACTCATGTTGTAATTGACAATGATTGTCATTGTTAATTTGTTTAACTTATATGCTTCATGAAGGTCCTTAAGGCATTAATGGTCGGCTTCCATAGGGGCTAAAAAGTTATCCCAAACAATTTAGTAGGTTGCCCTACTATGAGCAGTTACAAATTGTGCATTTGTTTGATACAATGCATATCAAAAAGAATATAATAGAAATGTTATGGAAAATATTGGATGGAAGACATGACAAAGAAAAAATTGTTAAAATTTGTAGTGACATTTAGGAAGCCAATCATGCAATGAAAAATGTCATTCAATTAAATAATAATGAAGACTGAATTAATATAAGTGTCGTTCCTTGGTTATTAACACAGTATCAAAGCAATGCTATAAAAGAAGTCATACGAAAAATTTGATTTCCCACATGATTTGCTGCGAACATAAACAATATAATAACAAAGAAAGGTGAATTTGGGTCAGGGATGAAAACACATGATTGGCATAACTTCATTAAGGTAATCATTTTGGTATATTATATACACTTGTATAATACATGTACTTTTTAGTGTATTGTGTTTACTACTTTTAGAAAAATAATGAAAAGATCATTTTATAATTGTTGCAATACATTCTACCTCTATCTCTCCCAAAAAAAATTGACAACAATGTTAAGCAAGTTATATATGATCTTGGAAAATACAAGAGGTAAGTAGTGATATTTGTTCAATTCATTGTATACATCTTATAATTTCTATTTTTTTTACTTGTTATGTAATATACTGTATATTTTTGTTAAATCTCATTAATATATTTGCGCCTTGAATCACTTGTAGATGGATGTCATCTAAAAAAATCCATAAATAAGATATAAATTATTGGAAGAGAAAAATTCCTCATCTAATATATGAAATGCAAAAGTGTCTACTTTCGACATTTTTTTATGCACAAGAACACTACCTCATACACCAAATTGAGGAGATTGAATTGTGTGGACTTGTACATACAAGGTCAATGTGGATGGTTGAGAGGCACTTGAAATTTTTGAACGCTTTGGTTAGACAAAGAGCACATCCTGAGGGTTCTATGGTGGAGGGATATATGGTATACTAGACCATGGTGTACATTAGTGAATATCTTCCTAAGTTTGTAGAAAAGATCCATGTAGATTGCATTTGGGATCCCAACTCCATTAAAAAATTTGAAGGGGAGTACTTGATGGGGAAAGGTAGATTAAGGAAAGCAAGAGGTAATTATAAGATGGTCATGGAGATTAATTGGAAGAAATTTTACATATAATTTTTATGTATATTGTACTTATTTAATTTTTAATCTTCAATATACATCAATTATAAATTACGGTCGTATACTATGGTATTTAACTAATTATACATCGTTTGTGAATTTCAATTTTTTTGATATAGTTGGTCGAGATTGGGATGTACTACATTTTTACATCACAAACAATCTTGATTGGATGACAGTATGGATTGAATGATGTCAACAATCTGGTCACACATTAACATGGGAAGGTGTGGCTTCATTGGTTAAAGAAGCTCATCGTAATGGAGATTCCAATGTTACACAAAGGGAAATTGATTTAGCATATGGTTTAAGAGATAAAAAGGTATGTATAAATATATTAATCACCCATATTATTTAATTATTTTTCAATTATATTGATGTATATATATGTTAAGATTGTTTTCTTTGCATACATTTGGCCAAGAATAAATATGTTTATCAACTGATGATATTGCAATAATTTTTACATGTTTGACATATTGCAAGAGAAACACCACAAGGCTATGTGGTGTAATGGTCATAAATTTAGAATCAAAATGTTGGATGACATGAAGAAAACTTGTGATTTTGGTATAATTGCAGTCTTTCAGGTGACTAATGTTTCATTTAGAAGCGACATACATCCAGAAGTCTTAGAAAATCAATACTATGGGATTTTGGATGATATACTTGAGTGTGACTTTAAGTCCTTCAGATTAATTATGTTCGTCGTTCTATGGTACAAGCTATGATTGAATGAAAATGATATTGAGAGAACTGTTATTGAACATGATAATGGATTTACCCTGGTTAATACAAGGTTGATCGAGCGAGCTAGAAATGAGCCCTATGTTCTTCCAAGCCAATGTGAGCCGGTATTTTACTCAGAGGTTCTAGGTAAACCGGGTTGGTCATTTATTGTTAGATATGATCCAAGAGGAAGGTTGGTAAAGTATAATGTGGTGGAAGAAGAAGATACCGAAGAACTAGAAGATGATGTAGATGATGAAGATGATGATTAGGATCAATAGTTAGTTGATGATGTCCCTGATGAAGATGTCGAAGAGGAGGAACTAGATCATGATGATGTAGGAGTTAATGTTCATGAAGATGATATCCATGTGGATGATGACATTATTAAAACTGATATCGATGATGATGATGATATAACCAATCCTTACAATGTTGAATCTGGATCAAATGATACATACAAAGAGTTAGATGAAGAAGAAAATCAATGACATTGAAATGTATGAGTTATGCAATTATATTATCTATTTGATATTAATTTATTGATAGAATTATATTTGACTTATGTGGTTACATAATTAATTCATGATGTTTTTTAATTTTTATGCCATTACATAATTAATTTAATGGTGTAATTTTTAATGTTTGAAAGGTCAAAAAATTAAAATATTTCAATAGTGATGTTAACAACCTTGAAATTAGTGTGTTTTATGTTTCATGTGATCATAAAAGATTAAAAAGTTAGTTGTAGAGGTAGTTGTTTAGTGGTTGACATGTAAAGGACTTTAAAATGCATAAAGTGATCATTGTAATGGTTGTTGATGGTTGAGGATTTAAAATACAAGCTCTTGACATTCAAAAATATGTGTTTTTCATCAAAATTTCTGTATTTTTCCTATTATGTAGCACTATACGATCGCATGCAGCCATATTTTGATGTGAAATAAATTCCAGGTCATGAAGATATGTGCTAGCTTTGATTTGAATACGATTTTAGGGCTTAAGGCATTGATTTGAGTTAGAAAGCTTCATTTCTATGCATACAACCCGGTTACCCTATTTTTGAGGGTTTTGTAGTCCAAACATGATATAAAGAGGCTCTTACACCTTTTTGATTACTATAGTTTGTGTAAGAGGCCCCATGGATAATGTTGTAATTGTAGGATACATGAATAGGGCATAGGATGAGAAATAAATAAGGTATAGCTATTGTCCTCAAGAGTTTTGTGAAGAAAAGCATGTGAAATGAGAGGTACTTTCTGGGTCGACGCTTGTTTGCTCCTTCATTTTTCATAAGAAGGATTTCAAGGCCAGAAGTACAGATTAGCAAGTTAGATATTTTTTGGTGGAGTCTAGGTAGAGTTGTAGAGAAAATTGTAAAGTTTGATGGTTTTAAGGAAAATGCAATTTAGGTTTTGAGTCATTCTGTAGTAGGTTTTAAATTCATGGGGATTTGATGTTTTATGACATTACTAGCATTTGAATTGAAATGATTAATTCAAACTCATGTCTCTCCATTGTACATGCATATCTGAATTTTGAATAAGATAATAAAGGGTTGTCTCATTCATCTCACTCTTGTGGTGTGTATGATTTTTGTTTTGGATTTAATTCAAGGAATTAATTAAAATGCTTGAATGGGATTGTAGGTGGATATGTTCTGTATAAGAATTTGATAAGTAGTATTGGGTTAGAATACATGTTGATGAAATTGTAAAGCAATGTTATCAAGGATCTTATATGTTATGTGTTAAATATGTCATAAACCCTTAGATGTTTTGACTCCCTCAATGGATATATGGCACTAATGTAAGTTGTACTAATTTGTGTGGTTCAATATTTTGTTTGTCTTTACCTAGCGCTTGCTACAAATTGCAGATCAATGACTATTTTACATTGTGGAATGTGTTGTAGTTATCTCATGCTCCAAATAGTTGATCTTACTGATGAACAACCAATTCTATTTAGTATTATGCTATTATGTTGAGCTATTAAATGAGATTATCTGTTGTTGTTAATGTTGTTTATGATAATGGTGGAGAGGTTGTAAACTCATTAAGGGATCACCCTCCTGATCTTGCAGCCCAAAGTGTAGGTCTTTAAAATCCCTCATCACTTGGTCTAGGTCCTTTGAGCTGCCCTTGATTGAATCTGGCAATTCCATAGGTAAATTAGAAGACCAACTTGGTTACTGTAAAACAACCAATAGATAGAGGGATTCGTGGAGAGAGAGAGGAGGGAGTGGGAGAGAGATAGAGGGTAGAGGGTTAAGGGTAGAGGGAGGGAGATAAGAGTGAGTGAGAGAGAGAGATACTCTTAAGAGAGGGAGAGGGGGTAGGAGGGTGAGACTTGAGACAGAGAGGGAGGGAGTGGGAGAGAGATAGAGGGTAGAGGGTTAAGCATAAAGGGTAGAGGGTTTAAGGGTTTAGAGTTTAAAGGTCAATGGTTTATGGTTTAGGGTTAAAGGTAGAGGGGAGAGAGATAGAGGGAGTGAGTGAGAGAGAGAGAGAGACTTGAGAGAGGGAGAGGGGATAGGAGGGAGATTCTTGAGATAGAGAGAGGGAGGGAGTGGGAGAGAGATAGAGGGTAGAGGGTTAAGCATAGAGGGTTTAAGGGTTTAGAGTTTAAGGGTTAAGGGTTAAGGGTTAAGGGTTTAGGGTTAAAGGTACAGGGGAGAGAGATAGAGGGAGTGAGTGAGAGAGAGAGACCTGAGAGATGGAGAGGGCGTAGGAGGGAGAGTCTTGAGAGAGAGAGAGGGAGGGAATGGGGGAGAGATAGAGGGTAGAGTATTTAAGAATTTAAGGGTTAAGGGTAGATGGCTAAGGGTAGAGTAGAGAGACTTAGGAGAGAGAGAGTTAGGAGGGGGAAGGGAGATGGGAAGGAGGGAGGAAGGGGAGAGAGATAGACCTGAGAGAGGGAGTGGTGCTAGGATGGAGAGACTTCAAAGAGAGAGAGGGATGGAGTGGGAGATAGATAGGGGGAGAAAGGGTTAAGGGTAGAGGGTAGAGGGTTTAAGTGTTTAGGGTTTAAGGGTTAAGGGTTTATGGTTTAGGGTTTAAGGGTAGAGGGGAGACACATAAAGGGAGTGAGTGAGAGATAGAGAGAGACCTAAGAGAGGGAGAGGGGGTTAGGAGAGAGAGACTTGAGAGAGAGAGAGAGAGAGAGAGAGAGAGAGAGAGAGAGAGAGAGAGAGAGAGAGAGAGAGAGAGAGAGAGAGAGGGTAGAAGGTTTAAAGGTTTAGAGCCTAAGGGCCAAGGGCCTAATGCCTAGGCCAAGGGCAGAGAGAGAGATTGAGAGAGCGAGTGGCAGAGAGAGACCCGAGAGGGAGAGGGGTAGGAGGGAGACCAGAGAGAGAGAGAGGGCAGAGAGCTGCATGGCTTTGGGCTCATACATGGCTTGTGGTTGGCGGGCAGAGGGAGAGACAGAGGATCCAGAGAGAGGGAGGAGGAGAGAGGATAAAGAGCAGAGGGTTAAGGCAGAGGCAGAAGGCAGAGGGTTAAGGGCAGAGGGAGGAGACAAGAGGAGTGAGAGAGAGAGACCGAGAGAGGGAGAGGGGTAGGAGGTGAGACTTGAGAGGAGAGGAAGAGGAGGAGGGAGAGAGGTAAGGGGCAGAGGGTTAAACCTAGAGGGTAGAGGGTTTAAGGGTTAAGGGTTTAGGGTTTATGGGAGAGAGAGAGAGAGAGGGGGGGTAGGAGGGAGAGACTTGAGAGAGAGAGAGAGGGTAGAGGGTTTAAGGGTTAAGGGTTAATGGTTTAGGGTTTAGGGTTATGGGTAGTGATAGAACTTCAAATTTTTGTTCTTTATGTTCTATTTTATCCTACCTTGTGTCTCTGGTCATCTATGGTGTTTGGGAAAAGACTAAGGATGGGGTTTTACCTTCATCTTCATGTAAAAACCTAGTGTTCATCTTACACCTTGGATGGGATCTATTTGGCTATTAAATTTTGGGAAGGTTTTAAAATGACTTAAGCCCCATTGCTTCATCTAGGCTGGGCCCCCTTTTGTTTTATCATTTTATTTCCTTTTCCTGAATTTATTCTTCCTAAGTCTTTTGTTGGTCCTGTGTTCCCTCGTTAAAACAACTTATGTCATTGTTTTTCATTGGCCTAGTGATGTCCCCTTATTCCTTTAGGGGAGAGGTCCCAGTAGTCATGTAGGATAACTTTCTCAGCATGTAGCAATTGACTGGAATATCATAGAACCTTCATTTTTTTTGAAATGTAGACTGGTCTCTTATTTATCTATAACTAAGGTTTGGAGGCGCGAATCATCATGCAACTTGCCACATTGGTAGATCTTTTGATAAGTGTCTAAAATTTGAATTTTAAAGGTTCGACCAAAACTTAATCATGAAACCCTCAATAGTTGAACCAAAAAAAAAATCATTTGTTGCTTGTAGAATATGATATTTTTATTTAAATTAAAACTAATATACAACCTAAGTGGACCAAATACTTATTGATAACCATAAATCTTTGATATCTCTACCTTTTATATTCAACACATATGAACTAATAGTTGAACACAAAAAATCTATTTGTTGTTATAAAAACAACACATAATGATTTAAAATACAACTTATATTGAACAAAAATGGACCAATAGTTGAACACTAAAACTTTTTGAAAATCCTTCACATTTAATGGGAAAATACATGTTATTTATTGTGCTCACCTTTTATATTTGTGATAGGAAAAACTATTAATATAAAATTATCCAATGCTTGTACATTTCTACCCCAATTGTTGTACACATAAGAACAATATTTTTTCACTATGATAACAATACTTGTTTAAATGAGTGTCTTATTTTATTAAATGAGCATTTTATTTTTTAAATGATATACTTATAGTGGAGAGTTGTGATATTTTATTTGAAAAAAAAATACTTATTTCACTTCTTCATGAATGTATTTATGTTTTTTTCATATAGCATTTAGAGGTTCTCATGTGTTCAAGTATGGGTTCATTTTTTTTATCAACATTTGGTTTTTTCTTTATTTACATTTGGACTGTTTATTTACAATATATAGTATAAATATGTGGTAAGACTGGGTATTATCATCATGATTGAGTGCATGACTATTAGACCCCACATGACTATTGGGCCCTCTCCCCTAATAAATGTTTTATTTTGCAGAGGGACAAGTTTGCATGGCCGTAGATCAATCATCATGTAACCTCATCCGTTCCTTGCCATCCTGTAATGACCCCACCACACTTTCTTTGTTGATTGTGATATCATGGGCGAGCGCCACATGTCTCATTCAATGAAGCAAAAGGAATGATAAATACTTTGATGCATCTTTAATATGTTATGCCGCAGGTTACTAAAGCATTTATAAGATGCACATATTTTAAATCAATGAAGATGTTATAATATCGGTAGAAAGGTGCTTGATGGTTAATAACAAGGTTGGTGACTATGTTGAAAAAATAGGATTGCCGTTGGTTGAGATCCACGGTTGCTTGCTATTGCATGATGAAAATTTGTGAGATCTTTATTGATTGCGATATCATAGGCAGGCACCACGTGGATATCCTTAGCAATGAGTAGTATGGTGGGCCCCTTATTGCCACGATGGAGACTATGTCAGTTTGCTTTGAAGGCAACCATCCGATGATCTCACCAAGGTGAAGGATTGACAACTAATATTTGAATCTGCATCAAATGCGATTAGAGCCATTCGTGCAGTGTGCAAGTAAGCTTTAATGGAGGCCATGACATTTACTGCCATGCTTTTATCGAAATAAAGCAACTATTCTTCTGCTTTTGGTATCATAAAGCATTTGAAACATGTTAAATGGGGATTGTCGGTGGATATGTTTTGTATAAGAATTTGATAAGTAGTATTGGGTTAGAATACATGTTGATAAAATTGTAAAGAAATGTTCTCAAGGATCTTATATGTTATGTGCTAAATTTTTCATAAACCCTTAGATGTTTATGAATTTGACTCCATCAATGGATATATGGCATTGATGTAAGTTGTACTAATTTGTATGGTTCAATATTTTTTTTGTCTTCACCTAGAGCTTGCTACAAATTGAAAATCAATGACTATTTTACATTGTGGAATGTGTTGTAGTTATCTCATGCTCCAAAAAGTTGATATTACTGATGAACAACCAATTCTATTAAGTATTATGCTATTATGTTGAGCTATTAAATGAGATTATTTGTTGTTGTTAATGTTATTTACAATAATGGTGTAGAGGTTGTAAACATATTAAGGGATCACCATCCAAAGTCTTGCAGAGCCCAAAGTGTAAGAGGTATTTAAAATCCTCGTCAATTGGTCCAGGTCCTTCAAACTACCCTTGATTGGAATTGGAAATTCCATAGGTAAATTAGAAGACCAGCCTGGTTACAATAAAAACAACTAACAGGTAGAGGGGAGAGAGAGGGATTCAGTGAGAGAGAGAGGGAGGGAGTGGGAGAGAGATAGAGGGTAGAGGGGAGGGAGATAAGAGTGAGTGTGAGAGAGAGATACTTGAGAGAGGGAGAGGGTAGAGGGGTGAGACTTGAGAGAGAGAGGGAGGGAGTGGGAGAGATAGAGGGTAGCGGGTTTAAGGGTTAATGGTTTAGGGTTTAGGGTTAAAGGAAGAGGGTGTTGGTTTGTTTTTTACACTCTAACCAGGTTGGTCTTCTAATCTACCTATGGGATTGCCAATTCCAATCAAGGGAAGCTCGAAGGACTTGGACCAACTGACAAGGACTTTAAAAATCCTCCTACACTTTGGGCTCTGCAAGACCCAGGAGGGTGATCCCTTAATGTCTTTACAATCTCTGCACCAATATCATAAACAACATTAACACATAATAGATAATCCCATTGAATAGCTCAACACAATAGGATAATATCGAATTGTCGACACTTAAAAATGACCTAGGCCTGCAAGCTCCATTTTTACCACTTTCATCCTAGCATAATTATGACATTTAATTATGTCCTTGGTCCACATTCGACTATTAATTAAATAATTCATAATTGTTTACTTAATTTATGTCCTTTTATTCTTCATGATTATTAAATAAATAAATTTTATTTATTTATTAAATACGTCATTAATTGTCTAAGTCTTCCCTTAATTAAATAAATTTCTTAATTTATTTAATTACCCTTCATCATTTATTTCTTCCTAATTATTAAATAAATAAGTTTTATTTATTTATTTAATATGTCGCTAATTGTCATAATTAAATGAATTGATTAATTTATTTAATTATGGATCATTATCTACTAAATTAAATAATTATCTTTAATTATTTAATTGTTGAAATTAATATTCCTCTCATTTTAAATAAATAAATTATTCAAAATGTCATCACATTCTTAATCGATGTCCATTTTGGTAAATAATCTTAAAATCAATTATTTATTATCTCATAAAATTCATATTTTGAATTAATTTAATTCAAAATGGTAATATTCTTCTAAAAATCAAGTAATTAGGCAGATTCTTGATTTTTCAAATCTGATCTTCAGTTCAACTCTTATCTTCTTGATTTTTCAAATCTCACAAATCAGGCAATCTTTATCCTCTTGATTTTTGAAAATATTTATTTCTTTAATTAATTATCTCATTTATTCTCCACCACTGATTCAATCTTCTCAGATGATATCTCGACCACTCATTTAAGGATTTTACCCTAACCCTAATTAGGGATTGTTAGATTTAATCTTGTCCTCTGATTTTAGGTCTCTGTCAAAAGTTAATCTCGTATGTCCATCCAAAATGAAATTTTCTATAAAATGTTATTTTTCTCTCATTTTTGGATTACACAATGACATACTTAGTTATTTCACATAGATTATTGCATTTATTGTCATTTTTCGTCAAGTATTGGCATATTTAGGCGTAAGAATTTTAATCATTTAGTCATAGACATAGACTTTAACCAAATCCTTCAAAGCTTGGTGTAGGACTTAGACTCTTTATTTCAGATTGCTCACATGTCAAATTTAAGGGCAACACGTCAACCAACAAGTTAGAAGGTGTTACAAAAGTGAATCATGGAGGTTTTGATGATTAGATGGTATAATCATTCTGTGTTTTAACTTTCATTGTATTTTGTAATTTATTTGGGTTTTTTAGTCTTTATTGATTTATTAACTCTAATATAAACATAAAATGTAACCCTTAGTTACATTGGTGAACCTGATGTTTTATAGAAAAAATTGTGTTTTCTTATTTGTTTTCGTTGTTTTGCAGGTTACAACCAAGAATTCATACGAAATCCCGTCACCTTTTTTTGAGCAAAGAAAAATGGGTGCATGGAATATTTAAAAATTATTATCTAGGTTTTGTAGGCCTTATTCTTAGCTTTTTGAAACTTCAAACGGTTTAAAATTTTGTTAAGATTTGAGAAAGTTATAGCTGTTTTAGTATTTGTTGTTTCTTTAATCTAGTTTTTAAAACCCGCATTTTCTTTTGTCTATAATATTTTTTTTTGTGCAGAATCTTAGAAAATACTTTCTGGATTTTGAAGGTATGAGTTTCAACTTTCCATGGATTCAAATGATTTAAAATTTCGTTAAGTTTTGAGAAATTTATCACTATTTTAATTTGCTACTGTCATTAATTTTTTTTTTTTGGTTACTAATTTTTGTTGGCAGCATGTGGGATTGGAGTTTTTCGTGGGTCAAAGACATATATTCAAACTACTAACATGTGGTTTTGTAGTTATGTTTGTCAAATATTTATCTCTCAAACCAGTTGTTTTTTTTAAATTTATGAACATTTCCTTTGGTGCTCTAAAATGAATTTTGTTTGCAAGTGTCTGATTGTGTTTGAACAAATGGTAGGTGACTATGCTCTCACCTTGTGAAAACTTGGTGATCAGAAAACCAGACCCATTTTATCTATTGTACACCCTCACAATTTTATATATTGAAGTATTCTCTCCCCTTGCACACTTGTGTGATCCTGGGTGTAAGAGAAATGGTTACTAACTCTAGAATTTGGGCATGTTTTGGTGGGAAAAAGTACTCACCCCAAGATGACTCAGACTGGTAGGACCCTGAACCCGAGGGACTTCTAGCTGGTATATAAAAGTGGATTCTTGGGGAAAGCCCAAGAATTACGCGTATGGTTTTGACAAGATGGATCTGAAAGGGGACTCTCATCACGTGGATCATGCCCTATGAACAAAATACCTGTATTAAACACCTTTTGTTCTAGAGTCCAACTTTTTTTGGCCATTTCTTGATATAGTGTAGGGTACAGTATCATGCCTGAAGACACTCACTACTGATCCCCTTGAGTAGAGATAGAAATTCTTGGGAAGTCACTACCCAAGAATCTGAATTTGGTGTGCTCGAATGACGTTAATGAGCCATGGAGGGGAGCCAATGCCACCAAAATTCTAAGCTATTCACTCTCGAGAAGGAGAGGTGTTCCACACCAATCCGGGGCATATCGGTGGGCTATATCAAGTATACAAACCCTTGGTCTATTGGACTTTTAGGATTGTACTTGTCTCATGTGTGCTTGCTTATAGTCAAAATATCGTGCTTGCAAGTGTTTTCTTGATACTGAAACAAACCAAACAACGATCAAACATCTAGAAACAACCAAGTCAAACTTCAAGAATTTGGTCAAAACTGGTCTAAATAGTTTGTTTGCAATACATCTACTTTCCTATGCAACACATCTAACATGTCGATTCACATTTTCCATTTATAACGCCGCATTTGATCTGCGCGTCGCATGTGCCATTTGAAAAACCGCATCTGACTTGTCATGTCACATTTGAAATTTAAAAAAGATGCATCTGACATATCGAGTCACATTTTCCATTTATAACACCGCATTTTCATGTCTTGCAATGCATTAGCTTTCTGTAAAGCTGCATATGCAAAACTGAATTGCATCTGATTATACAAATACCACATTTGTATGTGTCGTGACACATCCGAGTCTCACAGAACTGCATTTGTCACATCTTGCCACATTCGTTAGTTACAGATCCACATGTGCATTCCTAACACATAATTGATCCTTGAAATGACGCATCTACACACTGCAATGCATTTTCCACTTGAAATGACACATTTGCTTAACTAAAATTTAAACTGTCATAGACAAGAATCTGAATCCAAACATTTTTGTCAAATATCTTTTTCAAACATTTTTGTCAAATATCTTTTTCAAACATCTTTGTCAGAAACCAGAACTGAAATATTGTCCATCATAGTCCTCATTTGGCATCTAGACTTGGCCTTGGTCATTTTCCTTGGTCAACATTTTCATATTTAGTCTTCATTGTCACCTTGTCATTTGGTATCCTTTCTTGACAAGTTTATCACCTTGCATTAGTAATTTCCCTTAGATGAATGTCATTATCATATCTCAACATCATGGCATCCACCACCTTGTCTTCACTTCAACAAAATGTTGATAGGCTTGCTAGTAAAGTTGAATACAAATTACTCTATAGAGGTCGATACCAAGAAGCCTTTGACTTTAGGAGAGAATTTATCTAAGCCAAAAATCAATTCCCTTCATACCAACAACCAATTAGTCCAAGTCCTCCATCCGTCTACCCTCACTATCAACAATCACTTAACACAAATCCTACGATTAATTCCCAAAACACGTCTACTTATTACCCTTATCCTAACCTTGACAAGGGAATTCAACTGTCCACTAGTCCATTCCATGTCTCCACACCATATGCTAGTCCTTCACCTATTAATCCCGTCCAAGTCTACATCCCTTATCAACCATCTACCAACTCATGTCAAGTCCCCACATAATACTATATTGATCCGGTCCAAGTCTCCATGTCCTATTTCAATCAACCTTACACCAATCCAGTCGAAGTCTCCATGTCATATCCTTGTCCTTCAACAATTAATCCAGTCCAAGACGCCATGTCCTATCCTTGTCCCTCACATGCTAGTCCAGTCCAAGTCCCCATGTCCTATCCCAGTCCTTCATATACTAGTCTAGTCCAATTTCCCATGTCCTATCCTAGTCCTTTGTTCATTAATCCTTTTCAAGTCACCCCCTCACAAGCCACATCTAGTCATGAAAATTCTATCATTGTCCAAAGTCAAATCCCATTTAATAGACTTGAGGATAAATGTCAAAATGAAAGTCCAAATCATGACCTTATAACATCACTCTCATGTCAAGAACAAGGTATTCCATCCCATGACCCCATCTTTCAATCCATCTAAGAATTTCTTCAAGATGATCATGACATCCAAAATACCCCAACCCTTGACAAAGACTTCAATCCTAATTACATCACCCATGACAACCCCATCTTTGACCAAGACCCTTCCATTGACCAAGAAGTCCAAATCCATGACAACCCCATCTTTGATCAAGACCCTACCATTGACCAAGAAATCCAAGACGATCCACTCCTTGACCTTTATGCCATTCATGATCAAACACTTGCTGACCTTATAAAGGCCTCAATTATTGACACTTCCCTTGATGAGACACTTACCTCCATGGGACACATAGACGATATTCCTCCAGAACAAGAATCTTCCACTAGGGACATGCTTGCATATGATCAAGTTATAGCTAAAATCATTGGACTCTATGACACTAAACATAATGATGGCTTCAACATTTCCTTGGAAGCACCAACAAAATCATCTAAACCTGACATGTCACATGATCAAACCAAAGATATCAGTCAAGAATATGTCCAACATGACAATGAAGCTAAAACACTTTATCAACTAGGGTCATCTATCTTTGTCAGAGTAGGCTTTCTTGTAGACGAAAATATTACAAGTGACAATATCCACATACCTAATGATGGGTTAGCATCTTGCTTTTAAAACAACAAATACCCTATCGAAAATAGAATCTGTCAAAGCATGCAATATCAAGGAAAAGGACTAGACATACATGAGCAAGGCATTCTAGAACCAATATAGCTACAGGAAAATTATAGACATCAAGGTCTTGGCTATTCCTCAGTTAGTAAATCAAATGATGTTAGTGGTACCTCCTCGATACTAGGGGAAACTTTGTGAGATACAAATGTCAAAATAGAGTCCATGAGAAATCCTTGTCATAAGGTTGTTGCCAACACCCTATCCATCCACACTATAAACCATCATTCTCAACATCTTAAACCTTCCCTTTGGAACCAACAAAGATTAAAGTCATACAAATCAAAAGATCAAAATCAAATGTCAAAGGCCATTGAATAAAACAAAAAGAAAAGTGGAAAAATGAAATTAAAATGGATCCCAAAGATAAGTGGATCAAACAAAGACACCAAGTCAAATACAAAAGTTAATCACAATGTGGAGCCACACGACAAGAGGGCTCCCACATAAAACAAAATTTCCACCTCCTTCAAAATGGTCATCAAACAAGGCATCTAAAATTGTTGGTTCCAAACACTATCCCTCCAAAATCCATCATCCACCATCCCAAGTTTGGAAAATAAAAATTCATTCATCCAAACATCCAAACAATATTTCCATGTTTACCATCATTCGTCATAACCCTACATCTCGTCTAAAGTCCAATGATCCCATGTCACAAATCTGTCACATCTTGGAAGCAACTCTTTACCGTAAGGACTCTCATGGCACTCTATCACGATGTGCATATTCTAATAAGGCCAACTCTAGTATCAGAAATGACCACAATGACATCGATCAGTTGTATATAAGCACTACGATCCTGACAAGACAACTACTTTAGACAGAACATTATTGGCATATCATGGCACTAGTCTCTACATTGACATCGTCAATGAATTCATAATAAGTAATGGTCATCTAAAGCATCTAGGCTATCCACAAAATCAGAAACCTTGATGAAAACCTGGCAAACAGGCGTCTTGGTGAAACCAAAAATATTAAAAGTCAAGAAAATAGTAAAGAGAAAAATTTCATCCTATGATGAAAACTTGGCAAACAGGTGCCCTGGATAAGTACCATGATGAAAACCTAGCAAACAGGCATCATGTGTAAAATAAATCATCTATGTGAAATTTTATACTCAGGGGCAAGTCGTCTCATTTTTCCATGCCTTCCTCATGACATTGACGTCCATCTAAGCCCTATCATTTCCACACATTTTCCCCACTTACCTCGGTCTTGACATAAAACTGACACAAATAAATCATGCTTTGGGAAAACTCTTGACATGTCTATCCTTCGGTCATACACGATTCACGAAACATCATTTCATTGACCATCATAGTCTTATTGTCCTTGTACGACATAGTCCTTGAAAGTCATATGACAATTCCATTAGTCTAATGTCTTCCATCTTTTACCAAGGCCACCCCCTATCCTTTCATGCCTATCACTTATCTTGGCTTTCCCTTGATAAATGGTCTAAGGATAATCATCATCCCATCTAGTCCTAACTAGGTCATTCCAAATGCAACAAGTCTAATCCATACAAGCACATTATCCAAAATTTTACTTGGCTGTGTTCTTGGCCTGACTGTAGACCCCCATACTTTCATCACATTATTATCATCGTCCTCACGTTGTTTCGAGATGCATCCTTCCCATGTCAAACAATGTTGTCATCACTTCTTAATTGGTATTCAGTTTGACTAGGGGCACAATCATGTTTGTCCTTGGATTCTCATGTGTAGGCATCAGTCATATGCATTTTTCATGATTCTCTTAAACATCAAAATACAAAAAAATCATAAAATGACAAAAAGACAAAGACATCATAAAATGTCCTGAAGAAAGACCAAAAACATCATAAAATGTCCTGAAGAAAGACCTAAAAATCATAAAACGTCCTGAAGAAAAACACAAAAACATCCAAATCAATGTCAAAATCCTAAAAATGGAGTCAAAGTCAGTCATGTCAATCAGTCCATGTCATTTTTGAACTATGTTGTCCTTGCACATTTGCTATGTAGGCAAGGCCATTACTTGATGAGTCCAAAAGACATTAGGTCAGTCCTTTTAGGTTGGTCCAAATAAAATCATGGAATTTGTCACAATCGTCACATTAGTCAAATAAGTCAGACATAGTCAAGCTCAGACACAAGATAGTCATTCGAAATGTCAATGTCAAAATTGGTCAAAATCATACATCACAGTCCAATCAATCATACAGTCAACATCAGTCAACTTGCCAAAACATATTAGTCAAAACAATGTTAGTCTCGTCACTCTTTGGTCCTCTTCAAGATGTGTCCTCAGATTCAGACCTTGTTAAAATGTCCTTTTCCTTTTTCAAGATGTGTCCTTCCTGACAATAGGCCTCGTCAAACTATCAACACCGTCAAATTGGAAAAACTCTTAAACTGTCAAAACTGTCAAACCGACAAGAAATCAATCTTGGGCAAACAAACATTGGCAAACAAAATAAAATGGCTATTAATCTTTCTGGTCTGTCTTGTCTTATCTTTTGACTATCTTGGCTATTTTGTCTTATATTTTTATTGTTTTTCTTTTTGGTCATTTTACTAGCTACCTCGAGGATATCCCATGAAGGATTTAGAGGTGCGATGACATCTCCTAGCCTATTTTATTTTTTTTAATTTCTGTCTGTGGATTGTCTTGACAAAAAGACTGGGGCAACTTCACCCTTAGTATGAGTTAGGACATTCCTTGTTTGTGACTATTTGTTTTTCAAGTGGATGACCTTGCACACCTTGGTCTATGTCATATCATGGTGTTTGTTGTCCATTTGTGCCATTTTTACCACCCAATGATGATTCAAGCAATGTTTATTAGTTCTTTGGCAAGCTTTGAAGGATTCTTTCATCTAGTCTGTATCTTCATCATCCATATCTTTTGCACTAACATTTCTTTGTCTCTTCATATTCTAGTCTTCTCATCCATTTCGAGAGCATACCTGTATTCTTGGAACCTGTCTGTCCTCTTGAGGGGGAATACCGTGACCCTCCTCGTCATTCTTCCTCATCTTATTTTGCATTGGAGTATATTTTTGACTTATTTTCTTTGTCACAATGCGACATGCTACATTATGACAAAGAGGGGAAAAATGTAGACACTTAAAAATGACCTAGGCCTGCAAGCTCCATTTTTACCACTTTCATCCTAGCATAATTATGACATTTAATTATGTCCTTGGTCCACATTCGACTATTAATTAAATAATTTATAATTGTTTAATTAATTCATGTCCTTTTATTCTTCATGATTATTAAATGAATAAATTTTATTTATTTATTAAATGCGTCATTAATTGTCTAAGTCTTCCCTTAATTAAATAAATTTCTTAATTTATTTAATTACCCTTCTTCATTTATTTCTTCCTGATTATTAAATAAATAAGTTTTATTTGTTTATTTAATATGTCACTAACTGTCATAATTAAATGATTTGATTAATTTATTTAATTATTGATCATTATCTACCAAATTAAATAATTATCTTTAATTATTTAATTATTGAAATTAATATTCCTCTCATTTTAAATAAATTAATTATTCAAAATGTCATCACATTCTTAACTAACAGTCCATTTTGGTAAATAATCTTAAAATTGATTATTTATTATCTCATAAAATCCATATTTTGAATTAATTTAATTCAAAATTGTAATATTCTTCTAAAAATCAAGTAATCGGGCAGATTCTTGATTTTTCAAATCTGATCTTCAGTTCAACTCTTATCTTCTTGATTTTTTTGAATCTCACAAATCAGGCAGTCTTTATCCTCTTGATTTAAAAAAATCTTTATTTCTTTAATTAATTATCTCATTTATTCTCCACTGTCGATTCAATCTTCTCAAATGATATTTTGACCACTCATTTAAGGATTTTACTCTAACTCTAATTGGGGATTGTTAGATTTAATCTCATCCTCTGATTTTAGGTCTGTCAAAAGTCAATCTTGTCCGTCCATCCAAAATGGAATTTTCTATAAAATGCTATTTTTCTCTCATTTTTGGATTACGTACTGACATACTTAGTTATTTCACATAGATTGTTGCATTTATTGTCATTTATTGTCAAGTATTGGCATATTTGGGCATAGGAATTTTAGTCATTTAGCCATAGACATAGACTTTGATCAAATCCTTCAAAGCTTGGTGTAGGACTTAGAATCTTTATTTTAGATTGCTCGCACGTCAAATCTGAGGGCAACACGTCAACTAGCAAGTTAGAAGGTGTTACAAAAGTGAATCATGGAGGTCTTGACGATTAGATGGTATAATCGTTCTTTGTTTTAATTTCATTGTATTTTATAATTTCTTTGGGTTTCTTAGTCTTTATTGATTTTTTAACTCTAATCTAAACATAAAATTTACCACCTATTAGTAGTCCATTCCTTTTACTCTTCTTTAGTCAAATATTTAGTTACCCATTTTTGGTATTCTTCATCAGTTGGCCAGTCAAAACTAATCACCTCATTCACCTTGGCATTATAAGGTGTGTATTTTACCACTAATTGATTTGCATCTCTTCAAAAGGTTCCAAAAATGAGCAGGTACTAATGATTTTATCCATACAACTCACCAACAAGTCATAATTTGAGTCATCACAAATTAATTTAATTTGATCATTGATGACTTCACTTGCTTGATCCTACCACTGCTGGAGTGACTTGATTTTACCCTACTCATTAATTTCATTTGGTAACAATATGTTACCCCAATTATTAAAATTCTTCACCAATTCCCTGATCTTCCTACTCAAATCATTTGGTAGGGTCTGAAAACCTTTCAATGATTTAACCAACACTTGAGCACTTGATGTCTCCCCAATTTGTTTACACCTAAACCTTTCCACCTCAGTCTGCAACTCAATATTCTTCTGTTGAATCTTGTTGTATTCCTCAATAAAAAGGTTATACTTCTCCATTAGGCTCTTCTTTTCAGCCTCCTCCCTTTCAGTAGTCTTTGAAGCTCTCTTTATTATTAATCCTCCTCTAAAATTTGGATTAATATCTATATGTTCATTTGGCTTTCTTCCTTGAGGGGCCAATGCCAAAATTTCCAAACTTTCATATTCCTCACTGAAGGTAGAATCTTGCAATGTTTCCTTGACTTCTTCTTCAGAGTCTTGTAAAGGATGATTGAAATTTAAAATAGCATTAAATTCTATAGCATCTACAATGTCCCATTCAGGTAGAATCAACACACTAGCTCGAATCACTAGTCTTCTTCCTTCTTTAGGAGTGATGTTCTTAAATTCCTCCATTAATTCAACTTTAACCTCCTCATCATTATCCTGGTCTGACCTGCCAAGCCTTATTTCTCTTCTTTTCTTACATTTCTCTTTATATTCTTCAAATTTCATCCTCCATACCAATTGCAAGAAAACAAGAGTTTTTACAAATGTATTGTCATCTAGAAACTCCTTACATACTTCCATTCTTGCATCTTGTACAATTCTTCCTTTCATATCTAAATCAAATAGAACCAATTTAGCAAGCCTAGGAGGGGAAGGCATGCCAACCTCCATGTCCTGATTAGTAACAATAATTTCATCCATTAGATCCTCCTATGGTTGATCAATTCTTTGTCTTTTAGGGCTTGGATTGGATGATGGTGATGATGGAATGTCTTTTGGTGATGATTCTAAATCAATGATTTTAATTGCCCCAAGCACTTTGAATTTTGGACCTAGTTATGAAGGAAACTTCATTATTTTCTCTCCTTTTCTATCCACTTCCTCTTCATCACTGCTATAATCCTTTTTCCTCCTGTATATAGGCCAACTTTTTGTAGGATGGTATGCTGGCCTTGTTTCAATTGGCCTGACACCTTGTTCCTATACACCCAGACTCAGTTCTAAATTTATCTTTTTGGTCCTCAATGTTCTCATAATTTCCTTGAAGTTCTCCATTAGAAAGTCAATCTTCTTATAGTATGGATTGAACTCCAACAATGGATTATACTTTAGATCCATCTTCTGCACAATATCTAATAGCTTATCATAAGCTATCCATTTCTCCTTGTTCAACTCCTGCCTATTTATATCAAATTCATTTATGATAAAATCCTCAGGAAAGTTGAACTTATGCACAAATTTTCTAGCTTTTATTCTTTGTCTGAAAAGGGAAAAGAAACCCTCAGGATCATGCTGCCACTTTGGACCACACCTCAAATGGTAATCATCAAATAATTTCTCAAAATGCACCCAACCTCCTTTTGAAAAGGAAAAATCAGACACCACTATATAATCAAGGAAAAATGTTCCCTTACCCCTCCCTGTGAGGTTGTCCTCATGGATACAACCTATTTTCCACACAACATCTGCAAACCCCACTCTTGGTGGCACATTGTATGGTAGTATATGTGGGGTTCCTTGAAAACTATATACTCTCAAAATAGTGTTGACTGGGTATGGGATAATGTCACCCCAATTATGGAAAAATTTCAATTCTGGCTTCCTCCCTTTTTGTTTGAGGAAATTATGCAATTCCTTAAGGATCCTGGGTACATTCACCATCAATCTAGCCCTCAATCTACAAGCAAAGAAATTATCAAATTGCACATAACTAGTGCTTTCCTTATTGCAAGATAAATCTGCAACCCATAATTGTATTGGAAATCTTTCTCCATCAACTGATTGCCTTAATTCCATCTTTTCAGATAAAAAGTCAACATTCTTGAACAAGAACATATGCATCAACATAGAATACTAGAATAATTGAGTGCTGATATCATTTTTCTACAACTTTGACAACCCTTCATGTATCCTCTCAGCCAAGAAAGAAACAAAGTCATATGTCACAGAGAAGTTAGGGTGTTGTATTTGCACCCCCATGAACATGTATGCAATAGGCATCACCGCACCAAGACTGAAACCCAAAATCTAACAAAATGAATAGAAAGTGGCCAAGAAATGATTTGCAAAATAGTTTAATCTGAAAGGTTCCTGGTCACTGGGGCTGATATGAAATTGTGAACCTCCTGCCCTAGCTAGATGAGGTGGAAGCAACTTAGCTCTAAAAAGAAACTTCAATTTTGCATATTCCTGCTTCTTTTCCTCAAGATTGATAGGAGCCAAGTCTTCACTCGATTCACTCAAGTCAAAAATTTGTTGGACCTTTTCTCTATTAATGCTCAACACAACCTTTCCATCATTATCCCTAATTACCTGTGTGACAAGGTCATATCTTGCAGCCACTTCCCTAAGTAATTCTATGTTAGGGAACACGTGTGGGACCACCAACTTTCCGAAATCATACATCCAACCTTTTGAAAAGGGGTGAGGAAAATTACTTTGTCCATACCATAATCTGAACATTTCCAAGCTTGTGAGAGGAACTCTAGCATCAACAATGTTAGAGCAATTATATACTAACCCTTCCCCTAGGATTTTCCCTCACATTAATTAGAACCAATCCCTTCTTCCTATAATTCGTTGACTAGGGAAATTGATCTAGGAAATCATCATACAGGTTTCTTCTTAAATAGTCAACTTGGCCAGAATGTTGCTTTGTCAGTGCCATCTTGGACAAACTAGGGTCTTTTTACAATTTCACACTTTGAATAGCTAGGACTAACCAAAGATAGGTGATTATAAAACAAAACACTACAATTTATCACAACTATATTTAAACTATAGCCCTAACATGTTTATCAACAAGCTCAATGACAAGCACAATTTTTTTTTCCCAAATTCAAGTGTAAAATGACTGGGAAACACAAAAATTAACTCATTGCTTTGTTTGCAAAAGTCCCAAATTATGGCTGTAGAGATTCACAACTTCGCTTTTGGCTCTGAAACTACTCCAAAAAATACTTGAATGCTTTGTGATACAAATAAAATAGAAGAATTGATTTTATCTTGATCAAATCATGCCAACAAATGTCTTATCTACAATTAAAGCTCACTTAGGCACTGCACAAACAACTCCAACCATATTTGATGTAGATTTAAACTTTAGCCGTTGATCCTTTAGTTAGATCAAATCATCAAACGACCGTCTTCAAAAAAAGCTAACACAATTGCCAACATGGCAATAAGGGGCGCACGATACCATACGTTGCCAAGGAAATCCACGTGGCGGTCACCCGTGATATCACAATTAGTAAAGATCCTGCATCTTTGGATCACATGATGGTGGGTAACCGTAGATCTGGAGCATTCATGATCTTGTTCCTTCAACATAGTCACCAACCTTATTATTAACCGTTGAGCAACTTTTTCATCAAGATCATAACATATCCACTGATTTAAAAAAAGTGCACCTCAAGAACACTTTAGTAACCTACCTTTTAATGAATTAAGGCTGAAATCTTAAATTACCATAGTATTTCCTTCATTCCTTCAGCTTCATCAGATGAGACATGTGGCATTTTCCCGTGATATCGCGATTAGTAAAAACATTGCAACTTTCGATGACGTGATGGCAGTCAACTGTTGAGATTTGATGACAATTGATCGACGATCAACCAAACTTATCACCTTCAGCCTCACTAGATAGGACACATGGCACCCACCCATGATATCGTGATCAATCAAAGCAGTGTGGTGGGGTCATTGTGGGATGGCGGGGAGCGGCTGAGATCAAACAAGAGTTGATCAACGGTTGTGCAAACTTCATCCTTTTTCAAAACAAAAAATTTATTAAAAGGACAAGGGGACATCACTAGGAGGATGGTAAAAAACAACATAAGTTTGTTTTAAATGATGAAACATGTGGCCAACCAAGACTTATGAAAATAAATCCCTACAAAGGAAATAAAATATTAAAACAAAGGGACTCAACCTAGATGGAACGATAGGACATGAGTCATTTTAGAACCACTCAAAAAGTAACATCAAAATAGATCCCAACCAAGGCGTAAAATAAACACAAGGGTTTTATATGAAAATGAAGCTAAAACCACCAACCCAAGGAAAATTCCAACACCATGAAAGACCAGTAACACCAGGTAGGGTAGGAATGGAACTTAAGGAGAAAAAATGTAAATTTCCATCAGAGGGGAGGGAGATAAAGGGAGTGAGTGAGAGAGACCTGAGAGAGGGAGAGGGGGTAGGAGGGAGAGTCTTGATAGAGAGAGGGAGGGAGTGGGAGAGAGATAAAGGGTGGAGGATTTAAGGATTTAAGGGTTAAGGGTAGAGGGCTAAGGGTAGAGTGGAGAGACTTAGGAGTGTGTGTGTGTGTGTGTGTGAGAGAGAGAGAGAGAGAGAGAGAGAG